>CM048755.1:40949264-41582598 GCA_026315105.1 Locusta migratoria | reverse complement strand
AGCTTTAGCAAAAGATATGGCAGTATAAAATTGAAACTAGTTTTGACACAACCAACATACTTCAACCCGTTACCACAGGCATGAATTTGTTACATAACCACACATGGAGTCAAACTGACTCCATATATTTCCTTTGTCATTTAGTTCTTTCTATCACAACTGAACAATTACGAATGGCAATCGCCATGTTTAGTAAATCAGAATTATATTTAACACTAAAGAATTCATAAAATCTGCTAGGTGAGTTATAAAATTAAACTGGTTTTAAAGAGTTACTTAAATTACTGACATTCATTTCTTAGAAAGTAATAAACATTGTTTTATCACTATAATTTCAGATAAAGATAATGTAATATTTGACTCTTTCACACAATAAAGTTATGCTACTTCATATAAAACTGATGATAACTGTCCACAGCCTGGTCAATTACAACGTCTGCATAATGTGGTGGTTTTTCTTTTCAGTTTTTTAGGGCATATACAGCAATATTTTCTAGTTGCCAGCTTGTCTCCACCAAATACCGTTTGCTCTTCTTCTTTACCAAGAACCTTCCTGTTAACAGTAAGATTAGAAGGTATTAAGAACACTAGTTGCATTTATGTAAATAAAAATTTTTCCTAAGTATATATTTTAGAGAAAGAATCTTACCAATTTTGTCTCACACTTATACAGATGTAGAGTCAAGCTTAACACTCTTAATGCACTTTAGTAAGTTCAGAAACAAATATGTGATGAAGAATCAGATGTGTGGTCTAGACATTGCACGTACAGACTGAGGGAAGATTAGTTTGAAGGTACTGAGAGTACAGTGCAGTTAACGGAAGTACAACAGTGTGCAACCGATGAGTAACTACCAGTGTGGAGTCAATCTGACTCCTGTCTGTTGTTACGGGTTAATTAAATACACATTTTTTGTGACCTACACACTGTTAAAATTTTAACGTTATACCATTCATCATTTTCATTGTTTATGCGGTCAGAGTTATAGGAAAAATGCTTGTGGCAGTTTTTCATTCATTCTTTGTCTACAATAATTTTGGGGTGAACAGTGTGGAATGTTATGGCTGGCTCTCCCAACGGTAACAGTAGGTCTGAGGGAATGTCATCTACTCTGAGGGCCAGGTTATGACTAAGTCTTTCAGTGATCTGTAAAAATCTTGTTGCAGTCTCATATGTCATCTTTGCCTACAGGCTCTTCCCTTCCTATACTATTACTTTCAGGTTTATTTCCCTTGTATAGCACCTATATATATATGCCTACTACCATTCAACTTCCCCCGTCTTTGCTTAGTTCTGGGTTTCCAACAAAACTCTGATATTCATACAGCTGCCTTTCTTGTCTCCAAATGTCTCTTTAATTTTCCTATGAGTGGTATTTATCTTATATGCTATGCTTCGATATACTTACATTTGTGCTCTGCCATTCCTGCTTAGCTTGACAATCTCATTTTTAGACATCTTCCCCCTTTGCCTTTTTCATTTGTTGAATTTTCATATTTTCTCCTTTCACCAATTAAATTCACTGTCGGCTATGTATCCAAGAATTTCTATTGTGTGTTAGTTTCTCTGGTTTCAGTCATGTGTTGCACCCTTTGAAACTCTCAACCTCTGGTTCCTTCAGTTTATCCAGATCTCTTCTTATTTTCCTACCATCCTACAGTTTCTTTATATGCATATCATGAATATATGATGATGATATCTTCTTGGGTAAAATACTATGGAGGTAAAATAGTCCTCCTCCTCCCCCCCCCCCCCCCCTCCACCATTCGGGTCTCTGGCCGGGCATTACTCAGGAGAATGTCGACATCAAGAAAAAGAAAACATTACATATGGTGGGTATTAGTGAAGTTGTTGGCAGGATGAACAGGATTTCTGGTCAGGTGACTACAGGGTTGTAAATATAAAATCAGTTCATGGTAGTGCAGGTGTAGGTCTGATAATAAATAAGAAAATAGGAATGTGGGCAAGTTACTATGAACAGTCTAGTGAACACACTATTGTTGCAGGGACAGACACTAAGCCAGTACCAAGTACAGTAGTAAAAGTTTATATGCCAACTAGCTCTGCCGGTGATGAGGATATCAAAGAAATGTATGAGGAGATAAAACAAATTATTCAGACAGTTAAGGGAGAGGAAAACTAGGTTGTGATGGGCGACTGGCACTTAGTTATAGGAATGGGAAGAGAAGGAAATGTATTGTAGAAAAGGAATGAAAGAGGAGATGAGGAGATCGCCTGGTAGAATTTTGTGTAGAACACAATATAATCATTACAATAACTTGGTTTAATCATCATGAAAGAAGGTTCCAGATGTGGAAGAGACCAGGGGACTATGGAAGGTACCAGATTGATTTTATAATCATAATGTATTGGTTTAGAAACCAGCTTTTAAATTGTAAGAAATATCCAGGGGCATATATAGACTCTGACCATAACTTATTGATTATGAACTATAGATATTCCACTAAAGAAACTGCCTACACCACACTTGTACATTTTATTTTAGAGTATTGTTGCACATTGTGGAATCCCCTCCAAGGGGGAATGACAGACGATTTAGAGAAAGTACAGAGAAGGGCAGCTGGTTTTGTATTATCACATTATAGGGTGGAGAGTGTCACGGAAATGATGCAAGATTTGGATTGGACATCATTAAAACAAAGGTGTTTTTTGTTGCAAGAAGATTGATTTGAAAAATTTCTTTCACCAACTTTCTTTTCTGAATGCCAACATATTTTGTTAGCACCCACCTACATTGGAACATATGGTCATCAAAATAAAATAAGACAAATTAGTTCGAAAACAGAAAGATTTAGGTGTTCCTTTATTCTGCAGGCTATTAGAGAATGATGGAACTGTAGAGAAACACCATAAAAGCAGTTTGATGAACCCTCTGCCATTCACTTCAATGTGACTAGTGGCATATTTATGTAGATGTACATGTAGAAAGATCAGGGAGACAAAATAAAAACTTTGTAGTTTGCCAATGACATAGTAATTCTGTTAGAGGCAGCAATGGACCTGGAAGAGCAGTTGAACAGAATGGACAGTGCCTTCTTGAGAGGAGGGTATAAGATGAACATTATTAAGAGTAAAACAAGGGTAATGGAATGTAGTGTCAGAAAATCAGGCGATGCTGAGGGAATTGGATTAGGTAATGAGACAATAAAAGTAGTAGATGAGTTTTGTTGTTTGCTTAGCAAAATAACTTCTGTTGGTCAAAGTAAAGAAGATATAAAATTCAGAATGTCTATGGGAAGAAAAGCGTTTCTGAAGAAGTGAAGTTTGTTGACATCCAATATTAATTTAAATGTTAGGAAGTCCTTTCTGAAAGCGTTTGTCTGGATGGTAGCATTGTATGGGAGTGAAATGTGGACGATAAGGAGTTCAGACAAGATGATGATAGAAGCTTTTGAAATGTGGTGCTACAGATGAATGATGAAGATTAAATGAGTATATCACATAACTAATGAGTAGGTGCCCAACAGAAGTGGGGAGAAAAGGAGTTTCTGGCATATCCTGACTAAGAGAGAGGATAGGTTGGTGCGACACATTCTGAGATATCAAGGAATCGTCAACTTAGCATTAAAAGGAAGTGTGTGAGGTAAAAATTGTAGAGGGAGACCGAGGGACAAATACAGTAATCAGATTCAAAAGGATGTGGATTGCCATTCTTATTCTTAGACAAAGAGGCTTGCATAGGACAGGGTAGCGTGGAGAGCAGCATCAAACAAGTCTGTGCACTTCAGACCACAACAAAAATGACAATGATAACAACCGATAAGTTATTGTAGCTGCTCCTGGATATATCTTTAGTCTAAAACCTGCTCGATAAATCTTTGATAATTACAAAATCAATATGAGTCTTCCACATGTCTTCTGGCCACTTCCACATTTCAAACTTTCTTTCAGGATTCCTAAACCGAGTCCGTACTCACCTACTACTTTTCCTTCTCTTCTTTCTCGTGGTGTTGAATTTCAGTCCCCCTTCATAAGCAAGTACTCCTCTCACCTTAACTATTTGAATGATTTATTTTAAATGTACATACATATCTACCACATTTGCATATCTTGTTGGTATACAAACTTATAAGTGAACAAGTGTGTCAAACAAGTGTTTGGATGTGTTTGGTACTTGGAATAGAACTTGTGTAATCAGTATGTGAATTGTAGCCTTTCAAATTATAACCAAGAAATTAGTTACTTATTAGTCCAAGCTCACAAACCGTTCAAGTGAAATATAGAAAATTGCACAGCATGAGCATCAAGTTACAAAACAGCTACTCCATGATTGACATAATTCCATTGAGCTGTTATAGTTACTGATAAATTTATGTTGTGGGGAAAATACTATTTGTTGAGTCTCAGGGTTTGGACTGATGTAGACATGCATTCTATAGAGTAACAAACACAAATTTACAGGGTTTGTATTATATGTTTATGAAGCTTCATAAATCAAACATATCTCTGTCAAACAGGATAATGTACTACACTAATTATTGTCTTGTTTGTATGACTGATATCAATTTACAAATTATTTGTAGCTAAGAATCTAGCTTTAGAACAGTGATTAAGCAATATTATGGAAAAGCAAATAGTGGTCTGCAGTATTGTGTGTGTGTGTGTGTGTGTGTGGCCTCACTCAAAATTTATATGTATTACTTAATGTTTCTGTATCTTTTAAGAAATTATTAATGTTTAATGTCATAGCTGGCCATATATGAGTCTATTTATATTCTGCAGGTTACTATTGTTCATTTGAATATGTGAAACCCTTATGTATGATCCCCAAAAATTGCATTATTTTTAAATAAATTATTCTAAACTTATGGCTGTGATGAAAGTTTTTTATTTTGCTTTGACCCATACATATTTCACACTATTCAGTGGTTCTCTCAAATAATTATTTTCAGATTTGTTATTTGACATCCTACTTCGTTTGGTTGATGTGTACTTCACTAGAAAATATTCACATCAAAATTTGTATTTGGCAAAGATGCTATAAAAACTTTATCTTATTACTATTGCTCTTGGTCTTTCATCTTTTCACAGTCTAATATAATTTACAAAATTGTTCTCCTTGTTTCCTTCTGTAATGGTTCTGTTATTGTGGCAGACATTTCCACTGGTACATTGTGTGCTATACAATGAAAATCTTCTGTAGTGTTTTCCGTCAAAGTTCTATCCTGCTGAGAAAAAACATTCTGATATCACTCTACACTGCTAAACATATCAAATTGTTGTACTATACCAAGGTATTCTAGTTTTGAATTATATATCTTTTTAAGGTTTGTAAATTTTTCAATGTTAAAACATCTCTATGCCACAATGCCAGTGCCAGAGTTGTGCAACTACTATCATGCAGCAGTTGCAGAAACTTCTAAAGATATTATTGTGAGGGCAAAATGAGAGATTCTTCAGTCCTGTGAAGTTTGTGTATAAATTAGCAGTGCTTTTTTATTGAAGGAAATAATTAAGCTTTCTATTATCAGTTGCCATTTATTTTATTTCCACAGTGTGTTTTGAAGGTTGAAACTTTCAGCATTTTTTTTTAACTTGTCAGTGTGATGTGTTAAGACTTGAGGGTAACTTGTGACACTGTCTGAGGGAAAAACCAAATATCTACTTCAGAATGTGTGTCTATAGGGATCTTCCACAGAAGACTGGAAATAAATTGATTTCTATCCATAAATTTCTGAAAAAACTTGTATTTATTGTTGTGCTATCTAACAATGGAAAATCCATGTTGGAATGCCAATAATAGACAACAGATAACAACTCACCATAAATATGATCACCGCGTTGCAGACAGGCACTTGAAATAGACAATTACATTTACACAACTTAAATTTTCAGCCATGTTCCACATCAGAAAAAGAAATGCATACATTCACACACTCACTCAGATGTAACTGAAGCTCACATGGCCACTATCTACGGCCACTCCAGTGCTCCAGGGAAAACAAGGCAACTAAAAACGCAGGAAGACTATTACTGTCAAACTGAATGAAAAATTTACTAAAAAAAATCAGAATTCGAATATATTGTCGCGTTGAAATGGAAGCAGGCTTGACTTTGAAGGCAGGGTTGTCATCTGAACATAGCACTTATACCGAAAGCAGGTTTATTGTGAACTGAAACATACACGCAGCACTGACTGCCTCTCGAGCATTGTGTTCTGCTATTAATACACAGACAGAATGTACCAGAAATTAGAAGAATAGTTAACATAAGAAACATGTAGAAATTACAAGTGAACATAAGAAACATGTAGAACATTCTGGAAATGATAATTACAAAGAAACAAATTTTTGCCGGTGGATGGGATTGAACTGACGACCTTCAGCACCACAACGCTGATGCCATCCATTGCGCCACGCCAGCAGTTGGTTAACTTGGGGTCTGGCGGCATTGCTCTCTCTCCTGAAAGAACAGCGACCCACTGTTCGGTTTCCTTTGGAGCCAGCTGTAATGTCCTGGATCTTGATCTTGTCAGGGGTCCTCTGTATGGCACTTCTGGAGAATCCGTCCCTTCTGCACAATTACTGATGACGGACGTTCCTGTCGTGGCTTCATCAGTATCAGTATCGTCCTTAGAGTCCTTGAACATTTTTGCCTATATGCTCTTCACGATCATAGTAAGGCTTCATACAGAGGACGTGAACAATATCTCTTCGTTTTTGTCATTTCGCCGACGGCTCATAATCCTCGACTTCGTATGTGACATCTGACAGATGGCGTATGACATGATACTGACCACAGTATTGCTTCAATAACTTTTCTGATAGTCCAGCTTTCCATACAGGGGTAAAAATCCATACAAGATCTCCTTGGCTGCACACAACAGATCGGTGCTTGTCATTATACCACTGGCGGTCCTTCTCCTGGGCATCCAGTGTCTGTATTCGAGCCAGCTGTCTTGCTTCTTCGACCCTGGTGATGAGCTGTTTCACATAGCCATCGTGAGTGTCGTCCAGCTGGAACGGGAACAACATATCCATTGTCATCTCAGCTTCACAGCCATGGAGCAGGAAAAACTGTGTGAAGCCTGTGGTGTCTTGTCTTGTGGTATTGTAAGCAAATGTCACAACTGGCAGTATTGTATCCCAATCCTTCTGCTCAACATCGACAGCATATCTGCTAATGTCTTGTTAAAACATTCTGTAAGACCATTTGTCTGAGGATGGTATGCAGTTCTCATTCTGTGGACAATGTCGCAATGTGACATTACCTCTGATACTAGTTTTGACTAGAATACTTTTCCACAATCAGATAGCATCACACGTGGTGCTCCATGCTTCAAAATAATGTCTTCTACAAAGAATTTTGTGATCTCTGGAGCTTCTGCAGTCGGCACAGGCTTGGTGACAGTGTAGCGTGTGACTTTGAGAGTACTCTTGATGCGTAGGCTATCACCTTTTCAGCACCTTCCTGAACTTGTACAAGCACCACACCAATCCCATAACCACTGGTGTCTGTGTGAAGTTCAGTTTCTGCATTCTCGTCGTACAAGGCTAGAACTGGTGCGGAAGTTAGAGCCTCCTTAAGTGCTCGGAAAGCGCTTTCTTTTGTCTCATCCCTGCATCTCCCTGCAGAAGTTCTTGAAATTAATGTGCCTTGTTACAAAATCTATTTATGAAACGTCAGTAGTATGAGCACAGCCCGAGAAAACTTCTCACATCTCAAATGTGCTGAGGAGTTGGAAATTCTGTGACTACCCTTACTTTATCTGAATCAGGACAGACACCATCTCCATTGACTAGGTGCCCCAGGATTTGTATCTCTTTGGCGACGAAGAGGCACTTCTTTGGATTGAGGCGGAATCCTGCAGTCTACACACACTTCAACACAGTTGACAGACGACTCAAGTGTTCTTCAAATGTTTTCGAGAAAACGACAATGTCATCTAAATAGCAAAGACACGTCGTCCACTTAAGGTGTCGAAGCAAGTTGTCCATCATGCATTTGAATGCAGCTGGAGCATTATATAATTTAAATTGCATTACTTGGAATTCATAGATATCGTCAGGTGTAATAAAAGCTGTCTTCTCCTTGTCAGCTTCGTCAACCTTGATTTGCCAGTAACCTGTCTGCATGTCCATAGTTGAAAAAGTATGTAGCCCCTTTCAAACAGTCTAAGGTGTCATCAATGCACAGCAATGTATACACATCTTTATTTGTGATTTTCTTCAGCCACCAATAGTCGACACAGAATCGCCACGTGCCATCCTTCTTCTTTACGAGGACCACCGGAGACGACCAAGGACTCTCCGAAGGTTGAATAATGTCATCGTGCAACATCTTCTCCACTTCCTCCCAAATTATCCGTCTTTCAGCTGGCGACACTCTATACAAATGCTGCCTAATTGGTTGATGATCCCCAGTATTGATACAGTGCCTTATCATGGGCCATTTCGTCTGACTTTCCCCTGCTCAGGTGTGAATGCACCCAAAAATTGGCGTAGTAGAGCTAACACCCGCTGGCGTTGTTTCTTGGTCAGTCCGGGCCCTATTGACAGTTCCACAGTTGTTTTCTTTTCTCCAGTGTGGCATCGTACTAACAGCATAGCATGGGTCTCCGTTGATGACGTTGAGCTCACCGTCTTGGATTGGTTCAGCCACCCCGATACACATTCCTTTGGAGATATGCTGTGACTGCTAGTGACAATTAGTGATCAAAATCTCTCCTCGACCACTGGTAATGCTTATGATAGTCGCTGGTATGTAAATTTCTTTTGTGAGTCTAATAAACGTTTTACTATCAACAAACACTTCACAGTTTAACCAGTGATCTTTGTTTGTGACTGGAATTTTTCTCATTGTCAAAGGCGGGATCGTCTCATTGTCAACGGCAAATAACTTCCCAGAAAATTCTGTATTACGTGTACCCGTCAGAACGACTTCAATTTGCAGCTCAGATCTTCCACAGTCAATGATAGCTTGAGATGCCCGAAGGATGTCCCATCCGAGGATAACATTATGACTACATTCTGTTAAAACAACCAATTCTAATGGCTGGGTCCTGTTGTTGATGGTTATTCTTGCGACACAAGTTCCTGCTGGCCAGATGTACTTTCCATCTGTGACCTTCAGCACAGTTGCCCCGGTATCACAGAACATTGTCTTCTTTAATGTGTGGCAGGAATTATCCGACAATACAGAAAAAGAAGCTCTGACAGGTTGGATGTCAATGAGATTTCCCGACATCTTAGCAACTGTCATCCATGGAGGATTTTCATCTGCAGCAGCGTCACCTCCGTAGATGGTCACGTCGCTTAGTTTTCCTGGGCGCGGTGGCTCGGGGAGTGGCTGATATCTCTGTACAGCAACGGTGAATGGCAGCAGCGCGTTGGGGAGCGACCTCATCCACGGTATGGCGATGGCTTCTTCCTATGGGTCGACTAAACTCATCAGCAGATGACTGCCTTGGATAGAACTGCTCTGATGGCTGACATCTTGCGGCAAAATAATTGTCGAAAACTTGCTTTCTTTCTCTGCAGTAATGTACGACATGTGCAGGGCGCCCGCAGTGGTAACACAGTGGTGTGTTGTCTTCTGTCCTCCAGGTGTCTGTTCTTCTGCGGGGCGTCATAGTTGAGTTGGTTGTGGCTGCGTCGGCCGGTTGATAGGCAGCTGTTTGGCGGCTACAGCGTACGCCATAGCAGGGTGATGCCATTCTTCACGTTGGGTGCGATTGGCGGTGCAGCCAGGAGCTAATGTCTGAAATACCTCTTCCTCAGCGGCGTCAGCTCCTTCGTGATTTACAGGGCTTACATCCATGGCCATAATCTGATGCTTGCTCAGTCTAATAGTCCCGGCTGCCACAAACTGTTGTAATTCTTCTCTCACAATTTGTCGTAAGAGAGAAGCAAAGTCCAGCTGATCATAGGGACTACATTGGGGAGTCTGTCGTACATCTTTCGTCCAACACTCCTTTGTTGCATCTCTTCAATACGCAGGCACCACTGAACTCTTCCATTGTAACAACGTCTTTTATCAGAAGAGCTTGGTACATGTCTTCTGCAATACCCTTCATCAGGTGCATGATTTTGTCGGCCTCAGTCATATTCGGATTGACTCTGTTACACAGGGCCAAAACATTCTGTATGTATGACTGTGTCAGCTCACCATGTCATTGGGCCCGGTTCTTCAGTTGTTCTTTCGCCGAGCGAATTTGTCGCTGGCGGTCTCCAGACATCATCTTGAGTTCCGTCTGGAACGTTTCCCAGTCATTCAGTTTGTCTTCGTTGTTTTCAAACCATTGCTGGGCTGTTTCGTCCAGGTAGAAATAAACGTTGGCCAAGCACATTGTATGATTCCATCTGTTATACTCAGCAACATGGTCGAAACCTTTTAGCCATTTGTTGGGGTCCACCGATGGGTGTCTGATGTGCAGCTGGCTTACCGCTGGTTTCGCGTCCATGGTTCTTCTGATGATACGGACTTTCGGAAGGATGTACTCAGTATATCCCTTGTATTCCGGTTCTAGTCTGTGTAAGCGACAGCTTTTACATTGCCTAATCGAAGCCATGGTGATGCAGCTATTGCGTAGGATACCCAGCACCTCCACCAATCAATGTCGCGTTGAAATGGAAGCAGGCTTGACTTCAAAGGCAGGGTTGTCAACTCAACACAGCACTTATACTGAAAGCAGGTTTATTGTGAACTGAAACATACACGCAGCACTGACTGCCTCTCGGACAGAGTGCTCTGCTGTTTATACACAGACAGAATGTACCAGAAATTAGAAGAATAGTTAATGTAAGAAATTACAAGTGAACATAAGAAACATAAAGAATATTCTGGAAATGATAATTATAAAGAATAACATTTTTTCCAGTGAACAAGTAAATATAAGAAACATGTAGAACATTCTGGAAATGATAATTACAAAGAAACAAATTTTTGCCGGTGGACGGGAATGAACTGACGACCTTCAGCACCACAGTCGCTGATGCCATCCATTGCGCAACGCCGGCAGTTGGTTAACTTGGGGACTCGCGGCATTGCTCTCTCTCCTGAAAGAACAGCGACCCACTGTTCGGTTTCAGCACCGCAATTGGTTGCGCCATTGTGCCATACCAGCAGTTGGTTAACTTGAGGTCTCGCAGCAATATTTTTAATGATAATTTTGTTTTTTAAGTTATGGAGCAAATAGTATCTAGAAGTTCATTAGAAGGAGCTAGGCTCTTAATGGAAGATACAATTAAATTTTTATAAAATTGTTATTATAATTTATATGGTTAAAATTTGACGCATCTCTCTCTTTGAAATTAGAAAAATAATGAACTTGGTGAAAAGCAAAAGCTTGTTGCGAACAGACAAGTAGATTCTCAGCCACATATGTAATAGCTATCTGAAGTAGGGGGTTTTCCTCGACAGACTGAAATATGCTATATAAAAAAGGGATAGGTCTGTTGTCAGCAATTACCACCCAATCTCACTTCTGACTGCATTATCCATAATGCTTGCAAAAGCAATGTATTCAAAAGCAGCTTCTCATAATTATTTTAAAAAAATACAGTACTAACAAAATGTCAGTTTGGTTTCCAGAAAAGCTTTTAATCAGAAAATCCTGTGTATGCTTCTACTGATAAAATAATAAGTGCTCTGAAAAACTGGGCATCATCCATTGAGATTTCTTGTTATCTCTCAAAGATTCTATTGTGTAAACCATGGAATCCTTATAGATAAGCTCAAGTATTGTGGTATGAGTAGGACAGTTAACCTGTGGTTTAATTCTTACTAAACTGGAAGAGTGCAGGAAGTTGAAATTAGTGGTTCACATAATGCACTAAAGTCAATAGTTTCCTCAGACTGGGGAGCTATAAAGTACAGGTCCCACTGAGCTTGGCTTAGGTGCTTTGCTGTTCTTACTATATATTAATCCCTTAGCATTCTTTATTCACAAAGATACACAGCTAGTGCTTTTTGTTGATGATTCAAGTATTGTAATCACACTTGACAAAGGAATTAACGGATGAAATTGTAAATTTATTTCAGAAAATCATTAACTGGTACTGTACAAATGGAATCTCATTAAATACTCATAAACCACAATATATAACCTAACACAAATCATAATGAATAGCAGCCTGCATAACAACAACACTAGAAGAAAGGATGATCTTCACTATTCAGGGTTAAGTCTAACTTTTGGCCAGAAGGGAAGAATTATGCTGCTACAAAAGTTATTTATAACTTTTGAAATAGCATCAAAAGTCAGGCAAATAAACAACCAAAGAAATTAAAAGAATTTTTGAGAGACAACTCCCTCTTCTCAGTAGATGAATTTTTAGATTTAAATCAGTAGTTAAAAAATATATAAAAAAATATATGTATTCTAATATCATGTAAGTATATCTTTCATTAAACTGGCACATTCCACATCATTAAGAAATTATCTGTGGTACAAGTACTGATCTAATCTTATGCTAAATATAGCATACTGATATGTTTTAGATTTACCTCTCATCGGGCTCACGATGTTGAAGATGCTTAAAACTATTTTCTTTGACCACATTGCCTGTCTTCCACAGGTGTCAGTATAAGAGCAGCAAACAGAAATCACAGTGCAGGCTCAGTTGCAATGGCTAATGTAGACATTCTGTTTGAGTCAGCAAGATTTCTACTTTCCTAGTGCCGGTGACACAATTAGCTAAAGGCTGACTGCACACATGAAGATCCACTGTGAAACCGGAACTTGAAAAAGGTTTATACCAGTTAAGGGAGACGAAAACTTGATTGTGATGGGGGACTGTAACTCAGTAGTAGGAAAGGGAAGAGAAGGAAATGTAGTAGGTGAATATACACTGGTAAAAAGGAATGAAAGAGGAGATCACTTGGTAGAATTTTGCACAGAGCACAATTTAATGATCACCAACACTTGGTTTAAACATCATGAAAGAAGGCTGTATACGTGGAAGAGACCAGGAGACACTGGAAGGTATCAGATTGACTTTATAATGGTAAGGAATAGATTTAGAAACCAGGTTCTAAACTGTAAGACATATCCAGGGGCAGATATAGGCTCTGACCATAACTTATTGGTTATTAACTGCAGATTAAAACTTAAGAGACTGCAGAAATGTAGAAAGGTTAGGAGATGGAACCTGGACAAATTGAAGGAACCAGAGGTGGTTGAGGGTTTCAGAGGGAGCATTAGGGAAGGATTGGCTGAAACGGGGGAAAGTAATACAGTAGAAGAAGAAGAATGGGTAGCTGTGAGAGATAGGGTAGTGAAGGCTGCAGAGGACCATATAGGCAGAAGAACAAGGCCCAATAAAAATCCCTGGATAACATAGGATATACTGAACTTAATTGATGAGAGGAGAAAATATAAAAATTCAGCAAGTGAAACAGGAAAAAGGGAGTACAAACGTCTGAAAAATGAGATTGACAGGAACTGCAGACTGGCTAAGCAGGAGTGGCTACAGGACAAATGCAGAACCGTAGAAGACTGCATAACTAGGGGAAAGATAGATACCGCCTACAGGAAAATAAGAGATATTAGGAGACAAGAAAAGCAGCTGTATGAATATCAAGAACTCGGACGGAAAACCAGTACTAAGCAAAGAGGGGATAGCTGAACTATGGAAGGAATATATAGAGGGCCTATACAAAGGAAATAAACTTGAATACAGTATTCTAGAAATGGAAGACGAAGTGGAGGTAGATGACATAGGGGATATGATACTGCGAGAAGAATTTGACAGAGCGCTGAAGGACTTGAGTCGAAACAAGGCCCTTGAAGTAGATGATATTCCGTCTGAACTGCTGATATAGTTAGGAGAGACAGTCATAAAAAATTGTATCACCTAGTATGCAAGATGTATGAGACAGGGGAAATACCCTCCGACTTCAAGAAGAATATTGTAATTCTAATTCCAAAGAAAGCAAGTGCAGACAAGTGTGAAAATTACAGAACTATCAGTTTAATAAGTCAGGGCTGCAAAATACTAACACGAATTATTTACAGGTGAATGGAAAAACTTGTGGAATCCAACTTCGGGGAAGATCAGTTTGGATTTAGGAGAAAAGTAGGAACACGGGAGGCAATACTCACATTACGACTTATCTTAGAAGATAGGCGATGGAAAGGGAAACCTACGTCTTTTGCGTTTGTCAATTTGGAGCAAGCTTTTGACAATGTTGACTGGAATACACTCTTCCAAATTCTGAAAGTATCAGGGGTAAAATATAGGGAGCGAAAAGTTATATTCAACCTATACAACAACCAGACAGCGGTTATTAGAGTCTAAGGGCAAGAAAGGGACACAGAGGTTGGGAAGGGAGTAAGACAGGGTTGTAGCCTTTCCCCAATGTTGTTCAATCTGTACATTGACCAGGCCGTGAAGGAATGGAAGGAGAAATATGGAGAGGGTATTAAAGTGCAGGGAAAAGAAATAAAAACATTGCGGTTTGCTGATGACATAGTAACTCTGTCAGAGACCGCAAAAGATCTGGAAGAGCAATTGAATGGGATGGACAGTGTCTTGAAAGGAAGATATAAGATGAACATTAACAAGAGTAAAATGAAGGTAATGGAATGCAATGTCAGAAAAACAGACGCTGAAGGAATTAGATTAGGTAATGAGACTATAAAGGTAGTAGATGAATTTTGTTATTTGGGTAATAAGATAACTTCTGATGGCCGAAGTAAAGAAGGTATAAAATGCAGCATGAGTATGGGAAGAAAAGCGTTTCTAAATAAGAGAAACTTGTTAACATCCAATATTAATTTAAATGTTAGGAAGTCCTTTCTGAAAGCATTTGTTTGGAGTATAGCATTTATGGGAGTGAAACGTGGACAATAAGGAGTTCAGATAAAAAGATGATACAAGCTTCTGAAATGTGGTGCTACAGACGAATGATGAAAATAAGATGGGTAGATCATGTAACTAATGAGGTGCTTAACCCAATCGGGGGAGAAAAGGAGTTTCTGGCATATCCTGACTTAGAGAAGGGATAGATTGGTTGGACACATTCTGAGACATCAAGGAATTGTCAGCTTAGCATTAGAAGGAAGCGTGTGGGGTAAAAATCATAGAGCAGACCAAGGGACAAATATAGTAAACAGATTCAGAAGGATGTAGGTTGCCGAACATATTCTCAGATGAAGAGACTTGCACAGGACAGGGTAACGTGGAGAGCAGCATCAAACCAGTCTGCGGACTGAAGACCACAACAACAACAACGACAACATACTTACAAAAAGAGAACATATGTGTTAATGTACCTTCCACAGATCCCAAATGTAATTGACCTTGTGGATGTGGAATTGGTCAGGAAAAACAATTATTTTAAGAATATTTACATTTTATAGGATATAAAACTTATTACTACATACTAATATACTAGGTGCATATTACATTTCTTAGCATCCTTTTTTTCTGTTACAACACTGATTTACAATGACCA
The DNA here is from genome assembly GCA_026315105.1 of Locusta migratoria. NCBI lineage: Eukaryota > Metazoa > Arthropoda > Insecta > Orthoptera > Acrididae > Locusta > Locusta migratoria. The sequence continues at coordinate 41,567,177 of CM048755.1, read as the reverse complement.
CATTACTGCACAAAACTTTTACTGAAGTCAAACTGAACACAATATTCATATTTGTGAATATTGTATACAATAACTTACATCAGTCACTTCTGGTAAGAAATTCATCAATGGAGTAGAAAGAGTTGGCCACCAAAAAACCCTTTAGACTCTTTTCAAACTGTACTTTATTGTGAATTAATTTTTTTATGGCTGCTTGCATTATTGAAAATATGTACTGCTGAATATTGGACACCTTTCTGAGCCAAAGTAAGTGCCTTTAAATCTTTATGCAAGTTGTTATTGTTTTTAGTATTGATCCCATGGACTGAGCTATTGGTTTGAAAAAAATGTATATATTTAATGACAAATTTCATTAGAGAATAAATGTATTGGAAAGCAGTAGTAAGTATCCCCAGTTCCCTAAATAGCTCTCTACATGTTGTTCTTAAGTTGACACAACAAATGATCAGCAACACGCGTTTTTGTGCTCTGAAAACTTTTGCTTGGCCTGATGTGTTGCCCCCAGAAAATAATCCTGTATGACATTATGGAGTGAAAGTATGCATAATATGCTAGATTTTTTATTTTTATATCTGCTATATCTGACAACATTTGCATAGCATACAAGGACTTGTTTAGATGCTTCAGCAGTTCTGTGGTATGCTCCTCCCAATTAAATTTATTATCCAGCTGTAATCCTAAGAATTTGACACTTTCAACTTCTTCTATTTCCTTGTTGTCATACTCTAGGCATATACTGGCAGGAAACCTTTTACAAGTCCGAAAGTGCATATAGTTTTTTTCAAGGTTTAGCGATGCAGAATTGGCTTTCAGTACTCTACATTAGCTACAGACGTCTTTCTACAGACTATGTTTATTAATGAAGTCATGCCATTTTCCGTATGAAACTGTATATACTAATATTATAGACGAAAAATTCCTAGCAGGAAAAAAAAATATATATAAAAAATAGATGAAGGTTACTCACCAGCTGAAGGAGCAGAGGTGGTGATAGTAGCACAAATAAAACACACACACACACACAAATGCAAGCTTTCGCAACCCAGTTGCTTCTTCAGGCAGAAGGGAAGGAGAGGGAAAGGAAATGATGAGGGTATTAAGGGAGGGAGTAAGGTGCCATTCCAATCCCAGGAGAGGAAAGACTTACCTTGGCGGAAGAAAGGGAAGGTAAACAAATTCACACACACATTTACACAGATGCAAACACATCTATGCAGACATACTGTAGAAAGCAAAGAAGGGTGTTTTATTTTCTGAAAGACATTATGATTATAAAATGACAAAGCATTAATATATATCAAGAACAGCGAAGGACCCAAGACTGAAAATTGAGAGATCCCAATCTTGATAACTCCCCAGTTTGAGAAATCAGCTGATTTTTTTGCAGTTTACTTGAACCACTTATTACAACTTTCTGCACTCTTCCAGTAATGCAAGAATTAAACCATTTTTGCACTGCCCCACTAATGCCAAAATGCTTTAGCTTATCTAGAAAAATTCCATGATTTACACAATCAAAAGGCTTTGGTAGATCACAAAAAATCCCAACAGGTGATGTTTAGTTATTCAGAGCATTTTAATATTTAATCAGTGAAAGCAAATATAGCATTTTCTGTTGAATAGATTTGCTGTAAACCAAACTGAGATTTTGTTAGTACCTTATTTTTACAAATATGGGAAGCTACTCCTGACTACATTACTTTCTCAAGAACTCTGGATAAAGCTGTCAGAAGTGAGGTTGGACAGTAGTTATTGACATCGGATGCATTTCCTTTTTTATGCAATGGTTTAACAGTAGCATATTTTAGTCTTATCTGGGAAAATACCCTGCTTTATGTGGCTGAGAATTCTATGTTTCTGTTGGGAACAAACTTAAGCATTCTGCTGGAAATACTATCAGTCCATACGAGCTTTTACTTTTGAGTGACTTTATTTTCTTAATTTCAGAGGGAGAGAAGGGTAGAATTTCTGTTGTTTCAGATTCCATAGGTATGGCCTCTTCTATTAATAGCTTTGCCTTTTCTATTGAACATTTAGATACTATTTTCTCCACGACATTAGTAAGGAGTCGTGTTCTCCGGACTTTAATTTCCTACATATTCTGACCTCATAAACGTATTCTACTCGTCAAGATGATTTGAGTATAAACTCCATGGGGTACGTCCATTTTTTAAGAATAGCAAGTACATTTTTTATGCAAATTACAGAACTGTGTCACAAGCTTGACAATATATTTAAACGCGAGGCTGGAGCAACTACTTGTAAACACACACATGAGAAGGGATAGCTTTTGTGAATTGAGCTGTTTGGGCAGCCACAAGGCAGGTGGCTGGGCACAAGAGAGGCCCGCAGTAAAAACCCACCCCTTACGAAAATTCAACCCTTTTAGAAGCAAGGAAACAAAAGGTGTTTGTCACGTAAAGCTAAAAGCGAGCAACGATCTGCACGTTAATAACAGGATGCAGTTTGCAGTGATGTGGCAGTTTGCAGTGATGTGGCAGTTTGCAGTGAAGAGCAAGAGAGGGGTAGCTGAGGGACGGAAGACCGACAGACGTGTTAACTGAATTACTATTGGTCAGTGCACCATATCGTGTTTGTATGCAAACAGTGGATAGGCGAAGCAAAACCCTATGATGCGATGTCACAGCCAGGGAGAGGGTGGCTGTGGAATATACTTAACGAGACAGGCAGAAGCCACTTCACTTCTTGCTCTCTCCTCTGCAACTGCGAGAGAACGCGTAGTGGCACATATGCTCTGTACAGTGTTTCGAGTGAGTGTGCATAGAAAAGACTCCATTACACAGTACTACACTGTGAGGTAGCGCCTCTGTCGAAGTGGATCTCAGTGACATTCCAGTGGAGGACACTTTAGATTGCGCGGTATTCACTGTGTTGTCCGCAATATTTAATATCCAGTGTGAACACCAACAGAGTGCAATTAGTTAACACTTCTGAGTGCATATTGCGTGGCATTGCAGTGGGTTGGTTTTCTGATCGACATACCACACCAACAGAGAGAGAGGGAGACTAGGGTTGAAAGGGCATTTTTTACTTAATCAAGACTTAGGGACAGTTTGATCAGCAGAAGTCGATCAAGTCTGAGAAAGATAATATTTTTAGTTTCAGCGGAGACGATGCAGTCAGCAACCAGTCGTTGCAGCTAATGGTACAGTGTGCGAAAGCGTAGACGAATTCCGTCTCTCCCTCCAATCAGTAATTGCAGACTGCATTTCCAACACTTCACAACATTTATTACGACGTAACAGCCTCGATCTTAACTAAAGTAATTAAATCGGTTTAAAGTCAAGTAGAAGCAGCACTTCTGCCAATCTGCCAATTTTTCTTTGATTAATGTTAAACATTCAGAAAATTGTAAGTTAAATTTCTTTAATACTGTTCATAGTTTCTCTAGCAGCAGCAGCAGTTACTGGCCTGTGACTTGGAGATTGTAGATAGACTAGGAACATCTTTCTGAATTATGTGGAATATGCTGTTGATGTCTTCCTTGCAGGAGCTAAGAGAACAGCGTTAGGTCATTCTGTTGCACAACACAAAAATAGTTGAAGAGTAAGCACACTAAAAACACAACAGCACAGTTCACGTTAGGCATTTCCAAAGTGTTTACTAAAAATAGTTTGAACTTCTAACTTTTTGTTAGTAAACTTTTCATTCATTTTAATGGTAATACTCCCTGTGCTCTTTGTTGCCCAGTTTCCCTTTCAGTTATATTCCAAATTGTTTTAAGTTTCTACTATCAGAGGTACTAATCTCGGACACAATACACATGCTTCTGAACTTTTTAAATAACTTTTCTTAATATTGCACAATAGTTTTTATAATATTTGACTGTTTCTGGGTCATTACTCTTTCTTGCTGTTAGGTACAGTCCCTTTTCTGGTTACAAGATACCATTATTCCTTTAGTTAGCCATGGTTTCTTACATAATTTTACCTTTTTCAACAATGACATCTACCTGAACACAGGGAAGATGGATGAAAGACGAGTGAAAATAAATGTATGCCATTCATTTTATTAAACAGCACACTACATACTAGAAGATTTATATCACTTCCATTGGCTGCTAAAGGAAGACATGGTTAACTAGTACTCTTCCACCCAAAACTATATCGTGCAGGGTCTCCTTCGAAATAGTCTGCCACCGTAATTGATACATCGCTCCCAGTGCCATTTCCACTTACGGAATCAGTCTCGGTATATTTCCCGCTGGATTGCGTGAATCCCATCTATGAATTTTCTTTTATCTTGTCTATTATTGTAAATTTTCAGAATTTCAACAGTTTTCAAATTTGTAAACAAAATAAAGGCCTACAGGGGCCAAGTCTGGAGAGTACGGAGTATGAGGCAGTACAGTGATTTCAGTTTTTGTGCAGTAGTCAAGCACAAAGCAGGGACGAATGTGAAGGTGCATTATTGTAATTCGAGAACTGTAAATTGTGTTGCCCCATCTCAGGCCCTTTCTTTCTGAGTGTGGCTTGTGTTATTTTATTTCAGCAGTGAATTGTCTTGTCTTTGGTGCTGTGGTGAAAATTATTCATCTGACAGCACCAACAATCAACAAAATAACGTCAGAAACTAAGAATATACCTCGATACAAATGCGTGTTGTGCATGAAAAACATTGTATGAAAACTAATAATTGTTCGGTCAAAAATATTAACAAACATTGTTTTAAAATTAGTACATTGTATTAATACAGAAACTACTGAATTATTATTTTTTTCAAAGCTGAATTCATAATGTGTGAATAAAAGGATTAACAGTTTGTCCCTGTGACATGACTTCATGACGAACTAATCTTTTAAAGTCAAATGAAGCTACCAACATGGCTTTGATATTTGACATAACCTAAAAAGTTGTTTTTGGTCTTGGAGATCCTTTCACATACCACTGTGAAGACTGAACTGTATTAACCCTTTGAAGACCTAAGTTTTACATACTCATCTGCTTCTCTGGACTTGGTTATTTTGTGATTGTTGAGTTACATAAATTTTTGAAATAATACAAGCCTTAATCTTACTATATTCTTATCAATTCATTGTATTGTAATTAATTACTTGATAGGTATTACATGTATGCATAACATTAATTTAAAATATCTCCTGGTTGTAATAGTCCTGAAAACATAGAGCTACACATAAAGGGATATTTCATTCTAGACATGCAAACTGAGCATCTTTTATATCTGTATCATCTTGTCATATGACTGCTCAGGTAGCACTTTCTTTGAGTCGTGAACCCCTGTGCCGCAATCTGTGGTACGAGACAAGGAAAGTACAAAAGGTGTCCCCATGGGAACACCATTCACTCACAGAAGGGAGTAATTGTTCCGATTTGGCTTAAGATATAGATGACACAAAGTGTGTACGTACTGGTATGGTCATCGACTGGTTGATGCCCTACCAGTACAGTTGCTGTCCACAAAGGGTTAAGAATTTATCACCCTAGGCTTCCTGCACCATTTGGTGTGTCTCTGTAAAGGTTTTCTTGAGTTTCATGCAAAATTTAATGCAGTTGCTCCTCTAACTGTGCCATTTTGAAATTAGCAAACTCTGTGTCACAACATTCTACTCAGTCCAGCACTGAACAGTAACTGACATGCAGTAATTAAACTTCCAGCAGTTACACATCCAACACAGCAAGTGTGCAGGGATATCAATGAATGTGCCAAAATTTAATTGATATCCTACAAATCTTTTGGATAAGGATACCTTTCAGTAGTCAACATTTTATATGTATTTCTTTCTGTTGTTGTTGTTGTCTTCAGTCCAGAGACTGGTTTGATGCAGCTCTCCACCCTACTCTATCCTGAGTAAGCCTCTTCATCTACTCATAAGACCTGCAACCTACAGCCATTTGACTCTGCTTACTGTATTCAACTTATGGTATCCCTCTGTGATTTAAACCCTACACATCTCCCTCCATTGCTAAATTTATGATTCCTTGATGCCTAAGAATGCGTCCTACTAATTGATCTCTTCTTTTAGTGAAGGTGCACTAGAAATTCCTTTTCTCCCCAATTCTGTTCAGTACCTCCTCATTAGTTATGTGATCCACCCATCTAATCTTCAGCATTCTTCTGTAACACCACATTCCAAAAGCCTCTATCCTCTTCCTGTCCGCACTGTTTATCGTCCATGTTTCACTCCCATACAAGGCAGCACTCCACACAAATGCCTTCAGAAAGGACTTCTTTACACTTAACGAACTTCTCTCTTTCAAGAACACTTTTCTTCCCAATGCCATTCTGCATTTTATATCCTCTGTACTGCGACCATCACATGTTATTTTACTGCCCAAGTAACAAAACTCATGTACCACCTTTATTGTTTCGTTACCTAATCTAATTCCTTCAGCATCGCCCAATTTTCTTAGACTGCACTCCATTACTGTCGTTTTGCTCTTGTTAATGTTCATTTGATATGCACCTTTAAACACACTGTCCATTTCGTTCAACTGTTCTTCCAGGTCTTTTGTTGTCTGTGAGAGAATTACAATGTCATCGGCAAAATGCAATGTTTTTATTTCTTCACCCTGAACTTTAATTCCTTTTCAAAATTTCTCATTGCTTTCCAAAAGCAGTTAATGAATGAAAATTATATACCTTATATGTTCCAACAATAACTACACAACGTCGTCGTCGGCCCTTAATTTGATTTGAACAGGGAAGTCATAACAGTTTTGGTCTAACCCACCACTGCCCATACCAACACCCAGTTTATTATGCAGTATCACTTCCTGTGTATGTAATAAAGCCATCTAATGCCCTTTAACAGTACTAGGAGTCTCTGTACCAGTTCTTTCTTAGACACAATTTCTTCAGGTCTAGTCACCCCAAATATTTTATGTCTTTTGCTCTCCAATGCAACACATTCAAAGCTTAGGTGTGGTGCAGTTTCCTCGCCATTATCACATATCTCACACATTTAGTGAAGTCTTCTATTACACCTATTATATGTAGGTGCCCTCTGAAGTTCAATAGTTGACATTGCTGAAAAATCAGAAATTTTGGCCAGATTCTGTTTTCAGTATGTATTTTCAGCTACAGCTGCATGAAAATAAGGATTCATGATTAATGAGAACAACATTTCAAGTTGGTGGCAATTGTTGTAAGGTATGAAGCAAGTTTATGGGGCAATAATCAGGATTTGTGTTAAGACAGTGCCCAACACGAAAACACAATTAGATGCCGTACACACCACATGCAGTAACTATTTAAATGTTTGAACTCCAAACATATTAATTGTTTCAAGTTTTATTTTGAGCTATTCAGATTTTTTCTGTTAATGTCATTAGAGTTCTTATGCTCATCAGGACACTTACAATCTACTGATCTTCATTGATTGCAGGAACATTGTACACTGGAAATCCAGACACGTTACGGTATTTCTGTGTGTGTGGTAGTAAACAGGAAACTAACATGTCAACTATCTATAGTGTACATTTTAAGTGATTTTCATGTTGGTCTTAACCCTCACAATAATTCCTCTTCATATTGATTGTGTGCTATTTGTGCTTATGCATGTACCTACTTTGATTTATGTGACACCACTACATGGTTTGAGTGTGAATTTATTGCTAGTTGAGTAATTAAAACACAATATCTTATTTGTTTCCTGCCGCCAAGCAAGGTGGCACACTAGGCTCACATTCAGTGGGAAGGCAGTTCAATTCACCCGATACAATTTTTAAGTTGTTTTCAAGGGTCTGGGGTGTCCAGCTGGATCCGACCATTATAGTTGCACGATATTTCAGCGAATAATCATTTTGCTATCATAAGGTGGTACTGATGGAATGACATGTCTGCTCAGTGTTGGCAGTTTTTATACCTGTGGGGGTTCATATTTGTCGCCCTGCACTGGCACTCCTTGACCTGCAAGGTGGGGGACGTCGCGGCTGTGGTCGGTGTTGGGAGAGCATTTCATCTCTAGTAGCCACGGCGGAAGGATCACGCATTGACTTGTGCTGTTGTTCCTCGATAAAGCTTAGTATAGGATGATAGCAGAACAATTATACCCCAAAATATTCTGGAACTACATTGATCGGATCCAGCTGGACACCTGAGAACTTTGAAGACAACCCATGTGCCGGGAAAGTCTCAGATCACAAACTCTAATATTCTTCCTTTCAAAACTAGATTATGATTTTCCTAACAAGCCTTCCCTATTGCAGACTTCAGAACTTTCATCTTCACTGACCTCTTACTCTTCCTTTCTTGTGCACCCATCGTATCCTTCCTTCCTTCTCTGTGGTATTTAAAAGCGTTAAGAAAAATTTAGTGGTTCACTTTATTGTCTTACAGTTGAGGAGGAAAAAAATGAGGGGACACAAATGTTGAAACTGTACAGAATGCCTACAGTGTCTGTTGTAATCTTGTTTTTTTTGTTTGTTTGTTACAGGAGGGACAAGTTCAGCAAGTACCGTGTAAAGTGTTTGTCGGACGGTGCACCGAAGATATGCAGTCGGACGACTTGCGGGAATATTTCTCCAAATTTGGAGAAGTAACTGACGTCTTCATCCCGAAACCGTTTCGTGCATTTGCTTTTGTCACATTCTTGGATCCAGAAGTGGCACAGAACTTGTGCGGCGAAGACCACATAATCAAAGGAGTCTCGGTGCACGTGAGCAACGCGGCACCGAAAACGGATCCGAACGGTCGTCCTTACGGCGGCAGAGGTTTCGGGTCCCGAGAGCCGAAGAACTTGGCGGGTCCTTTCGGAGGAGCTGCGGGAGCCGCACACCACTACCACCATCCCGGCGGACCGGGAGGCGGCGGTGCGGGCGGTGGCGGATGGAACCGGGCCGGCCCGGGACCGGGAGGCAGGGCTCTAGACATGCCCAATCTCCAAGCGTTGGGTATTACGGGACAGGCGGGTGGCCCAGCCGCAGGTGGTGCTGGTCAGAATGTCGCCAATCCCCTAGGTATGGGTGCACTGAACCTCGGAGCGGTAACTGTCAATCCCGCATTGGTGGCTGCAGCTCTGAATCAGGCGGGTTGGGGTCTCATAGGAAATTTGCAGAGTGGCCAGGCTCCGGGTCCCGGGCCGGGGGGTGCCGCAGAGGGAGGCCCGGGCCCGGCACCTTTCGGTCAACCCGGGGCTCCGGGGTTCGCTGGTGCGCCGGGCGGACCGGGACCGGGTCCCGCACCTCAGCAAGGCGCCGCTCCCCCTGCTGCGGGAGCTCAAGCCGGAGGGAGTTTTCTCAGTTGGATGAGCCAGGGTACCCCTCCCGGAGGAACCGACGCCGGTCAGGCTGGTGGCGCTCCCGGTACGAGTACTCCTCAGCAGCCCGGTCCAGCCCCTGGGTCGTGGCCTCAGAGAGGCAACAAGGAAGGCTACCTGAAATATGAATAGGAAGGTAAAAGCAAAGTGGAGAAAAATGTGCTGTCAGGTCCTTAACACTTTCCAACATAAGGACAATGCTTTCTTTATTTAAAATAAAAGTACTTTCGTAACTGATGTAACTCGTTTTATATACTTAACGGTTAGTTGTGTCTTTCTGAAAAGTGCTCGCCCCATTTGGGCATCGGTGCTTATGTAATTGCAGAGATATTTCAGCCGTGCGCTTCCTAGGTTTTACATCTGAAGTCATGCCAGTTATTTCAGATTATTAAGGAAGATAATGATCGTAGATAAAACTATAAGATGTCGAGATTGACATCCCGGGGCTCTGGAGGAAACTCGTATATCCGGCACAAATAAAATTAAAATAATTGTGTTTGTAATCAGTGTCCAGAAACCCAAAAAATTGCCTCACCCTCCCTCACATCATTTTGCTGTTATCCTCATCAGCAAAGATGGTGAACTTACTACACAGTGTGACATTGTTAATACATTTTACTATGAGGCGGATATAAGTTTAAATGATCAAGTGTTGGCATTGTTATAAAATTTTTAACTTCCTGTACAAAGACAAGTTTTGTTATTTCTGTTTGTAGGACTTTGTAATTTTACAAGGGATATCTGGTCAGTTATTTATTGTCGTCTTGATTATTGTCATTTGTTATTACATCGTGCCAATATATTGGCATCAAAGAATTGTGTATTGGGTCGAATAACTCACATGCATGTGATAATTACAGAAAGTGTTTTTAGGGTTCAGTTTTTGATCATATTTTTGTTTGTGTTTTGGGAACTTTTATTTTATTTTTTTATTTTATTTTATTTTATTTAGTATTATTATTTTATTTTATTTTATTTTTTTTTTTTTTTTCGAATCTTCTTCATATGACATTTTATGCACACCTGATGTAGAAAATATGTTCCCCTGGGATGTATCACGCCAAATAATAGTGTGAAGCTGCTAATTTCTCCTTTTAGTGAAGTATTTTACTGCCTGAACTCTGGTCTTTGTAATACGCAGAATGGTCTTATAGAATTACTTGTAGCTAATGTAGTCATTAGTTGATCGTTCATCAGAAGTGGTGTTATGTAAATGGTGTGTTGGCATCAAGCTGTAGTGATTACTTTGCAGACTGTAGTTTGCAAATTACTAATCTTGTGTCTGCTGTAGTTGGTTTTCACTGTGAATTTTCATTGATAATCAAAATATTTCAACCAAATGAGAAACAGACCATTTTGCTCTAGAAGTTGGAGAAATTAAGTCATTTTCATATATCGTTATTCTTAAGTGACAGCATTCTTAAGCTATCCTTCAGGATTAGACATTTCATAGTCATAATTACTAATTACAGATACTTCTTGCTCCAGGCTTCAGTTCATTTAGCCTTCTGGCTTCTTTTTTCTGCTGATTGCAGTCTCACAGTATAGGTGTAATGCTGACAGTTCTCTTGCTTTAAAATTCAAGTGCAAAATAAAGACTATATATCTCATTAATAGTTTTCAGTGAAGTATGACGTTTAAGTACAAATGGGCGAAGATTTTGTGTGCTTGGACTAACTGGACTGATTGAACTAATGATAAAGTGGCAGATATCATTTGACTCAGTTGTATGCCACCAGCGAGGAGGAGAGGGTGTAAGGCATTAGCAACGAAAAATTGTAATAGCTGAGAGCCAAGTGTAAAAATGCTGTGTGAAATATTGTTGTTTTTGTTCAAATGTTGGAAAGCCAAATACAAATAGAGAGGGAAAAAGATTCAAGGACTGATTTAATGCTCTGCAAACCACATTACCTCTTTGTTAGGTAATAAAAGTCTTTTCGATTATGTATTGGATAGGCTGTTCAGGGGGTGTACAGCAAGAGAGAGAGATTCTGGACACTGAAAGCCCATGACCCTTAGATAAGGGATATCCCTCCCTCCCTCCCTCCCTCCCTCCCTCCTTCCCCCTTCTCTCTCTCCCTCTCTCCCCCCTCCCCCCTCTCCCCCCTCTCTCTCCCCCTCCCCCCTCTCCCCCTCTCTCTCCCCCCCTCCCCCCTCTCTCCCCCCTCTCTCCCCCCTCCCTCCCCCCTCCCTCCCTCCCCCTCTATTTCCCACATCCTTATTCCTCCTGTTGTGACCAACTTGCATTGGAGTTCATTTAGTCAGTTTATTATTAATTATGGTCATTTACTATAGTCTGTAATTCCAGTCTGACTAATTGACCTCACCTAATGCCCTAATAGTATTGAAACTTAACTTTTCACTGCCTTATCAGAGTAATGTGGCAATAATGATTGTCGTAAAGATGATGATAATGAAACAACTGTTTACATTGTATATATTTACAATAAGCCCAATCTATTGTAAATAGTGTTTTCTATATTTGTGGTTTCCATTTCCTAATTCCCTCCCTTCTTACCCCCCCCCCCTCCCCTTTTTTTTCAATCATTGTAGTGAGCTGTGCAGTGGCTGATGATAAATTCTGTGGTTATTTTGTATTAAGAGAGAGTTTATATAGGTAAACTGAATATGGTCTTTCAATGTAAAATTGCTAGAAAAGGACGCAAAATTCCTTAATGGTTTTTACTGCCTTACTGTACTTAGATAGTTACATTTGTTACATAAAGTTGGAAAGTGTTAACAATTGGTATCTTCGACAGATTTAGTAATGTGCCTAAGAATGTGCACAGAAATTGTTTTATTCTGTAGGAGAATGTTGTACTTGCACTTCGTAGCCTAATGTGCCTATCTTTCTCAATCTGCAGCCAGTTTTTCTCCCATTTGTTTTTCACTATGTAAACTAAAACATGCCTCAGGGAAGAAAGGAATCACTCACTTGCAGTTCAATGTGATATGTTTTTTGACAGTTAAAGAAATATAAGACTGCAGAGCAGCCTAGTTATCAGTGTTTTGTTATTATTATTAATAATGTTATTATTATTTGTATTATTACAGTAACATTATTTCAACTTAATAGAAGTATTTCTACTGTGAGAATGTTTTTGTTTGAGGAAGGAATTTGAATTCCTTTTGTTTTATTTTCTTCTGTTACAAAAAGTTTCAGAGTTGAAAACTTGAGAAAATAAGCTGATCTTTTGCTGTTATCTTATGGATGATGTATTGTGTGCTGACAGAAACTATTTTTAAAGGCATTGCTATATATGCAAAATGTTTTTGTGCTCAATGAGACTATATTGTTAAACTAATTGATGTGTTTATTTGTAATCCAGAAATAACTAAACCAGTGTGCAAATTAATGTGATACAAAGGTAAACGTTGATGAGAATTTACTAGACTGGAAAGAACTGTTATATTGTCTATAGATTAAGATATGCAGTGTGCATTTGATACAGTTTTTAATATTTTATAATTTCAGAAGGGAAACACAGTATTTTAGCAATATTTTGATGTTCTCGGTTAATCTTTTTATAGAATGAATGACACCAACTTTAGTAATGTTTCTTACATAGTTATGCCACGGTGGATATGAGTAAACGGTTTGGTGATGAGAATATTTCACATCTTATGTTTACTAAAACAGAAGTTATCTCTCAAAGAGATGTCACATTCATTGGTGGGAGTGAAAAGAGAATATGTTTCCTGTAGATTGTTTAGAGGATGAATGAATGAAAAATAAATCTCTCAGGGAACAAAGAAAGATATCTATGTGTAGTAATTTTAATTTATATGTTTTGACAGACTAAAGCTGAAAGTGATTGGACCAATTACTTGTATAAAATTGATCCAGGAATCTGTTTAATTGTGTGTGCCAGTGAATGGTGAAATAATACTTGAAAGTTGAAATAAAACTGCTATTGTCAGCTGTGGCAAATGTTACCATACATCTACTAATAAAAATGGTAATTCCTCTTTGTGAGGAATGAGTTAGGATGGGACTTGTATTTATGTTGTATCATTTAAAATTCTTCCATTTAACTGTCGTCTGAGACACAGGCTCACAATTTGATAAAGCTGTGATAAAATGTGTGAATGTTAAGCATCACTATATGGAGCTGCCTACTCTGTTGTACCTAACTTCTGTCATAAGAAATTAGTTTGATTCAGCCTTTCCAGTACAAAAAAGTGTTTATATAGAACAAATGCCACTTTTCACCCACCTCACCAATTAAATGTGAGTAATTTTTCTATGGGCCTCATACTCTATAAACACTATGTTGTGTTTCCCATTAATTAAACCTGGCACTACTTTACAGTTTTTCGAAGTTCTACATCAATAATTTAGGACACATGCAAACTGGAGGGTACCATAAATGAAGGGCTGAATCTAACATCTTACTAGTTTTCTTCAGTGTTGCTATTTTGTTAAGTTCATCGCATATACTGTTATTTGATGTTCTTTTTGTTTGTTATATTAGAGTACCGAAGCTGTCTGACCTTACCTTCAAAGAGAGCGAGTGAGTGATGACTTGAACCCGTCTGCATGTCGAATGCTTGTTTGTCGTTTTGAGTGTGTTTGATGAAGAAGTTTTATTATAACAATGTAAAAAGTAGTGCTTACCAGTACTTGTATATTAAAGATAATTATTTATCTCCTAAACAATCTATATATTATATTATTATTGAGTGTTAAAGTGTTGTATCATATTGAGAACAGTATGATTGTTTCTTTTATATGACAAATACTTTTTGATGGCATGGACGTACATAGTTACTGGTTTGAAAGTGCATGGATCTTATATTTTCTTCAGAATGTTACAAAAAATGTAAAGTGAGAATAATTCAGTGTGGACAGTATTTATAAAGCATTGTAATTAGGTGTGGTATGAAGTCAGGTTGTGTATAATACTGTGCAACTCTTATTATTTGCTTGTGGAACACTTTAAAGAACTAAGGGAAAAGGCCACCATTTTCATCGTGAAACCTGTCAATCCTAAAACCCCATATTATTATATTAAAAAGGATCAATTTCTACAAGAGATACACAGTTGACCTGATGTTTTTACTCTTTCTGCAACTGTATTAGGTATGGTTGTCACTATCTGCCTCTTAACAGAATGGATGTGGTTTTTCATTGCTGAAAATGACAGTTGTTTATGTGATTATTGAGTGCTGGATTTTGGTTGGCTCTTAACCTTTTGGATTACTTTTATACACTTTGACAAATTAGCTACAGTTAAAAAACATAAAAAGATCACCTACTGTATAGTAGTTTTAGTCAGTCAGTATAAGCAAATGCAGGAAGTTATTTTATTATGTTATTTACAGACTTATTGTACTTCCCAAGGTAATGTCCTGTACTTAATGCTCAACTGTGTTTATTTTTCTGTGTTCCATATTATGTCATTGATTTGTAGAACTGAAATAATTAATTTTATTTTTTGAGGTGGAGGTAAATTAAGACTGTTTGCCAGTTACGCAGTTCAACAAATACTGCTTATTAATGTTCCTTGAGGAATATTTTTCTGCCTAATACTTTAGAATCTTTTTAACCCTCACGGTTCACATATTTACCACCTCATGTTCTGTGCCAGAATGCGCGAACTATGAAAACAAATTTCATGTTGTGTAAATCTTGAAACTTGCATAGTTCATCAGTATATTTTCTGAAAAATAGAATGTTATTGCTAAATTCAGCAGCATACCAATTGTACTTTTTGGAGTTCAGTACAGTTTTTACGCTGTGTGAAGTCATAGTTCTGAAATGTTATGCATGGAGCACACAGGAGCAGTAATGAGTAGCTTATAATGAATAAAATTTGGTGATTGAATACTCTTGGTAGAGTGTTTATAAAATCTGTTAATGGCAGAATAGTTTTGTCAACAAGAATATTAGGGGTAGAAGATAAAAGTATAAATATTGGCTGAATGTAAAAACAGAATTCAGTTCAAAATAATTACAGGACTGGAAATGACATATATATATATATATATATATATATATATATATATATATATATATATATATATATATGAGTGTTCCATGCATTATATGCCCCTGTATCATAATTTGTATTTAAAGGTGGCTGTGAAAGGTAGCAAATGCTGTGTAAACTAGTTTGCACACTCTGCCCAGTGCACTGAGAGTAGCTCAGTTATTTTGTTCTGTTACAAATGGCTGTTCAGGGCCAAGAAAACTGTTGTGTAAATGGAGACCAGATATGTGGTATATTTATGTAATATGACTCATGTAAAAGGCCATTACACTGTGAAGACATAGTGTGAAAAAAGAGAGAATCACTATTGCAGTGAAGTTGTTGTTTTCTTCTTATCGGATTATATAAAGCTGTTTTTACTAAAATTGAATTGTTGAGAAAAGCTTCTTTAGCACCAGATTTTAAATTCCCTTTATGTTTGTCATAATGTCATTATGAAGTATTGTGTAAAATGTGGATTAAAGTGTTACTTGCAAACCCTCTTTTAGAATCATGTTGTTTTGTGTCAATTTGCTTTTTGTGGAAACAAGGAAAGTTCTGAGTCTGGATTCTCATTTTGTTTGCTATTAATAGAAAATATTGCGAAAGCAAAAATGGTACAAATAAATTAATGTCATTGTTGGCAATGTGTGTAAGTAAGCTATGGAGAGAGGAAAATCTTGAGTGTGGTTTTTTCTTTTTCTTTTTTTTTTTTTTTTTTTTCCTCCTTGGTGTGAGTTTAAATTGTGTGTTTATACAGACAAAAGAATGACAATTATATGAAAACTTCATGATGTGTTGTTGTTTCCCTACCCTTTCCATCTTCATTTGTGTTTTCTGCTGGCAATTTTAGAGGCTGTTGTGAAGTGGAACTTTTTCTTTGTTTATAAAAAGAATGCTTTATCAGTTCAATAATAATCAAAAAACTTTATTAAACTTATTTTTACTTAGTCCTTGTCATTTTCGTACTTTGCACAGAAAATAGTATTTGAATCTTTATTAATGCCAAAGTTTGTGCATCAGAGATGGAACTATAATGTCTGGCACACTTTTATTCAATAAACTATCTTGTTATTGTGATGTGGATACATTGTGCACAAAATTGGCTTATACCTCAGCTATAAGGCTTTTATCTTTTCTGTAGCTGTAACTGCATTTATGGTAACCAAAATATTGCGTATTGTGTTGTTACACATGGTAAATTAAAAGTCCATCAAGTACATTGCAAACATATATCTAGCAATTGAACGAGCAAGGACAGCATCCTATCATATAGTTTAGGCATTGAGGTTTAGGCTTCACAATACCTTAAGTATGTGCTGAGTGATTATTTTTACTTTACTGGGACTTTCCTGCATCCTATTTGTGGGTGTAAAGTTATTTTAAACCCCTTCCTATTCTCATCCTGGTGATTCGGGTTCCTTCCACCACCTAGGTACTTATTTCATTCTAATGGAACTATTTCTCACTGGTCTTTTGTACATTAGGGGCACAATTTGTTTGTTTGCACTCAAATAAATTAGTTTTCATATTCTTTAGTATTGCAATATTAGGCTATATATTTGATCTAATATTCCTATGGGAAGACCATATAAAGGAAAGTCCACAATGGGATAAGATAGATGGATACTCACCACATAGTTGAGTTGGAGACGGACACAGTGAAACACACACACACACACACACACACACACACACACACACACACACACACACACACACCAGACTGACTTTCCATGGTAGGACTTTATAAAGTAAAAACATAGTTCATGTTTGTGATGAAGATTACATATAAAATGAGACTACATGCTTTCATTTGTAGTTACTTAATCGTGATATATACAAGATTAAAACTTTACTGCAATGATCATAACAAAATGAGCTAAGAAAATACTGTAGCAAACAATTTTGAAGTCAACTTGAATCACTTGTATACTATTTTAGCATTAAGGAATGTAATAACTGACATGCCTAGATCATAGAAAATATTTCCAAACTATTATGTGAAGATTTTAAACATATTAACTATAGTTATTGTTGAGAAATGTAAACTGAAAATACTAATTTACTGACAATCTTTTTATAAAGTGGTGTCCAATTTTTGTTTTGAGATTATTTTTTTTTTACTGTGGCTCATTGTGAAATACTAACTGAACCACAGACTGAAACCTAAGTCCTCATTTTTCGATCAATGTATCCAAAAAACAGCGAATCCTTTTCATTCCTCTTTATCTAGTCCTGTTTAACTTTGTTACATTTTACTAAGATGTTCAAAATTTGTAGCAACGATGCAAATTCCATTGATGTTATACTGTAACAAGGCTAAATGGAACTGGATGCAGAGGAATAAAATGGAATTGACTGTTTTTGGATAAATTTTTAGAAAAAATGTTTACATAGAATTCAGATTGTGCAACTAGTATCCTACACCAATCAATGTAAAAAATTCTCAAAACAAAAAATCTGAATGTTGCTATAAGTTGACAGTAAATTAAAATAAGTATTTTAAGTGTACAGTTTTCAACAATAACTATGGTTAAAATTGGTTTAAATTCATTAATAGTTTTGGAATATTTTATATGATACTAGCATGTCGGTTATTGCATTGCTTAATGCTAAAATAGTATATAGATGCTTCAAGTTTTCTTCAAAATTGTTTGCTGCAGTATTTTCTAAGCACTTTTTGGTATAACCCTTAAGCTAAATTTTTAATCTTGTGTACATACATTTGAGAATGATTGATTGACACTAGTCTTGTTATTATAATAAAGTACTTACAAATAATGGCGACTGTGGCATGTAGGCTCATTTTATATGTAGTCTTTATTAAAAAGTAATTGAAATCAATTGCACTCCATAAACAGCATCATGTCAGAAAATAGTTCATTTTTAGTAATGGACAACTATTCAATAGTGATGAGGTACCATATAAGTGTGGTATCTGCTTTACTAATTATATGTATCTGTTTTTATATTGAAAACAAGATTTTTCACAACTTTTATCTCCTTGTAATTAACACACAGGACTTTAACACATTAATGTATCTAAGTTGACGTGGAGCTTATACATGGAGCTGCTGTACAAGGTAAGAGGTACAGATTTAATCCAAAGTATAGGAATTGGTTATTGCAATTTAAAAGAAACTATTTCATTTCAGCAAATGACTTTTTTCTAATGTGGTGCATTTACACACTATGGCAATAAGGTTTCTAATTTTCACATACTGCAAAGATAATAAATTGCTAACATATTCTACTTCTTAAAAGTGGTGAAGTATTCTTGATTTATGTCAAATCAGTTTTGAAATTGCAAGTAAAGTCATCAAAGAAGGTGTGATTCTAATTTTTAAATTGAAGCAAACACAAAGCAGATTGCACTTTTCAGATTGCAGATTTGTGGCAGATATTCAGTGAGCGCGTTGTTTAATGTGACAAACTAATTTTGGCAATATAAGATTTGTTGTTATTTATGTGGCTCAGTAGCATGGTGCCAGATTGTGAATCCGAAGGTCATGAAGTCCTGATTGGAATATCATTATTTTCATAGTAATTTAACAAAATAGCCAGTCTGGAATGCAAACCTTGTCTGTTTTTGTACAAACTGGTTGCAGAGAAACCAACTTCCGCCTAATGTGTCACTCCATTAGTGATATGAGGGTTTGATGCATGGGGCCATTTGTACATGGTAAGAGATTGTTATGGAATGAGGAATGTTGGAAATACAGAAATTCATGCAGTGTTAGCTCTTATTGTGACTGACATCTACAGATAATCTTGATCAAATTTAAAATTATGCATTTATCTCTGTAGTAGTATGTTAAGTGAAAAAAAAAAAAAAAAAATCAGGAAAAATGAAATATATTTTTAATTGGTCATCTTTTTGGTTACTAGTTTTTGGTACACTTTTTCATAGGGATAAAGTACATTAGCATCGTGTGTTTATTACCAGTGGCCATATGATCCCTCTGGGTGTTTTTGTTTTTCTCCTTCCTTAATTTGGTGTTGCTAACATGTTTAGAATGCCTTTGTTTGATACATTTATATTAATAAGTTTTAGCTCATGTGGATATTAGTATTGCAGATTATTTCATTGGTTAAGTCATTAATGTAAGTTGTAGATAGGTGTCCAGCTGTATACTATATTATTTCTCACCACTGATACTGAAACATGAACTGGCTAATCTTACTATGTCTGAACTCTCTGCCATGCACTACAGTGTAACTTGCAGAGTATTTATGTACATGTCGGCATGGGTCAATCGGGAATACAGTAGAAGCCAGTAATGATTGACTCTAAATACTTAAAAATTGTGTGAGCGTCAAATGTGTCTTGAAAGTTGTATGGAGTGACGAAAATGGTATTCATACTCACCCACATCTGTGGTATTGAAGTAAGTCACTGTACTACAGGCAAAGTTGTTTGCTTCTTTGAAACAGTTTCAAAATTGCTTCTGATGAGAAACTGTGGACTTTTGCTGTGTTTCTGAAAATAAATTCTTCTGTTTCTAACAGTGAAAAATATACACCATTTTTACAATCTATAAGAAATTAAAATGGACCTTATTAAAATTTGCACTACTTGGGAATTTTCGTCTTATTTTGGTGAGTTATATGCTGCACTGAGGTCGTCTAAGAAAGGAAAACTATAGAAAAAGATTATTAATAACTTTAAGGTAAATAATATGCAGGGTAGTATTCTATTTCAGTAAAGTAAAATATGAATTGAAAGTCATTTTTCCTCGCAGCAGAACAAATCTCATAAATTGACACAAAGAGTGCTGAAGTTCAACAATGAAATCTACAAGAAGAACAAATGCAGAGCAGCCTGTTGAACTGTTTTACTGCTGTTCTGGGGTAAGGGTGAGGTTGAATCACTGTAATCAACCACAGAAATGTACAGGAACACTCCTTTTGACTGTACAGCAACATTGCCAGTTTGTAAGACCTGGGAAATGCCTGCTAAATGAAGATTTTTGTGTCAGCCTAACTGCCCACGTGAAATAAGCATAATGCAAGCCTTTAGCATATGTATATGCAGCCATATGTAAGTTTTTGTATCATTACTTAGCTCACTGAATTTCTGGGACTTTTTGTCAGATAAAGTACTCATTGATCAAAATTAATTTTATGTCTTCTGGAGAAACCTTTAGAAAAATAAAGCACTTGGAGCAACAGATGGGTCAGTTCTGACCCCTACTACTGTTGCAGCCAATAAAGATTGTTGACAAAACATAAACATGACTATACAACATATGAGATTACTGTAATGGTTGTTGCGGTGGAATCAGAATTTCCCTGATTGCAGATCTGCGTGAATCTGGATATTTCTCTTTGAAGATTTCCCCATGGAAGCTAAAATTAAGTGTGATGATTGGTTGCACTGTTTGATGGAATGTTGTAGAGATTCAACAACATGAACTTCAATGCATTGCTGTATGCTCTCTTCAAACCACTTTTATTGAAGCTATCACACTTACTGTTCACATTCTTTGAACATCGGCAAAATGATGTCAACGTAGAAGTTTCTTCAGTGCCTTGACTAGGTGGTAACCAAAAATGGGCATTACCTGGAACCCCCACAAGATTGATGATTGTCCATTTCAAATGGGATGAAAGTTATCATGTTGTAAGGGCACTGCTTTAGCTTATTTCCATGGCCATTTCTTTTGACTTGCATTACAAAACCTCTGAAGAATCTCATATAAGCTGTTTTAATTGAGATCTACATGTACGATGAAGGTGCGTCTGAAAAGTTCGGTGATGGTCCCATATTTTACAAACTGCAATGGCGAGGACAAGGTGTCCCTGCATACACGGTGAGGGACAGGTCAACAAGTGCCCCTTATCGTGCAAAGCACTGCAGTGAATTAGTGGCATATGCTGCAACCCAGCTAACAGGGTCAGTGTGGGAACCCATTCCATTGCAACATGGAGTGCAAAATACAGCTTCATGTTAACATAAGGCTTTGTTTGAAATTAGGCAAATCGGTTTTGGAGACCCGCGAGATGTTGGTGCAAGTGTATGGTGTTGAAGCAGTGAGTAAAATGTGTGTGTTTGAGTGGTCGCAGAGGTCCAACGAGTGACCTCAAGTTACTTGCAATCTTTATCAGGTGCTTTCTGAGGTTGAATACAGTGTGGAATGAGTCCAGTATTTATACCTGCATGTGGTGGCTAGGCATTCTGTCGTTGGTCTGCACTGCGAAAGGCGCTCTGGTCGATGTCTGACGCAACCCTAGTATTTACTACATGGTGTTGTTACGACTGATGTGCATGTACTTTGGCTATTGTCAGTTAATAATTTCGTAATGTGACATTCTGTTTAGAAGATAAAATGCTGGATCCCATGCGGAACTAAACTGATAACTTGTGTCACAGTTGATAAGATTCTGCATGACCTTTATTTCAATGAATTCTTTAATAACACTATCCCATTATCTGGGTGTTTGGAACCCAGCACTCGATCTAAAGACACGCCAGAGGCTTCATCCAAAGTGCATATGGTAACAGAGTGAATAACACAGGGTGCACAGATGGTGTTGAATAAGATAACAAATCAAGCACCCAAGGACAGTCATATAGATATCAAATGGCAGTTTCAACACCAGGAGTCTGAGAGTAATCCAGCAGCCGCCTCTATTGGGTATGGACCTCAAACAGAGCAGTTGACACGACTGGCTATAGTAACAGAACAGTTCATATGATAGCTTAAATGACAGCACTCAGAGGATTGAATGCTCAGTACAATTTGGAGGTATAACAGAATGTAAAATTGCAAAATTATTAACTGACAAGAGCCAAAATGTACACGCACAGCAGTTGGAACAACCACACCTAGTACATACTAGGGATGCTGCTATTGACCAACGCGAGCATCGGATGGAGTGCCTCCTGCAGTGCAGACCAACGACAGAATGCCTAGCCACCACACACAGGCATAAATACTAGTTCCATTCCAAACTGGATTCAACCTCAGGAAGCATCTGATGCAGATCGCAAGTAACACAATTGAAATATCGAGTAGATTTCCGGCAGCAAATCTGATTTTCCATGATAATGTCATCCTTGTCCCTAAATACTATGGCCATGTGTTTTCTCACTGAAGCCATTGTATGGAACTTCTTCATGGGGAGGGTTGCATTTGTTGTCACGGGCTATGAGTTTGGGCAAGAAACCAACCTTCTGGATCGTGCCTGTGGTGTTAGCCTACACACAGCATTATTTTTTGGGTTGGTGGGGGGGGGGGGTTGTTGGCAAATAAGAAATCTAATTCACCTAGTGTGTCTTTTAATACAAACATTTATATTTACATTGATATGATTATATATTTGACACATGCAAACAACTTGCCAACCGAGTTGTCACAGTAGCAGGACTGCAGGGCAACATTTTCAACATATTTGTGAGACCAAGGTAAAACAGACATTGGGTTTTAGGTTTATGACTTCTTTGCAAACGCTGCAGTTGCCGTACTTGTGGAAATTCCAGGCAGGACAACACTATGGTTTTCTGCCATGTATTGCGACATGAATGCGTTGCTTTTGGGCATTCAAATTCCTGTTTGATAGCTGTTGCGTAGACAGCAGCACATATGCACGCTGCAGAGTCTTATTCGCCCTGCGACAGTTTGTCATCAAATGTGAACACACTTGTGTTTTAAATACCAACAATAATTCAATTCCTTGAGTTGTATATTGTCTCGTTATACAAAGGTATTAAGTTTAAAATGAGGTGTTGAATTAAAATTTGTGCTGCGGCTGGGATTCGAATCCTGGCCACAGCACAAATTTTAATTCAGCGCTCCATCTTATTTACAATACTCTTTGTGTTTGTTACTGTGTGGACTAGATAAGATGTGGAGTGCTATTCTTTGACAGAAAGTGGAGACATGCACTATGCTTACAGGGCAGCAGATGTAAATGCTCATGCTGCTCAATGTTTGTATGTTCAGCAGTTTCTGAATTGTTGAGTGCCAAATCCGTGTCTGTTTACTAGCATCCACAGATCACTTAGGAGAGAGTAGTTCACTCGAGGTAAGTTTTCCACTGCCACGTCCTCATTACGATATATGTGACTTTTAGGTCTACTTCAAAACACATTGTATTCATTTTGTATTAAAGGTGTGAAGGCCTGATGGACGCAGTTGTCAATGTATCGTGTGTACATCAGTGTTTGAAGAGAAGGTGTTAGAACTGCTGGAAAGCAGACTCTCAAACAGCTCGCTGTGTGTTGCATGAGAAATGGGTGTAAGCCATTCCACAATTTACCATGTATCGCATGAAGATGATCTGCACCCCAACAGCATTCAGAAAATTCAAGCCCTTAATGTAGATGATTTTCCATGGCAAACTGAATTGTCAGTTTTTTAAAAAGTGTGCCATTCAACTGGAATTTCCAGATTGTGTATTTTTTATGGATGAAGCATGCCTTACACTAGAGGGTACGTTCTACAGCCACAATCAACACGTGGGCAAGGAAAAATCCGCATGCCGCCTTTGTTCATGTTGACCGAGATCACTTCACTGTCAACATTTGGGCCGGCTCGGTAGGCAATAATATGGTTGGTCCACGCTTGTTTCCACGGCGAATGAACCCAAACATCCACCTAATGAGAAACTCTGCCAGCATTATTGTAACACGTTCTACTCAATGTGCGACAGGAAATGTGGTACCAACATGATGGTGCATCTATTCACTTTGCACGTGCAGTCCGAATGCATTTGGATGAAACCTTTGGTGAGAAATGGTTAGGGCACAGTGGGCCAATAACATGGCTCGCACTTTAGCCCGACTTGATGCCCATTTATTTCATCTACATCAGTACTCTGCTAATCACATTAAGGGCATGGCGGAGAATTCACCAAACCACTTTTATGATATTTCTCTACAGTTCCATTCTCTAATAGCGTGTGTAGAAAAGGAACACCTGAATCTTACCCTTTTTGATCTTATTTCTATTATTTTATTGAGATGAACATGTCTCCCTATGTAGGTGAGTGCTAACAAAATTTGTTCGCATTTTAAAGAATTTTCGCAAATCTCGCCACAACGAATAACGCCTTACTTTTAATGATTTCCACCCCAATTCATGAATCATTCCTGTGACATCTCTCCCCTATGTCGCGATAATACAAAACGAGCTGCCCTTCTCTGTATCCTCTGTCAGTCCCACTTGGTGGGGATCCAGCAGTGGGCAGCAATCCTCTAAAATAGGACAAACAAGTGTGGTGTAGGCTGTTTCTTTAGTAGAATTGTTTCATCTTCTGAGTGTTCTGCCAATGAAACATAGCCTTTGGTTCATCTTCCATACAATATTTTATTTTCGTCAAGTAACAGGGCACTTTTTGTTTGCAGAAAATGAGGTAGAAGATTTTTCTTTTCTTGTGTATCTACTGAAGAGTATCTAGAATCCAGGTTTTCGACTTTCAAAAACCCTGGGACAACTTTTTGTGGTCGAAGGAAAAAAAATAACCCTTTTTTCAGATTTTTGCCTATTACTCGAAAACTACGCATCCTACTGAAAATGTTACCCATATCAACATGAATGAGCATTAAATTTTGCGTCGAATGATCTTCCGATACATGTCAAAATCAGTCGAGGCGTTTGGCCGCAATCAGTTGTCAAAGTTCGGTCATTTTTACCAACTTGCCTAAAAAGTCGCTACCAAGCCCGTAACTCAGAAAGGACTATTCCAAATAAAAAATGTCAAGGTTGTAGAGCGCTGTCAGAAGGAGTGAAGTTGAACACTTTTTTTTAGATGGAATTTCTAGAATAATTTGTTTCAAAAAATTACATGTGATCCTTAGCATTTCGAGATAATATCTAATGCAGAATGTAGAAACAGCCTATTGTGCTGTTGGGAGTTATTTTAATTTAAAAGTTGATCGGCTTCACCCCACCCAGTGGGGTGCAGTTGATCACTTCTTTTTTTAAGATCTATAACGGCTTCACCCAGGTAATGGGGTGAAACCCATCATCTTTTACAATGAAATGGCTCCCAAGGTTTGGAAGGTTATGTTTATATTCAGTTTTAAAATAGTAGAGGATCTTTCTCTGTGGACAATCATATATTTAAATTAACAAATAGAAAATGTTTGTAGTCTATGGGACTTAACTACGGGGTCATCAGTCCCTAAACTTACAAACTACCTATGAACTGCTTACGAACTAGGACGGCACAAATATCCATGCCTGAGGGGGGATTCGAACCCCCGACCGTAGTGGCCGTGCAGACCGTGACTGAAGCGCCTTAGTCCCCTCGGCCGGCAACAAATAGAATATTTTATTGTTAGAACATTTATTTTACTTAAAAATATCCACTGTACATAAAATTATCTTGCAACATAAAGAATTTTCATTGTGCAAAATTTCAGTCTGGGATCTGTAGTGTCCACAACCAATGCCTGTAGGATTCATTTTTGTTACAATTTGTGTCTTTTGTACATCAGTAACAACTGTAAATACAAAATGAACCACCCAGATACTCTCTTTCCTAAATAGCTGACTTCAGCATCACTTTCAGCCCTCTTAATTATATGACCTACAAAATGTCTGTTTTTGCCACCAGTGGGAAATGATACCAATACAAATTCACCACTCTCGGAAGAACAACAGTTTTTACCTTTTTCTGTAGTTCCAACATAATCAATGACACTAGAACTACCAGTACCAACCTCGACTATTTGATCTGAAATCAAAATGTTGTTGACTGTTGGTTGATGATCCTGATTGCATAGTGTCACGTTGAAAACTGCAGGTGGTCCAGAATTCGAAGCTGGTCGTTAATAGAGCACAACACTCTACACTTAGAACACGTTTATTGTTAACCCAAGTGTACACTCCGTACAGACTACCTCCTGCTTGGAGTGTTCCACTATTTATACATAGAAAGAATTATCTGGAACTTACAAGTACATCAGACATATGAAACATGTAGAACATTCTAGAAAAAGTGAATACAAAGAAATAAATTTTTCCCTATGGAAGGATTAGGAACTGTGGACCGCAAGCGCAGCAATCTGCGATGCTAACAACTACGCCACGCATTCTGTCGGAAGACTCGTGGCATTGCTTCCCTTCCTAAAAGAACAGCGACCCACTGTTAGGTTCCCCCCTTGGAGCGAGCTGCAGCGTCCTGGATCTTGTCCTGGGTCCTCTGTGCAGCAGTTCTGTGGAATCCTTATATTCTGCCGGCAAGTCTTCCTTACGGTGATAAAGACCAGCACCATGCCCTCCTGTCGTTACTTCATCATTTTCATAACGGGTTGCAGAGTACCGGCTTGAAGTTAGCTTCGGATTCGTTTCCAGAAACCATGCGGGCAATATAACTCTCAGGCGCAAGTGAGCCAAGAGAGAGTAGTGCCAACCTCCACGCTAAAAACCGACTATACGGCCAACAAATAAAGCGATGCGCGTTATTTTAGTGAAATGTAGCTTGCAGAATATTCATAATCTTATTACCTGAACTACATAGACGAATCAGTAACCTACTGTAAAATATGAATTCCAAATAAACAGTAAACCATACACCACTATTAAGTAAATGGATACAGGAACAGTACATATACATTGCTTCCTTTCGAAGCACCAAAAATACTTCCTCTTGTATATTTGATAAAACATAAAAGATATTCGAAGCTCATAAGCCTATTAAAAATCGGCAAACTTCGGTTAGCACAGTTCTCCCGTTTCCTACAACACTGAAGCAAACAAATCCAATAAGTGTAGCATACACATCCATATATTGCCTGACAACATACCGACGCACATTAAAGAGAGGATCTCAAGGTACAGTACATAGGAAATCGAAAGAAGTTCTTTCTGTCACCGAAATGCCGTTCATAGTAAGCTCAACGTAAGTAACGAAACTATTGTTAGACGTCCCTCATGACACTATTCCTGAGACATACCAGAAACATTCACGTCCTAACTGACAAAGTAAGGAAACGGATCACCGAGCAGATTACGACATAAGACTCTTAAGACATTCGTCAAAATTTCCGGCGTAGAAAGGAATTGCCTTTACGTCCTATATTTTAGGCTGTGTAACTAAAGAACTACTAGCCGTCGCCACATGACACTGTGTATAGATATATCACACACATCCAAATACTACTTGAAAAAGTTTAAACGCAGATTAACGAGCCGATTATGAGATATGATTTTTCGAATATCGTTAAAATTTCCGGCGGCGCTCCAAAATGCCTTTCCGTCCTATATTTAAGGCTGTGTAACCAAAAAACTGCTAGCCGTCGCCACATGACACTTTGTATAGGTATAGCACACACATCCAAATACTACTTGAAAAAGTTTAAACGCAGATTAACGAGCCGATTATGAGATATGATTTTTCGAATATCGTTAAAATTTCCAGCGGCGCTCAGAAATGCCTTTCCGTCCTATATTTAAGGCTGTGTAACCAAAAATCTACTAGCCGTCGCCACATGACACTCTGTATAGGTATAGCACACACATCCAAATACTACTTGAAAAAGTTTAAACGCAGATTAACGAGTCGATTATGAAATATGATTTTTCGAATATCGTTAAAATTTCCGGCGGCGCTCGAAAATGCCTTTCAGTCCTATATTTAAGGCTGTGTAACCAAAAATCTACTAGCCGTCGCCACATGACACTCTGTATAGGTATAGCACACACATCCAAATACTACTTGAAAAAGTTTAAACGCAGATTAACGAGCCGATTATGAAATATGATTTTTCGAATATCGTTAAAATTTCCGGCGGCGCTCCGAAATGCCTTTCCGTCCTATATTTAAGGCTGTGTAACCAAAAATCTACTAGCCGTCGCCACATGACACTCTGTATAGGTATAGCACACACATCCAAATACTACTTGAAAAAGTTTAAACGCAGATTAACGAGCCGATTATGAAATATGATTTTTCGAATATCGTTAAAATTTCCGGCGGCGCTCCGAAATGCCTTTCCGTCCTATATTTAAGGCTGTGTAACCAAAAATCTACTAGCCGTCGCCACATGACACTCTGTATAGGTATAGCACACACATCCAAATACTACTTGAAAAAGTTTAAACGCAGATTAACGAGCCGATTATGAAATATGATTTTTCGAATATCGTTAAAATTTCCGGCGGCGCTCCGATATGCCTTTCCGTTCTATATTTAAGGCTGTGTAACCAAAAATCTACTAGCCGTCGCCACATGACACTCTGTTTAGGTATAGCACACACATCCAAATACTACTTGAAAAAGTTTAAACGCAGATTAACGAGCCGATTATGAGATATGATTTTTCGAATATCGTTAAAATTTCCGGCGGCGCTCCGAAATGCCTTTCCGTCCTATATTTAAGGCTGTGTAACCAAAAATCTACTAGCCGTCGCCACATGACACTCTGTATAGGTATAGCACACACATCCAAATACTACTTGAAAAAGTTTAAACGCAGATTAACGAGCCGATTATGAGATATGATTTTTCGAATATCGTTTAAATTTCCGGCGGCGCTCCAAAATGCCTTTCCGTCCTATATTTAAGGGCGTGTAACTAAAGAACTACTAGCCGTCGCCACATGACACTCTGTATAGGTATAGCACACACATCCAAATACTACTTGAAAAAGTTTAAACGCAGATTAACGAGCCGATTATGAAATATGATTTTTCGAATATCGTTAAAATTTCCGGCCTCGGTCCGAAATGCCTTTCCGTCCTATATTTAAGGGCGTGTAACTAAAGAACTACTAGCCGTCGCCACATGACACTCTGTATAGGTATAGCACACACATCCAAATACTGCTTGAAAAAGTTTAAACGCAGATTAACGAGCCGATTATGAGATATGATTTTTCGAATATCGTTAAAATTTCCGGCGGCGCTCCGAAATGTCTTTCCGTCCTATATTTAAGGGCGTGTAACTAAAGAACTACTAGCCGTCGCCACATGACACTCTGTATAGGTATAGCACACACTTCCAAATACTACTTGAAAAAGTTTGTAGGCATATTAACGAGCCGATTATGAGATATGATTTTTGAAATATCGTTAAAAGTTCCTTCGTAGCTCGGTATTGCCATTCTGTCCTACATTGAAGGGCGTATAGCTAGAGAATTGGCTTTATAGTTGTGTTAACGATAAAGGAATGTTTATATAGAAAATGAATTGATCTTCCTAATCCAGGACCTAATATCTCGTTGGGTGGGGGACGGGGGCGTTGGTCGCAATTTGGGCTGTATGAGTCATATACCAAAGGGTTTGGGGACACCTCTGCAGAACTGTATGCTTGTATTGCTTCTGCCTCCTTTGCGGTTAGATTCCCACTTTGCTTTGTCGTATAATACTTAAAATATCGATACGACAGTACTACTGACGACAGCGACAACAAAGTGCAGGTTGCAATGATGATTAACAGCATTAATACGATTATTGCTTCTGCTGACAATTGTATGCACCTGTTGTTGGACGAGTCCAACTGTTGGTCTATGAGCTAGTGGGTTGCGAACTGGCTACATTGATACTGATTATTTACAAATCTGCATTAACCGTTTGACTGCTGGTGGCCTGCTTACTGTGTGGGACGCCGCGGCCTGCTTTGTCGGGCACTAATCCGTCTACCTGTGCTGAGCGGTTTCCGGCTGGGCCACCCCATGCCTGAAAGGCCAGCGCGGTCAGCTTCGCCGTGTGCTCAGGCGTGCGGCAGCGACCGCACTCTGCAAATCTGATTCTGGTTGCCACTGAGGTGAAGTGAATACTCTCACTGACACATAATAATATCGCTTTTATATTTTCTCTGCTTGGTAGCTCTTCAAAGAGACATTAAAATTATTACTGCGCTAAGAATTGTGTATTTTCCATAATTTTCGACAAGATTTTATTAGTTACTTGTAAAAACGATTTTCATGCGTCGAGTAGTTCGGTCTTCATTGTTAGCTACCCACTCACAATCTACTCTTTTCTAGTTGATAGTTACCGAACTGGTTGTCTGATTCATCCACTTTTCTGTTAAAAGGTCTTGAAACTTTTAGAATACTTCTAATTTCTATCTGACCTTATGTGAAACTGATAAAGAACGGGTTCGAAAACCACTGTTCTTCCAGTGGAATACATCTTTAAACCATACTATTTTTTGAAGAGTTTGTTTATATCTTCAGGTTCTTCGGATGCTGAGTTATTTTTCACTGCAGCCCTCGAAGAAGTATCAGGCTTGTGTGCTATACCTGCTGTGTTCAGAGCTCAGGAATATTCGTGTCAGATATTGCTGAGGAGTCATCACTAATACATCATCGAGGAATTCATCCTTACTGCCCCTTCCAGTATCTACAAGATTTCGTCATTTCTGCAGTCTTCTCTGCATAGAACAGAACAGTTTACAGTGTAAACCCCTACTAATAATCAGCTTCAAAATGATGTAAACATCTGCAAGGAGAAACCGTCACAGGTAACGCATACAGAAAACCGAACTACTCCGCAAGAAATCTAAACATTTACAGAAGAGTGGACAGGAAATACGGTTTTTCGTGTTTATTTGGAATCGCTTCTTGCTAGCCGAAAGTGGTTGGCGATCTACGACTGATTTTCAATTTTTTGTGCTCAACTTACTGCAGGATCCGAAATGTCCTGCAGCTCTTGTGCGTCTATGGTAACACAATATCTATGAACCACTTTCACGGAATGTCGGGAAGCTCTATGGACGTTTACTAATTATAATTCGACCGTATAAACCTTATGTAATTCCCCTACGCGTTTATCAAAGTCAAATAATCAATGATTCCTAATATTGATGCCTGAATATTTGTTCCTCCACTTAATGAGAATAATATGGAACTTTTATCCATTGTGTAGGAACCTGCGACTGTTTATTGAAGTAAGTTTCAGAAATTACTGCAACCAGTCGCCTTTTGTTTCTTCTTAATGAAGATTTATTTAGACCATTACCGGTTTCAATCTGCCTAGCAGCTCATCTTCAGATGGTATACAATTATTACAAGTTACATTTGAATTTGTGGTAGGGCAGAAAACGAGAAAATGGTAAACACTAATTTTGGTAGGCTATACTTAATAATTACAATATAAGTTTGTCTTCAAGACATTACTTACATTTATGCACTTTACATTTATTAATTATTAAGTATAGCCTACCAAAATTAGTGTTTACCATTTTCTCGTTTTCTGCCCTACCACAAATTCAAATGTAACTTGTAATAATTGCATACCATCTGAAGATGAGCTGCTAGGCAGCTTGAAACCGGTAATGGTCTAAATAAATCTTCATTAAGAAGAAACAAAAGGTGACTGGTTGCAGTAATTTCTGAAACCTATATAGAATAATATGTATAATTATGTTTCATTGGTGCAATACGTGTTGTGCAATTTTTTTATGCTTCCATACTAAGCAGATAATTAAAGCGCCTGAAACGTACAAAATTTGTCTTTTTGTCAGCACAGCATACAACTTGAGACGCGTTTCAAAGCTAGGAACTGTTGTGTTCGAATGCCTTTTACATCTTTCCTATATATTTCCCGTCCTTCTTTTGGATCCGGGCTTTAGAGCGACACTGGCGAAGTTAAAAACTTTTTTTTATTCCCTTCATTTTATATTTTTTATTTATTTTTGGTTTCAATTACTTTCAAAAATTACGAATAACATTTTGCTGTGCGATTATCGACAGTTAAATTTTATTTGTTTATTTATTTATTTGATAAGCCTCGAAACCACACACAGTGGTATATTGCATGTTCTGCATTCGTACCTGGTCTCTTGGCGCACTTTCTGCTTGGAACAAACGGCACATCTTCGCATTGGCCTGCTTTTCTTCGAGTTTTCACTCTCAGTTATATTCGGAAAATGCCTCCCGGTAAATCGCAGAGGATTCTCGTCATCAGAGCGCCTTCCTCTGCCAGCTTTCCTCCGTTCTGTGGCGTAAGTCTCAACAAGTTCTCTTACCAGGGACAGGTGAAATTCTGCTATTGGCATCTTTCGCCCTGTTACTTCTCTATGGAGAGCATGGGCGTTTAAAACGCACAGATCTGATACATGGAAGAAGAACTTCTGAACTTCTTGTACCACTTTACTGTCTTCGGCATTGATTCGACTGAGCTCAGTAGCATGTTGGTACGGTCAACTGCCCCCGTACTAGCGATGTAATCTGCAACGCACTGTAGTTTCCTGCGTCTTTCACTAGTCTTCCTGTCTGTCTTCTCCGTATCACACGTTTCTGCAGTATTACAGGTGGTCAACATCCACACTTCTCTCTTATCACACCACTTCATGCCAAAAATTGTATTAGTTGATATAAACTGTACTTCTCCTCGTTTCAGTTTGTCCTACAATTTTGGCAAGATACGCCTGTTTTTATGAACAGTACCACAGGCATTCGTACCGTGGTTATGAAGCCAGAAGAACAGGTCTGGTCTCGAATATCAGTTGTCGACATAAAGCGTGTGAAGCCGTTGTAAGTATGGTTTAGCAGTGTGGCTACTATGTCGCCACTTTTCCCCAGATTGTGAAAGCTAATTTCAGTCGTGGTGTCTGTATATACAATAAAGTCCAGTATGTAACCAGTCGCACAGCACAAACGTTTTTATTTCAAACCTAATTCGTTTGGATGTAATATATTCTTTGAAAAGCAATTGCCCTTTGAAAACCAACAGACTTTCGTCGATGTAAAGCTTTTGGTAAGCTGTGCTGTGGAATGTTGTGCGGACCGTATCAGCAATATTTCTAATCTTAAATAATCTGTCTCCTTCATTAATGGGAAAGTTTTCACTAAAATGAAGCATTCTTAAAATTAAGAGAAATCGATTCCTGGACATTATTTCGCTGAAAATTGGAGTATTGAAGAGTATGTATCTGGACCAATAGTCACTAACTTTCAGTTTCTTCACTCGAGCCATCAGCAGACAAACAGCAACGAAAGATTACAATTCTTCAAATCCCGTTTCTTTCCATCTTTGGTATATAAATGAAATCTGTTTGTTTCGTCTGCAACATATTTCGTCAGACCTTCCGTTAAGAATACAAGGAAAAATGACAGACTATATGAATGTGGCCTGAAATTGAAACGTCAAATGCATGCACAAATGGACGATAATCATTTTCCTCCAGACAACGTGTTGCTAAAGCGTCCTTTTTTTGTCTCTCTCATTTTCTGATTCACGAGATTCTGAAAGATTTTCATCCGTTCTTGAAACAGGTGGTACTGTTACAACATCTGATGAATGTGGCGCAAGACAGACAGTATACACACATACCACTGAAGGTACGTTCAAAATTTTGTCGTAGTACGACACGCTGTTCATGAGATATGGAGTCATAAACAATTAGGATCATGAAAAACCGCCTCATCAGGCATGACGTCTTGATTTATTGCGTCTTTCCTACTATCTCCGTTCGCGACGTATTTTGCAGACATTTTACATATACGCCACTGGATGTACCTTCGAAATAATATCGTATTACGACATATAGTTCAGGTGCTATGACGTCAAAGACAATTAATTGCGTGAAAATTCGCTCTAATATACATGAGATTGTAATTTACTACATATTTACAACCAACTCCATTAACAACACATTTCGTAGTCAGTTTTCTAATATTTCACTATACGAATCTGGTAAATAATTTTTTTGTAGGACACACAATTCAGGAGGTATTCTGTATATATAAAAGCGAAAGGTCAGTCACGCACTCACTCACTGACTAAACACAAAATCTGTAAAAATAATGCACCTATGAAGCTGAAATTTTGCCGGCACGTAGTTTATTGGTAGAAGACGTCAGCTAAGAAAGTACTTTCGATAGGACAGAATTAAGGTACAAGGGGGAGGATACTTTTCCTACAGACTGACGAAAGCTACTGTTTCATTCCGATCTTCACAAAGTTTTGCACGCGTGACGTTCAATACAAGAGGAAGGCCAGCGTCTACCTAAAGTTTCATACGGTGCATAGGGGAGGGTATCTTGCAACATAAAAATGTATCCCTGAATACCTTAGTCGCGCCATAACTGGAGAACAGCTCGACCGATTTTACAGATCTTTTTGGGTTTTTTCGTTATTCTCAGAGCAGGGATTGTATGAATTAAAACTGGAAAATTTGAAAACAACGAAGTGCGTCTTTTAATAATGACTCTGTTTCTATTGCATACTGATAAAATTTGGTATATCTGAGCTTAAAGACAAGAAGGAATGTCACTGTCTGTATACAATATCGGATGTTGCATGATGGAGGGTACTTAACTTACAGACTTCAATAAAATGCATTGTTTTACTTCGATCTTGATTAATTTTTGCACACATGACCTTCAAACCAAGAGGAAGGTCACTTGGGACATAAATGTTGGTATGGTACATGACACAGGGAACCTTGTAAAAAACTTTGCCGAGAGGGAAAGGTGGAAACGAACAGAGACATGGGAGAGAAGAATTGGATGCAGAGAGTGCAGGATAAGTAAGCACACGGGTTTACGTATAGTTTGTTTAAAACTGACTGAGGTACGGAACCCTAAAAAGCCATGATACACACAGGCCCTTATTTAACAACCTTTGCGAAGCACGGGCATATAAGCAAGTATATGACATAGTATGTGTAGGTGCAGGAATGTTTATTTGATTGTTTACATTACATTTTGCGAATCTCTCAGTCGGTCATTTTCAAGAAAAATACAGGGTAATCTCCGAGAAAAATTAATTATTCTGGCTCAGTCTTCACGCTCATTTGGTTTTCAGTTCAGAAAGTCTAATGACGGACCAACATTTTTAATGGTATTCAGAGACATGGCAGCAGGGAGAGCAATGTTTTTGCGTGCAATGCACTTAATTCATGCTGAGGACAATAGGCCTGTAGTATACTTAGACGAAACTTGTTTTTCGAAAAACGATACGGGTAAATATATTTTGCTCGACTTCAACGGAAATAGTGGTCTGAATGTACCTACAGTTAATTTTTTACAGCGTATATCGGCGTTAAGGTGATGGGTGCAGTGACGAAGTGTATGTAACAGCTACAAATAAAAAAAAACTACAGCCGTTGCAACAAAAATCCTGTCGGCGGCCTACAAGTCCAACAAACGCAAATTCATCAGCGACAACAGTTTACGTTACACTTGCGAAACGATTTCACACCTTTCACGGTATTTTATTCTTTATCTCGGAATATTTTTATGTTTTCAAGATAAAATGTGTGTCACATGAAACTTTGAGAATGTCCATATATTTTTTCAGTCAAAATATGTATCTGGTTGTTATTTATAACAAGGTTATTGACTTGTTGAGTCAGGATACCAAATATTTTTTGATTTACTTTATTTTTGGATAACTAGTTTCAACCAAGTATTGGCCATCTTCGCATCAGCCAATGCTTGGCTGAAATAAGTTATCCAAAAAAAAAAAAAAAAAAAAAAAAAAGTTTCCAAGCCTGGCTCAACAAGTCGATCACCTTGTTATAAGTAAAACATTTTACGATCACTGTCATCAGTTGTTGAATGTGTCAAAACACACAGTTACAGTTACTACTGGTTCTATTTTTTTTTCTACAGGCTGAAATAAGAAAGTATTTTTCTTGACAATTTCTTGCAACAGAAGTTTTTATGTTTTTTTTCCATAATGGCTGACGAGAATGTTCTTTTATAAAGTAGTCCATCATACTCTTTGCTACAAATAGAGATGTCCCATTTTTTCGGAATTTTTACTAACACCT
Source organism: Locusta migratoria (assembly GCA_026315105.1). Taxonomy (NCBI): domain Eukaryota; kingdom Metazoa; phylum Arthropoda; class Insecta; order Orthoptera; family Acrididae; genus Locusta; species Locusta migratoria. The sequence goes on along the minus strand of CM048755.1, from coordinate 41,531,291 downwards.
GAAACCACCTGTAAGTGGCAATTGCTGTAAGACTGCAGGATGACCTTGATTGCCTATTTTGGTAATGGCCGCTATAGTACTTTTCAACACAATTGCTAACTATTAAATCGCTGTAACTTGCTGTATCTTCAGTCATCATACACAACCACAGAAATGTGCCGTACTGGTTTTTCCTTCCTTCCTCAATTTTCTTCATAAAATTGGTCGCTTTACCTATAATGGATAACCTTAAATGTACAGGTAAAAGCATAACACAACTTTAAGAAGATACATTGATGGCAATACAACTTCTAAAACATATGTAAAATTATTGCGTGGGTACAACTATAACGTTAGTTTCCGCATAAAAAAAACCTGGAAGGCGTAAAAAGCGAACACAACGTGGCTGCCTCAGTGAGTAAAATGTTGATCGCCGCAAAGCGCTACGGCAGGTCAGCGAAAAGAATGAGATGCCTGTATCGCACCATCGTGTTAGCTTTGGAACTTCTTTAATTTTCGATTGACCCAAAATCGGAATATTCGGCGACCCGATCGAGGGTGAATCGGGACGTGTCAACAGACCCCTGAAGATAGGGACACCTGGCAACGCCCTGCGGCCAGCGTTACTTTTTGTTCCATTTGTTGCATCCTTGAGCTCCCCCCCCCCCCTCTCTGGTTCTCGATGTAATGTACATCCAGGGATCAATAACTTTATTGTTCAATAATTGTAATACATTGTAACCTCGCCAATATCAAATATACCGGGACCTACTTAATTACCTGAGCGACCGAGCTTCGTTCAGTATCTTAGGCCGTGTTCACATTGTTTTCAATTGCTCTGTTCACACTGCCGGCCGAGCCGAGACGACTCCGCTTCAGCCGGCTCACGCCGAGCCGACTACATTCGGTATGTTTAATTGACAAAATGACAAAAGCACGCAGTGACATTAGCACCCAGTTCGAGTCGAGGGGCGGTCCGCTTATCTCCCCGTCCGATCTCTGCCCGGCAGGTAGAAGAGCCGAGGGCTGTGAGGCGGCATTGACACGGGCCGTCCTTTACTGCAATGCGTGGCCGCGGTAGGATTACTGCAATTTATAATGGAAGCGAGAGTAAAGAATTACCGAGACATATACGATTTGTGACCCGGAAAATGCCTTCCATAATGTAAGGTGCTGTATGATGTTCGTAGCCGGCCGCGGTGGCCGAGGGAACTACGGCGCGTCAGTCACGCGGTCTGCACGGCCACTACGGTCGGGGGCATGGATATTTGACCGTCCTTAGTGTTAGGTAGTTCATAAGTAGTTTGTAAGTTTAGGGACTGATGACCCCGTAGTTAAGTCCCATAAGCTATACAAACATTTGAAACATTTATGGTGTTCGTAATTCTGAGAAAAATAGGAGTAAGCTGTAGGAAAAAAGCGGGTATTACATTGTTTGTATACGAACCAAGTGGATACAATAAGCGTCGAAAGTCAAGAACAAAGTGCTCCGATTAAAAAGGGCGTAAGAAAAGGCTGTGGACTGTCGCTATCACATTTTAATTTGCGCAATGAAGACGTAATGTCGGAAATAAAGAAGAGGTTCAAGGCTGTGATAAAAGTTCTGGGTAAAAGGATATCAGTGACAAGATTTGCTGATGACATTGCTATCGTCTGTGGAAGTGAAGGAAAATTACAGGATCTGTTGCATAGAATGAAAGACTAATGACCACAGACCATGGATTGAAGGTAAACCAAAGAAAGACGAAAGTTATGATAAGTAACGGAAATAAAAGTAGCGAGAAAATAAATCCGAATTGCCGATCACAATGTACACGAAGACAAGGAATTCTGCTACCTCCAGAGTAAACTAACCCACGACGGACGAGTCAAGGGGGTCATGAAAAGCAGAGTAGCGGAAGCAAAGAGGGCATTCATGGGAAAGAGAAATCTACTGCTGTCAAATATCACTCTGGACTTGAGGCAGAGCCGGCCGCGGTGGCCGAGGGGACTGAGGCGCTACAGTCACGGTCTGCACGGCCACTACGGTCGGGGGTTCGAATCCCCCCTCGGGCATGGATATTTGTGCCGTCCTTAGTGTTAGTTAGTTCATAAGTAGTTTGTAAGTTTAGGGACTGATGACCCCGTAGTTAAGTCCCATAAGCTATACAAACATTTGAAACTTGAGGCAGAAATATCTCGGAACATACGTTTGCAGCACAACATTGTATGTTTGCGAAACTTGGACTGCTGGGAAATGTGAACAGAAGAGAATTGAATAATTTGAGATGTAGTTTGTAAAGTAGTACATGATATCACGGTTTTTTTTTCCTTTTTTTTTCTAAGGTACTGCTTGTAAGTTTATCTTTTTAATTCATAAATACCTAGGCATTTATAAATTTTGTGCACTTGCACAGACATTCATTCTAGGTATTTGCTCCAACTGGCCGCGCGGGAGTAGCTGAGCGGTCTGGGGCGCAGCGTTGCGGAATGCGAGACCTCCCACGTCGGAGGTTCGAATCCTCCTTTGGGTGTGGATGTGTGTGTTGTCCTTAGGTTAGTTGAACTTAGTTGAAGTAGTTTGTAAGCTACGGACTAATAACCTATAGCCGAGTTGAAATGAAACGGTTGGCAAAGAAAAGGAGTTGGTGACAAGTCGCATCAAATCAGTCAGAAGACTGATGACTAGGGATGCAAACTATACTCGATGTTCTGAAAACATCGATGTTTTGCCGAAAAACGTCGACTTTAACACTGCTGTTTTGAACAGCGAGATATCGCCGATGTATCGGTGATCTAATTCGAAAACTTTAGACACCGTTAAACTCTGGTTCTAAGCTTTTTTACTGTATATTACAAGGATGTTACATTGTATGTTATTTACATTTCCATCTGATTAGAAAACTAAGGAAGAAACAAATGTTTGGGTGTTTATTTCCGAATAAGTGACAATTTTAGAATGCTTGGTTAGGTTACAAAATAACAAATGTTTGTTAAGCTTAAGGGACTTAACTGCGGGGTCATCAGTCTATAAAGTTACAAACATGAACTAACTTATACTAAAGACAACAGAAACATCCATGCCGACGAAGGAAGGCACACGATCCGTAACGTGGCGCCCCAGAGCGCTCGGCTATTCCCCTGCGGCACAAACTAACAGTTAATAATAAATTACTGTCCTCAAAACAAACCACTAATTATCTTCTCTGATGGGTATAGTCGGAGAACGAAGTACATTCACACGTACAAGTATTTCTGTATTTGAGACATAAAAAAAAAAAAATGTTCGAATGTTTGTAAATCTATCGGACTCAACTACTTGGTCATTAGTCCGTAGCTTACCAACTACTTCAACTAAGGTAAACTATGAAATAAATCGTAATTTGCGAAATTTATGGCTTCACTGTACTAGGTTTAGATGGAATACCAAAGTGCGGCGAATGAAAATTTGAGCCCGGCCGAGATTCGAACCCGGGCTCAAATTTTCATTCGCCGCACTTTGGTATTCCATCTAAACCTAGTACAGTGAAGCCATAACTATCGCAAATGGCGATTTATTTCATTAAATAAACTCTGTAACGTCGTAAAAAATATATAATTGTAAGGTAAACTAACCTAAGGACTACACAAATACCCGTGCCCGAGGGGGGGACTCGAGCTCCCGACGGCGAACGGCCGCGCGCACCGCAGCACGGCGGCCCTGTCCACACGGCTAATCCGCCGCGGCATTTAAGACATAATAATAGACATTATCCGTAGACATAATCTTTAGTAAACAAAAATGTTTCCAACATAATCGATTTTTTTTGTAGCGTTTATGGGACTACGGGTCATCAGTCCCTAAACTTACAAACTACTTATGAACTAGCTAATAATAAGGACGGCACAAATACACTCAGTCGCAAAAGTATTCGGACAGCCCGTGAATGCGCATAATTTTGGAGTTTTCCGCATGAACAAATACAGAAATGGTACTTTGTAATGTATTTGGGACTCCGGGTACGATGTCGCAACGTGAAACACGCGTCAAATACGAAGAATTGTTGTTGAACATGTGTCTGTTACATAATATTTCCTGAAAACGGCATGGGAAGGCGCAACAAAAGTATTCGGACAAAGGCGGACAACGTGAGAGAATAGTTCATTCCGAGACGCACAGAGGGTGAAGCGACTGCTGTGTGTCCGGCATTTCCGCAAGACGATAGCCTTGATTAGTAAACACGTATCGCGAGCCTGTGCAGGGAGACACTGTGACGCAGCGGGACGTGTTCTACGTTCAATCAAAGGCAACTTGTCGTTTATCATCACGCGAAGGGGAAAACCTGCAGGGAAATTGCCGCAATAGTGAACACGAAGAAAAGTACAGTTCACGACATTATTAAACGGTTCGAAAAAGAAGACCGATTGGAATTCCGGTGCAGTACAGGACGGCCACGGACATTTTCACAGAGAGATGAACGCGTGATTGTGCGAAAGGTACAACAGAATCGGAAAATATCTGCCACACGAATTGCTAGTGAGGTGGAGGGAGACCTCGGCATAAAAGTTCATCCCGAAACCGAGCGGAGAGTACCTAGTACAGTGAAGTACAGGACGGCCACGGACATTTTCACAGAGAGATGAACGCGTGATTGTGCGAAAGGTACAACAGAATCCGAAAATATCTGCCACACGAATTGCAAGTGAGGTGGAGGGAGACCTCGACATAAAAGCTCATCCCGAAACCGTGCTGAGAGTACTCCGACGATCACAGTACCGTGGTCGAGTGGCACAACAAAAGCCATTCATAAATGCAGTGAACCAGATGCAACGTATGCAGTTTGCGAGGGAATACGCCGAATACAATCAGGCTTGGTGGAATCGGGTGATATTTTGCGACGAATGTAAATTTACATTATGACAAAGCGACGGAAAGGCAAACATGTGCCAAAAGACCAATGAAGAGCTGAATCCCAGGAACCTCAAACCGCCAGTAAAGTTTGGAGGTTGGAGCATCATGGTGTGGGGGTGCATGTCCAGCAGTGCTGTGGGTGATTTAGTGTTCATTGACGATACGATGAACAAGGAATCGTATTTGAATATACTGCGAGGACATCTGAAGAAGAGTTCACGACATCTAGGTATTGCAAACAACTTTCATTTTTTATCAGGATCACGATCCCAAGCATACCGCGCAAATTGTACAAATGTGGTTGCTCTTCAATTGCCCGAAAGTATTGCACCCCCTTCCCCAATCACTAGACCTTAACCCAATCGATCATTTGTGGGATAAATTGAAACGAACCCTCCGCGCGGACAACCTCTATACAAAGGAGACCTTGAAAGAGAAAAGCGCCAAGAATGGGCAAATATAGGCCCAGATTTCACGAAAAAATTCATGGAAAGTATGCCTAGTAGATTGGAAGAGGTATTGAAAATAAAAGGTGGACCCACAAGGTATTGACATTTTCGTCGTACAACTTATGAACATTTATTGGACAGTGTCCGAATACCTTTGTAGCAGCAGGGTGTGCAGGTTGTTTCATTTTTGTTGTTCATTTTTCTGTTATTTATTTTTTGGAAACGGAATAATACAATAATTCTTTTGTAATTAATGTTGTTACGCATATACGTTGCTAATAAATATGTTTGGGTTTCATAGTCAGTGTTTCTCGAGTATTCATTGTGAAACTTCCCACTGTCCGAATACTTATGCGACTACGTGTATCCATGCCCGAGGGGAGATTCGAACCCCTTAAGGACTGATGACCCCGTAGTTAAGTCCCTTAAGCTTAACAAACATTTGAACATTTTTGATTCGAACCCCCGCAGTGGCCGTGCAGACTGCCACTGGCGCGCCACAGAACGCTCGGCCACCGCCGACGGCAATCGATTTATGTCTAATAAGGATGTTGCGGATTAACTTTTGATATATTTATAAATCTTTTTATATATATTAATGTTCCATGATTTATGTTATGTATTCTGTGATGTATTTTGCTCTGAGAAATAAACAGTGGTTGTTAAGGATTGGAATCGCGGTGTTGTGTGTTCGTCATAAAGGAAAGTACGTGGGCTAGAACAAAAATATCTGTATGACGTTTTTTTACAGGATCTCTACGTACACCTCAATGTGCTGGAGGGTGTCGTTTTTATTCAAAATTCTGCAATCATGCTCCAGATGGCACTGTAGATGCAACTGTAGACACCATACGTCATGCAGATATCTTAACTATAACTTATGTAATAATCATCGTACATGTTCTCTAGCGTATTGTCTTCAGAAGCCGTGATAATAGTTGCAGCTTTAACATTCTTCTCGAAAGACTGTTGGTATTCACTGCCACTGCTTCCATCGCATCTTCCCGCACTCACCGTAGCACTACCGCTTGCAATATTTGTTCGTCATTATCATCCATATTATCACCATTATGTGTTAGTGTTACAACAGTATTTCACTTACGCTCATATTACTGTACCATAGCGGATACGAGAAAGCATGCGAATGATTCATCTTCTACACTAATACCATCTTCACGAAGAAGGGTTCTTAGTAACTTTAACTCAATCAATCGCAATACATTAGTAGGATTGATTACCAATCGCCACCCCATCTGACGCTTCAACATACAAATAACGTCACAAAACGCAACTTCGGAGGCACACTGCAACCGTCCCTACTGGCGAACCGACAGGTCAAAGTGCAATGCGGCATGGCACACGCAAAGGCCTCTAAGGGACGACTGCAGAGTTTTGCAGATGCGATGTATCACTAGTGCAATAAGGGACCTCTACATTGTCTCTCATACGATTTTGGTGTATATGTTTTTGTTCATATCTCGGCTCGTTAATCTGCCTTCATTTTTTATCAAGTAGTAATTGGATGTGTGTGCCACACGAATTCGACTAGTAGTTCTTTAGTCACAAACCCTAGAAATTATGTCGGAAAGGCATTTCGCAGAGCCGCCGGAAATTTTAACGATATTCGAAAAATCATATCTCATAATCGGCTCGTTAATCTGCTTTCAAACTCTTTCATGTAGTATTTGGAGGTGTGTGCTATACCTATACAGAGTGTCATGTGGCGACGGCTAGTAGTTCTTTAGTTACACGCCCTTAAATATAGGATGGAAAGGCATTTCGGAGCGCCGCCGGAAATTTTAACGATATTCGAAAAATCATATCTCATAATCGGCTCGTTAATCTGCCTTTAAACTTTTTCAAGTAGTATTTGGATGTGTGTGCTATACCTATACAGAGTGTCATGTGGCGACGGCTAGTAGTTCTTTAGTTACACGCCCTTAAATATAGGATGGAAAGGCATTTCGGAGCGCCGCCGGAAATTTTAACGATATTCGAAAAATCATATCTCATAATCGGCTCGTTAATCTGCCTTTAAACTTTTTCAAGTAGTATTTGGATGTGTGTGCTATACCTATACAGAGTGTCATGTGGCGGCGGATAGTAGTTCTTTAGTTACACGCCCTTAAATATAGGACGGAAAGGCAATTCCTTTCCACGCCGAAAATTTTGACGAATGTCTAAGAGTCTTATGTCTTAATCTGCTCGGTAATACGCCTTACTTTGTCACTTAGGACGTGTATGTTTCTGGTATGTCTCAGGTAGAGTGTCATGAGCGACGTCTAACAATTGTTTCGTTACTTATGTTTGAGCATACTATGAACGGCACTTCGGTGACAAAAAGAACTTCTTCCGATTTTCTATTTACTGTACCTTCAGATCCTCTCTTTAATGTGCGTCGGTATGTTGTCAGGCAATACATGGATGTGTATGCAGCACTACTACAGACTGTTAAATGACGACAGTAAACACCTCATTGGATTTGTGTGCTTCAGTGTTGTAGGAAACGGGAGAATTGTGCGAACCGAAGTTTGCCGATTTTTAATAGGCTTATGAGCTTTGTATATCTTTTATGTTTTATCAAATATACAATCAGGTAATAAGATTCTGAATATTCTGCAAGCTACATTTCACTAAAATAACGCGCATCGCTTTATTTGTTGGCCGTATAGTGGGTTTTTAGCGTGGAGGTTGGCACTACTCTCTCTTGGCTCGCTTGCGCCTGAGAGTTATATCGCCCGCATGGTTTTCTGGAAACGAATCCGAAGCTAACTTCAAGCCGGTCTGTTAGGTTCCCCCCTTGGAGCCAGCTGCAGCGTCCTGGATCTTGTCCTGGGTCCTCTGTGCAGCAGTTCTGTGGAATCCTTATATTCTGCCGGCAAGTCTTCCTTACGGTGATAAAGACCAGCACCATGCCCTCCTGTCGTGACTTCATCATTTTCGTAACGGGTTGCAGAGTCCTTGAACAACAGACCATTTCAGTCTGTCTGTTATTTGGGATCGTGGTAAGGCTCCATATGGAGGACGTGCACAATGTGTCTTCATTTTTGTTGTTTTGAGGTTGGCTCATAATCCTCGACTTTGTATGTGACGACTGACAGGCGGTGTAGGACATGATACGGACAGGGTGGCCACTGAACCTTGAAACCGGGAAAAAGCCTTGAATTTGAAAAAACCGGGAAAAAACCTTGAATTTCAGTCAGAAACCGGGATTTTTAACCCATGAGATCTCGCGGCTTTAAGAGTTAAACGATCTTTCGCGTTTATAGCCTATTGCTCAGATTACACGACCAGTTCGAAATGTACTTAATAAGTGTAAACAAGTAATGCCTGTAGTTTTATTAAGAAAAAACCTCAAAGTTTAATATTTAAAAGTAACAAAATGCCAGTCGTTTTATAATTACGGTGACCTAAATGCTCAGATCGCTAGTGCCCGCGGGTTAAATAATATTCATCGCTTCATTTTTGTGTACAAAAACATTTTCAAATATATTTCTGGGCGGTTTAAAAAGTTTTATAATTATAGGTTACGTTTTCCGTTATCTATTTCTGTATTTATCTTGAAGTGTTGTTCAACCACGCGATGCAATTCCTCGCGTTGTACGTTGAGGAGACGCGATGTTATCGTAAGGCGCGACTACGAAATCGCAGCTAGAATGAAAGGCGATATTTATTTGTACTACATTTTAGCAATTTTCGTAATTGACACCCCCCTCCCCAATAATACTCATCAACACAAATCTTGTTTGTCTGATTCTGTGTTGAAAATCTCTTGACGGAAGCATTTTGTTGATTTTAACTATAAACTCCGTAAAAGTTGGTATTGTGATGCTTCGTTAGCATAGGCGCCGACTACGGGTATGCTCGGCCGCTCAAGCGTACCCCAAAATTTGAATGGGTGTGCCAGGCATAAGCCACTGAAAATTTTGGTATCATTTTTTCTTTACTTAAATTTCTTGACTGTAATTAAAATCGACTCTCTCATGCCATTGACGGCCGGCTGGCTTTTGTAAGACACTACTCTAAATAGATTATTTTAAACAGGTAATTGAATTCGTAAGCATTAAAATCCACATTCACACGTGAGTGAAGTGACCGTTTTCTAAATGGTCCGAATGTTAATGGAATTCCACTTGTTAAGTCAATATTGTAAACTGAAGGCGGCAACCATGTTTATACTACAAATTTAATTCCCGGTATCTTTTGAGGTAACCTTTTGACAACCACTTACGTTACCAGATTTTTACAAAGTCTTTGGTTACCATTGAGACGACATAGGTGCGAAGACTGCCCTATCCCGTCTAGCTAAAACATTCTGTAAACAGACAGTCCTCATAACAATTTGCCAAGGTCTTTGTGTTTTAATTGGCAGCTCTACAAAATTCGCCAAACGCAACAGCTAGTAATAGATTTTTTTCTGAATTTGAATTATAAGGCTTCAACAATTTGTCAACAATTGAACGTAGTAGTCGGACCTTAGTTTCTGCCCTTTTTACCTGTGTCACCTGTGCATGGAATTACGTCTTAACCCTTTCCCTCCCCTCATCGTTATATGTCCGTCTAGCCACAACCATTTTTCAAAGATTGTAAATAACATTGCAGGGCTTCCAATAATTCATTGTGACTAGATTACTTACCGTTACCTTGAGGGAAAAAAAGCATTAGGCTACAATGCATTGTCAAAATATATATCGTTACTTGATGTCTAAGTTGGAGTAAATGCAACAATACTTTCAAATAATTGTATCAAGGTAAAGGCAAGAAAATAATTTAAAAACTTTATTACTAAATAATTATCCAATGTCTAAAGTAGTAGTGAACAGTTTGAAAATGTTATTAGTTACGATAAAGGTAACATATCCTCACAGTGCAATCTGTAGTCATTCCAAATTTCCATCCAAAAACTAAAAATAATCAAAAATTCTGTCCAATATACATTAATCCAATCATTATTTATAGATATATGCAAAGAAATATTTTTGTTCATAAATCAATAAAATTTGGGGTTAGAAGGGTTAATGTCTTGCGTGTGAAAATCGTTAAAATGGATAAGTATATAGTGCAATACAAAAGGACTTCGACTTATAATCGTGATGGTGAAGGTGATATGGAATCGATAGCGTGTATGTTTTTAGTAAGTTTTTGGCTTTGCTTTGTATTTATTTATTTATTTTTCTTTAGAAATACTTGGATACGCCAAGATTTTCAAAAGTCGGCGCCCATGTTCGTTAGTACTAATTATAGAAGAGCAGGAACAGCATTAATTATTTATTTTATGGTCAACACAAAAGATTATTCCCCTCGTTATATGTTAATGGGTTTTCAAAAAGCATACGTACACGCAACGCCACCTAGTGAGCGCTAGCCGGGCCCGTATGAAATACAGTTCTAACATTGTTGATTGCGACTTTTTGACATGCTACTTGTCTTTCAAAAAGATGTAAGTATAACTCTGTAATACGGTACGTGACTTTTGCGAAAAGGCAATTTCTTTCAGTTGTAATTTATTGCTATAACAGCTGTCTTATACCAAACAATACATTCAAAATATCGTTAAATATATTTAGAGACTAACGCCATCTACATCTTTCTCAGATGGAACAGAGGGAACCAATCGTTGCAGAGAACAATAGAGTGAATCCAAGTGTGAATCGACCATACCTGTGCCCGCACAGAAAGTAATTCAACTTGTTTTAGAGTGAAGTGTTTGTCCGTCATGTCAAAACAGAGTATAACTCGATATCAGAGCTCATACGAGACAGTGTATCCGTGTGTTACATGTGATCCCAAATCATAAACGAATGCATTATGCTCTTGGCGCAACACAAAGATAAATATTTCTTAAATGGGGAAGAGTGCTTTGAACAGCCACGCAAGAAGCAAGAAACATAAACTTTCCATAAACAAACGGAAGCCTGTTGCTTTCCACGATACATTTTTCACGTCTGTTTAGCACTACAAGAATTTTTAAAAAATGAAACAAATTCATTAAAACAAAATAGTGTTTTGAGTGTTAGTTTACCAGACGACACTAGAATGCAAATACCACACAGCTGTTGCTTCAGATATGTTTTTGCATTCTCGATTTCATCTCCTCGAAGTTAAAGGACTCGCCGACATTACGCATCCTGAGTCATTAACATTCATTGACCTTTTAGCTTGAGTTTTCCAGGGCAAAACTTATATGACTGTATGGGCTCTGGATACTTAAAACCATCATTGGGAACAATCTAAATGAAAACTTGAAAGAGGTTAAAATGTTTTTCATATCCTGAAGTAAATCATAATAGATGTATTGAGTTCTCAATCACTAGTTCATGAGATGTGACTGTATTTTAATGTATCAGGTAGTCTATTATAAATGAACGGGCTATGTTGCATAAACGAATGCAATTCACATTAAAACGTACAGTATCCTCCAACTACTTGAACTCACTTGGTCCATTATACAGGGTTTGAATTTTAAGTTGACAAACCGGAATAGCTCGGACAAACAGTAGATATTAGAAAATGGTGTTCACCAGCATGTGCGGATGGCAGAGGCTTAGGAAATAATACTCAACCTGAACCGTTTCCACCGTTTGTGGGGGAGGGGGGGGTGGCGAGTGTCAAGTGTAAAATTTTAAATGGGAACCCCGATTTTTTATTGCAGATTCGGATTCTAAGGCCCAAATCATGTGTAAAAGTGCGGTTTATGCGGCAGCGGCTAGCCGTCGCGCTCGCTTGGTTAGGAACGGCAGAGCAGCCAATCAGGAGTCACGATGCCGTGGCTAATAAGAAACAGCGTTACAATTGTCTAATGTAAACAAATCGAAGCGGTGTATGCGAAAGTTTTTGACGATCAACAAGTTACAGTTGCTGTCAGTATGGATGCCACTTGATCACTGTTTCGAACATATCATAAAATAAATAAAACATATTATACCTGCTCTGTGGTTGACAGGTTCTTATATGTACCCTTGTTCGGTCAGTAAAGGTAATTGCGGTAAATTCCAAGAATGCTTGCAATCAAGATAGCTAGTACTGAAATGATATATATCGGGCGTACAACTGTAAATCGAATGAGCGTTTCTGAACCGGAGATTCAGGCACTACGTGCCCTCAAATACTAACAATAAAAACTTCTCGTTTAACCTCTACCTAACTTTCACTTAACATGATCACTGTTTCGTAAAGATCATATAATAAATAAAACATGACATACCTGTTCTTTGGTTGCTGCTGTGGTGTATTAATAATAGGTCACTTATGGGGGGGGGGGTAAAACAATAATTATCTAAAAAGCCTTTATAAATGGAAAATCAATTACAATCAGACAAACGCCGCACCGAAATCGTCGAATAAACTTTGAAATTGACGCCAAATTTACTTGTCAAGAAACACGCAATCTTATTGGCTGGCATAACCCGACTCCTGATTGGCTGCTCTGCCGTTCCTAACCTAGCGAGAGCGACGGCTAGCCCAGGGGGGCGCAGTAAGCGTTGCGCAGTAGGAAACCCGTTTTCGCCGTTCTGCGCATGACGTCACTATGGGACACCTGGGAGTAAAACCGTGTAAGTTGCTAACTCGTGTGCGTATGTGTTACCGTTTATGCTGTATTTACTTAACCCCTTCATTCCCACTTTATGAATTTAGCTTTGCAAAACTTAAAATTCAGTGCTTTCTTTAATAATACAGTGCACTAAACATCAAAATAAGTGCTTCAGAATTTTTGGGCGAACTATTGTTTTTTATGTCGTGTATTTCATGCACAACACTGACGTTTGCATCGAGGCATTTTATTACTTGTACGATATTTTGTTGACAGTTAACCCTGCCAGATCAATAATCGTAGCATAATCTTTGGCACATCACCAAAGACACGACAATTCATTGCTGGAATAAAATAAAAGGAACCACACACACCCTCATACTCTAGCCACGTACAGACGGCAACGCAACACAACCTCTAAGATGGACAGATTAATGCCTCAGAAGTGGCTACACGCCGTATCAAGCGGCAAAATGTGGTACTAGAAGCATGTTGTTCATCAACAACAATGTGACTTTAAGGACTGATACACAAAATACGGTATAAATCAGAATTTAATACGTTGTTGTTGAGGAACAACACCGAGAATTAAAGGGTTAATAGTTTGTTTCGCTTCATAGTTTGCAAGTAAAAAGCTTAAGTGGAAAGTATAACGATTTCCCGAGTTCTTGTCGCGCGTCCTATCGTCTCTGCTGTAATGCTTTGAAATACTTCTGTTATTATTTATACAATGCCATTACGGGTTGTAATTCCCACAGCTGGAACACAAAGGCAACTGAAATAAAGTTTCATATTTTTCCTCGAGATGAAACGTTAAAAAAACTGTGGCTGTCCAAATGCTACAGGGGGAACTGTAAGCGTTGCACATTCTGGAATACACTCCCGACATTTCAGAGAGTCCGATTATGAAAGGGATTTAAAGTCGGAATTGTTTAGTTTGCCACGGAAAAAAGTGTTTCAATGATTCCTGTTCTGTTAATGTCAGCAGTTCATATAACAGACACAGTCGAAATGTTTTTGTGATCGTATATGTTACTCATACGTAACGCGTAAATCTACGATAGAATTAACTGCATTATTTTACGGCACAATAGCACTTTGTATTTAAGATAGAAACAATATCTTTCGTCAAATCTTAATATAAATCCACACTCCGTGCCATAGTGGACTAAGCCTGTGCAGGCCGTTTGGGAGCGCGCAGTCCCACAGTGACGTCACAGCGCCAGCCAATAGCAGAGCAGAGCGCTTACTGCCCAACTTTATATTTATTAGCCTTGGGCTAGCCGCTGCCGCATAAACTGCACTTTAAACCACATCATGTATGGTCTGGTGGATATCTTTTTTTTTTTTACGACAGATGACGCTGTAATAGTAAGAAATACTTGTCATACTGGTGAAGAAATGTACTAAACAGGAAATAAAATAAATGAAAACTATATTCATGATACTTCAGAACACTACCAAATGATGCCCAAAGTGATCCTTCCCTCTCCCCGCAGTGGACAGGGCAGTCTTCTAAAGTGATACCTTAGACCAGATTACCCTTGTCTGTATACCAGTTATGAATTGCCGACAAAACATTTAATTGAACTAGTCGGTAAGAAATGTACATCTAGTATCATTTAGTTGGATTTTAAGCATCCTCAATATGATTAACCTTTTTCTTTCCTGGGTGGTACATTTCTTCAGCAGTATGACAAATAATTCAAATGTTTGTTAAGCTTATCGGACTTAACTACGGGGTCATCAGTCCCTAAACTTACAAACTACTTACGAACTACCTTATACTAAGGACGGCACAAATATTCATGCCCGAGGGGGGATTCGAAGCCCCGACCGTAGTGGCCGTGCAGACCGTGACTGGAGCGCCTCAGTCCCCTCGACCACCGCGGCCGGCCCGAAAAGTCAAATTACGTTATGTTAATTACAGGGATTTTGCATTTTTAAACTCAAAATTACATGCTGCTCGTAAGTAAAAGTTAATTGTTCTTATGCTGAGATTCTTTCCCTCCCTCCCTTCCTCTCTCTCTCTCTCTCTCTCTCTCTCTCTCTCCCTCTCTCTCTCTCTCTCTCTCTCTCTCCCCCCCTTCCTTCTCTCTCTCTCTGTCTCTCTCTTTCATTTTTCGTCGGGCCGTCTGGGGGGGGGGGGGGGGGGCGGCATGTGCTCCTGTGCCCCGCCCTCTCAATCCGCCCTTGAGCAGCAATACTATTTACAGTGCAACATGTTGGCAGTTGAAAGAAAAAAAATCAACCAAACTACACATGACTTGGTCTGTAGACTCTGAATCTGCAATTAACAATGGGAGTTTCCATTTAAAATATTACAATAGCCACCCACACCCCTCCCAAATGGTGAAGACAGTTCAAGTTTAGTATCATTTCCTAAGCCTCTGCTGGCCGGTCCTAATGGTGAAAACCGTTGTTGAATATATACTGTTTTTTCTAGTTATTCTCGTTTGTCAACTTAAAATGTATACCCCGTACTATACGTTGAATCTGGGGCGGGGGGGGGGGGGGAGTCTATGGGGCTGCACATCTCCCAAAAACAGTCACGGTCTGCATGGCCACTACGTTAGGGGGTTTCGAATCTCAGCTCGTGCATGGATATTTGTGCTGTCCTTAGTATTAGCTAGTTGATAAGTAGTTTGTAAGTTCAGGGACTGATGACCCCATAGTTAAGTCCCATAAGTCTACAAACATTTGAACGTGAGGAAAACCTCATAATATGGGCTGTTTCTTTTTAGATCAGTTTGAAGTACAATGCCACAATTTTTATAAGCTCTGCCCCCCCCCCCCCCGCCCAAACACAAATCCTGGATTCGCCACTGCTTGGTGTATATTACAACGTGAGATGGTTCAACTTGGATGACATGTTTTTTAAAAATATGCTGGTTTCTTTACGGTATAGTTGTTTGCTAACCCCTTTGAGCAAAATTAAGTTTCGTGAAAACCTGGAAATTAACTATTTTTAACCTGGAAAAAACCTTGAATTTAAAAATGAAGATTTGGTGGCCACCCTGTACGGACCAAAGTATTACTTCAGTAACTTTTCCGATAGCCCAATTTTCCGTGCAGGGTAAAAATCCATACTAGATCTCCTGGGCTCAGTGCCGGCTTTAGGGTGGGGCGACATAGTCTACCCAGGGTTGCCGCGTACGTCAATAAATAAAATACACTACTGCTATAACGTTGCAATTAACAACCATCGCCGACCGCGGTGGCCGAGGGGACTGAGGCGCTCCAGTCTCGGTCTGCACGGCCACTACGGTCGGGGGTTCGAATCCCCCCTCGGGCATGGATATTTGTGCCGTCCTAGTTCGTAAGTAGTTCATAAGTAGTTTGTAAGTTTAGGGACTGATGACCCGTAGTTAAGTCCTATAGACTATACAAACATTTGAACATTTGAACAACCATCCATTATGCGAAACTAAAATATTCAGTCTCATTCAGCATTCGTTGCTAATTTTATGAATACGTGATGAATGCAATCCTTCTACTCATTCGGGGGGGGGGGGGGGGGGCACAGAAGTAAGTGCCCCCCCCCCTCCCACCCAGACGGCCTGACGAAAAATGAGATAAGAAAAAGAGTGACAATGGGGAGAAAGAGATTGGGGGGGGGGGGGGAAGGGAAAGAATCTCAGTATTAGAACAATTAACTTCTACTTACGAACAGCATGTAATTGTGAGTTTAAAAATGCAAAATGCCTGTAATTAACATAACATAATTTGACTTTGTGTGTTATGCTTCCATTTAATTGCTTCTTGCTCTTTTTCTCGGCAATTTACGGTAAAAATAAAGTTGTTTATTGTTTCGTGATTGCTTGGGAGATAAATGAGCTGTTGTGTATGTTTTACTCAAACGCAAATAAAGAATTTAACTATGTGAATTTCAAGGGCTGCATTCAAGCTAGCGCATTCAGGTGTTTTCAGTAAACGGTTCATCTCTATGGATTCTTTTCCTTGACACTAAGAGAGAGAATACTGCCACCCATTATAAACATTTTTATTTGAAGCTACACTTTTCGATTCTCCAATTATTGGAGCAAATTAGAAATTTCAACGGCATTTTTCTACACATCAGGTACAAAGGATTTTCATGGTAGTAGACATTCTTCTTAAAAGACAGTGAAGTGTAATTTTCAGAAAGAAATTTTCGCTCTACAGCGGTGTTTGTGCTGATTTGTAACTTCCTGGCAGATTAAAATTGTGTGCTGGTACCGGGATTCGAACCTGCGACCTTTGCCTTTCACGGGCAAGTACTCTATCGTCTTTTTCTGTTCTTCAGGTAGTTCTATGCTTTGCGGTCGTTGGCTTAGTTTCTTCTTGGTTGTTCGTGAAATATTCGGCTCAGCTTTTTTATTACAGAGGGCGTTTAGCCCCTCGACCGGGCGTGCTGAGGCACGGCGCCCGGCAAACGTCTGAGGTATCCCGGATCGCTTCACAATCCGTCCTCGCAATTCGACTTCTGCCAGTCCTCGCCTCCTACTTCCAAACTTCACAGAATTCTGCAAACCTCGCAGAAAGCAAGATTAGCTCTCCGGGGAGAAAATATATGGCGGAAACATGGCTTAGCCACAGCCTAAGCGATGTTTCCAGAATGAGGAGTGCTAGTCCTGAAAGGTTCACAGGAGAACTTCTGTGAAGTTTAGAAACTAGGAGGCGAGGTACTGGCAGAAGTAAAGTTGTGTGGAGACACCGTGAAACGTGCTGGGATAGCTAATATGGTGGAGCACTTGCCCACAAAAGGCAAAGGTCCCAGGTTATAATCCCATTTCTGGCACACAGTTTTAATCTGGCAGGAACTTTCAAACGTAATTTTGTTGATCGCGAAAGTTTTCTTGAAATCTCAACTCGTGCTTAGCAACATTACATAGCAAGAAGAAGAAATTGATTCAGTACAAAGCAAACTTGGGAAATCTGATTTTAAAAGTTTCAGGGAATGTCAAACTTAGAGCGACATATTGACTGGTTGTTTGATTGTTGTTCAGTACATTGTTTGATAATGAAACAACTACGCCGGATGCAGTACAGTTTGTCCACGGTAAGTTGACTATCCGTGCGCTGGCTGTTGGCAGCGGCAGGAGGCGTGTACCATGGCTGCCGGGAGGCGAGGAGCAGTGAGCGGAAGGCAGCGTCGCAGCGTTGGAAACATTGCCCGTAACAATGTGTGCAGTAATATTTTGCGTCTAGGGACAGCGTAATGTTGGCACCTCTCCGAAATAAATGAATGTCTAAGTAGTGCAGATGTTTTCTGTTGCTCGCATCACCAGGTAACATCAACTTTACTTGTCAAATACTTCCATCTAATTACCAATGCACCATAGGCGCCGACGTTTGAAAATCTTGGGGTATGCTTGGCGTTTCCAGGGGGTGGGGGAGCGGTTGCCAGCCTGAAAAAAAAAAAAAAAAAAAAAAAAAAAACCATAAATGTTACATTAGTAGTATAAATATTTTCATCGTGTCGAACCAAACCCACTTCGTTTCTAGTTATTTAATACAACAATTAAAGTTGCCGCCTTCAGTTTATAATATTGACGTAACAAACAGCATTTCATTAACATTCGGACTGTTTAGAAAACGGTTACTTCACTCACATGTCAACGTGGGTTTTAATACCTACGAATTCAATTAGCTGTTCAAGCGTTTGTATAGCTTATATATGGGACTTGACTATGGGGTCATCAGTCCCTAAACTTACAAAGTACTTATGAACTAGCTTACACTAAGGACGGCACAAATATCCATGTCCGAGGGGGGATTCGAACCCCTGACCGTAGTGGCCGTGCAGACCATGACTGGCGCGCAGCAGTCCCCTCGGCCACCGCGGCCGGCTGCTGTTTGTTTTAAGATAATCTTTACACAGCAGTGTATATTAGAAAAGCCAGCCACTCAGAGAGAGTCGACTTTAATTACAGTCAACAAATATAAAGTAAAGAAAAAATAACACGGAGATTTTTTGTGGGGTACGCCGTGCATACCCACTCAGATTTGGGGTGTGCTTGAGCGACCGAGCGTACCCGTAGTGTGCGCCTATGCAATGTACTACTAGTTTCGGTGCATTATGGAGTCCTTCCTATGATTACAAAAAATATTACAATGATTCAACCACATTAAACAGTGAAAAGTTCAATAATTTACCACAAAATAAAAAAGAGTTTCGGAACACTACATTTCCCACAAAAAAAAAAAAAAGAAGCCAAATCATGTGCACCGCACGGGAATGGTCGTGTGATCTGGGGCGCAATGTCGTGGAGTACGCAGCCACTCCCACTAGGGGTTTGAGTCCTCCCTAGGGCATGGGTGTGTGTGTTGTCCTTAGAATGAGTTAGGTTAAATATTTTGTGACGCTAGGGACCTTGGCAGTTTGTATGGCCTAGGTGTTGGTACAATCACCATTTCGTCATTTGGCTCATTTAAAATTATAATCCTATGGGCATCATTGTACGATACTGTTATTTTTCGACCATATTGTACAATTTTATTGGAATTTTCAAGTGGTCAGTCTTATAGTCCAATTATTCCAAAGTTCGTGTTCAGCTGTTGGCAAGTGTTCAATCCTTTATGATGTGAAACAAGTGTGCCCACAGCTGAACACGGGGCATTCAGGCTCTAAATTCTATGTTGTTTTCTTTCCGTGGTAAATTTAGAAAATTTATACTGTTCAATGTGACAAAGACTGCCATAAAATTTATTTCAAATATATATACTCCTGGCCATTAAAATTGCTACATCATGAAGATGAGGTGCTGCAGAGGCGAAATTTAACCGACAGGAAGAAGATGCTGTGATATGCAAGTGATTAGCTTTTCAGAGCATTCACACAAGGTTGCCGCCGGCGCAGACACCAACAACATGTTGACACGAGGAAAATTTCCAGCTGATTTCTCATACACAGACTGGCGTTGCCTGGTGAAACGTTGTTGTGATGCCTCGAGTAAGGAGCAGAAATGCGTACCATCACGTTTCAGACTTTCATAAAGGTCTGATTGTAGCCTATCGCGATTGCAGTTTATCGTATCACAACATTACTGCTCGCGTTGGTCGCGATCCAATGACTGTTAGCAGAATATGGAATCGGTGGGTTCATAAGGGCAATACGGAACGCCGTGCTGGGCCCCAATGGCCTCGTATCACTGAGTAGTCGAGATGACAGGCATCTTAGCCGCATAGCTGTAACGGCTCGTGCAGCCACGTCTCGATCCCTGAGTCAACAGATGGGGACGTGTACAAGACAACCATCTGCACGAACAGTTCGACGACGTTTGCAGCAGCATGGACTATCAGCTTGAGACCATGGCTGCGGTTACCAATGACGGTGTATCACAGACAGGAGCGCCTGTGATGGTGTACACAACTACGAACCTGGGTGCATAAATGGCAAAACGTCATTTTTTCGGATGAATCCAGGTTCTGTTTACAGCATCACGATGGTCGTAATCGTGTTTGGCGACATCGCAGTGAATGCACATTGGAAGCGAGTATTCGTCATCACCATACTGATGTATCACCCAGCGTGATGGTATGGGGTACCACTGATTACACGTCTCGGTCCTCTTGTTCGCATCGACGACACTTTGAACAGGGGCCGCTACATTTCAGATGTGTTACAACCCCTGGCTCTGCCCTTCATTCGATCCCTGCGAAACCATACATTTCAGCAGGATAATGCACAACTGCATGTTGCAGGTCCTGTACGGGCCTTTCTGGATACGGAAAATGTTCCACTGCTGTCGTGGCCAGCACATTCTCCAGATCTCTCACCAACTGAAAACGTCTGGTCAATGGTGGCCGAGCAACTGGCTCATCACAATACGCCAGTCACTACTCTTGATGAACTGTAGTATCGTGTTGAAGCTGCATGGGCATCTGTACCTGTACATGCCATCCAAGCTCTGTTTGACTCAATGCCCAGGCGTATCAAGGCCATTATTATGGCCAGAGGTGGTTGTTCTGGGTACTGATTTCTCAGGATCTATGCACCCAAATTGCGTGAAAATGCAATCACATGTCACTTCTAGTATAATATATTTGTCCAGTGAATACCTGTTTATCATCTGGTTTTCTTCTTGTTGTAGCAATTTTAATGGCCATATATCTGTGTGTGTGTGTGTGGGGGGGGGGTGTTATAAAGGTCTCACAAAGCCCTTAAGGGCTTGTTCCCCCTCCTCAGCCTTGTGCCCCTTCCAGAAAAAATTCTGTATCCGCCGCTGCTGCTACTGGCTGCAGCCATTCACGCTTCACGCGAGCTTCGGCTGACGTCGCAACGCAAGCAGCCAGACAGGAGTCAGGACCGCGCCAGCCACACTCACTCCTGTTTGTTTCAAGAACTGTAACATGGGACCGCCCATTGATTTGATTTGATTCTTTCAGGGAAGCCAAAACAGTCTTGGTCTAACCCGCCACTGCCCACACCGAAACTAAGTTTATTGTGCGGTATCGCTCCCTGTA
The DNA here is from genome assembly GCA_026315105.1 of Locusta migratoria. Taxonomy (NCBI): domain Eukaryota; kingdom Metazoa; phylum Arthropoda; class Insecta; order Orthoptera; family Acrididae; genus Locusta; species Locusta migratoria. The sequence goes on along the minus strand of CM048755.1, from coordinate 41,510,014 downwards.
TGTCTAGTAAAGCCAACCAATGCCCTTGAACAGTGCAAGGAGTCCCTTTACCAGTTCTTTATTAGACACAATTTCTTCGGGTCTGGTTGTCCCAAATGTTCTGTGCCTTTTACTTTCCAATGCAATGCATTCGAAGATCAGATGTGATGCAGTTTCATCACCGTCATCACAGATCCTACATTTAGGGTCCTCTTCTGTTATTCCCATTGTATGTAGGTGTTTTTTGAAATTCCAATGGCCTGTCAGCAATCCAACCATGAGTCTAATCTCTCTCCTGTTCAGACCCAGGATTGCAGAGCTTCTTTTAAAACATGGCTTTGGCATCATTACCTTGCCATGTTTTTGTTGGTGGACTTTGGTCCAATATTCTACGTGCTGTCTTCTGAGCCAGTTACGTAGCTCCAATTTGATCATTGCCTTGGTGATTGTCAGGACAGGTTCCGGTTCAGTAAATGGAGCCTCTGCCCCCATCCTGGCTAATCTGTCGGCATGTTCGTTGCCACTGATTCCCGAGTGGCCAGGGACCCACAATAGGTTTACTCTATTGCTTTCCCCTAGCTGGGACCGCCCATGCAGCCACACCATCTCTCGTCCACCACAGAAAGTAACTATCATTCCAAACGAAACAACATATGGACTGTGAAATGGATTTATATCGAATAGTTGTGACTTAATGTCTCATCTACAGCAATTAATAAATGATGCAGTGGATGCACTACATTCATGGAGAATACTCCCCTAACGTACTTTAATAATACAGTGCCACCCGATATTTGATGGACTGCGTGTTTTGGTAGTGCTACAAATTAAACTCACATGTCAGCAATATTTTTTGACAATTTTCCATAACATGAATGCCAAAACAACATATCGCGGCTACACTAAATGTTACGACAGCGGGCGCATTAAGCTGAACAGAGCCGTTACAGAAAACACAGATCTCAAATAGAGCGTCTTTAATGGGCTTTCAAATTATTTGCAAAATGTTCAAATGTTTGTAGAGCTTATGGAACTTAACTACTGGGTCATCAGTCCCTAAACTTACAAACTACTTATGAACTAGCTTATACTAAAGACGGCACAAACATCCATGCCGCCGCCCACGGTGGCCGAGCTGACTGCGGCGCGCCAGTCACGGTCTGCACGGTCAGTACGGTCGGGGGTTCGAATCCCCCCTCGGGCATGGATATTTGTGGCGTCCTTAGTATTAGCTAGTTCATAAGTAGTTTGTAGGTTTAGGGACTAATGACCCCGTAGTTAAGTCCCATAAGCTTTGCAAACAAAAAACATCCATGCCCTAGGGGGGATTCGAATCCCCGGCCGCAGCGGCCATGAAGACCGTGACTGACACGCCGCAGACCGCTCGGCCACTGCGGCCGGCAAATTATTTGCATTTAATTCCGTTATGTACAGGGTGTATCAAAAGGCATGGCGCTAACTTCCACGGTTGAAAGTAGACGTTAATGGAATCATGGAAGCAAAAATGTGTCAGTAAATGTGAGTCCACTAAAGAGCCATTTGCGATATAATTACGAATGTATGCATCTAAGCCACCTCTGGTGTCATTGTGAACATTGCGCTAGTTAGTACTCACTAATTTGATACTCAGACTTTACTATTAAGATTTATATCGCATGCAGTTCACATTTCACTGATATTATGTAGGGGAAATGGTTGTACCTTGGGACATTTTTCACATTTTAATTTTTTTATACTATGATTTTTTACAAGAAATTTGTAAATTTATCCCATCACAGGCATTAATTTTAGGTAATGTTGAACGAACAGCAGTTTACGCTAACTTCAATATTTACACAATTACTCACTAATAAAGACTTTTGTGACACTTATCCCAAGGTACAACCTATGGTTTCACTTTGGGACAGTGGTGGTTTTACCTTGGGACATGGTGATGTATTCCAATTTCTTAGTTTTATGAATGAAAAACTCGTATTGGAATTATGTAGTAAATGTTTGTTAGTCCAAATACAAAAGTTATTTCACCTTAAAACAAGATATGGTGGGAATAAAATATTAAATGAATGAAGCCCATGACACACTAATGGAGCTGGTAGTTCTTTCACTATATCACTGTGATTAACAATGATGATGTACTTAACATTAGAGAATACAAAATGGTCCTTTGCTTCCTTAAGTATTTCACAGTTACATCTTCTTCTGTGCTTTCTAAAACTACTCCTGCATAGTAAACATGAGATCTGCCACTGTTGTCAAATTTTACCAAGACCCAACTAGCTTGAGAACAAGAAAGTGTTACTTTTCTAGATGGAAAGAAGGATGAGAAATCCTCTTCTTCAGATGACAAATCAGAGCTACTGCCAAGCTCGGGAAGTTCTTCATCAAAAGAAGTGGAAGATGAAAACTCCTTTGTCCGTTTAGTGGCTTCTTTCTTTGGGAAAGACTTCTTTTTCTTGCTTTCTTTCTGTTTTCTCTTCCATTTTTTGTTTTTCTGGTGTATAAGTGACAATAATACACCTTCCAGGAGTCCCAAGGTGCAACCAAAGAAGTGTCCCAAGGTAAAAACTATTACACAATAACAGAAAACAGTATCCTAACCTATGTACACATTTATATCTTTATAACTTATGGTATCAATAGCTTACTTAAACAACGCCCTACAACACTGTATTTAAGAAACATAAATAATGATGCTTAGCTTTAATTTATATCTTCTAAGGATAGTGGCAACATTTTACTTTCAAACACGAAAACTTGTAAAACTCCTCCTCAGATCTCAAACACCATCCAAATACATGGCCTCCTATTCCCTCTGAAAATAGGCCTGACAACTTTACTTCATAGTTCTTAAAGTTTCGACTAGAGTGCACTGCCTTTATTAAAAAGTGTCCCAAGGTAAAACCGTCTCAAGATACAACCCTTTCCCCTAAATATCGTCCTATATACAGTATATATAAAATACTCAAATTCACGACAAAAAACATATTATGTACTTTAGTTGGCATAATTAACCATTTAAGACGATTTCTAGAAAACAGTGAAATAACTTGTTGCAAAGCACTTGCCAGGTTCCCTGTTTATGTAATAAAGGACGCCAAGAGGGCGACTCTCCCGGGGCACCTGTATGGTTAAAGCCCGCCCTGCCTGTACACAACATGTCGGTGCTCGTCGTTATACCACTGGCGGTCCTCCTCCTGGCCGTCCAGTGTCCGTATGCGAGCCAGCTGTCTTGCTTCTTCGCCCCTGGTGATGAGTTGTTTCACATAGTCATCCTGAGTGTCGTCCGGTTGCAACAGAAAAATCATCTCACCTTCACGACCATGGAGCAGGAAAAACGGCGCGAAGCTTGTGGTGTCTTGCCTTGCTGTATTCTAATCAAAGATCACGACTGCCAGTTTTGTATCCCAATCCTGTTCAACATCGACAGCATATCTGCTAACGTCTTGTTAAAACGTCCTATAAGATCATTTGTCTGATGATGTTAGGCAGTTGTGATTCTGTGGACAATGTCGCAACGTGACATTACCTCTGATACTAGTATGACGTAAATACTTTTCCTCGATCAGATAGCATCACATGTGGTGCTCCATGCTTCAAAATAATGTCTTTCACTAGGAATTTTGCGATCTCTGGAGCTTCTGCTGTTGGCACAGGTTTGGTGACAGCTTAGTGGGTGAGGTAGTCTGTGCAGACTACTAACCATCGGTTACCAGTTGTCGACCTACCTAAAAGGTCGATTCCAATCCGGCAAACTGGAGCTGTTGCAGATGGAATTGGTACCAGATGACCTGGAGGTGATTGCAGCACATGCTTTCGTTGCTGGCACTCTTTACAGTCACTCACATAGTGCTTGACAGATCGGCAGAGACCTTGCCAGTAATACCTGCGTCTGATTCTGTCTAGGGTCTTTACGAATCCCAGATAACCGGATATTGGAGAATCGTGGAAATACTTGAGAATAGCTGACCAGAGATGAGCTGGAACAACCAGGAGCCATTTTGGGCCCAGTGGATCATAGTTGCTCTTATACAATGTCCTGTTTATAAGTTGAAACTCTCCTTTGGTAGGTTTTCCTTTTTCCAAGGCCTCTATGGTTTGTAATAATTCCCCTTGTTCACCGGTTATGTCACATAACTCAGTGAGGGCTGAAACTTCAACCATGTTGTTGTTTTCGGTTAATGGATTTCTCGAAATACAGTTGGCATCATTGTGTCTGCGTCTGTTCCTGAATACCACTGTGACCTCGTACTATTGGAGTCTTAGTGCCCATCTTGCTAGTCGGTCTGATGGATCCTTCAAACTGGTTCAACCAACATAAAGAATGGTGGTCTGTCACGACGGTGGAATGGTTTACCAAATAAATACTGCCAGAACTTGGTAGCCCAGATAACGATGAGACATTCTTTCTCTGTTGTAGAGTAGTTTATCTCGGACTTTGAGAGAACTCTTGATGCATAGGCTATCGCCTTTTCAACACCTCCCTGAATTTGTACAAGCACTGCACCGATCACATAACCGCTAGCAACTGCGTGAAGTTCAGTTTCCTCATTTTCATTGTATAAGGCTAGAACTGGTGCGGAAGATAGAGCCTCCTTAAGTGCCCGGAAAGCACTTTCTTTCGTCTCATCCCAGTAAAACTTGGCGTCTCCCTGCAGAAGTTCTTGAAATGAATGTGCCTTGTTACAAAAACGTTTTATGAAACGACAGTAGTATGAGCACAGCCCAAGGAAACTTCTCACATCACAGATGTGCTGAGGAATTGGAAATTCTGTGACTGCCCATTCTTTATCCAGATCAGTATGGACACCATCTCCGTTCACTAGGTGCCCCAGGATTTTTAACTTTTCGACAACAAAAAAAGGCACATCTTTGGGTTGAGGCGGAGTCCTGCTGCCTGAACACACTTCAGCTTAGATGTTACGCAAATATCCTTGAGAAAACGACAAAGTCACCTAGATAACAAAGACACGTCGTCCATTGGAGATGTTGAAGCAAATTGTCCATCACGTGTTGGAATGTGGCCAGGGCATTACATAGTCCAAACGTCATGACCTTAAATTCATATAGGCCGTCAGGTGTAATAAAAGCAGTTTTTCCCTGTGAGCTTTGTCAACTTCTATTTGCCAGTAACCGGTATGCATGTTTATGGTTGAGAAGTATGTAGCTCCTTTCAAACAGTCTAAGGTGATGTCAATGTGCAGCAATGGGTAGATATCTTTCATTGTGATTTTGTTCAGCCGCCGATAGTCGACACAGAAACGCCATGTGCCATCCTTCTTCTTCACAAGGACCACTGGAAATGATCAGGGACTCTCTGAAAGTTGAATAATGTCATCGTGCAACATCTTCTCCACTTCTTCTCGAATTATCCATCTTTCAGCTGGCAAAACTCTGTATGAACGCTGGCTAACTGGTGTATGATTCCCAGTATTGATACAGTGTTTTATCGTGGGCTGTTTCATCTGGCTCTTCTCCTGTATGGCCTGAAATACACCTGAAAATTGTTTTAGTATGCTTAACACCTGCTGACGTTGTTCCTGAGTCAGACTCAGCCCTATATGCAATTCCATAGTAGTTTTCTTTAGTGCATTGCTGGCATAAGACTTCGTCGATGACAATGAGCTCACCATCCTAGACTGTTTCAGCTGTTCCATTACTTTAGGAATGAAAGTTATTGATCCAAAGTTCTCCTCGACCACCTGTAATGCTTATGATAGCCGCTGGTATGTAGATTTCCTTTGTTATACTGGTTAGCTTTTTGCGATCAACATGCACTTCACCGCCCAGTTGGTCATCTCGGCTGCTAACTGGAACCCTTGTCACTGTCAACAGCGGAATCTCAACATTCTCGACAGCAAACAACCTCCCAGGGAAGTACATGTTACGTGTACTTGTAGGAACGGCTTCCTCAGTTTTTAGTTCAGATCTTCCAGTCAATGACAGCCTGGGATGCCTGAAGGAAGTGCCATCCGAGGATGACGTTATGGCTACCTTCTATTAAAAGGACAAATTCAAAAGGCTGCGTTTTGTTGTTGATATTCTTGCGACACATGTTCCTAGTGGCCGGACGTATTTCCCATTTGCGACCTTGAGCACAGTTGCTCTTGTACCACAGAACATTATCTTCTGTAGTTTGCGGCGGTTATCATTCGACAATACAGAGAAGGAAGCTCCTGAATCGACTAGTGCTCAGACATGTTGGCCATCGATGATGACGTCAATGAGATTTACCGACATCTTAGCGAGTGTCATCCATGGAGGATTTTCATCTGCAGCGTCAGGGCCATCGCTAGGGTGTAGCAGCTGTAGCGGTCGCTACAGGCCTCGCGCTTGCAGCGGTCTTAGGCCAAATTGTGAAGAGTGTTGTTAGACAAAGCAAGTAACATTTCACGAATGCAGAGAAATAGTGGAAAAGAATTTTTACTTGCTCTGTAGTGCTAAGCAAGTTTGTCTCTGGTCGAATCGTGAATGAAAGGAGGGCGGAGAGACAACCGCAAATATAGTACACTTGGCGCATGTTGCGCGATTTTCGGCAACGCTGGAACCAACGCGGCGCTGCACTTCAATCAGCTAAAAGTGGGAAACGCCCATGGTCGCTTCAGGTGTTTCTGTAAGGCTGCTGCAGTCTTCGGCTCTGTTCCTCATCCAACTCCACCCGATTGCTGGGGAAGGCGAAGGGACACCAGTTGTGTGCAAAACGTCCCCACATGACATTGTGTATCGGTTGCGGATGAGAAGATTTCATGGTTTCATGAACGTAGGCGAATGAAGTGTCACTGGATACCGCTAGAGGTCTCCGTGGATGCGGATATCCGCAGTATTTCTTAGTTTGCGGATAAAATTATGAGCGGCACAGATATTCGCATGTTATATGCGGATAAAGAGGAAGGTATCTGCCCAGTACGTCTGTCGAAATGTTAGCTGAAAACTTCAAGCCTGTGGAGATTCGTGGAGTCCTTGCAGGGCCCAGGTAGAGCGGAAGTCTGTTGTCCTCATCCCCTGGCCTCAGCAGACGCAGCTGTACTCAAGGGACCCACGCCTAATCCGTTTACACGAGCATGTCTTATTTGTGGTCTGTCAAGTGCTTTCTGGGTGGCAAAGCGGCCCACTGCCACAGAGTAACATATACAGAGAAGAAGCCCTCCCTAAACCTCTGTCCTACGCTCCCCTTGTAGTTCCATAAGATGCCACCAGATGTCAGGTGGTTCCCCGCCTTAGTAGGTGTAGAAGACACTAGAGGCACTTCTGAGCGTGCCTCTCGCACGTCAGAGGGTAGCGTGGAGCGGAGGCTGAGGGGAGAGCTCGTGCCGCCTGCCACGAGGCCACGGCTGTGTCCGGCTTGCTGGCGTTTGAGGGGAGGTGGTGATGGGGACAGCCGCTACCTGCCGCCTGCTCTGGCCAGTTTTAAATGGCTGCTTCTGACCTTACAGAACTGTTTCAGCACCCCCCGCCCTGCATCCGTGAGCGTGTGACCGGGCCCTTACGGAGGTTTCCCGTCTGTAAATATTTGTCTGTGCCACTGCGCACCAGAGGTGCCATGCCAAATTTCTGCTACCTTGAGTTAGCGCTTTGCAGTGTCCGAGTGACAATGCATAGCGTACCGAGCGAGGTGGCGCAGTGGTAACGCACTGGACTCGCATTCGGAAGGATGGTGGTTCAAATCCACCTCCGGCCATCCAGATTTAGGTTTTCCGTGATTTCCCTAAATCGTTCCAGGCATATGCCGGGATGGTTCCTTTCAGAGGGCACGGCCGATTTCCTTCCCCATCCTTACCCAAATACTCCGAGCGTAAGCTCCGTCTCTAATGACCACACTGTCGACGGGACGTTAAACTCCAAGCTTCTTCTTTTTTGCATATCGTAGTGAATACAGTGACAGTTATTTCTTAAAATGAACACGAAATCAATGAATACTATACCGTGTAAGTGAAAAAAAGGTGATTTCAAATTAGTGAAGGAAAAGAAATTGAATTCGTCGATTTGGAAAAAAAAGGATAAATATTTGATGGCAAGGAAAAGATCAACGATATAGTGGCCTGTTTTGCATGTAAAAAAGTATATTCTTACACTGGACACAAAAGTGGAACTTCAAATAAATTGTCCCTTTTGTAAAACTCCGAAATAATTGTTTCTTTTTTTGAACGTAAACAGAGTAAAATATTTTCTTTGCCGATCAGTTATAGCAACTGAAATTTAAGAAGATGCCTGTATTAAACAGCTGACCTAGTGCTCCGACCACACGGGCTCTGAAGCGCTACTGTGTGTGTCCGGAGCGCCAAATGTTTTCCTGTTTGGAATACTTTGTTTTGGAGTAGGTAAAGAAATGTTGCCGTGATTCGAAAAGTCAAAAGTAGTTAAGTTGTCGCAGAAATGACACTCTAACAATAATTATATCTTTACACATCATGGTTTTAAATACTACTATCTATTACTATAATCCATTCAAAACTTTCATATTTGCGAATGAGGATATCTTGCGGATGCGGATAAAGTGCGGGGGAAGCGGTTGTGGATATGGGCCTTGCGGATGCGGAAAACACTTTTTTTTATCCGCGCAGACCTCCAATATAAAAAAATTAGTATCGTACCGTTTATTGATCTGATTTGTAGTTTCCGTGATATTTGAATGTTTTCAGTTAAAATGAACATCCTGTACATAAGCAAATAGGTATCTAAAAACCTTCGTCGCCGTGGAGTAGCCGAACGGTCTAAGGCGCCTCGCTGTGGAGTGCGCGGTTGCTCGCCGTCGGAGGTTCGAGTCCACCCTGGGGCATGGGTGTGTGTGTTGTCCTTAGGTTAGTTTACCTTAGTTTAAGTAGTTTGTAAGCTATGGACTGATGACCACGCAATTTGGTCCGATAAGATTTACAATCTTTTAATAATAAAATATTGAAAACCTTCCTGTATTAGAATGCAACGTTGTGTCAAACTTTGGGCTCCATCGGTGCAGGACTTGAGTTTTTGAAGAGTACACAAACCAACGGACCATTTTTATACAGAGATGAAGAATGTGAAAGTTTTAACTCGCTTTATTTGAGTTTCCATATTTAAAAAGAAAATCAGATATTATCAAAATTGAAAATGGTCATCAATTCACTTTTTATCAAATTCGAGGTAGCCCTACATTTATTTCGTACAACAGTCCATTTGCATGCAGTATGTGAGAAAAAAAAAAAAAAAAAAAAAAAGAAAAAAAAAAAAAAAAAAAAAAAAACTTTCTATGAAGTAATTGGAACTAGAGATACCAAAGATTTGCGGTAGTATATGAAAATTTTAGGATTTTCATTCTTGGTAACCCTTCAATGATTTTCTTCCATTCGTTAATCACACCCTTATTTTTGTCATCAAAAGACTGTGCCATGCCTAGGCTTCTTTTAATTACTTGAAATTCTTCGTATAACGAGTTCATGTTCATGAGTTCAGTTGATCAATCCTTAAAGGCTCGCAAATTTTTGAAAATGTTAGTAATTTATTGGTGATTTTAGTTTAAAAACAGCATCTTGGATAGGATGTTGTTTTCTGAGAGAGACGTGGTAACAAATACCCTACAAAATTGGCGTAGAAAATCATTTGGAATAGATTGTTCAAATGTTTGTAAGGCTTAAGGGACTTAACTGCGGGGTCATCATTTCCTAAACTTTCAAACTACTTATGGACTACCTTATACTAAAGACGTCACAAAAATCCACGACAGAGGGGGATTCGAACCCCCAACGGCGGACTACCGCGCGCAGAGCAACACGGTGCACCAGCACGCGCGCCTAATCCGCCGCGGCTGGAATAGATTCTTTTGCTTGAGTGATTAATTAACGTATCATTTCTCTTGACTTACTTTCGAAAAAGTTGCCTTTTATTCTTTTATCAATCTATCCCCAAATACCGTGCATTTCAGCAAGTATTCCAACAACTGACGGAAAATTTGATTGTCTTCTTATTGTTGTTTCTATCGAAACCATTACGATATGAAGAAATGGCAAATACTCCATTTTTTTCTTCGCTTGTGATTATCTTTCCTAATAGACGAGAACATTCATTTCAGAATTCCAGAAATGAAATTTAAGTGCAGGCCATAATTTTAATGCTCTTTCGACAGCAGGAAATACGGGACGTCTGGCAACACTGTACTCAAACCAAGCACAGTGTTCACGAACAAATGCGACTGAATCGCTTAAGGCCGTGCATGGTCTTGTATCGGACATCCTGTACAGTTCAAACGCCCACATTATTTTCCCCAAGTATTATCTCCCTCAACGTTCTTTAAAACTGACGTAAAAATCCTTTTTTTTTTTTTTTTTTTTTTTTTTTTTTTTTTTTTTTTTTTGTAGGTATGGCAACTAAGGAAAGGATTCTAGAAGATATTCGAGCTGCAAAGTTTTGCGCTGTCATCGTCGATTGCACCCCAGACATTAGTCATCAAGAACAAATGAGTTTGATTATCCGTTACATCAAGATGTCGGGTGTTCCAGTTCCAACCATTGTCGAAAAATTCACTCAATTTTTAGTAGAGAGATACAACTGGAGGACTGACAAAGGTTTTAATAGAAGTGCATACACAAGGACAATTGCGTAGTTTCCGGCTTTGAAGCTTGAACATTTGCCAAATATTTTACGTACTGCACCTGACCCTGTGTTCGCCGCGTTCTTAGTGTGATTTAATATGCGGTTATTGATTCTGACAAGAGTTCCACATGCGTACAATTAAAAAGTATTACCATAATAAGGTAGCAAAAAATAATTGTACAGTTTCCGTCTATTTTATTTAACTTGCTGCGTGTTGCTATGTTTTGAGATTTTAAGTGTTTAAAATATGGTAATCAATATTTTACTTGAAGTTGGGTTTCATTTTGTTAACAAAAGACGAGTTGTTTTAAAGCAAGTTTTTTCAGGTTTTTGCGTTTCGCCACCTTCCCCTCTGCCCCCACCCCAACCCCCTTGCCATGCAGCCTCGCACTTGGCTTCGCTACAGGCGTGGCATGCTCTTCCAAGGGGCTTGTGCAGCGGCCTCACCCCCGTAGATAGTCAGCGCCTCGCCTAATTTTCTTGAATACGGCTGCTAGGCGAGCGGCTGGTATCTAAGTAAGGCGATGGTGAACGGCGGCGGCGTGTTGGAGAGCGAGCACGTCCAGGATACGGCGACGAGCTTCGTCCCATAGGTCGACAGTAATCATCTGCAGTTGACTGCCATTGAAAGGACTGCTCCGATGGTTGGCGTTTTGTGACATAATAACTGTCAAATAGTCGTCTTCTCTCCCTACAGTATCGTACATGTCCGGGAAGGCCACAGTGAAAGCACAATGGCGTGTTGTCTTCTGTCCTCCAAATATCCGTCCTCCTATGAGGCTTCACAGTTGCTGGGGGAGTTGGTTGTGGCCGCGTCGGCTGGTTTCTAGGCTGCCGTTTGGCGGCTGCGGCGTAAGTCATAGTAGGGCGAGGCAATTTTTCATGTCAGGTGCGCCTGGCGGATCTGACAGGCGCTAATGTTTGAAATATCTCTTCCTCAGCAATGTCGGCTTCCTCATGACACACAGGACTGACATTCATGGCCATAATCTGGTGCTCGTTTGGTCCAACAGTCCTGGCTGCCATAAACTGTTGTAATTCTTTTAAGTTTACGGGACTTAACTACGGGGTCATCAGTCCCTAAACTTACAAACTACTTATCAACTACCTTATACTAAGGACGGCACAAATATCCATGCCCGAGGGGGGATTCGAACCCCCGACCGTAGTGGCCGTGCAGACTGTGACTGGAGCGCCTCAGTCTCCTCGGCCACCGCGGCCGGCTTGTAATTCTTCTCTCACAATTTGGCGTATGAGAAAAGCAAAGTCATGCTGGTCTTCCATTACGGCCATAGGGGCTACCTTTGGGAGTCTGTCGTACTTATTTCTTCCAACCCTCCTTTGTTGCATCTCTTCAATTTTCTGGCACCATTGGATAAACTTTTGTGTCGTCGAAACGTCTTTTAACAGCAGAGCTTAATACATGTCTTCCAGAATGCCCTTCATCAGGTATGAAACTTTATTGGCCTCCGTCATGTCCAGGTTAACTACATGACATAGGGTCAAAACACTCTGTATACAGGACGTTACAAAAAGGTATGGACAAACTTTCAGGAAACATTCCTCACACACAAAGAAAGAAAATATGTACACATGCGCCCGGAAACGCTTAATTTCTATGTTAGAGCTCATTTTATTACTTCTCTTCAAATCCCTCTCCGGGGGACACCACCTTGACGAAGCACTGTCCATGTGGGTGGAGAGGCTTGCGTATCCGTGTGAAGCAGAGGGCTATACCGAAGGTAGAGAACCTACTGCTAGAAAGGCATCAGCTGATGGACCAGACCAAGCGTGTCCCACAACGTCCCATCTACCTTAGCCTCTCCCAGTCCTTTCCCAATTCCTTTCCCAACCCAAGGTGTGATGCGATCCGTGCCGAGGGGTGCGTGGCACATGGGTGGATTGTCTCGAACGGAGCCTCAGGGAAACCGGGCGACCTCCCTGAGTAAGTAGCCTTGCACCGCACGGGGTTATCGTGGTGTGGACCATATAAATCCCCAAATCTCGTGGGACTGAGATGAACACAGAGAAAGAAAGTATTTTAAAAGAATCTGAGGGGCAATCTGAGACCTCAGATACTCAGACATCGGGATCAGGACCGATGGAGTGCACTCCTACTTCTGAATCAGGGTCTAGACCTGAGCAAGAAGTGGGAACTGTAACAGAGAAGTTGGACCAGATTAGGATTAAGGCCTTGTCTGGGGCTCAGAGGAGGAAACTTCTCAAGGAACAGAAGCAAAAGGAAGGAAAAGAATGGCTTCCTAAGCATAAGTGGAGGGAATCAAAAGGGCTTGAGCCCAAGACCTCCAAAAAGGAACTGCCTCAGGTCGAAGGGGATACACAGACTCCCTCGACGTCAAAGACAGGTGGCAAGAGGGTTAGGGAGGAATCTAAGACTCCCTCCTCTCTGGACAAGCGTGATCCTAAAGGGCTGAGGCAGGAAATAGGGAAACAGACCAATAGTACTGCAGTCTCGGTCTTTAGATTGGTGGTTGTCCAAGAAGGATATCCACTGGTGAGCATCACCTTGCAGCAGGAGGAGCTCGTGCAGAAGGCCCTCTTTGAAGAGATTGGGGGGTGGGGGCGCTGTTCCAGGACCCAAATTCAGGAGGGTCTATCTAGATTGCGGTGCCCTCATTTTTGTCTGCGAGGGGGAGCACACAGCAGAATGGCTTAAGGACAAGGTGCCCATGATATCCCCGTGGGAGGATGTGAAGCTGCTGGTCAAGACAGCAACCGAACTCCTGAAGACCGCAAAGGTATCAATATGAGTACCAAAGATCCTTAAGGATGTCCCTCCAAAGACTCTGTTCGAGAAAATAAGGGTCCAGAACCCAAAAGTCTCGACAGAGGATTGGAGGGTACTTAACCAAAAGGTCGTTCCGGAAGGACGAACCCTGGTGGTGGAGGTCGGAGAGAAGTCCCTGAAGGCAATGCGAGAGCAAGGCCTGAAACTGTTTTTAGGGTTCTCGCAGGTCGCCGACAGGGTAATCAAAGACCTTAAAGGCAATAATGGCAGCAAGATGGGGACTGGAAGTGCTGCAGATAAACCTGCAGGTAGAAGGTGAGCACCTTCTTGAATTTCTCCTATCTAACAACTTGGAGATCCTGAATAGGGGTGATGAACCTACATGCAGGAATAGTAGAAGGGAAGAAGTAATTGACATAACTTTTGGTTCCATGATGATGGGAAGTTACGTCAAACAGTGGCATGTGGTCCTGGAGCCATCATCATCAGATCACATGTATATTAAATTCAAGGTTGAAATGGGAACCAGACAGACCATGACCTATAGGAATCCCAGGAAAACGGAATGGGAGACATATAGGAGAGACCTTGACTTCAGCCTATCAGAAATTAAAACTTCGATAAGGAATCCAGCAGAGTTTGAGGAAGTAGCAGAGGCTGTAACCTCTGCTATAGTGACCTCATACCAGGACAACTGCTCAATCACCAAGAAGTGCACAAATAGGAGTGTGCCTTGGTGGAATAATAACCTGGAAATGCAAAGGAAACGGGTACGAAGACTGTTTAACCTTACAAAGCGCAAAGGACAATGGGCAAAATATCGTGAGGCCCTTGTCAATTACAACCTTGCCATCACACGGGCAAAGGAGGCATCCTGGAAGGTATTCTGTGAGGAAGTGGAGGGCACGGCTGCTCAAGCGAGAATTCATAAAATCCTCACTAGGGTACCAACTAATCCAGGAGGAACATTGAGGAAGGAGGATGGGGAGTATACAAAGACAGCACATGAAACGCTGGAACTGTTCCTCAAGACTCACTTTCCTCAATATACTGTGGTGGATAACTCAGACCAGAATGCGATTCCTGAGAGACAACGGTTCTCAGGTATTCGCAAAGAGGACTGGGATCTGGTCAAGGAGTGTGTCAATTTCAGTAAGGTCCGATGGGCGGTGGGAACATTTCAACCGTTCAAGTCACCTGGCCCGATGGAATCTGTGGTGTCTCACAAGTCTAAAGTGCACGCCACCAACTTTCGCCGCGCGCTGCCATGCATGCACGGCGCAGCGTTCTTACGACGTCAGCCATGAGCGCCCTCTGCTGCAACTCCACTCGTGGCCACCACTGAACGACATCGTTCACTTGGGACTGAGATAGGAACCAGTTAACACTTCGGAATCAGATAGGCACCAGTGAAGACTTGGCTGTCGGATAGGCACTAGGCAGGCCTCTAACTCAACTATGTATCAGCATTCTGCAGTACTGAGCTACGTAAAAGTTAAGTATTACTAAGTCTCTAAGAAATATATATCTCGTTCTAATTTACTCCAGTGTTTCTAGTTTCTGCTGTCCCACTGGCTGGTCACCTCCTACCTGCACAAGCGTGCATCCTTTATTCCTGTGTCAGTCTTTCTACTCGGCCACCGACACCTACGACAGAAACGAGACACAAAAGCGGCGACGAGGCTGGGACACAAAAGTGGCGACGAGGATGGGATACAAAAGTGGCGACGAGGATGGGATACAAAAGTGGCAACGAGGATGGGATACAAAAGTGGCGACGAGGATGGGATACAAAAGAATCTATCCAGCTCTCCTGCAACAAGCGGGAGAAAATCTTATTAGATTCCTATGCAGGTTATTCAGGGTTAGCCTAGCAGCAGGAATCATTCCCAATGCCTGGAGGGCAGTGAAGGTTGTCTTCATTCCAAAGCCAGGGAGAATTGATCATACCAAGGCCAAGGATATGAGACCAATCAGCCTGTCCTCCTTCATTCTTAAGACATTGGAAAAGCTGGTTAATGTGCATGTTGGAGAAAGGAGGTTAAGTAGGGCTCCTCTATATTCAAACCAACATGCATATCAACCAGGTAAATCATGTGAGACAGCTCTCCACCAACTTGTTGGGAAGGTGGAGAAAGCACTACACTTTCAGGAAATAGCCCTCTGTATCTTCCTGGACATTGAGGGGGCTTTTAGCAACACGACCTTCGATTCAATGGTTAGGGCAGCAGAGGTGCATGACCTAGGGAGCACAATATGTAGGTGGACTAGGGCCATTCTCAGTGGAAGAAAGGTAGAGGCTACCATGATGAATGAAAAAATGGTTATCAACACCACTAGGGGTTGCCCACAAGGAGGAGTTCTTTCCCCTTTATTGTGGAATCTAGTGGTGAAAGATCTCATTGGAGAATTAAACTCTAGGCAGTACTTTTGCCAAGGATACGCAGATGATCTTGGCAAATTTGCTGACACAGTGAAGAATATGGGACAAGGTGCATTGGACATTGTGCAAGACTGGTGCAGAAAACAGGAACCGGGGGTTAGTCCTAAGAATGCTGTTGTTGTACCATTCACAAGGAAACATATCCAACACTCAAGTTGGAATCTAAAGCTTTTCAATGAAGCACTACCTGTGAAGGGGACAGTGAAATATCTAGGGGTTACCCTAGATGAGAAACTGACATGGACCCCTCACATTAGGAATATTTGCTCCAAGGCAAAATGTACTTTAGTAAGTACCAGGAGAGCTTGTGGCAAAAATTGTGGCCTGAGCCCCAAGGGTGTGCACTGGATATACACCACAGTGATTAGACCCAGGATCACCTATGGGGTGGTCGTGTGGTGGAAGAAGGTGGAACAGCAGGTTGCTGCTAAGGAGCTGGGTAAGGTGCAGAGACTAGCCTGCTTAGCCATAAGAGGCGGAATTAGCAGCACACCAACTGCTGGGATGGAAACCATGCTGGATATGCCCCCATTACACCTTTGGGTCAAGATGGAGGCAGCAGCTGGTGCCTACAGACTCAAAACTGGTAACAACTGGAACTCTTTGGGATATCCAGAATCACACACTAAAATAGTGAGTGAGGTAAATATAGGAAAGGTTGGGGAAATGCCAGCCGACTATATTATAACCCTGTACTGCTTCAACAAGACTTTCAGTATAACAATTGGAAGTAGGGAGCAGTAGGAGAAAATAGTTCGACACCGTATGGGGAATATTGTCTGGTTCACTGACGGGTCGAAATCAGACCAAGGCGTTGGGGCCGGGGTATACGGGGTGCAGCCAAGACTGGAGGGCGTCATCTCTCTAGGGAAACTGGCCTCAGTATTCCAGGCCGAAATCACTGCCATCAGGGCATGTGTGGAGGAGAATTTGCGTAGGTGCTACAAAGATCGTAGCATCTATATCTATTCAGACAGCCAGGCAGCCCTGAGATCACTGGCAGCTCCTGCAACAAGGTCTGAAATTGTTGCAGAATGTCACAAGGTTCTGGTGGAGCTAGGGGAAATCAATAGAGTGAACCTATTGTGGGTCCCTGGCCTCTCGGGGATCAGTGGCAACGAACATGCCGACAGATTAGCCAGGATGGGGGCAGAGTCTCCAATTATTGGACCGGAACCTGTCCTGACAATCACCAAGGCAATGATCAAATTGGAGCTACGTAACTGGCTCAGAAGACAGAACGTAGAATATTGGACCAAAGTCCATCAACAAAAACATGGCAAGGTAATGATGCCAAAGCCATGTTTTAAAAGAAGCTCTGCAATCCTGGGCCTGAACAGGAGAGAGATTAGACTCATGGTTGGATTGCTGACAGGCCACGGAAATTTAAAAAAAACACCTACATACAATGGGAACAACAGAAGAGGACCCTAAATGTAGGATCTGTGATGACGGTGATGAAACTGCATCACATCTAATCTTTGAATGCATTGCATTGGAGAGTAAAAGGCACAGAACATTTGGGACAACCAGACCCGAAGAAATTGTGTCTAATAAAGAACTGGTAAAGGGACTCCTTGCACTGTTCAAGGGCATTGGTTGGCTTTACTAGATATACAGGGAGCGATACCGCACAATAAACTTAGTTTCGGTGTGGGCAGTGGCGGGTTGGACCAAGACTGTTTTGGCTTCCCTGGAAAAATCAAATCAAATCAATCTCTTCAAATCTGATTAATCATGGAATGGAAACACACAGCAACAGAACGTACCAGCGTGACTTCAAACACTTTGTTACAGAAAATGTTCAAAATGTCCTCCGTTAGCGAGGATACATGCTTCCACACTCCATCGCATGGAATCACTGATGCGCTGATGCAGCCCTGGAGAATGGCGTATTGTATCACAGCCGTCCACAATACGAGCACGAAGAGTCTCTACATTTGGTACTGGGGTTGTGTAGACAAGAGCTTTCAAATGCCCCCATAAATGAAAGTCAAGAGGGTTTAGGTCAGGAGAGCGTGGAGGCCATGGAATTGGTCCCCCTACCAATCCATCGGTCACCGAATCTGTTGTTGAGAAGCGTACGAACACGTCGACTGAAATGTGCAGGAGCTCCATCGTGCATTAATCACATGTTTTGTCGTACTTGTAAAGGCACATGTTCTAGCAGCACAGGTAGAGTATACATTATGAAATCATGATAATGTGCTCCAGTGAGCGTAGGTGGAAGAACATGAGGCCCAATCAAGACATCACCAACAATTTCTTCCTTCAATTGGGCCAACTGGTGATGAATCGAGGAAGTAAAATACATACTAACGAAACAATTGGGTATTTTGACAATTGTCTGCACGAATTATTTCAATTTACATTTAAAGAAAAATACTAAAATGAGCTCTAATATGGAAATTAAGCGTTTCCGGACATATGTCCACATAACATATTTTTTTCTTTGTGTGTGAGGAATGTTTTCTGAAAGTTTGGCCGAACCTTTTTGTAACACCCTGTATATGACTGTGTTGACATGTTGAATCACCAAGTCGCTGGGCCCTGTTCTTCAGTTGCTCTTCTGATAAACGGACTTGTTTATGGCAGTGGCGGCTGGTGACCAGAAAAGATGGTAGTGCACTTTTTTCACCAATAAAAAATTCGGCCTCTCCAGTGTGACAGCTAAACGCATTCCTCCCCCCCCCCCCCAAAAAAATGCTATTGAGCCAAGATATCATAGATGAACATGAATCAAAAACTGCAAAGTCCCTGAATTTAGGCGAAAAATAATCGCACATCTTTATTAATAGAAGCGGCTTTAAGCATAATGAGTTTTAACTGGTGGGCATAGCAATGAATGAATGATGCATTGGAAAACTCTTTCGTCAAAAGAGCCTGCACTCCACGTGACGAACTACTTATAACTGATGCACCATCATATGTTTGCGCTCTTAGTTTGTGTGAACAATTGTCCAAAATCTCACTTAACTGTTCTATGATATGCGTTGCCAAAGTGTGGGCATCATTCTTTTCTGGTCCTATAAAATCCCAAAATCTTTGAAACAGTCTTCCATTATTGATGCGCCTATATATTATAACCACCTGGAGAACACAGGCTACATCCCTGGTGTCGTCAGCTATTACAGCCAGAAACTTGGCACCCTTAATTTCGTTCCTAATTTTCTTTTGGCAGACTTGAAGCATACATTGGAGGAATTCATTCTGGATCGTTTTTGAGGTGCCTTTAAAAACTTCCGTTTTCCAAATGCGATTTAATACTGAATCTAATTCTGCACTAAAATTAATCGAGGCACGAAAAACGCCAGGACTGGAAGATGATTGATCTCCTTGTGTCCCTGATGGTAAATTCCAAAGAACCACATAAACGAATGCAATTAATTATTAGGTTTAGTGTGTACTTATCTGTAATCTTTTGATTGTGTAATGCCACGGACCTTCTGTATCCACTGTCTAATTAAGTGGCTACATTTACAATGCCTAGACTTGCCAGATTCAAAACATTATTAACATGGACCGAAGAAACTTCGTGTTTCCTAATTTTATCGTGAAGGTATTAAATGTCACTGACTCCTTGTTTAGTCCGAGAAACTCTCCTCTGAATAATAAACAAGGAAGCAAAATAAGGCGTTTTTCACATCGTAGCCACACAGCCAGTTCGGCGTTAAATTTTCTGTTGAATTGATTACTTTTCGTTTTAACTGTCAGTAAAATTGTCAAACTGGGAATCGGTCTACCTAGCCTCTTGATTTCCAATTTCTCTTCAAACCTGCGTAAATTGAAGGGTTCATAAACCAAGGAAATTACCTGATTCATTATTTCACCTTATCACTTGAGCCTCAAAATTCACTATACCACCCGCTAAACAACGGACACAAAATTTAGTTACTTCTCTCGCAGCTACACGTGAACTGGTAAGAAGGCGCGAAAGGCCGGCTTCATTCGAAGGGCCGACAACTACGGTTGTCTTCGGGAGAGTTCGGACTGTGTTTCTACGGCTGACAGGGTGGCTCGGGCGGGATGTGTATACACTCAAGGCGCCTATAGGGGAACACTGTTGCCAAGCGTTGCCCCCGCACCCCGCACACCCCCGTCGGCGTTTGCAGGCCGGCTGCAAACCCAGCCGCTGTCGGCGAAGTTCGGTCCACTCGGGAGTGATCGGTGCGTAACAGCCCGGGCGTTTCAAAAGTGATAAATGGAGCGCTACTTCTCCCCTTGCATAGAATCTCTAACAGCAAACAGCGTTTAACAATATTATTATTCCTGGGGGTAGCGCAAACCTGCAAACCTATACAGGAGCCGCCCCTGGTTTCTGGTGGTCTCCAAACGTCTTCTTAAGTTCTGTCTGGAATTTTTCCCAGTCGACCTTGACCTCGTTATTTTCAAACCACTGCTGGGCCGTCCCATCCAGGTAGAAATATACATTTGGCAGGCACATAATGTGATCCCACCTATTATACTTGGCGACTTGGTCGAATCCTTTCAGCCATTTATTTCGGTCATGTCCAGTGTCTCCCCAAAAACACCGATGGGTGTCTGATGTGCAGCTGGCTTACCGCTGTTTTGGTATCCATGGGTCATTTCATGACAGGGACCTTCAGACGGAGGTAGTTAGTATGCTGGTTCTTGTCCGTGTAAGCGACAGGTTTTAAACTGCGTAATCGGAACCACGACGATGCAAATGTATTGCAAGATACTTAGCGCCTCCACCAGAAAGTGTCACGTTGAAAACTGCAGGTGGTCTGGAATTCGTAGGATGGTCGTTAATAGAGCACAACACTTTACACTTAGAACACGTTTATTGCTACCACAAGTGTACACTCAGTACAGACTTCCTCCTGCTAGGAGTGCTCCACTATTTATACATAGAAAGAATTTTCTGGAACTTTCAAGTATATCAAACATAAGAAACACGTAGAACATTCTAGAAAAAGTGATTACAAAGAAATAATTTTTTTCTCCCCATAGTGGGATTTGAAATGGGGACTGCAAGCATGGCGATCTGCAATGCTAACCACTGCACCACGCGTTCTGTCAGAAAACTCATGGCAATATCACCGTCAGTCTCCATGAGATCACGAATAACTATTCCCTTGCCAGCTGCAACAGTGAGATGTTTTTACCTTGGGCGTTTCTAGGCACTTCCAGTTGTCTTCTTCCTTAGATACTGTAGGTGGTCCTCCAATGTGTCACTCCATCATCGTCCCAATTCTCCATTTTCCCTTTGAGTTTTTGGAAGTTTATTAATGTCAGTTTCCCGACTTGGAAACTATTGTTGATAATCGGATCTTCTGAAACGCTTTTACAGTTGATGCGTCTTTAATTTATAGTTATAAGATATTTTACCAAATATAACGTGTTTTTGATGAATCTTCAATGCGCCAAAAACAAGTATGAAGGCCAGATGTTGCCTTCATGGAGTATTTGCGAATGCGCATGGCGAGGTGCTCAGCAGCTCCATTGTCTTTGCCTCGTGACCATTCGTGCGTAACCGCCAGAGCTGGAGTAGCCAGGAGCTGGCGTCTGTACCAGCTCCAACGCCAATGTTGAAAGCGGCGTTTCCCCTCGTCCCTTCGTGCCGCGGGATCGGTCATATGTTACCTCCAGGGGGTTCAGAACTCAGAAGAGAATTTGAACCTCATCCGCACATGCGCATTGCAACGCTGCGGCCACTGCCGCCTATATTAAGCGGTCGCGCTGTTACTCGTATACTTGCTGTCTCCGCGACGTAAAACGTTTCTCATGCCATAAAAATACTTTGAATGTTCATATAAAATGATCTGACAGAAGAACAAAACGAAGAATGATAGTTCAATAGCACTTTTTTATGTATTTATTTAATTTTTAGTGGGGGTTCACTGCACCAATGGACACATAGGGCGCGTCGCCACTGGGCCACAGACTTTATTTTTATTCTCAAGTGCCGTAATTATATGTGTTACCAACTCATTTATTGCTGACATACTGGTGAAACCGTTTCTCAAACGTCTTCTTCAGCATAATAAGAAACTCACACTTTAGGCAAGATTCCTCTAATTTTGGCCCACTTTAGGTTATGGTAGTAACACTAAAAGTGGATCTTTGCGATCGTCTTTTGACAGCTCGAAATTTAAATGAAAATAACGGCTTAACCATGCATCTGACACGAAAATTGAATAACCGAATTTGTAGAGGAGGAAATTCTCTACAACTTTGCTCTCTTGTGTGTTTTTTTTAATCTCGTATCGTTTCAGAGATATTTGCAAAAACAACGGCGATTTCGGGATGTATGTCTGTCTGTCCGTCCGTCCGTCCGTTTGTCTGTCTGTAACGTGTTCCCTGTTTTTAAGACGAACCGTTCAACCGATCAGCACCAAATTTTACAGACATAATTTTAGGTCCCCAGAGACCAGAACCTCCCTTTTTGAAATTTTTCGGACGAAAAATACGGTAGTAATACAAAAAAAAGCTGTTTGTAATATAATTGTAATTGCAAACGAACCGTTCATCTGACACGAAAATTGAATAACCTAATTGGTAGAGGGGAAAATTCTCTACAACGTCTCTCTTTTATTTTTTTTCATACCTTGCATCGTTGCAGAGATATTTGCAAAAATAACGGCGATTTGACGATGTCTGTCAGGCTGTAACGTGTTCCCACTTTTTAGGTCGAACCGCTCAAGCGATCGGCACCAAATTATACAGATACAATTGTTGGCTACCAAAGACCAGAACCTCGCTTTTTGAAATATTTCGGACAAGAAATACATTAGTAATACCAAAAAAGCCGTTTGTAATGTAATTTTAATTGCAAATAAACCGTTCATCTGACGCGTAAATTGAATAAACGAATTTGTAGAGGAGAAAATTCTCTACAACTTTGTTCCCATATGTTTCTTTTCATATATCGTATAGTTTGAGAGATATTTGCAAAAATAACGGAGCTTTGACACTTTTCATTGAATTAACGAAAACCAGCCGTTCGCAGATGTCACGTGACATTCCTCGCCCAGAACTCTCTGTGGCATACGCCATCTTGCGTTGCGTATTTGATGATTTTCTTATTGTAACTTACATGTTGTCATTTCAAAGCAATGGCGCACTGAAGAATTAACAAAAACACGTCGTTCTTCGTACGATAAATGACAATGTAATGTCTACAAATGCCGTATTAGCATCTGTTAACAACGACTAACAATAGTATAAGATTATTGTACACAACTCTTACCTGTCAGCTGTAGGGTAGTGGGCAATGCGTTGGAGTGTCACGCTGGCGGTAAGTGGTTCGAAAGTCGCTGCCCCCTGAAACTTTTTCTTCTAAAAGGGTTTCAGACACACTTATTAATTACTTTTTTATTATTTAGATTATTATTTTGGTCCAAGATGTTTACAAAAACTAATAAAACTACAAATCTAAAGTGGGCCGTAAAACACGACAGTGCGATTTTTTACTTTAGGCCTACATTCTTCTAAGAACTTTCTCCAAGCTACTTGTAGTGACCTGCACAAATTTCTCACACCATGTCGTTTCAAAGGATAACCTCACTGAAACTTCCTGGCAGATTAACATTTTAATCTGCCAGGAAGTTTCATATCAGCGCACACTCCGCTGCAGAGCGAAAGTTTCATTCTGGATAACCTCACTATCCACACTTGATCAATCCATAAACTAAACATTCTTCGTCTGCTGAATTTAGAACAGACTGCCCACCGTGTTTATTTTTAAGTTTGCTGTAGACCCACTCATTTAACGTTGTATAGGGTCCACTGTAACACGCGGATGCTTTACGAATACTCAACTTTCCTTTCTTCACTTTCTAAACGGCATTTTCAAAATGTTCAAATGTTTGTAATTCTATGGGTCCAAACTACGATGGTCATCAGTTCCTAGACTTACCAACTAATTCAACTAAATTAAGCTAACCTAAAGACAACACACACATCCATGCCCAAGGGAGGTTTCGAACCTCCGACGCGGGATGCCGCGCGATCCGTAACGTGGAACTCCAGACCGATTTGTAGCAAAACGCCTGAATGCGCTCGGCCGCTCCGTCGCGGCACACAGAAATTAAAGTTAAATACTTTCTTTAAAAAAAAAAAAATCATTTAATTGAAACCAAAGTAATAGCGCTATGAAACTGTGTTCCTGTCTTGCACTGTGCCTGGCTGCTAAACTAATATTAGAAGTGCACCTCGCCGATCCCCAATGCACCTCGTGCTGGAGACGGGCACGTCTTCTCGATAGATTGTGGAATAAGCTCCATTGTCCTGATCAGTTCTAGTTCTAAGCCGGCGAATATATAAATTAACTTCTCATACCCGGTACTTCCCAAATGCGCGGGGGATAGCTCATAGCACTTCATAAAAAGTTAGCATAGTAAAGTTTGTATTTTTGGTGGTTCTTGATCGTAGAATGACGTTCTTGTAGAAATGTCCAAAAGTCAAGTAAGTTCTTTGGGCTTTCTCTGAAAAGGTAGAGGACTGTCAGTCCTCGAATCCAAGTTACTGCATTGGTCTTTGTTCGGGGTTAGTATGTCTCGTCCGGGTGGAGTAATATCTGTGGTTCGATATCTTGCGGAGCAACCTGAAGGGAAAAAGCTATAATTTCTTGCGCCAAACTCCACACTTCTGCGGAAGTGCTGCATGATCTTGATGATCCAATGCATTACACTGAGTACACAAAAGAGTATCCACTCTATGCAAGGGGGGGGGGGGGGGGGAGGGGGGGAGCCGGCAGCGGTGGCCGCGGGGACTGAGGCGCTCCAGTCACGGTCTGCACGGCCACTACGGTCGGGGGTTCGAATCCCCCCTCGGGCATGGACATTTGTGCCGTCCTTAGTATAAGGTAGTTCATAAGTAGTTTGTAAGTTTAGGGACTGATGACCCCATAGTTAAGTCCCATAAGCTTAACAAACATTTGAACATCATTTTTGGAGGGGGGGGACAAGGCCACCTGCCCCCCCCCCCCCCCCCCCCCGCGGACGACCCGACGAAAAATAAAGTTAAAGGATTCAACTATATAAAAAGATGTGAATTTCAATGTCTGCGTTCAGGCTGGCGCATTCAGATGTTTTCGGTAAACGGTTTATCTGATTGTTTCCTAGACATTAAGAAATGTTACTCCCGCCAATTATAAACAGTTTTATTAGAAGCTACACGTTTCGATTTTCCAGTTATTGGAGCAAATTAGAAATTTCAGCGGCATTTTTCCGCACATCAGATACAAAGGATTTTAATGGTAGTAGAAATTCTTCTTGAAACACAGTCAAGTGTAATTTTCAGAATCAAATTTTCACACTGTAGCGGAGGGTGCGCTGATATGTAACTTCCTGGCAGATTAAAATTGTGTGCTGTACCTGGGATTCGAACCGGCGACTTTTGACTTTCGCGGGCAAGCGCTCTACCCTCTGAACTATCCCGACACGCTTCACAGTCCGTCGTTACACCTTTACTTCTGGCTGTTCCTCACCTCCTACTTTCCGAACATCACAGAAGTCATTCACAGAATATATGACATCAACTGCGAATGGGCAAAGCTGAAAATGTGTACCCAGCCGGGATTCGAACCCAGCTATCACCGCACCTGCGAGGACTACCTAAGCACGCCTCCCGTCAGACACAAACTCTCAGTTTCGCCCTGCCACAGTGCTCAAACTCGTAGTTATGAAACTAATTCCCGTAAGAGTAAGGGATGGGCAAGTTTGTATACCCTTACTCTTACGGGAATTACAATACTGGCCATTAAAATTGCTACACCAAGAAGAAATGCAGATGATAAACGGGTATTCATTGGACAAATATATTATATTAGAACTGACATGTGATTACATTTTCACGCAATTTGGGTGCATAGATTCTGAGAAATCAGTACCCAGAACAACCATCTCTGGCCGTAATAACGGCCTTGATACGTCTGGGCATTGAGTCAAACAGAGCTTGGATGGCGTTTACAGTTACAGATGCCCAGGCAGCTTCAACACGATACCACAGTTCATCAAGAGTAGTGACTGGCGTATTGTGACCAGCCAGTTGCTCGACCACAATTAACCAGACGTTTCCAATTGGTGAGAGATCTGGAGAATATGCGGGCCAGGGCAGCAGTCGAACATTTTCCGTATCCAGAAAGGCCTGTACAGGACCTGCAACCTGCAGTCGTGCATTATGCTGCTGAAGCGTAGGGTTTCGTAGGGATCGAATGAAGGGTAGCGACATGGGTCGTAACACAACTGAAATGTAATGGCCACTGTTCAAAGCGCCGTCGATGCGAACAAGAGGTTACCGAGACGTGTATCCAATGGCACCCCATACCCTTACGCTGGGTGATACGCCAATATGGCGATGACGAATACACGCTTCTAATGTGCGTTCACCGCGATGTCGCCAAACAGGGATGCGACCATCACGATGCTGTAAACAGAACCTGGATTGATCCGAAAAAATAACGTTTTGCCATTCATGCACCCAGGTTCGTCGTTGCGTACACCATTGCAGGCGCTCCTGTCTGCGATACAGCGTCAAGGGTAACCGCAGCCATGGTCTCCGAGCTGATAATCCATACTGCTGCTAACGTCGCCGAACTGTTGGTGCAGATAGTTGCCTTGCAAACGTCCCCATCTGTTGACTCAGGGATCGAGACGTGGCTGCACGATCCGTTACAGACACGCGAATAAGATACCTCTCGTCTCGACTGACAGTGATACAAGGCCGTTGGGGTCCAGCACGGCGCTCCGTATTGCCCTCATGAACCCACCGATTACATATTCTGCTAACATCATTGGATCGCGACCAACGCGAGCAGCAATGCCGCAATACGATAAACTGCAATCGCGATAAACTACAATCCGACCTTTATCAAAGTCGGAAACATGATGGTATGCATTTTTCCTCCTTACACAAGGCATCACAACAACGTTTCACCAGGTAACGCCAGTCAACTGCTATTTGTGTATGAGAAATCGGTTGGAAACTTTTTTCATGTCACCACGTTGTAGGTGTCGCCACCGGCGCCAACCTTGTGTGAGTGCTCTGAAAAGCTAATCATTTACATATCACAGCATCTTCTTCCTGTCGGTTAAATTTCGAGTCTGTAGCACGTCATTTTCGTGGTGTAGTAATTTTAATGGCCAGGAGTATATATATATATATATATATATATATATATATATATATATATATATATATATATATATATATATATGACATAAATTTTTTTGCAGTCATTGTCACATTAAACAGTGCAAATTTTCTAAATTTACCACGAAAAAAAAACATAGAATTTAGAGCCTGAATGCCCCATGTTCAGCTGTGGGCACACTTGTTTCACCCTGTTATCATAAAGGATGAAACACTTATCAACAGCTGAGCACGAACTTTGGAATAATTGGACTATAAGACTGACCACTTGAAAATTCCAACAAAATTGTACAATATGGTCGAAAAATAACAGTTTCGTACAATGATGCCCATAGGATTATGATATTAAATGAGCCAAATGACGAAATGGTGATTGTACCAAGACCTAGGCCATACAAACGGCCAAGGTCTCGGTCCCTAGCGTAACAAAATATTTAACCTAACTCATTCTAAGGACAACACATACACCCAGGACGGACCGTGAAGCGTGCCAGGATAGCTCAGATGGTAGAGCGCTAGTCAGCGAAAGGCAAAGGACACAAGTTCGAATTCCGTTTCTGGCCCACAATTTTAAAAATGTTCGAATGATTGTAAAGCTTGTAGGACTTAACTGCGGGGTCATCAGTCCCTAAACTTACAAACTACTTATGAACTAACTAAGACTAAGGACGGCACAAACATCCATGCCCGAGGGAGGATTCGAACCTGCGACGCAGGAGGTCGCGCGATCCGCAACGTGGCGCTCCAGACCGCTCGGCTACTCCTGCGCGGACCCCCAATTTTAATCTGTCAGGAAGTTGCGAGTGTAATTTTGTTGATCGCGAAAGCTTTCTAGAAAAATTATCTCGTTTTGCATAGCAACTTTACAAAGAATGAAGAAGAAATTGATTCTGTACAACGCAAACACAAGAAATCTGATTTTAGTTATGAGGGAACATCTAACTTAGTGCGAAATCCCCGTACTTACTGGCCGATTGTTTCTGACACATAATTGGGCGACCTCTTAGGATACGCTGTTTTTTTTCCTATTTCTGCTTTGTTTGATAATGACACAGGTACTCCGGTTACTGTACTGTTCATCCACGGTAAGTTGACGATTCGTGCGTTGGCTTGATAGCGACAGGAGGCGTGTACCATGGCTGCCGAGGGGCAAGGAGCAGCGAGCGGAAGGCAGCGTCGCAGTGTTGGAAACGTTACCCGTAACAATGTGTGCAGTAATATTTCGCGTCTAGGGGCAGCTTAACGTTGACAGCATACCGAAATAAATGGATGTCCTTCAAGTAGTGCCTATCTTTTGTGCTGCTGGTATCACCAGATAAAATCGTCTTCACTTGTCAAATTAATATACTTCCATCTAAATGCACTACTAGTTTTGACGCACTTGGCGTCATTCTCAAGTTCCTATGATTAAAAAAAGTATTACAATGATTCAAACATATTAAACAGTGAAAAGTTTAATAATTTATCAAACCATGTGCGAGGCACGGGAATGGCCGTGTGATCTGGGGTGCAACGTCGTGGAGTACGTGGCCACTCCCACCAGAGATTCGAGTCCTCCCTGGGCATGGGTGTGTGTGTTGTCCTTAGAATAAGTTAAAGTAGATTGTAAGACTAGGGACCGATAACCTTAACAGTTTGTCCCGTCTGGATTACAAACATTTGAATGTTTTTTAAACAATATGTCCTACAAGACATAATATAATTTTCAATGATTCCAAATCGCTGTGTACTATTTTATTTTTATTTAACAATGGCCATTTCGGCTACAAAGCCATCATCAGGTTAACTACAATCGTGTAATATAAAAGTCGTTAGATAATATATTACGCAATTGCAGTTAACCTGATGATGGCTTTGTAGGCGAAATGGCCATTATTAAATAAAAATAAAATATTATGCAGCGATTTGGAATCATTGAAAATTATATTATGTCTTTAAGTGATATATTTAACGCTTCAGGACCCAAATATTACAAAAATATGTCCTACGTTTTTGTACAGTCACCATTAAGTCATGTAGCTCATTTAATATGTACAAAACATTTTTCGACCATATTACACAATTATTTGAATTTTCAAGTTGTCAGTCTTATTGTCCAATTATTCCAAAGTTGTAAATATGTAGAGAAACCTATGCCAATTTCGCATGGCTTCCTCTGTATAGGGATTCACATATACCCACCTGGCGAAACTCAGAATCTGTTACATATTGAATTAAATTCAGAGCCTGAATGCCCCGTGTTCAGCTGTTGGCAAGTGTTTCATCCTTTATGATGATGAAGGATGAAACAAGTGTGCCCACAGCTGAACACAGGGCATTCACACTCTAAATTCTCTGTTTTTTATTTATTTTATAATTATTATTTGAATTATTATTTTGTGGTAAATTGAGAAAATTTAATGTGATCGTGTGTGTTTTAAAATTAGTCTCACAAAGCCCTTAAGGACATGTTCACTCTCCTCAGGCTTGTGCCCCCCCCCCTCCTCCCAGAAAACAATTCTGTATCCGCCACTGCCTCTATGTATAGCACCTAACCAGGCACGAGTCATGAATTTTCCATTGACGATTAGATACCACAGCGCACGTGTCTGTATCAAGCAACACATGGTGCACTGCACGCCATACCATTGACCACGTTACTGTCGTCCTCGTAACAGTAAGCTGTACATATCGTGTGCTGTTGTGGTCCTGGTAGTCGGTAGGTCCGCTTGTACATAACTGTATTCGAAGAAAAAGGTACGAATATGAGACGCTGATAAGTGACCGACCGAAACTGGCACTGTTTGAGGAGGTGGTGCTAATTCCTCTATCAAGGCCAATTCACACTGTCCGTCACATCAATTCGCCCAACTCAATACGCCATGTTGAAAGTGAGGTTATGAGTGGCGATCTGTTATGCAGAAAGTCATAGTTTAATACTAGAATTTAGGGAACAATGATGCTAAATGTTATTGACGGCCAATTTAAACTTTACAGTGTATGTTTTCGGCCAACTTACTGGGAACTGAAACAACATTTCAAAACATCGACATCTATTTTCAAGCGAAAAAACAAAGATATGAACACAACAAACAATACTTACACGAACATAACTAACGCCTGTTTTCCTCTGTCCATTACGATTTGCTCGCTGACATTGTTAATACCGTCGTAAACAACTGAATTGTTGTCTTTCGCTAGAACTGACTTTTTCATTTAAAATGTCATTTAATGAGAAATGCGTAAGCAAATTGCAATCTTATTCAAATAAACAGTTTGCTTCAGTCTTTTCTTTTACAATGTTAAGTAACATTAACCATTTTTTGGTTTCAGATATCCCACCTCGATTTTAGGGGGACACTCAATTGACAAAAATATTTAAGTCGTCATGAAACATTTGAGATTTACCGCTAAAACGAAGTATAACAACGAAATAAAGATGAATAAGACTTATTTGCCTATAAACAGTGCAATCGTCGACTGCAACATTTAATTCGCGTGACGAAAATAGGTTAACTTCCGATGTTAGCAGACGGCCGCTCCGTCAAAACATTCTTCGCGAGAAAGCTTGACGTGACGTTGATGTGACGTGATGGTCCGGTGACGGACAGTGTGAACGCCGCCATTAGAAATACATTGCGGAATGTTCTGACGGACGGTGACGTGACGTGACGGACAGTGTGAATTGGCCTTCAAAGTGCCAGAAAGACTTGACTGGTGTCGACGCCACATCTTCAACATCGTACTGACAGAGAGCCGCAGCGCGTTTGCGGACGTGGACAAGGCCAAGGACCCCTCGCTTAATGGTGAGGGTGAGAGTTTCGTATAGGACGTTGAAGAAAATCTCCAACCCAACTGGGAAATGAACCCCACCCCCTGTCTTTTATATAGTTTACATATGTATTTAAACGAGCAATACTTACACATTTATATTTTGCATATCCCGGAAATGGCTGCAACAATTTGGATTATATTTTGTGTTTAGAGAGGTTTAAGCTTTTTGAGTTCATCTACATAGTTATAGTTTTTGTAAAAACTCAATTTTACAAAAAAATTCTTTTAATTTAAAAACGCGATTTTAAATGTTTTTAAAGCCATCTCAAAAATCATTTTTACCATTTTCGTTTTTACTTTATCAGCTTTCCTGCAAGAAACCGATGTTACACACACACACACACACACACACACACACACACACACACACAAAACGTTTCAATAAACGCGAATTTCTTGTATCTTGAAAGAAATTTAATATTTATAGATGGATTTTTATTTTTAATGTTTATTTATTAGACGTCTTTCCTTAAACTAATTGATTTTACATAAGTATTTTATAATGATTAGATATGTGTTAATTACCATAGATTTAATTAAATTTATATTTAAATGGCTGAAATATTCAAACAGAACGAAAAAAAATTATAAGGTTACAGCAGGATTCGAAATAAAAAAGTGAGTTACGTTCACTAAACCTACAACGCCACGAAATGAGCTATGATGACAGCAGAAATAGTTGGTAGTGTAATATGTATTTATAACAACTCGCAAACCTTCAAAGTGTATTTTCTCGACAATTTTTGAGAGCTGAATCGAATGGCTTTGCCTCATTATTATTTTGAGTCTGAACTTTACACACCATATTTTAGGCATTCTGTAAGAATCGTCAACGAATCGTAGGAATAGATGCAAAAGATTAAGATTTCAACATCCATGACACAGACATTTATTGTCATCTATGAGCAAGATGTAGAAGTAAGAATAGTGCCAATGCAGACTAAAGGCCAATTCACACTGTCCGTCACGTCAATGTCACGTCACGGCACCGTCACGTCAAGTTGTATTCACACTGTCCGTCAGTGTCCATCACGTCAATTCCGCCATCTCAATACGCGAAAGTGAGGTTATGAGTGGCGATCTGTTATGTAGAAAGACATAGTTTAATACTAGAATTGTGGGAACAACAACGCTAAATGTTATTGACGGCCAAAGGAAACTTTACAGTGTATGTTTTTGGCCAACTTACTGGAAACTGAAACAACATTTCAAAACGTCGACATTTATTTTCAAGAAAAAAAATAAACATATGAAAACATCTAACAATACGAACTTATAAAAGCATAAATAGCGTCTGTTTACTTTATCCAATACGATTTGCCTGCTGACATTGTTAATACCGTCATAAACAACTGAATTGTTGTCTTTCATTAGAACTGACTTTTTAATTTAAAATGTTATTTAATGACAAATGTGTTATCAAATTACAATCTTATTCAAATAAACAGTTTGCTTCAGTCTTTTCTGTTTCAATATTACGTAACATAAACCATTTTTTGGTTTCAGATAACCGACCTCGATTTTAGGGGGACACACAATTGACAAAAATATTTAAGTCGTCATGAAACATTTGAGATTTAGCTCTAAAACGAAGTATAACAACAAAATAAAGATGTATAAGACACATTTGCATATAAACAGTGCAATCGTCGACTGCAACATGTAATTCGCGTGACGAAAATAGGTTAACTTCCGATGTTAGCAGACGGCCGTTCCGTCAAAACATTAGAAATACATTCCGGAATGTTCTGACGGACGCTGACGTGACGTGACGTGACGGAGAGTGTGAATTGGCCTTAAAGAATCGTAGGAATCGATTCACAATGTGGGATTGCGACGCAAGAATATATTCCTAAAAAAGAATCGTGTTGGCCAACTCTGCTACCGAGTCGTACGTCGCGTCACCGCACGCCTAGAGCGACGTCAAACCGCAGACCTATTCCGAGAATTGCGCCCCCGTGCCCACAGCTTCTCAGCTTTGCAACCAGGGAGGGCCACAGGGGCC
Source organism: Locusta migratoria (assembly GCA_026315105.1). Classification (NCBI taxonomy): domain Eukaryota; kingdom Metazoa; phylum Arthropoda; class Insecta; order Orthoptera; family Acrididae; genus Locusta; species Locusta migratoria. The sequence continues at coordinate 41,477,347 of CM048755.1, read as the reverse complement.
CGGTCCCACCAGAAAATTTGTGATATACTTTTGCAGTATTATATCGAACCGTTAGAGTGTGACATGATCCCCTCGACATCCTAAATCAATTTAGAATGACGCGATCAAACGGTTACGCTTGCCTCTCGCTGCAGCATAGCTAAAGCCGTGCTCTCATGAGACGTGTAAACGCATGTGGAGGAGGAAGTGGTGGCATGGCAGTGTGGAATACTACGTTCCACTACTCTGCGAAGTGTGGAATGCAAGATCCAGCATATTAGATTTTTGCTTCGTGGAGTGTAATGTGGCCAATGAGAAGCGGCCTGGTTTTCATGTGACAAGCACAACTTTTGAGCCGCCATATTGCAAACGGAACTCCGTAGTTCGTGCCTTCTTTCGTTGTAGCGTATGATATATGAATATACTCTTTTTAAAAGCATCATAATATTGAAGAAATTTTGAAAAGGCTCATTTTAGATATGATTTGTTACAATAAATTACCGGAAACAGCATTTTCATAGCTTTAAAGTTTCTCATATTTAATGTGTGTCAGTGTTATAATTTGTTCAATGTGAAAGAATATCGATCCTTTGTTACGGTATAACGCATGCTATAAAAGAAGCGTCTTTGTGATACTATGTCATACGTAAATAACATATTACAACATGTTTTAGAAGTGTATTATACCTAAATTCAGAACCATCTGTCTGATAGTAGGAATAGTATAGTCGGTAGTGTTGTGGGCTAGAGATGATTGGCGGACTGTGCCCTTCTGAAATATTTTTATTTTTTCCTTTTTTGTTTCCTTAACGTTTCTGGTTCTTCTTATAATTCAAGTATAATATCCGATATTCATTGTTATTTCTTTTTAAGAGGACTTATTATCGTAGAGGTTAGCGTCTTGAGCTGCGGAGAAAAACAGATGTAAATAACAGGTTTGCATCTACACTCTCCCAGATATTTTTAACTATTTGGTTTTATTACGGTCTATGTACCTTATTTGTTAATTTAATACAATTATAATATTCGGTATTCGACGTTATTTATTAGAAACAAGAATGAACTTTGTCCATGAGTGAATTTGTTGAGTTTTTCGTTCTAGGCCACTCGGCTTTCCCCATGGTTTTTGACTTAAGTTGCAGTTCAGTACAGTGTTGGAATAGTTCAGTTTCATAGTGCAAAGTGAACATGGCTAGCATGTGTTTACAGAAGCACATGCAGTGTATGAGGAACAGTGTTTACATACAGTAATAAAAGCAAACATTATCACAACAAACATTGTCGAGTTGAGGTGTTGTCCCACTTGTATAACAAGTAATATGCATTGGTCAGAACATATTATCTCAGAATATGCAGAATATCTACAACGTGGAAAATGAGAATATAAGAGCAAGTCAATTGGCGCTGGTGCAAATGATTTATTTTACCGTCAACAATTTTTCTAAGAATTTTTGCCAAAAGTGATTTTATCTTAAATTTCTTTATTATTCTCAAGCGCTTTCAGATAAATGTACTGTCTTTGTGCTTCTTGAAGAAAAAAATACAATTTCTCTAAGAGTATTGCAAATCACATCCAAGCATAAGAAAGTATAACGTATTTTTTTTTGCTTTTTTTTCGACGATCGCTAACAGAGATACCGTGTAATTTTACACACATCCATCTTTGTAAACACAATGATGTACACGCCAGCCCACAACAGGCGCCGAAGAGTGCTACGGTCGCAAAACAAATCACGATGAGCAGCATGTTCCGTTGGATGTAGCAGGTCGTTTCAGAGCGTGCTGTAGGGATGGGCTATGAACGCTCTCGAGAAACGCGCGACGGTAAGACAAAATCTCGAGAAATTCTCGAGTACCCTCGTGAAGTTGTCGACAGTGCTGCACTCTCTGGTGCAAAACTGCTCTAGAAGGAGCATTGCGACACAGCAATCGTAATTGTTGTCTTCCGTACGTGCAAGTAAGAAGCTTAATTATTATTTTTATCATCACCATTATTATTATTATAATTAGTAGTAATAGAATGTTTCGCAGAAGACAAAAATCATAGGATTATTATTAAAACACATATCTTACGCGAAACAAGAACTTCATTGTTACCAAAAACAATTACTCATTCCGCATGTATTAATACTCGAGAGAAAAATGCCACATATTACACCCAAAAACTCCTTACATACATTTAATAATTGTAGAAAAAAATTCGGCAGAGCTTATAGTATTAGCCAGCGTTAGGTACCTAAGCTTTCACTCTTATTTCAGCTTCAAGCTTTGGTACTTTGTCAGCACAGCCACCACAATTTACAATACTGACTCTTGGTTGTTATGTCCTCATTCTGTTCTAAAGTTTAGATAGTGTTGACTTTGATGCATTTTGCATGTTACTGAAGACAAATTAAAAATTACATTTCTCCAGTACTGGCGGACTGTTTCAGACACTACCCAACCTTTTTATCGACTTTCTTTCTAATGTGTTTGAATGGATAATATAAACAATGGCTAGGTAATTTATTTGACTTGTATTAATATTAGAATGCACTTTTGTACCGTGAACATATGTTTGGTTGCTAGACATGTTGTGTAATTTTAAACGTGTAGACATGTTGTGTAATTTTAAACGTGTAAACAATGGCTAGGTAATTTATTTGACTTGTATTAATATTAGAATGCACTTTTGTACCGTGAACATATGTTTGGTTGCTAGACATGTTGTGTAATTTTAAACGTGTTATCATGCCTATTGTATTATTTGCTGCACTACAGAGCTTTGCAACAGTCTTCTTCATCCTCGGTAAAGTACTGCCAGCTCAGTGAGTTTGGTTTTCGTGCGTCCAGTGCCCATATTTAAATGATAATCACAGTGAGCTGCGACAACACCACCTAGAGACAAGGCCTTACAACAGGCCATGGCTACGTCACACTTAGAGGCCCCGGCTGCCACCTCACTGGCTGTCCGCTGGGGCACGCCTACCGCTGCGCAGCGGCTGGCCAGTCAGATGACGGCCGCTGCTTCTAAGTGTGACGTAGGCACGGCCTGTTGTAAGGCCTTGTCTTCTGGGTGGTGTTGGCTGCGAGTGCTGCAAATAATCGCAGCGCGTGACGTGTCGCGCTGCCCGAGTCAACCACTGCACAGCGGCACGCCCTGCAGCGCCACTTCTCGTGGGCTTCTCGAGAACTGCTCGAGCGCCGGCAGCTTGAGAAATTCTCGGTGCGCTCGAGTCCCCGCGCCTCACAGTCCCATCTGTAGCTAGGTAGACTGCAGGTCTGACCTACGCCATGTTGGGACAACACGTCCTGTGTGAGAAAGGCTTAAGGGTACGCTAGCATGTGCCCAATGGAAGAAGACACCCCCTCTCTTAGAAGTTCCCGTTACTTAGCCATGCCAACAACCGAGGGCCAGTGGTGGCTGGCCCTAAAGCCTCGTTTACACTGGGGCAACATCTTGCAACGTTGAAGCATGCTACCTAAGTGTGGCGTGTGGCGCCTTGAAGCATGCTACAAAAGGCAACATCTTGCAGCGTATGTTGAATGCGGCAGTTTAATTTATACCAAAGCAACAGAATTCGTGCCACATGGAGTCGACTTGTAGAAGATTGGGTGCTCCAGTGACTGCAGCGGCGGCTTACTTGGTTATTGGACATAAAGGTGCAGCCAACAATAGAAACGAAAATCAACGGAAAGGGAAACGATGGTGGAAGAGGAAAATATTTAAAGAAGGCCCACGGAATAGTATACTAGGAGATCTAACAGCAAATGATGGTCTGCAGTTAATTGCACCTCTAATTATATATATATATATATATATATATATATATATATATATATATATATCAATTTCCAAGATTCCCCAAGAATTCGACTGGCTATCACATTAAGATTTCTAGCCACAGGTGATTTGTACAGTCACTTATGTACTTATTCAAAGTATCATATTCAGCTATTTCCCTCTTAGTGCCAGAAGTGTGTGAAGCTCTTTCATCAGTGTTGAAGAATTACATAAAGATAAGTAAGCAACGTGCAATACTGGCATTTTATATAATTTTTAATTTCACATGAATAAACGTCTACACTATAAATAGTAGACACAAATCTTTCCTTGTAACTCGGAAAAAATTGTTCTTTCACTTTCAAATATTTAGAATTCTGGCAAGAAAGATACCAATAGTCTCGTACCATGTACTACAATGTATATTATTTTATGTAAATAAATAGATTTCTATGAATGAACTCAAACTTTTTGCTGCTTTGTTCCTACAAACGTATTTTATCGTAAGCTGTAGTAGAATGAGTTTTGAAACTACTGTTACTCAATTTTATATTTATTCGGATTGGTTTGTTAGAAGATGCTGTTTGTAGCCTATTAATACAACAATATAACAAATTCGGAGTCTGTATGAACAGAAGAAAATTGCCTAATGTTCAAATATACTTATTCATAATTTTATGGCCACGGATTAGTATACTACAGTACTCAGTTATAAAATATGTATGGTTATTCAAATATCGAGGCACTTGCAATTGAGCTGTCCATGCGGGCACATGGTTCCGTCACGTCGAGACTGAATTTTAATGATTCATATGCGAACCATTTCCGTTCCCTATCAGGTGCTGAGCCGCTTTTCTTGTTTCATTATACGTGTTTGCTCGTGATGAAATGCACTTCTCAGATTTTTTTATCTTCTTTTTTACAGTGACCTCGTCAATTTCATATATTGAACCGAGTTTCCGTATCACGTCTCTTTTTAGTCTGCTATTTTTATAATTGCTGTCGCGCACATTCCACAGCACTTCTGATTGTCCGTAGTCCTCAATGAATGCCAAATACTTCTCGTTGGACCACCCCATGTTTTCCAACTACGCGCTGCTGCACAGATACTGTCGCACACGAACCCACTCAGCTCGGGAACTATCTGCGGCACACTGTGGCAGCTTGCGGCATGACTAATGTTGTCGCCTGTGTCGTGTGACTCGTGCAATGACGCGCAGCACTGAAGCATGTGTCACTGTTACATGCCACAATGATGCAAGATGTAGCCCCAGCGTAAACGAGGCTTTACTCTCCCCGCAACCCGCGCGCCTAAGACTGCAGTCGCAGTGATGTCACAGAGCTGTTTTCCTTTCCCCTCCTAAGCCCTCACCCTAGTGCTGCTCGGGACCCGAGAAAGCGGGCCCCGGTGAAGCGAGCCATACCAACACCGTCTGTAGAGAAGGCCTCCACAGATGGGGCACAGCCCACCGCCTCACACCGGCCAGCCAGTGAGGTACGCGACCGTGGCCTACTCTGCATAACGTGGCATGCCAGTGTGGAAGCCTTCTCTACAGATGGTATTGGCCATACCTATCGCGCTCCCACTCCCGACCCCTCGCGCACCTGTCCACAGGTTCACAGAGTTTGAGGCTGGCGACCCTGGGCCCTTAGCGCGTCTGTCAAAACGTATTTTGGAGCTGTGTAATTGCATCTTGAGTGTTTGTAAACTGATTATAACATGAATAAAATAGACTCTTTGCTTAAAACGCCCTTTCATTTATTAAGTATGGAAGAGAAGCTAGAAATCAAGCAGTTAGGCGCACATAAACCAAAAGATTTTTTGATGTGTCAACTCTATGGAAAAAAGAAGAGAACTTTCTGCTATACATTGTTGTGCAAAAAATCTTGGCTAACTGTTTTGCTTCTACTATGTGTTGTTTGGTAGTGAAGGATTGTGGACAACAGTCACGTGCAAAGATCTAAAGAATTTAAGTGAATGAATTAAGAAATACGAGGAGAGTGGACTTCATTTACAAAATGATTGTAAATATAAAATCACTGGCACAATTAACATTGCTGCTCACATTGATTCGGCGTATAAAATATCAATTTAGAAACATGATGAATTAGTTAGAAAGAACAGACATATATTAAACAGAATAGTAGAGTGCTTAATGTTTTGTGGAACTCATGAGTTAGCACTAAGAGCTCAGAATGAAAAACAAGAGTCAGCAAACTGTGGCAATTTCTTAGACTTGTTATTTGTTCTGGGAAATCTTGACAGTGTACTAGATGATCACTTAACCAGCTCTATTAATTCAGTCTGTAAATATACGTCACACATAATACAAAATGATCTGGATTGTTTACATTGAAGAACTGATTAAAGGTATTAACGATTCCACTTTCGTTTCTGTGCAGGATGTCGAAACATCGGATATTTATAAGTCAATTTTGCCATTATACTGCGGTATATTAAGAGGAAGAAATCTGTTGAAAGACGTTAATGATAGGACAGCATATGGACTGGTTTTAAAAACAAGTCTGGAACGTTTCAATGTTTAAGAAACACTCACTGATCGGGCATACGATAGCGCCCCAGTAATGAGTGGCAGCCACAGTGGTGTGCAGACACTGATGCAGACCACATTCCCACTTGCCAAGTACGTTCACTGCTATGTGCAACAAATGACTTTGGGTCTTCAAAATGTTTGCAGTAAAAGCACAAAGTCGATAAGTTTGTTCTTCGTAAATACTGCTGGTTTTACAACGTTTTTTTCTTCATCTCCCAACCGAAGTTTTTTGTTACAGACAGTCTGCAACAAGAGAATACCTTCAGTTTCTTCAGCTAGGTGGAACTTCCAGTCCTGCATTGTAAATACTGTCAATGAAAACAAATTACACTTATTGGAATGTTTTGAAAAGATTGAGGAAAAGGATTCCTGGGATGATGTTACAATAAGAGAAGCATTTGCCTTAAGAAATTTACTTCACTATCCACACTTTTTGTTCCTCCTAAAAAATTTTTATGATATCATGAAACATGTTGATATTTTTCATAGCACAATTCAGATGCAGACTGAAAATGCCGTATCCAATGGATTACATCATTTTGAGTGTGCTTTATCTGAAATACGAGACAACATTCAACAATTTGGAGTTTATGATGAGAGTGTATTGCTCCTCTAAAAAAAAAAAAAAAAAAAAAAAAAAAAAAGTTCCAAATGTAACAGTGAACTTTATCTGTCAGCAGATGCCAAGACAACCAACTGAAAGAAAGATTACAAAACTCATGTATTTAGCAGCTTAGAAATCATTGATGCGTAAAAGTATGTTTACTTCTTTTAGAGAACATTTCCCAGCCACTTCAGTCAATATTTTTTCGTTAAACTACAGTCTGTTTATTATCCTATGATAAATTGAAGCCGGCCGCAGTGGCTGAGGGGACTGAGGCGCTACAGTCATGGTCTGCACGGCCACTACGGTCGGGGGTTCAAATCCCCCCCTCGGGCATGGATATTTGTGCCGTCCTTAGGATTGGCTAGTTCATAAGTAGTTTGTAAGTTTAGGGACTAATGACCCCGTAGTTAAGTCCCATGAGCTATACAAACAGTTGAACTTTTTTTTTTTTTTTTGATAAATTGAAAAATGAACTATCAGTGATTTATTGCAGTGATACATTTAGAGGCATTACATTGTTTTGTAAGCTGTTTACTTTCTTTGTGGAACATTCCTTTGAAGAATCGTGCACTGAAGTGCACAAAACATTAAAAACTGCGCTAACTACACCAATTTCACCAGCAGAAGCAGAGCGCAGTTTCAGCACCTGAAAAAGAATCAAAAACTTCCTCAGGAACAGTTTGAGTCAGGCAAGGCTGAACTCACTGGCTATTTGTTCCATTCACAAGGAGGAAATCAGTGAAATTCCATACTTCAACAATAGAGTAATTGACAAGTTTGCCAGTCAGAAAAACAGACTTGCACATTAACTCAATAAATAACATGTCAGAACACAGACCTCATTAGTTAATATGCTAGTCAGGTAAAATACAGATGAAACTGTTCCTACCCAAGATTTTTCCTAGAGGTCTTACTTTGGCCATAAGGAAAAAGCCAGGAAGGCCCCTGTTGTTTGTCTGATACATTCCCAAAGGGGAAGAAATCACATATATCCTCCCACAGTTCATTTTGATTTTGACATCACAATCAGTACACAAAAGAACAACTACAATAAGTACGAACTTCAGCATGAGAAGAGCTGGTGAACATCGGTTTGACTCCAAACACCTCCAAGCCCCCAAGTTAAAAAAAAAAAGGTCAATTGTTTGTAATTCTTATAGGACCACACTACTTTGGTTATAAGTACCTACACTTAAAAACTACTTAAACTAAATTAAACTAACCTAAGGACAACACACACATCCATTAGTACGAAGTCTTTCACGGTCACAATTCTGTATAACACTCTCTCGGATTTCTTGCTGCGTCAATTCTTGGCAAAATCTCAAGCTTTCGAAGATATCCTCCATCTTCTTCGCCAGGATCCGCTGACTGACAGTGCCGGTGCTGTGGTGGCCTTAAATAGCCCATGGACGGCTTATGATTGGTCGGCTTCTGATTGGTCGTCCGCTATGTAACGCTGTCACAGATGCTGTCTACGTCTGCACTGGTGGCGCCACCCCTCCCTTAGAATCAAAGACGTTGCGCGAAATGTCTCTGCTGCAGTTATGTATCGAGCGCTCGTTTCCAAGCACCGCTAAGATTGTACCCGCTGGTGCTATGGTGCATGTGATGTAGCGTTTGTCAAGAAACGGGGACGGGATAATGCTGAAGATCCAAATGATGGGCAGCCGACAGCGTTCCTGCCTTTCTGTGGAGCCACATCGAGCAAAATAGGTACAGTTCTAGGGAGACAAGGTATAAGAGCGATTTTTCAGCCATCAAGGAAAATTAAGGAGATGCTGCGCCCTGTTAAGAACAGCCCAACCTTAGGATCCCTGGAATAAACAACATACCATGTGAGTGCAAAAGTAATTATATTGGTCTGTCAATTCGTACCATTTCCAAATGCTGTACTAAACACCAACAGCATATTAAAAACCGAGAACTGAGGAAATCAGCGGCCGCTGAGAACAGCCTCACAAACATACCTAAAATTTTGCTCAACGAAACAAAAATTTTGTCCCAGGCCGCCACATACTGGGACTCCGTAATCAGAGAGGCTGTAGAAATAAGGAACAACTTCAACCGTGATAGCGGGTATAATCTTAGCGGTGCTTGGAAACAAGCAATCGGTACAGAAATGCAGCAGTGACATTTTGTGCAATGTCTTCGATATTATGGGAGGGGTGGCGCCACCAGTGCAGACATAGACAGCATCTGTCAAAGCGTTACTTAGCGTCTGACCAATCAGAAGCTGACCAATCATAGGCCGTCCATGGGCTATTTAAGACCATCACAGCTCCAGCACTGTCAGTCAGCCGCTCCTGACGAAGGAGATGGAGGATATCTTCAAAAGCTTCAGATTTTATCAGGAATTGACACAGCAAGAAGTCCGAGACAGTTTTATACATACACACATCCCTGGCCGAGGAGGGATTCGAAGCCCCGACGCAGGAGGCTGTGCGATCCATAATGTGGCGCTCCAGACCGCTCGGCTACTCCCACACCCACGCCCCCCCCAAGTTCTTCAATAAATTTTATCACCACAGCATAAATTCAGACACCCACACACGTGCACAGAAAACTGACGGAGCTGGTGTACATAACCCCCTCAATAAAAAAAAATGTTTCTTGCACATTATAAATGAGATGCATTTTTATTGTATTAACAAAATTGGTTCCCCATTTTGCTTGCATTCGACCCGAATAAACAAGTTCAGTATAATTTTGAATTGCCTATAAATTGTAGTTTTCGAACACCTTCCTCCTTTTATTTAATATTGTTTTTCACCAGTACTGAGAACAAGCTCAGATGCAATTTTTTATGTTTAAGTTTCGTTGCGCCATAAATGTTTTTCTTTAGCGACCTTTATGAAATAACTTTAATTGTGGTGGCTTGTTTATTAATGCCTGTGTGTAATTTCGCATGAGCTGCTACGTATATTGGCCACTGCTCTTCTTAACCAAGTCAGTTTTCAATATGGGCCAGGGAACAAGGTTTTGCAGCAGGGAGTAGCCGGTAGTTCACACGGACCTTCTACTAAATTTACTGCTACAATTCAGCTTTTTTTTTATTTTTTTTATTTTTTTTATTTTATTTTTTTTATATAACAGTAACCTCTTATCTGGGTACCTCCTACCAGAATTAAGCATTTATTACGTACAGTGGTCCGCTTTTAAGACTGATTCAATTATACTGGGTACTCCTCTCCGGGGGACACCACCTTGACGAAGCACTGTCCGCGCGGGTGGAGAGGCTTGCGTATCCGCGTGAAGCTGAGGGCTATACCGAAGGTAGAGAACCTACTGCCGGAAAGGCCTCAGCTGATGGATCAGACCAAGCGTGTCCCACAACGTCCCGTCTTCCTTATCCTCTCCCAGTCCTTTCCCAATTCCTTTCCCAACCCAAGCTGTGATGTGATCCGTACCGAGGGGTGCGTGGCACATGGGTGGATATGTCTCGAACGGAGCCTCAGGGATACCGGGCGACCTCCCTGAGTAAGTAGCCTTGCACCACGCGGGGTTATCGTGGTGTGGACCATATAAATCCCCAAATCTCGTGGGACTAAGATGAACACAGAGAAAGAAAGTATTTCAAAAGAATCTGAGGGGCATTCTGAGACCTCAGATACTCAGACATCGGGATCAGGACCGATGGACTGCACTCCTATTTTTGAATCAGGGTCTAGACCTGAGCAAGAAGTGGGAACTGTAACAGAGAAGTTAGACCAGATTAGGATTAAGGCCTTGTCTGGGGCTCAGAGGAGGAAACTTCTCAAGGAACAGAAGCAAAAGGAAGGAAAAGAATGGCTTCCTAAGCATAAGTGGAGGGAATCAAAAGGGCTTGAGCCCAAGACCTCCAAAAAGGAACTGCCTCAGGTCGAAGGGAATACACAGACCCCCTTGACATCAAAGACAGGTGGCAAGAGGGTTAGGGAGGAATCTAAGACTCCCTCCTCTCTGGACAGGCGTGATCCTAAAAGGCTGAGGCAGGAAATAGGGAAACAGACCTATAGTACTGCAGTCTCTGTCTTTAGAATGACGGTTGTCCAAGAACGATACCAACTGGTGAGCATCACCTCGCAGCAGGAGGAGCTCGTGCAGATGGCCCTCTTTGAAGAGATTTGGGGGGACGCTGGTCCAGGACCCAAATTCAGGAGGGTCTATCTAGATCGCGGTGCCCTCATTTTTGTCTGCGAGGGGGAGCAATCAGCAGAAAGGCTTAAGGACAAGGTGCCCATGGTATCCCTGTGGAAGGACGCGAAGCTGCTGGTCAAGACAGCAACCGAACTCCTGAAGACCGCAAAGGTATCAATATGGGTACCAAAGATTATTAAGGATGTCCCTCCAAAGACTCTGTTCAAGAAAATAAGGGTCCATAACCCAAAAGTCTCGACAGAGGATTGGAGGGTAATTAACCAAAAGGTCGTTCCGGAAGGACGAACCCTGGTGGTGGAGGTCGGAGAGAAGTCCCTGAAGGCAATGTCAGAGCAAGGCCTGAAACTGTTTTTAGGGTTCTCACAGGTCGCCATCAGGGTAATCAAAGACCTTAAAGGCAATAATGGCAGCAAGATGGGGACTGGAAGTGCTGCAGATAAACCTGCAGCACAGTAAAGGGGCCACTGCTGCCCTGAGCCGTCGCCTGGGGAGACAGGAGCTGGACGTGGCCCTGATACAAGAACCCAATTTATACAAAGGGGGTGTATCGGGCCTCAGTGGTACTGGAGGTAAGCTGATTTATGCTAGAAATCTGAAAAACTCCAGAACATGCATTTATGTTAGAAATGGAATACCTTTCATACCAATGATGGATTTTTCTTCCAGGGACTTGGTGACCATCAGGATGCAGCTACGTGAGGAAGGTATCAAGAGGGAAATTGTTTTGGCCTCAGCATACCTTCCTTACGAAGACAGCTCTCCCCCTCCTTTGGAAGTGAGGAGACTGACAGAAGCCTGCCATCGGCAAGGTGACGAACTGTTGGTGGGATGTGATGCCAAGGCCCACAATCTATCATGGGCACCAAGGACACCAACAGTAGAGGTGAGCACCTTCTTGAATTTCTCCTATCTAACAACTTGGAGATCCTGAATAGGGATGATGAACCTACATTCAGGAATAGTAGAAGGGAAGAAGTGATTGACATAACTTTTGGTTCCATGATGATGGGAAGTTACGTCAAACAGTGGCATGTGGTCCTGGAGCCATCCTCATCAGATCACATGTATATTCAATTCAAGGTTGAAATGGGAACCAGACAGACCATGGCCTATATGAATCCCAGGAAAACGGACTGGGAGACATATAGGAGAGACCTTGACTTCAGCCAATCAGAAATTAAAACTCCGATAAGGAATCCAGCAGAGTTTGAGGAAGTAGCAGAGGCCGTAACCTCTGCTATAGTGACCTCATACCAGGACAACTGCTCAATCACTAAGAAGTGCACAAATAGGAGTGTGCCTTGGTGGAATAATAACCTGGAAATGCAAAGGAAACAGGTACAAAGACTGTTTAACCTAGCGAGGCGCAAAGGACAATGGGCAAAGTATCGTGAGGCCCTTGTCAATTACAACCTTGCCATCAGACGGGCAAAGGAGGCATCCTGGAAGGTATTCTGTGAGGAAGTGGAGGGCACGGCTGCTCAAGCGAGGCTTCATAAAATCCTCACTAGGGTACCAACTAATCCAGGAGAAACATTGAAGAAGGAGGATGGGGAGTATACAAAGACAGCACATGAAACGCTGGAACTGCTCCTCAAGACTCGCTTTCCTCAATATACTGTGGTGGATAACTCAGACCAGAATGCGATTCCTGAGAGACAACAGTTCTCAGGTATTCGCAAAGAGGACTGGGATCTGGCCAAGAAGTGTGTCGATTTCAGTAAGGTCCGATGGGCAGTGGGAACATTTCAACCGTTCAAGTCACCTGGCCCCGAAGGAATCTTTCCAGCTCTCCTGCAACAAGCGGGAGAAAATCTTATTAGATTCCTATGCAGGTTATTCAGGTTAGCCTAGCAGCAGGTATTCGCAAAGAGGACTGGGATCTGGCCAAGGAGTGTGTCGATTTCAGTAAGGTCCGATGGGCGGTGGGAACATTTCAACCGTTCAAGTCACCTGGCCCCGATGGAATCTTTCCAGCTCTCCTGCAACAAGCGGGAGAAAATCTTATTAGATTCCTATGCATGTTATTCAGGGTTAGCCTAGGAGCAGGAATCATTCCCAATGCCTGGAGGACAGTGAAGGTTGTCTTCATTCCAAAGCCAGGGAGAATTGATCATACCAAGGCCAAGGATATGAGACCAATCAGCATGTCCTCCTTCTTTCTTAAGACATTGAAAAAGCTGGTTAATGTGGATGTTGGAGAAAGGAGGTTAAGTAGGGCTCCTCTACATTCAAACCAACATGCATATCTGTGGTGTCACACAAGTCCAAAGTGCGCGCCACCTACTTTCGCCGCGCGCCGCCATGCACGCACGGCGCGGCGTTCTTACGACGACAGCCACGAGCGCCCTCTGCGGCAACTCCGCTCGTGGCCACCACTGAACGACATCGTTCACTTGGGACTGAGTTAGGAACCAGTAAAGACTTCGGAATCCGATAGGCACCAGTGAAGACTTGGCTATCAGTTAGGCACTAGGCAGGACTCTAGCTCAACTGTGTATCAACATTCTGCAGTACTATGTAAAAGTTAAGTATTGTATAAATTCTGTGCAATATATATCTCATTCTAATTTACTCTAGTGTTTCTAGTTCTGGCTGCTCCCCTCCGTACCTGCACCAGCGTGATATCTTTATTTCTGTGTCGGTCTCATTCCACTCGGCCACCGACACCTACGACGGAAACGAGACACAAAAGCGGCGACGAGGCTGGGACACAAAAATATCAACCAGGTAAATCATGCAAGACATGCCAACTTGTTGGGAAGGTGGAGAAAGCACTACACTTTCAAGAAATAGCCCTCTGTATCTTCCTGGACATTGAGGGGGCTTTTAGCAACACGACCTTCGATTCCATGGTTAGGGCAGCAGAAGTGCATGACCTAGGTTCCACTATATGTAGGTGGACTAGGGCCATGCTCAGTGGAAGAAAGGTAGAGGCTACCATGATGGATGAAAAAATGGTAATCAACACCACTAGGGGTTGCCCGCAAGGAGGAGTTCTTTTCCCTTTATTGTGGAATCTACTGGTGAATGATCTCATTGGAGAATTAAACTCTAGGCAGTACTTTTGCCAAGGATACGCAGATGATCTTGTCATAGTAATACTTGGCAAATTTGCTGACACAGTGAAGAATATGGCACAAGGTGCATTGGACATTGTGCAAGACTAGTGCAGAAAACAGGATCTGGGGGTTAGTCCTAAGAAGACTGTTGTTGTACCATTCACAAGGAAACATATCCAACACTCAAGTTGGAATCTAAAGCTTTTCAATGAAGCACTACCTGTGAAGGGGACAGTGAAATATCTAGGGGTTACCCTAGATGAGAAACTGACATGGACCCCTCACATTAGGAATATTTGCTTCAAGGCAAAAGGTACTTTAGTAAGTACCAGGAGAGTTTGTAGCAAAAATTGGGGCCTGAGCCCCAAGGGTATGCACTGGATATACACCACAGTGATCACCTATGGGGCGGTCGTGTGGTGGAAGAAGGTAGAACAGCAGGTTGCTGCTAAGGTGCTTGGTAAGGTGCAGAGACTAGCACGCTTAGCCATAAGAGGCGGAATTAGCAGCACACCAACTGCTGGGATGGAAACCTTGGTGGATATGCCCCCATTACACCTTTGGGTCAAGATGGAGACAGCAGCTGGTGCCTACAGACTCAAAACTGGTAACAACTGGAACTCTTTGGGATATCCATAGAGGCGTTGGGGCTGGGGTATACGGGGTGCAGCCAAGACTGGAGGGCGTCATCTCGCTAAGGAAACTGGCCTCAGTATTCCAGGCCGAAATCACTGCCATCAGGGCATGTGTGGAGGAGAATTTGCGTAGATGCTACAAAGATCGTAGCATCTATATCTATTCAGACAGCCAGGAAGCCCTGAGATCACTGGCAGCTCTTGCAACAAGGTCTAAAATTGTTGCAGAATGTCACAGGGTTCTGGTGGAGCTAGGGGAAACCAATAGAGTAAACCTATTGTGGGTCCCTGGCCACTCGGGGATCAGGGGACAATCACGAAGGCAATGATCAAATTGGAGCTACGTAACTGGCGCAGAAGACAGCATGTCGAATATTGGACCAAAGTCCATCAACAAAAACATGGCAAGGTAATGATGCCAAAGCCATGTTTTAAAAGAAGCTCTGCAATCATGGGCCTGAACAGGAGAGAGATTAGACTCATGGTTGGATTGCTGACAGGCCATGTGAATTTCAAAAAACACCTACATACAATGGGAATAACAGAAGAGGACCCTAAATGTAGGATCTGTGATGATGGTGATGAAACTACATCACATCTAATCTTCGAATGCATTGCATTGGAGAGTAAAAGGCACAGAATATTTGGGACAACCAGACCCGAAGAAATTGTGTCTAATAAAGAACTGTTAAGGGACTTCTTGCACTGTTCAAGGGCATTGGTTGGCTTTACTAGATATACAGGGAGCGATACCGCACAATAAACTTAGTTTCGGTGTGGGCAGTGGCGGGTTGGACCAAGACTGTTTTGGCTTCCCTGGAAAAATCAAATCAAATCAATTCAATACTGGGTACTCATTTTTTGTCTGGGCCCCACCAACGAAACTGAGCATGAGGCGTCACTTATAAGGAAAGAGTGGAAGGACAGTGAAAATGTGAGCCAGGCCGGGAAGCGTACCCGGGTCTCCCGCTTCGGGCCAGAGGTCGAATTAATCACTTTGCTACCTGTGTTCACCTGCCATCCATGTCATTTCAAGTGCTTAAGTCTTATGACAGAGAAAATATTTTTGGTTTAGATTCTTTTGATCATTTTGGTTTCACAGTGCAAGACAATGTTTTAGTTGTGAATACCTTTGATGCTAAAGACAGTGTAGAAAAGTCGCCGAAAGACTTTCCAGATTTATTTTTTGCAGGGCTAGGAAAAGGTAAGGATTTTGCTGCACACATTACTCTCAAGGAAACTATCAAACCAAAAGGTCCTTGGGGTTTGGAATTCTGAATGGACAGACTTGACTGAACCAAATAAGCTACATGTTGTCAAGCTCTCTACCGCTGCATGGAAGACCTCCCTGAGGGCTTCTCGCAGGGAGTCGGTTGTCCTTTGCCAGCTACGTATAGGCTATACTTGGCTCACGCACGGTCTCCTTCTGTGTCCCTACTTGAATACCGTAATTTAGCCGCTAGGCGACGAAATTTTAATATCCGTGGCGTTTTGCAGGTTGATTTAGCCGACAATGCCTCCATGGTTGATTCTGTTTTAAATTTTATCCGTGAGTGTGGATTTTACAAATCCATTTAAAGTTTGTGTGTGTCTGTCATTGCTCTGTCCTCCACCCACCTAAGTCTTTTAGGTAGGTGTTTCTAAAGTGTCCCAGAGTGGCTGGATGTGTTCCTTATATTTCTGTGATCACCCAGCAAAAACACTCTTGTACTGTTTCAGCCCTTTGATCCTTTCTTCGTTTTTACTGGTATCCTTTCATATTTACCTGTTCCTTTTAAACTGTGACATGTTAACACATTTACTTAGGAACGCTTAACACAATGTTTTAGCTCTCAAACTGGAACAAGGGACTGATAACCGTTGCAGTTTAGTCCCTTCCAAAAACCAACAACAACAATCTAAATTCCGAACTATTGGAATGAACTTGAATCTCCTGCAGTTTTAGAAATTTCTCGCTACTTGAGACTGTCCATCATTCTGTGGGCAGCAGGTTAAAAGCTAGGAAGACTACTGATTCTTAAAGCATAGTGGCTATTAAAAATACGATACCGTCAGGCCTGATCATTAGTTAGCTGTCGTTTCAGAAGAA
Source organism: Locusta migratoria (assembly GCA_026315105.1). NCBI lineage: Eukaryota > Metazoa > Arthropoda > Insecta > Orthoptera > Acrididae > Locusta > Locusta migratoria. The sequence goes on along the minus strand of CM048755.1, from coordinate 41,460,517 downwards.
ATGTCTATAGTCTTTTCGATCTTCCACGACTATAATATGCGATAGGTCGAAGTTATAAAACATAAACAAATGTTAGCGCGCTGGGCATGAGATCGTGATATGTTTCAAACTGTTGCGTTGTTGATGTTTTTGCATCATAGGCCTTGATGATACAGAAAGTGAGGATTTGCATTCTATCATAGAGGTGCACTATTAAGGAACTATTGAACAAAGAAGCTCTTAAACCACGTTAAGAATTATTTTGTGCGTATATCGTAAACCTATAATGTGTGAAATATTTGTGTTTCAACGTGTGTAACAACACTGACAGTGAATTTAATGCTAATGAATAGTTTGTGTGGTAGTTGTAGTTCAGAGTGTTCGTTACATTTTTGTCCCAAGAAGTATTTTGACCCTATCATTGAAAGTTGTAGCGCAGTAGGACTGGATTCCACTTCGTGCGTCAGGAAATGTAAGTTTTCCTTTGCTTAACAAGTTGTCATAATCCAGATTCACATTTTCTTTTTCAAGAGTGCTTAGTTTTCATTATGCCATCTTGTAATATTAACCTGGAGACTATTTTCCTTGTGTGTGTGTGTGTGTGTGTGTGTGTGTGTGTGTGTGTGTGGTGCTATATGTTTATATAGTACAGTTCAAAAATGATTATACATCACCTCCATTGTAGTTCAAATTAATAAAATTACATATACGTTTTATAACGCAGTGTTTTGTAAGTTTTATTTATTGTTGTGGGGCAATACATTCTTGTACACTGAACTCAATTATGTTTATGTTTAAAGACTTTATGATATTTAAGGGTGCAATTTGTAGCACAAAGTAAGTTACCTGCAAAAGATGGTGACAATCTCATGTAGTTTGTGGTGCAATTAGGTCCACCTGGAGTTACAAATTGGCAGAAAATGCTGTAATCTGTGTCTTGGTTAAAGTAGTACGCCTGCATCTTGCCTTGCAGTGAAAAGCTGCACAAATATATCTCCAAACTCTTACTTGTAGCCCTTAAAGCAAGCTAATGGCTGATGCTGTTATGAGCTGTAGGTGTAGTTATTGTTGCAAGCATTGTAACTTCAGCTGTTGCTCTTGCCATTGGTAGATGAGGCCTATGTTACTATGGTCCTTTTTGTTGTTGTTCTTACAGTTTCAATTGTTGCTGCTTTCACATTTGTTATTTTTCTTACTGCTGTTGATGACTGGTTCCTTGCATATTCGCTACATTGTAGTTCTGTATCCAGCTATGACAGCTCCAAAGACTTTTGACGTAGGCCCCCGATGCTGAATACCGGTAATCTTGACAGTCCTAAAAATTCTCATTTCCACTTTCTTCTCATAAACCATCACAAATCCATCCAAATCAAGAAACGCAAAAAGGTGTAATCAAGTTCGCAACACAAATAAAGGCTTAGTTGACCAAACTAGAGCGACTGACATGTGACCATGCACAATATTTTAGCCATATTGCATCAGTGGATCTGCTTCTGTAAGATGCTGTTTGTGGTCTCCATGGGATTGGGCATCAATTTGTTGGATAAAATTAGTGTGCTGATGCTGGCAATGAATGTTGAATGCTCTTTGAAAACACAATCATATAGAATGAGAGGAAATAAATAATGAATGCTCTGTGGTTGATAGGTTCCTGTATGCGCCCTTGTTTGCTCAGTAATTTAATTATCCTCGTAAAGTGAACATGTCATTGCCAGAATTAGCACATGATGCCACCACCGCTTTAAGTAAAATTTAGCCATTTGGTGGTTCCACTGCTACAAGATTTCAGACTGGGTGTCTTTATCAATAATGGGATTGGATGGGGTATCAGAGTCACTGCCAGGTAAAACAAAATGGCAGTTGCCTTTAATAATTGTACCTATGGCATTTCATTATATGGCATAATTGAAGACCGCGATGGAACCTTTTGGCTTTGACCAATAACGTCATATCTGAGTCTCGCAAGATACGCTACGTAGATATACCAACTAGCAAAACAAACACTATCAATGAATATATATGTATGGGATAATATTGTGATACTTATGTATTGTAGATAAATAATGTGTGATTATCCTCGTAAATTACAAGTTACCACAACAGAATGTCCCATTGATCATAGGTCTCACCCCAAAAATTTGTGCCTTTGGTGCTCACTTTTGTGTGTGTGTGTGTGTGTGTGTGTGTGTGTGTGTGTTTGGGGGGGGGGGGAGATACCTCTCTGTTAACCTGTACCCAACTATCAGAGAGAAGCTACAGATCACCATTTAAACACAAAATTGTTATCTATAATGTATGTTCTGCTTGTAAACAACCTATTGCCTGTAACTCAGAATTGAAGTCATTGGTCAAAGCTTACATGTTGTATCGTGGACTTCAAAACAGCCAGAAATGACAAAATTACCATATGCAATATAGGGCACTTCAATAAACCTGTAATTACTTCAGATGAAGACAGCAATACCAAACAACTGCTTCTCCCCACTCACACTTACAAATACCATCAAAGAAAAAAGTTATATATAACTTCATTTGACCTATAATACTCCTCAAACGAAGACAAAAATACTAAACACCCCACCCACCCTCACCACACAATTAAAGAAAATAGGTAATGATCACTTTATTTCACCTATAATACACATCAAGTGAAGACAGTGGTACCAAACTGACCACCTCATCCCCACTTTCCCACCAATATCTGTAAGGCCTACCTAGCCATATGCTCAGTAGTAATACACTGGACGGGAGGACGGTGCTTCAAATTCTTCTCCGACCATTCACCAGATTTAGGGGAGATACGGTAGATAGTTATTGACTATACATGCTCATATACCCAAACATGAATAAAACAACCCACTCCAAAAGTACCCTTTCTCGGCAATTCCGCTGCTCCTCCCACACCTGCCTCCGTTTCCCAAAGAATGGGTCATTTGTAGGACACAATTCCCCCTTCGGCTGAGACCTGTGATGTTGACTTCTTATGTCGTGACGTGTTCGTTGCATGATAATTTTGATTATTCTGTGCTTATAGGTGGTGTGTATAGGCGTGTGGTGTCTTGCTTGCTCAGTAGTGGGAGTTAAATGGTTCATAATGAAACTTTCACTCTTCACCGGGACCTTTACCTTTTTGTGGGCAAGTGCTCTACTGTCTGAGCTATCCTGGCATGCTTTACGGTCCGTCCTCAGAACTTTACTCTTGCCATTATCTCGCCTCCTACTTTCCAAACTTCACAGAAGTTCTCCTGTCAACCTTGAAGGACTAGCGCTCCTGGTAGAAGGGATATGGTGGAGACGTGGCTTAGCCACAGCCTGTGGCATTTTTCCAGAGTGAAACTTTCACTCTGCAGCTGAGTGTGTGCTGATATGAAACTTCCTGGGAGATTAAAATTGTGTGCCAGAACGAGAATGCAAACCTGGGACCTTTGCCTTTCGTGGCCAAGCGCTGTAGTGTCTGAGCTATCCTAGCATGCTTCACGGTCCATCCTCACAACTTTACTTCTGCCAATGGTTCATGGTCGATTTTGGCTGTAATATCTGTCAAGAATCAAGAATTATATTCATCATAGATAATTGTACAATGATATTGGTTTCATCACTGGAATATATGGGTCAAATCTAGTCTCCGATACCACTTTGACCAATGATGTCATGTTTTACGTCATTTCGTCCTGCGCGATTACAATGCCGGTATTCACTGTTTACGTGTCTATTTGAAGATACCCTAACTTTCACTTTAATAAAAGTTATTTGTAGTGTAGCCCTAAGAAGGCTAGGTATAAGTTAAACAAGAATTTTCTTTTTTAGTGTGTGAGGGTGCGTAGCGCCCGAATCTCCGGTTCAGAAACACTCAATCAATTTACAGTTGTATGTTGGACATAAATATATCATTTCAGGCTGTACAACTTCGAGTGCAAGCTTTCTTTAAAATTACCAAATTATTAAATGTATTTTGAAGACATGGTATCATTAAGTAGATTTGACCTGTTTAGGTGAAATCTAACTACCGATACCGTGTTTGGTAAACATGTGTTCGTAGTAGCTCTTGATTATGTACGACGTCATTGGTCAAAGCGGTATTGGAGACTAGAGTTTATCCAAATATATAATACAAGATGAAGTATTATATACAAGATAATAAAGTACTCTAATGCCAATAAGACACATCATGCATTTAAATATGGAAATAATAAAATACATCAGAAATCATTAGATAATAATGTCTTAAGCTATACTATTCTATAATAATGGTGTAGCAAATCATTTGTACAGCAATTCTTTAACATACATGGTATGCAATTATATGAGACTTAATACACATAAATCAATTACTATTAACTACAGAGAACTTTTAAATGTTAATATCCTCCTCTGGCACCTCTAGGAATTCTTTAATGTCATAAAAAGGATGATCAGATAGCCAGCTGTACCATTTCACTTTAAACATGTTTAGATGCATAGATCTTGCATATGCTGGTAATTTGATAAGGAATATCAGGAGGTTCACTTTGTGCAAATTTCTAGTCCTTGACAACCTGTGTCGGTATATCCAAGTTATTCTTAGCCCTGGTATTGTGTTCATGTATTTGTCCCCTAGCAACAAATTCTGAGAAGTTGTTTTCACCATAGAGCACAGACACATAGATGTATAAATTTATAATTGTGAGAATTCTTAGTCTCATGAAAATAGGATGACAATGTTCCCTACTGCCCCTTTTACACATTATGCATAAGACTTTTTTGTAGTTTGAAGATATTCTTAATGTGAGAGGAGTGTCCCCCATATAATCAGACCATATGAAATATGGGCTGAAACATCCCAAAGTATGTCACTCTTAGGTACTCCAAGTTCACTACCTCTCCGAGTTTCATAATGCGGTATGCTACCCAAGATATTTTTTTACATACATGATTTACATGTTCCTCCCATCCAAGTTGGGAGTCTATGTGAATACCTAGAAGTACTGCAGCGTGGTAGTTTTGAGGTGCGTGTGTGTGTATTTGTAGAAGATGTGAGTGATTATGTGGTGGTTGAGTTAAAGACAATAGTTTGTTTACGAACAAAACAGATTAATATTTTGTGTTTAAAAAGTGATCTATAGCTTCTCTCTAATGGTTAGGTGTACGTTAACTGAGAGATTTTTTTTTTTTTTTTTTTTTCCCCCTCCATATGTGAGCGACAAAGCTGCACATTTTTGGGCTAAGACCTGTGATCTATGGTACAGTCTGTTATCTATAATAACTACCGATTATTTGCATCTACAATACAAAAGTATTAAGATATCCCGTATACTGGTTTTCCGACATCTTGATGATGTCATGGGTCAAAGCAGACAGGTGGTATCCCAGTCTACAGTTATGCAGTTGGGTTATATTTGGGTTACATAGAAGTTTATTTTCTTTTGTTAGTTTAGTCAGATCTGTGCTGTTCTGATGTGTGGTAATAAGTGTCGTGTCATCAGCATAGCACATGACTGGGTGGCCTATGTTTTGATGTAAATCATTGATTGCCACAATGAAGAAGGGTCCATGAATAGACCATTGTGGAACTCCTGTATTGATGTCCATCAAGGAAGAATTGACATTTCTGACTGATACAAATTGTTTTCTGTTGCTTAAGTAAGAATTTATAACCTCTAATGTGCTTCCCTGCACCCCTTAGAACTCAAGTTTCCTTAGCAGTATGTTGACCGGGATGCAATCAAAAGCTTTGCTAAGGTCACATAATACAGTGATACCATGTTATTGCCTTCAAAAGCTGCTAAGGTATGCTCAATAATTTCCAAGACAGCCCTCGTTTTGTTTCTGCACTTGCAAAGGCCAAACTGGCTGTCGCATGGGATACCTTTCAAAGTAGCTACTTATTTGTATATGTAGCAGTGCCTCGAATATCTTTGAGAATATTGAGAATAGATCATTGTACAATGATATTGGTTTCAGGTTTTTTTTTTTTTTTTTTTTCTTCACGTTTCATTCCTCACCCTGAGCGGATGAGGCGGGCTGCTTTAGAGCGTGCATATTGCTCTTTTCAGCCTTGAGTGGATTACCCACACATGTGGGCGGGATCGTCTCTTTATTGGGTCATTTATTTCGCAACGTGCAAGGGTTATATTTTGCTATATTTGGTCTATCTTTTGTTGTGTTGGGGGGTGGGGGAGGGTTTGTCCCAATTGGAAATATTCCGTGGGTATGGGGGCAGCTCCGGTATTCACCTTACAGCCAACAGGAAACCTGGGCCAGAGCTGCTTGTGGTTTGCCACCTTATCTGTCGCATCTTTATCTTTATTGATGAGGTGTCTTCTTAGGTGAGCGCCATTGATTATCGTACTCATAGTGTTCCCTCTCTTCAACGGTCATCAGGGTCCGTATGGCCCCGACGACCTCGATCGTTTGCACATCCTTTGTGGACATCTTTGGGCAGCTCTCCGCTGTTTGCTGCGTTTGTGTCGGCATGGAGCAGCGGTTGGCGAGTGCTGTCTGGACGGCGGCGGTGATGCAGTATGGCCGCACCTCCTCTTCCTTCTGCGATGCTCCCCTCCGCCCTCGGTCGCTCTTGGGCAGTCTCCTTGATCGCCCTGCGGGCGGCCTTCTTCATTGCCAAGCAGGCAGCCTCCATCTCAGCCTTTATCTTCTCCTTGAAGTGGGCCTCAGCTTCCTCCAGGGCGATGATGTTGGCCAGCTCCTCGCTGTGGTCGCTGCTTGCCGCAGCGCTCCTCTCCTCTCGGTGGCTGGGAGCCGACTGGTCACACTCCGCAGCGCTTGGCCAGGCTTTTCCCCCCTCCCCTGCCACAGGAGGGGGGGGGGGTACCCGGCCGCACGGGCATGGACCCGCTGACGTGCCGCTGCCGGAATTCTCGTTTAGATCATTGCCTGTTGCAGAGATCCTCTACTCTCGGTGGCTGCGCACCGGCTGATCACTCTCCGCTGTGCTCGGCCGGGTTTTCCGCCCTCCCCTGCCACGGGAGGGGGGGGGGCGCGGGCGGGGCGGCCGCCAATGTGCCGCTGCTGGTCTGCTCGGAGGACGTCTTGCTGCGTCGTGTCCTCCGTCGCCGTCTCTTCTTAGGCATGCCATCTGCGGAAGCTGTTTGTGGCACCGTCTTCTTCTTTACTACTGCGTTCCTCTTTGCGTGTCTGCTGCCAGCAAAGGTTTGGCAGCCACACCAGCTGGCGACGTGTTCGCACAGTGCGCACACGTTGGCTTTTCTTCTCTGGGGGTAGCACAGGTGCGGCTGGCATGTTTGCTGGCGCACTTCACGCATACCTTCTGGTTCTGGCAGTATCTCGCGACGTGGCTGACCTCCTGGCATCTGAAGCACTGTGGCTTCATGTCGAGCTCCGCAGGCAGATGCTCTATCCTCACTTCTATGCCAAGGAGTTCCTCCACACTGAAGATGAGATACGGCGGTGCCTCTTCTCCCCTTCACGCGTGATTGGTGGGGTTAACCGCCAAGAGGGTCAAATCTAGTCTCCGATACCACTTTGACCAATGACATCACGTTTTATGTCATTCCGTCCTGCGCGTGATTTCAATACCGGTACTCACTGTTTACGTGTCTGATATATTTGAAGACACTCTTAACTTTCACTTTAAAAAAAGTTGTGTGTAGTATGTGTAGCGGTGCCTCGCATATCTTTGAGAATATTGGGATAATTGACACTGGTCTATTTGTTTGTCCCCCCCCCTTTTTTTTTTTAAATACGGACAAATTTTGAGACCTTAATTGTATCTGGTAAAACACCAAATTCCACACATTTATTAAAAATAAATGCTAATGGATCAGAGGTGGTGTGTATTGACTTTTTGATTAAGTAATTTGATAACCAGTAACAATCCATACTTTTAGAGCTTGTAAATTTAGATACAGCTTTTATAATATCAGCAGATGTGATAGCACACCAATGAAATACCTGCTCAGCTGACTGTGGTGCTCCAACCATGTCCATCACAACTGAATTTGTAGTTTTAATACTGTTTCCAATTTAAAAATTAATGATTTAATTTAGTTAAATTGTTCGACGCTTCTCGTCGGGCTGCAGTGGTTATATTGGCACCAATGGTAATGATGGCTACTCAGATGACCAGTAAATTTTTTTTTGTGACAACTGCAATTAAAACAAATTTTTTTTTTTTGTTGGAACGGACAAGGATACGTACAAGAACCTGTCGACCGTAGAGCAGGTACAGTATTAAATTTGCTGCGAGTGAAACGAGCAACAAAAACATTTACTCTGTAGCTCATGAAAAATATTAACGCAGTTCTAAACTTCATTGTTCATCTATTGCAAACATAAGCAATGGAGCCCGGCGAGAAGTGTCGTAAAATTTTACCATTTAATACTTCAGGGTCAAGTAGAGGTGTTTGTGTGCAGTTTGGTGAGTTCTCTTGTTTTATTATTTGCCATGCTGCTTTACATTTTTTGGGTGCATTTTCAATGTAGTTTTCATTGCTAGCTTTTTTGCAAGAATAAGCCTAGCTTTGTAAAGAACACATTGATAATGTCATGGGAAAGGCGAACCAGAGACGCGTTTTATTGGTAGAACCCTTAAAAGATACAACAGAACTACTAAAGAAACTTCATACACTATGTTTGTCCGTCCTTATTTGGAGGATTACTGCCCAGTGTGGAATCCTTATAAGGTGGGTTTCACGGAGGACATCGAAAGAGTCCAGAGAAGTGCACCTTGTTTTGTATTGTCACGATACAGGGGAGACAGTGTTACGGAAATGATACAGGATCTGGGATGGGAATCATTACTACAGAGCTTATCGCTGTGGCGTGGGCTACTTACAAAACTCCAATCACCAACATTCTCCCCCGAATCCGAGAATATATTGTTGACTGCCACCTACAGAGGTAGAAATGATCATTAGAATAAAATATGAGAAATAAGAGCTCGAACGGAGAGATTCGGGTGTTCTTTCTTCCTGCACGATATTCGAGAATGGAATGGGAGATAAATAGTATAAAGGTGGTTCGATGAACCCTCTTCCAGACACTTAAATGTGATTTGCAGAGTACCCCATGAAGATTGCATTTGAGATATGACCCGTAAATTTTCTCACTCTTTTCTGTTCTCTGGGGGTAGTTATTCTTATGCATATTGAATAGCAAGAGCATTTTCCTTTGATTTCTGCTAGTCCTTTAGTAAACCAGTTCAGCCTTTTATATTTTGGTGTATGTGGATGCTTGATTTTTCTTTTTGGTGAGCAAGAATACCATAAATCCATATATTTTTTAAAGAAGTTGTCAAAGTTCATTTCAGCTCCCCTTTTACCAGGTTGACAATCATATACAAAGTCCCAGTTCATGCTACTTAATTTGTCACTGAACATTCTTATGTGCTCTTCCTTTTGCCCCCTAATGAGTAATACTTTGGGTTCTTCAATATTAACTGGTTTGCTTTTATAGAGTGTGAGGAGTATTGGCTCATGATCAGCTGGTCCTCCTCCTGCAAGTCTGACTGTAAAATCTTACCTATGGAAATTAGGAATAATATTGTCTTGCAGGCATTCTTCCGTGTGGCATGGTTATTTCTACAGTAAAGGTCGAATGATCTTAGCATATTAATGAATGTCCTTGATACTTGTCTCTGTGTGTTTGCCATTTCTATGTTAAAATCACCACAAATTGAATTCTAGTCTTACCCCTCAAGATATTTGTAACTACTAATTCACATTTTTCAATAAACAAATTAACATCACCATCTGGAGACCTATACAGACTAACTACCACCATATTTTCATTTAATAGTTTAACACAACTGAACTCTCCATCAAGTTCAGAACAATATGAGGATAGATCAATTTTGGAAAATTTTACTCCTTCTTTGACTAAAATTCCTGCACCACCATATTTTCTTTGTTTTCTACATATTATATCTCCCACAACCTTTCCCTGAGGAACAAATACACGCACCTTACGGTGAATTGCGGAGTATGTATGTAGATGTACTTGCTCTTGGCTTAACCAGTGCTCAGATATACATATAATATCTACATTCTCCATATTACACAAATGTTCTGGTTCTTGTAGCTTATTCCTAATGCAACATATGTTGCATCTTTTTACAATAAAAAGTAATAAGTTTGTCTTTATCTGTAGTCATCTGAGAGATATTCAACGCTGTTTTTGACATTGTAGGCTCTGTTAATGTCTCTAGTCCTGGCACATTGTGATTGTCTGCATTGTGATAGTCACATACCTGATCTGTTTGTTGACTCACTTTAACTGCTTCCTTTTGTGGAATAGCCGTTGATCCCACCAAAAATCCTGGTCCTTTGGTAGCTGATTCTTTCTTCTTGTTGACTGCCATATTCCACCTGCTGGTTGTTTTGCAGCCTGTTTATAATGTGGACTACTTACTGCAACTGGGTCTTCTTTCTTGTAAGGTGTTTTCTTTCCTGCTCGATCAACTGATTTTGCTAACTTTTGCCCTGCGCTAAAGGTATTATATTTCCCTGAGTAGTAGTGCTATCCTCAGACACATGGTTCACTTCTAAGTATTCTGTTGTTGTTTGTGCAGAATTATTCTCATTATCTGTGTACACTGATACTTTATCTGCTGCAGTTTCTTTCCACTTCAGTGCTATTGCAGTTTTGTTGCCTTTCATATTCGCTGTTTGATAGCCTTTTTGGCCATTACTTTTTTTGCCAGTTGTATTCAGGTGTAGTCCATGTGCTTTATATAAGTCTCTGTCTCCAGGAGTATTAATAAAAGAAGCATTGTGAAAGCCATTCACTATTTTTGTGAGCTTTCTATGTATGAACAGAATTTCTTTATTTACACACGACCATTGAGGTAGGTCATGTCTGTGTGGCACTCCAGTTACAATTACATTCGTGTTCTGTAATGTAGACAAGGTTTTTTGGAGACAACGAATTGCCATGTTGGCTTCATTTTTTGCTACATCATTAGCCACTGCCCAGATAACTGTGAAATCTTCATTTGTCAACTTCTGCAGTTCATAATTTTGTAATATTACACTAGTTGGTGCACCTGGCATTACTTTACCTTCAATTTCATATACATCTGATACGGTACTATGTTTAAAAATGTTTCTTGCACATTCTCTGCCATTTTATAGGGGGTCAGTAATTATCTTGATGACTTATCCACCCCCTCCTTTAAGTAACTTAGGCTTTTTTCTGCTAAACACAGCTTCACCAATAATCATTCTATGATCATTTCCATTTCCTTTTGGGCACCTTGATGTAGTAAATATACCAATGACTTGTCCTTTGATACCTTTGATGCTCTTTCTGCCCTATAAGATTTATAAGGTGAACATAATGATCTGATTCCATCACTGTGACATACATGTTATGTAAAGTGAAATATTGAATTCCAGTTTTCTTTTTTTTCCATTCTTGGTTTATTCTTGAGGATTTAATATGTGTTATTTTTCAGGTTTTATGTTTAGTATGCCCTCATCCTAAATCTGTTTGTCCCATCAGTTTAATTGTCAGGCCCATTGGACTCGGGGTAACACGCTCGACTGGAAACTGAAGATTAGCAGGTTCGAAACCCGGTTGGACCTTGAATTTTTTCAGTCTGTGTTTTAACCCAGCCTTCACCTCTCAATGGTATGAGGAGTCACCAGAAATGACACGTGGTTCAGATTACACGTTAAGCTATAGGTCCCCTTTCCCCAGATGGATAACTGTGGTAGGCTAGGGACAGGCAAGTCGCCGAAGTGGTGTGTAGTCGAAAGACTTGCACCAGGCCAATTATTCACACAAAATTATTATTATTATTATCATCATTTTAATTTTATTGCTGGAGTGAAATATTTTTGCATCATTTATACTGTTGCTTGCAGGTGCAATTAGTGATATCATTATCTCCATATGGTATGGAAATAGGGGTGTTCATCCTCTTGTTGATGTTACATGTCAAAGCAGATGGGTAGAATTGGACACTTCGGTATTGATGATGTATGGAGAAACAACGTTAGGGCATTTCATTTTTCATTTGTATTACAGCACATCACACTGTAACAAGCAGTTATTGCAATCACTAATTATAAATTTCTAAAACTGCGTGAAAATATTTCCTGGGTAGTTGTGAAGCTCTATTGAATGATTTACTTCCACCATCTCCTACAGAAGTAGAATGTAACTAGTTTTACAGTTAGAGTACAGTTCCTGGACATAGACACAGATACACTTAAACTTGTTTATTTCATAATGAAACTTTCACTCTGTAGCGGAGTGTGCGCTGATATGAAACTTCCTGGCAGATTAAAATTGTGTGCCGGAACCGGGACTCGAACCTGGGACCGTTGCCTTTCGCGGGCAAGCGCTCTACCACTGAGCTACCCCGACACGACTCACGATGCCGCTTCACAACTTTACTTCCGCCAGTACCTCGCCTCCTACTTTCCAAACTTCACAGAAGTTCTCCTGCGAAACTTGCAAGACTAGCACTCCTGGAAGAAAGGATATGGTGGAGACATGGCTTAGCCACAGCCTAGGGGATGTTTCCAGAATGAAACTTTCACTCTGCAGCGGAGTGTGTGCTGATATGAAACTTCCTGGCAGATTAAAATTGTGTGCCGGAACCGGGACTCGAACCTGGGACCGTTGCCTTTCGCGGGCAAGCGCTCTACCACTGAGCTACCCCGACACGACTCACGATGCCGCCTCACAACTTTACTTCCGCCAGTACCTCGCCTCCTACTTTCCAAACTTCACAGAAGTTCTCCTGCGAAACTTGCAAGACTAGCACTCCTGGAAGAAAGGATATGGTGGAGACATGGCTTAGCCACAGCCTAGGGGATGTTTCCAGAATGAAACTTTCACTCTGCAGCGGAGTGTGCGCTGATATGAAACTTCCTGGCAGATTAAAATTGTGTGCCGGAACCGGGACTCGAACCTGGGACCGTTGCCTTTCGCGGGCAAGCGCTCTACCACTGAGCTACCCCGACACGACTCACGATGCCGCCTCACAACTTTACTTCCGCCAGTACCTCGCCTCCTACTTTCCAAACTTCACAGAAGTTCTCCTGCGAAACTTGCAAGACTAGCACTCCTGGAAGAAAGGATATGGTGGAGACATGGCTTAGCCACAGCCTAGGGGATGTTTCCAGAATGAAACTTTCACTCTGCAGCGGAGTGTGTGCTGATATGAAACTTCCTGGCAGATTAAAATTGTGTGCCGGAACCGGGACTCGAACCTGGGACCGTTGCCTTTCGCGGGCAAACGCTCTACCACTGAGCTACCCCAACACGACTCACGATGCCGCCTCACAACTTTACTTCCGCCAGTACTTCATGATGGGTCAGAATGATCTTGGGTGGGATGTCTCTCATTTCAGGCCATGATGACAGATAATCAAAGCCCTGACGAAGGATGTGATTTAGCTGTTCCAGTCTTGGATGGTTTTGGGTGACAAGGACACTACTTTGTGAATGGCGTGAGGGAGGATTGGTGGTGTGTGGGGATATGCCACAGGAAATCTGTTTGTGGAATAGGTCAAGAGGGTAATGTCTGTCTGTGAAGGCCTAAAGGCCTTTGGCATCCTTCCCCTCTACTTCCCACCTTACTAACAGTCTAGATGCTTATAGCACTGGTGTGGTCAGACATGATGGTTGTGGGTGTATAGTTGTCTGAGTGATCGATTGAATGTGTGTGTTTCTTTTTCTGATGAAGGTCATGGCCAAAAATTTAAGTTGCGTGAATGGGATTGTCTATTTTTTGTGCCCATAAGCAGCACAGTGAGTCTCTTTATGGTGAGTTGTTTTCTATCCTCCATTATTAATATATGAAAAATTTGATACAGTTGCAAAAATTAATTATATGTTTTCTCTGTGCTTCATTATGAAAGTGTATTGTAATTTTAAAACTTGCTCATTACATTGTCTAAGTATTTGGTTTGTTTGTTGCAGCAATATGGAAGAGGCTGGAGGAGATGACATGGAAGATGATGAGACATTTACTAGCCCATTTTCAAGCAATGAAATAAGTGAGTGCTTGTGAGCTTTTTCTGTTCTCTGTAACTTGAGATGTTATTGTTTTTGCTGTACTGTTGTCTAAATTCATTGTTGAACATAAACACTACAGCTGCAACAGAAGTTGAAGTTTAATTTCCTGAATTTTGTGAGGAATTTTAAAAGAAAAACTCAGCAAGAGTTGTGTTCTGGTCTTCAATCCACAGACTGGTCTGATGCATCTCTCCACATTACCCTACCCTGCCAAGCCACTCCATCTATGAATAAGAATGGCAATCTAAGTATCATATATTACTGGCTTACTGTATTTGTCTTTGGTCTCCCTTTTTTTGATTTTTATCAACATTTTGATATCAACTCCTAAATTGACAAGTCTTAGAATGTGTCCTACCAACACCACTTAGAGAGAAGGCCGCGACGCTCTCGTGTGACTTCTGGCAGAGAAGGTTGCACGCACATAGCTGACTGGGTAGCTCCTGGGGCATGGCCCACTATGCGGAAGCCAGCGAGCCAGTCTGCTATGCAAGCGCAACCTACTCTGCCTGACGTCACATGAGAGCGCTGCGACCTTCTCTGTAGGTAGTTCCTTCTTTTAGTCAAGCTATACCAAATTATGTCCCTTTTTTTTTTTAATTTTTATTACTTTGCGCTCCAGTTTTGTTCAGTACCTCTTCATTAGTTATGCCCATCTATCTAATTGTCTGCATTTGTTCTTAGTGCCATATTTCAAAAGTTTCTATCATCTCTTTGTTTCAACTCTACCATCCATATTTCACTCCCATACAGTGCTACATTCCAGTCATATTCTTTCAGAAAGGGCTTCCTAAAATTTTAATTAAAATTTCAAAATATTGAAACATTTTGACTGTTTCAGGGCATTGAAATAAATTTAACAGCAAAGTTGAAAATTTGTGCTGGACCAGGATTCGAACCCCGGATTCTTGCTTCTGGCTAGCGGTTGCCTTAACCACTTAGGTTATCCAGGCATGCTTCCCTTCCTGCCCAAATTCTCAACTTATAGCACACTATGTTTGTATTGCCCCCTGCCCATTATTTGCTCTTGCTCACAGCCTTTACTGGAGTCCCGCAAGGGATTGAGCGTATTAGTGTGTCCACGTTGAAATTGTCAACAACCTGTTCGGTGCATTATACAATTATTGGATGTCTCTTTTCTTCCCATAGCCCTTCTGCATGTCATATCTTTTTTACTTCAGCCGTTAGAAGTTTTTTGATACTCAAATAACAAAATTCATTTACTACTTTTATTGACTTAATGGAACTCTCTGTCAGTAACACCTGATTTTCTTAAGCTTCATTCCATTACTCTTGTTTTGTTCTTGTTAATGTTAATCCTATGCACTCCTTTCAAGTCAGTGTCCATTCTATTCAATTGCTCTTGTAAGTCCTTTGCTGTCTTTGACAAAAATACAATGTCATTGGCAAACCACAAAGTTTTTGTGAACTTTAATTCCTTCCCCGTATTTCTCGTTTCCATGATAGCTTTCTCAATGTATAGATTGAGCAACATTGGGGAAGGCTACAATTGTCTCTTACTTCATTCACAACCACTGTGGCCCTTTCATCCCTTCGACTGCTGTCTTGTTTTTGTACAAGTAGTGTATATCTTTTTGTTTCCTGTGGAAATTCTGGGAAGGATAAAACAGTATTTTTGAGAAGGATAGGTTGCTACTCACCACAGACTGTACTCCTGCTACCTTCATGATTTGAAAGAGTGTATTCCAGTGAAAATTATCAAAAACTTTCTCCAAGTATATAAAAGATGAAAATTTAGGTTTGCTTCGCGTACTGGGCTGGCTTCTTGCTCTCAGTGCCTGTTCCTCAAGCAGCTGCCAGGGCCGGAATGGCTTGTGTTTCTGGAGTGACTACGGCTCCAGGCGAAGCACTGTGCCCTCTCACCACTGATACAGAATAAATGCCGTCACTACAGAGTTAGTTACTCTGCAGATGAATTACTGCAGAATGAAACTGAATCATTGAAAATATTTTCCATTACTAATCTATATCTATAAATGTGAATGTCTGTTCGGTGTACGTTTATCATCTCTGAACCACAAGACATAAAGAGATAAAAATTTGTACAGTTACTAATGTCTACCTGGGAAAGGCTTTAGGCACAGTTCTATGGTGATCGGATAGCTATTTATCTATATATTTTAATGTGAAGGTCTGTTCAGTGTACGCTTATCACGTCCGAATGACAAGACACAGGGACTTAAATAATTGTACAGTTACTAATTTATACCTGAGGAAGGTTTTAGGCACTGTTTTATAGTAATCTGATAAATATTTAGTAATTTGAAGAATATAACGCGAAATGCGGAACAATAATTACTCTTTGAAAATTATATTTACTCTTTGAAAATGGTTTTATTGGTTGCATTCTTGCTTGAGGGTTGATAATGATAAAAGGGTGGAGTATATTGGGATGGAAAGTTATCAGTGTATATAAAATTCCACGTGTCTGTGTGAGTGTTAATATTTCACTCTGCAGCGAAAACTGTATCTCCCCCTAAACTTGTTCGTGATTACTCCCATTCTGACTGGGATGCGTAAAATTTATTGTATAATTTAATAGCATTGTACAACAAGCTCTGCTGAGCTTTAACTTTATTTTTCCTCTCAAGATGCAGGTTGTATCGATTTCTAGTTTCATAGTTGTGTACTAAAGAATTTTTAACACAGCAGTCAATATTTTTTTACATACATAATACTTTGAAAAATATATTCACATGGGACAGTTAGGATTTCTAGCTTTTGGAGTGTTCCAGGCAGTGAGCGCTACTGCCACTCTTGGTAATTATACATATTGCTCTTTTCTGTAATTTGAAAACTATTTGAATGTTTTTACTGTTTACTCCCCAAAACATTATTCCATAGGTAATAACAGAGTGGATATAAGAAAAATATACAGATCTGACACATATGGTACCACATACTGCAGTCAGGATTCTAGGAGTATAGCATGCTGTAGCTATCCTGTTACTAATTATTTTCATATGTTCTTCCCACTTTAACTTACTGTCATCATGCATGCCAATAAATTTTGTGTAGGCTACACATTCTATAGTTTCATCATTTGACTCAAAATTGTTATATGGTGATTTTTTGTAGACATAGAAGTGAATAGAAATTTTTTTTTTTAAAAAGTTTAGTGTTAGTTTATAAGTGGATGCCCACTCGCGTTCACTGTTTACTGTTTGTTCGGCTTTTTCTTTTAGTACTTCTGGTGATTTGTCACTGATTAGAACATTTGAGTCATCTGCAAACAATATTGTTTGTCCATGCTTGATGCATGGAGATTTGTGAGATTTCAGTTATCTGTCTTCTATTTTTTAGAAATGACTGGAACCACTTTTTCACAATTCTCCTTATTCCCAGTTCATCTAATTTATTTAAGAATATGTTGTTATCTACTGTATCAAATGCTTTAGTTAGATCAAGAAATATACCTGTTGTGTATATTGAGAATGCAAAACCTCAAATTTATTCACATGGCTTTGTAGGCTGCATTGTATTAACAGTGTGCTCAATGTTACAACAAAAATTCTAATAGGCATCAAGTTCAATAATATTTTCCATTGACAGATCAACAACCATATGAAAAGACAATGTTCTGGTTACTTTCTGCACATAGCGGTTTTGTTTGGCTTAACTGCATAATTTCATAATTGGGAGTACACAATTAATATCAAAAGGTAAAGTTCTAAGACTTAACTATGAACATAGAGGTACACAAATTTGTATCAAATAAGACTGTAACTGACATATTCCTGATTTCCACGTGTAGCAGTATTTCTAGTGGAAACACTGCTTGATTACCTCCTGTAATGTTGTTGGCATTAAAACTGTGTGCCAGACCACCCAAAAGATTTAAAACAGTGCGATCTCTATCATAGAGTGAAAGATTCAGTCTGCAATGACAAGTGTGATAATAAAAGTAAATTTAGCGCAAGTTGGAGTTTACCCCCTGAGACAATATTGTGCAATCTATAACTAAATTTTTTCTCAGAGGATAAATTGCAATTTGTTTGTTTCTCATAAGTTGCATGATGACAGATGTTTCACCATGACATTTAACCCTACAATAGTCATGTAAGATATCACAAATACATATGCCCAGAATAGGCAATCTGATCATTAGCAGATCTAAACATTCCATTGTAAATTTTCATAAAACAATTTTCCAGAGCTACTATTTTAATACTTACATGTATTTTCCCTCAATTTGTTTACATATTCATTGCAACATCTGAGGTTAATTAAAGCTAACGGTGCAATATTGAGCCTGTATTTCACAGATGCAACTAGACCACTAATGTTCCTCCTACTCAAATGACCATCACAGTGTTAATTTGTACAAGAGTATACATGTGTAGTGTGTGTTGTACACATCTGCTTGTATTGTGATTCATCCTATTGCTTCTTTATTCTGTACCTTTATTTTACATCACAGAATAAATTACAATATATTTTGTTTAATGTCTGATTTATATTTACATTTTCCAGGCAAGGATGAACGATTATTAAAGGCTAAAACTATTTTTCAAAGGGAGTTTGACAAATGTTTAGATGAAATAGAAAAACAGATAACACGGCATGAATGCAGTATAACACTTGTGAAAAAGTACCTAAACGTTATTCGCTGCCAGCTCTTATTGAGAGGAGGTGAGGATGACAAGGTAATTTTATTAAAACATTGATAAAGATGCCTTAGTGCATTTAACTTTACATAAGTAAGTAAAAGACCTTATTTGAATCAACTATTCAGATTAGTGGCTAAAGTCTGAGGGCTTATCCAGGTCGGGCATGATTGTTGTTTTGTTTGCCATTTACATTAAAAGATAAATTCAATTGAAATCCTCATTCCACATAAAATTAATTCTTAAAAACTCTTAAAGTAATGAATACCTCAAATAATCAAAGCTGCAGATTTAATGTGGTAAGTTGCACTTTTCTTGTGTGCCTGAAAATTCAAGGCCGTCCTTTGACCAGGCTCAAATAATGGTGCTTATTGGAAATAGCAAGTGTATTTTTCTTCACATGGCATCCTAAGTCTCAGTTGCATTTCGTTATACATTACAGAGTTATAGGTGTGGGTGTTTTTAAGTAAGGAAATAAGAAATTAATTGGAAAGAAGTGACATCTACAAAGAGTGGATTTATTAATATATTTGTTTATTTAGTCTTTTGATCAAATGTAGTACAATGTCCCACAATTATGTTGGACTTCAACATTAGCCATTACAGTGAACAATTTTCAAGATTGTATTTGTTAAACATGTTATCAATTACAAAGTTACAGATTTTAGTTCAAGTATTCATTAACTGAGTAGTAGCAATGGCACTGTGCATATTCTCTAACATTTCATTCACATGCATCAAATATGTAGTTTTGTATCCTTCCTTGATGACGATAAGATGGATGCAGATGAGCTGGCATTGGTATTCCTTCAGAATAAGTCTTCATTTATGTGGCCATGACATCCATAGTTGCTTATATAACTATGATGGGGATGTTTCTTTGTCTATGCAACTACAAATAAGAAGCAACTTTTGGTTACCAGACGTGTTTCATTTTATTGATAGTAAAACATCTTCAGTGGTCTGTAATCATGAATATTTACAATTTGTTTTGATATGTGTATTGAAAACAGTTTGTTAGCAAAACATGTAAAATACTGTTTGGCCACTTATGGAAATTTTTGTTCTTGGTTTCCACCTTACATCATGCAGTGTCAGTTTGTTTCCTGCAGTACTGTATATTATTCTCCCCAAATTAATATTTTTCTCCTAATCTCCACTTTCACTGTAGCATTGTCCATAGTTAGGTTTTTCTCATGTAAGTTGTATGTGTTGTGAATGTTAGTGAGTATACACAGTGTGTTGTTGTAGTACTGCCGATATTGCAACTGCAATTTACTTTCTTTTCTTTTTAATACTTTATATTATAAAGTAAACTTTAAAACAATGTCACATCATAAAATTGTGCAGCACATCCACACACAGGTCGAGTGAACACTGCGTACTGGCAGAGGCGTAGGAACCCTAGTGACGTGCGCCCACACTAGGTGGCACCAAGAGGGATGATGGGCGCAGTCGCAAACGCGAATGAATTTGAACAAGAAGAAACTATGTGTAATATGATACTGATAGAAACAGATAAGATAAAAGAATGGGAAATCAGGTGGGAAATAATGTGCAAAGAAATCTGGAGCCGAGTCATGTGGATGGCAGAATATATATACATGCATACACGCAAAAATTGAAGATAGAAAAGTTAGGAAATATTCAGCGGCCAAACACAGTGCATGAAACACAAACTGAGAATAAAAAGCACGGACCCAGTGGGAGGGAATGGGATAAGCATTATGCATCACTACATTAGAAAACTATAAACAAGTACACCACTAGAATTCTGAGGACAATAAACACCATGCAGGAACAAGTATTGCATTAACAAATGTCTAAAACAGTATAGGTTTGAAACCTTCTAGGTATTGTCTACTATGCTGAACGACCAACTGCAACTTGAACATTTGTGGGGGCATTTGACTTGCTTCCAGAAATTAATTATGAGGACCATCTGGAAAGTGGTACTTGTTTGTGCAATGAAGACACAGGAGTAAATATTAACACGTATAAACATTTTTATTGGAAAGAGCATACATTACATTACTTCTCCACATAATCTCCAAGCAAATTTAGGCATTTGTCATAATGTGTGACGAGTTTTTGTATCCCAGTGTCATAGTCCTCCACCACAAGCATATTGAGATACATAGTCACACCTCGTTTAAGTTCTTAATCGCTGTCAAATCTTTTTCCCATCAGAAAGTCTTTAATCTTCGGAAAGAGATGAAAATCAGAAGGGGTCAAGTCCATGCTATATGGTGGACGGTCGAAGGTGTCACACTTGAATTGCTGCGAAAGTTGTTGTGCTATTATGGCTGCATGAGGCCTGAACGCTCCTCTTTGTGTGTATTCCTCCCCCCCCCCCCCCAGGTTGAAGTTGCGACAACAGCGCTGAACAGATGACTTGTCCATCACATTGTCTCTATGCACGTCCTTTATTTTGCGATGAATTACACAAGGTTGAATGTTTCGTGCTTTAAGAAATTTAATCACAGCCCTCACTTTGCACTGGTGAGGTTCTCAATTTGTTTAAACATTTGTTTAAACGATCACTGACACAACACAGCCAACACACTGTGTCACGCAACCTCGCACAGACCAGGCACACATGCCACTGACGTGGTCTGACCCTGCCCAGCGGCTACTCGAGTCGTCAACACATAATGCAGTGTTGATGGGGACCACTTTCCCTCGTAGTTTCAGGAAAATTAAGATATCTTACAGTAAAGTTGAATTGCTTATTTTTTAAATGATATCCATCAGTATACTGAAATGCACTTTCTCATGAAATATGAAATTTTGAATTTTAAATATAATTTCAATTAATGAAGTTTATTAATTAACCCATTAAAGGCTCATGTTGCCACATCACAATGGTTGGCATGACTCTACTTAACATATTTTCTGAATACCAAGCAAGTTGGCATAGTGGCAACACACTGGATGTGCATTTGGAAAACAGTGGTTCAAACCCGCCTCCAGCCATCCAGATTTAGGTTTTCTGTGATATCCCTATATCACTCCTGGCAAATACTGGGATGGTGCCTTTGAAAGGACACGGCCGATTTCCTTTCACATGCTTAACCTAACTATCCAAACGTGAGCATTGTCTCTAATGACTACACTGCTTCCTTTCTTATTCCTTTATTTTCCTGAGTATTCAAATATTAGGCTAGAGTAATGTTTCTTATTTATTTATTTTAATGCAGAGTTGTTGTTGTTGTTGTTGTTGTGGTCTTCAGTCGGGAAACTGGTTTGATGCAGCTCTCCACTCTACTCTATCCTGAGCAAGCCTCTTCATCTGCTCATAAGAACGGCAACCCACATCCATTTGAATCTGCTTAGTGTATTCATCTCTTGGTCTCCCTCTGCGATTTTTACCCCACACACTTCCCCCCAATGCTAATTTCACGATTCGTTGATGTCTAAGAATGTGTCCTACCAATTGATCCCTTCTGTTAGTCAAGGTATGCCAAAAACTCGTTTTCTTCCCAATTCTGTTCAGCATTACCTCATTAGTTACGCGATCCACCCACCTAATCTTCAGAATTCTTCTGTAACACCACTATCCTCTTCTGTCCACAATGTATATCGTCCATGTTTCACGCCTAGACAAGGCAACACTCCACACAAATGCCTTCAGAAAGGACTTCCTTATGCTTAAATTAATATTTGATGTTAACAAATTTATCTTTTTCAAAAACACTTTTCTTTCCATTGCCATTCTGCATTTTATATCCTCTGTACTGTACTGTTATAAGTGCCCAAGTTACAAAACTCATCTACACCTTTAGTGTTTTGTTACCTAATCTAATTCCTTCAGCATCGCCTAATTTTCTAAAACTGCACTCCATTACTCTTCTTTTGCACTTGAAGGGTCCACGGGAAAAAGGGGGTAAGTAAAAAAAAATGAAATTTTAGATTATTACAGCTTTAGAAAGCTTTCAACAAGCTGCTTTTATTGGTTTTTGTTTCATGGAAAGAAGGGCGATAGTCTTAAAGTTACAGCGGTTTAAAAATATAGCATACACGGGAAAAAGGAGGTAAGTCAATGTGAAACTAGGAAAAAAGGGGGTTAGTCAGTTGGCAGCACTGATCGCACCTGTCGTTTACGTTCCGTAGTCCAGGTGTTGAGCATCTGCTGTTGGCGAGGTTAAGATAGTGCTTTGTGTGTTGTGTGAATTTCTTTACTTTATTTTACTTTTTAACTGAACTGTGGAAGTGAACATAAAAAATGAAGATGAGGAAAGTATCACCTTCAGTCAACTGTCACATTCAACGAAGAAAAGGAAGAGAACAGGTCGACTTTCCGACGTTTACTTGGCAGGCCTAATTAATGTAAATATTATATTGCAAGGAGACCTAAGCGACCGGAAAATGAAGCAAAATTTCATGACAAGAGTAAAGATGGAGAATTCTGTCACTGAAGTAAATGTTTGTTCTAAGGCCTTTACATCTTTTCATAGAATATCTAAAAAAAAAAAAAAAATTGAAGAAATACAACGTTATCTGAAAAAAGGTGTGAATCCTAAGGATGGTCGAGGCCAACACTCTAATCGGAAACATTGTGTGACATCAGAGACACTTGAGGCAGTTCGCCAACACATTAGTTCATTTAAAGGTGAACGAAGCCATTACAGCTTGAAAACTTCTAAGAAAGTGTATCTACCACCGGATCTGAACATCAGTAAGATGTATGAATTATTTAAAAAATCATACCCTACACAATCTGTGTTGTACGAAAAATACATACTTGTTTTCAACACAGAATTTAACGTCGGTTTCGGATGCTCTAGAATGGACACTTGTAGTTACTGTGATAGGCATGCTGCTGAAATTCGATCTGTTGAACATGCTCTGAAATTGTACCCGGAAAATAGTTCAGAAAGGGCGAGTGCAGAAAAAATCTAACAGCTGTCAACGGAGAAAAAATTTCACTTATTAAAATCTGATAAGTTTTATATTCGTAAAAGACGTTCTAAAGCAAACAGCAGGGCATCAAAAGAATGTGAAAGCATTACTATGGATTTCCAGAAGAATTTACCTATCCCTAACATCACAACTAACGACGTGTACTACAAGAGACAGTTAACGTTGTGCATGTTTAATATTCATATATTGTCAACCGATGAATCATATTTCTTTGTGAATGATGAAACAGTAGCCTACAAAGGGTCTAATGAGGCCGCTTCCTTTTTGTTTTATTTTGTGATGTCAATTCTTGATCCCTCTGTTAGCGAGATTTACTGCCATTCCCCGTTTCATAATGACTTACCCCCTTTTTCCCTACAAAAAATGGACGTCATTCAATATAATATTTTCTTTAGCTTGTTACAGTACATTTACAGGAAAACCTTGTAGAGGTATCTGACGACTATATATAAGGCTACACTAAACATAAATTTCAAGAGAATTGGCTAAAAATTGCATTTGGTACATAAGGTTTGGTGTTAAAATCTTCTCTTCTGAAAAATTGAGAGGAACTGACTTACCTCCTTTTTCCCGTGGACCCTTCACTTGTTAATGCTCATTTTATACACACCTTTTGACACACTGTCCATTCCGTTCAAATGCTCCTCCAGGTCCTTTGCTGTCTCTAATAGAATTACGATGTCATTGGAAAAAGTAATGTTTTTATTTATTCACCTTGAATATTAATTCCTTCTCCAAATTTGTCCTTGCTTCCTTTATAGCTTGCTCAGCATACAAATTGAATAACATTGGGGAAATGCTACAACCCTGTCTTACTCCCTTCCCAACCTCTGCATCCCTTTCATGCCCTTCAACGCTGATAACTGCTGTCTGGTTTTGTACAAGTTGTAAATAACACCCCATTCCCTATATTTTACTCCTGCTGATTTCAGAATTTGAAAGAGAGTATTCCAATCCATTGTCAAAAGCTTTCTCTAAATCTACAAAAGCTAGTATTATAGGTTTGCCTTTCCTTAGCCTATCTTCTAAGATAAGTGGTAATGTGAGTATTGCCTCCCGTGTTCCTACATTTCTCCTGAATCCAAATTGGTCTATCCCAAGGTTGGCTTCTATCAGCTTTTCCATCCTCTTGTTAATAATTCGTGTTAAAATTTTGCAACCATGACTTATTAAACTGATGGTTCTGTAATTTTCACACCTGTCTGCACCTGCTTTGTTTGGAATGGGGATTATTACATTTTTCTTAAAGTCTGAGGGTATTTCCCATGTCTCAGACATCTTATGCACCAGGTGAAATAGTTTTGTCATGGCTGGCTCTCCCAAAGACTTCAGTAGTTCTGAGGGAATGTTGTCCACTCTAGGGGCCTTGTTTCAACTAAGATCTTTCAGTGCTCTGTCAAAGTCTTCTCTCAGTACAGTATCTCCTATTTCATCTTGATCTACATCCTCTTCCCTTCCTACAATATTGTCTCTTAAGTTAATCTTCTTTGTAGAGTCCCTTGATATATTCT
Organism: Locusta migratoria; assembly: GCA_026315105.1. Taxonomy (NCBI): domain Eukaryota; kingdom Metazoa; phylum Arthropoda; class Insecta; order Orthoptera; family Acrididae; genus Locusta; species Locusta migratoria. Next base: position 41,435,490 of record CM048755.1, on the reverse strand, counting down.
TTCCACCTTTCAGCTTTCTCTTCTTTGCCGTGAACTGGTTTTCCATCTGAGTTCTTTATATTCATAGAGCTGCATTTCTTGTCTCCAAATGTTTCTTTTATTTTCCTGTGAGTGGTATCTATTTTTCCCCTATTTATACATTCTTCTACATCCTTGAATTTGTCTTCTAGACACTAATGCTTAGCTATTTTACACTTCCTGACAATCTCATTTCTTAGTCGTCTGTATTCCATTTTGCCTGTTTCATTTACTGCATTTTTATATTTTCTCCTTTCATCGATTAAATTTAGTATTTGCTGCGATATACAAGGATTTTTTGTAGGTCTTGCCTTTCTACCTATTTTATCCTCTGCTGCCTTCACTATTTCATCTCTCAGTGCTATCTATTCTTCTCTTACTGTTTTATTTCCTCCTGTTTCTGTCAACTGTTGCCTAAAGCTCCCACTGAAATTCTCAAGAACTTCAGGTTCCTTCAATTTATTCAGGTCCCCTCTCCTTATTTTCCTACCTTTTTTCAGTTTCAGCTGACAGTTCATGACCAACAAGATATGGTCAGAGTATACATCTGCCCCTGGGCATGCTTTACAATTTAAAACCTGGTTCTGAAATGTCTTACCATCATGAAATCTATCTGGTACCTTCTGGTGTCTCGTGGTTTCTTCCACGTATACAACCTTCTTTCGTGATTCTTAAACCAGGTGTTTGTTATGATTAAATTATGTTCCTGCAAAATTCATTTTGCCCAGACCATAGTCACCTACTATCTTTCCTTCCCTTCTTTTTCCTACTACTGAATTCCAGGCTCCCATCACAATTAAGTTTTCCTCTCCCTTAATTGTCTGAATAATTTCCTTTAACTCCTCATACATTTCTTCGATCTCATCATCATCAGTAGAGTTAGTGGGCATATAAACTTGTATTACTATGGTCGTTGTTGGCTTTGTATCTATCTTGGCTACAATAATGCGATCATTGCGCTGCCCATAGTAGTTTACCCGTATTCCTGTTTTCTTATTCATTATCAGACCTACTCCTGTAATACCCCCCAATTGACTTTGTATTTATAATCTTGTACTCGCCTGACCAGAAATCCTGTTCCTTTTTCCAACGAACTTCACTAACCCCCACTATATCTAACTTCAGCCTATCCATTTCCCTTTTTAATTTTTCTAACTTCCCTACCTGATTAAGGAATCTAACATTCCACGCTCCGATCCGTAGAATGCCAGTGTTGTCTTTCCTGATGACCACAACCTCCTGAGTAGTCCCTGCCCGGAGCTCCAAATGGGGGACTATTTTACCTCCGGAATATTTTACTCTAGAGGATGCCATCATCATATATTCATACAGTAGAGCTGCATGTCCTTGGGAAAAGTAATGGCTGTAGTTTCCCCCTTGCTTTCAGCCGTTCACAGTAGCGGTGTGGCTATCCACATTAACTGATATTACAAGGCCAGCTCAGTCAATCATCCAGACTGTTTCCCCTGTAACTACCAAAAAGGCTGCTGCTCCTCTTCAGGAACCACGAGATGGTGCAGAGATCGGTGTAAATAAACAATATTGTCAATTTAGGTTTTTGTGTATCTTTTACTGTGTTGTTGTTAAAGTAACAAGACCGTCAGTAACTGCAAGAAACTCAAGTGTGCACTTAGATATGTCTGTTATTGAGTAAATAATATTGTTTCTTTCAGAAATGTTTTATGTTGTGGAGTTAGAAATACACTACTACGAGATTATAATATTTAGTAATTTGAACACTGATTTCTTTGGCAACATTAGGTGTTAGCACTACCTGCATCATTACTTATATTCCTTTTATATTTTAGAACAGGATTATACATGTAACTAAATGATGATATTTTCTGAGATATCTTCATGGAGCCTCCAGACTTCAATGTAGAAAAGGATGAGACTTTAGGAGATGAGAATGAGGAAGGGTAAATATGTAATTTTTCCAATAATTCACAATTTTGCAGATATTCGGCCATTTGTAACTATAAGAGGAAATAACAAAAAAGTTCCATTTCATAATAAATGGTGACATAACTATATAAAGTGCTTATCAAAACAATTGTGGGATCATTCGAGATATCTGGGTTCTGAATTATTGTCATCGGCAGTATGAACTAAAATCGTTCAACGTCTTTCTGTTGGTTCTATGGAGTGGGGACAACAACATTACTGCAACTGAGATAGTGGTAACAACAGAAAGTTGCTGCAGAGGGTGTTGGTGTTGACTTGTGTTTCCTCTACCAAACGAATTACACAAGCACTTGGGTTCAGATGGTGTAGTGAGCAGGTAATGCAATGCAACGACAAAGTGACTTACCCAAAGCTATGGCATGGAGAGCCGCAGGAAGGTTGGAAGTGGGACAGAGACAGAGGGAGGTGGCTACAGATATTGAAGTGTCCCAAAGTGTAATTTCCAGGACCTAAATATGATTTTAGACAACAGGAACCATTAAAAGAAGGCTAGGCCAAGGTTGTCTATGGGTACCATCAGCAAGCGATGTTTGTTATCTCCGGTTAACAGCCCATTGAGACAGTAGGCTGAATGCAACTCGCCTGCAATGCACCCTCCAGGCAGCAACAGGATGTGCAGTATCAACACAAATAGTCCAAAATCACCTTTGGGAATGTGACCTCTATGCATGGAGGCCTATTGTGTGTCCCATTAAGACCACAACACCATTTAGCCCAAAGAAACTAGGTGGAGGAACATCAGGATTGAAGTTGTAATGAATGATGATGGGTTCTGTTCACAGATGAGTCAATATTTCGTGTTCAGCCAGACAATCATCGTTCCCTCATTTGGAGAGACGTGGTACTTGGAACAGTCCTGCTTATGTGCAGGAAACCACACCATATCATATTGGTGGACTGATGATGTGGGCAGGAGTTGTTATTGGCGTCTTACAGACTTCTGTGTCGTTTTGAATGGTGCTTTGACTGCTCAGAGGTAGAGTGCAGGTACAATAAATTGGCCGGTAGATGCGCAGAATGCTGGGCAAGCATAGGGCTAGCGGTAGTGGTGGGGTAGCAGCCGGAGCATTGAGCGAGCGCCGGAGGGGAAGTGCCTAGCTCACAGGCTGGCAGGCGAAAGTGGACTGACGTGGTCTTCCCTTCCGAACGAAGGAATGAACTTGCCCGGCACTTTGGATGAAAACTGTAAACTTTATCCAGCGCGGACTCTATGGAGATGAGATCCTTCGACCTTTCTTTGTGCCCTACGCTGGTGCCATAGGAGATGGATCCCAACAGAGCTACACTGGTAGACAACATGCTTGAAGCTGAGGGAATTGAATGAATGCTTCTTTCTTTACTTCCCGGACTGCATTTCCTTTCCTGCTCCCCGCCTTTCCTATCCTCACTCCCTCTCTTCCCCACCGGGGGACTGATAACCTCAGTAGTTTAGTCCCCCTATCCCAACCAAACAACACAACACAACTGAATGAATGGAGTGGCCAGCTTGTTCATTGGACCTAAATCTGATTGAGGATGTCTGGCATGTACATGGCAGACGCATTGCAGCCAGACCAGCACCTCCCACAATGGTTGCAGAGCTGTATATTGCATTTACGGAAGAATGACCAAATATCCCTCAATAGCTGATTGATAACCTCATACTGTCCATGCCACATAGGGGTGCAACAGAACTGGGTGTCCGAGGTGATCACACACCATGTTAGAGGGCAACGAGAATGACTTTTTCACTATTATGGTAGCCCTATGGCGCCTCACTCGAAGTAAATGCACATAAACCTCGAGTAAAAGAGTTGAGACAGCAAAACATTGTACTGTATTACATAAAAATTACAATTGTAACCAATAACTTAATGAAATTCATTACCATATGTATATTGTGTATGATATCTCACCTGATCCCCTAATTGTTTTGCACACTGTATTATTATTATTTCATTGAGTTGAGCCTCTATGGACTGTATGGTAACAACCAATTTCATTTTATTGTCCAGGTCTTGTTCTTCTTCCAGCTTTGACTACCTGTCAGTATGTGATGTTACCTGTTCGTTGATTGACGATTCTCGTTGTTCTTGATGATCGGCTCTGGATACCAGGTAGCTGAGATTTCATGGGGCGAGAACTAATTCACTACAAACGACGAAGGCAACACACAGAATCACAGTTCGTTGACACTTTTAATTATTAGTGCCCACTTGTCCCCATTTATGGCCAGCTTACAAGTCTCATTAATTACAACCTTTTATACCATGCACGCCCATTCCACACATCAATAATATGACTTTGCAAACCAGTTTGTGTGTGGAATACAAACGTTCTAGGTGTACATAGTAATGTGGCACAGACATTAATTAATCACGGTAGATGCACTTTCTGCACTGAAGAACTTTTACATAGTTAGTCAAATTTAAAGTCCAAACTGACATGACTTGTGCAACAGATTGTGGCCGAAACGATAACCAATACTCGGAACTGACATAGGTTCTGCCTCTGATAACTGACTAAACAATACTCTTATACATGCAGCAAGCACATCCCATTTATATTGTCCAAACAATGCCACTGAAAATTACTTATTGTTAACTGATTTCATTACATTAATTATAATGGAAAGGTAAACAATTACATACAACTGGCTATAGTAAAATTTAGTGTAAATAATACTGAGTAAATTGATATACAAATTTCGATTAAAGTAATAGTATTTCACTTGCAAATATATTTAAATAAGTTTTCAGATAATTACTTTGTAATAAACGGTAATTATACAGAGACTAAAGAGGTAAAAACTTTGCTAACATTACTTATGAAACATAGTAATAACTTCTTTAATATTATGAGGAAAGAACTTACTTACTTTTAATAGGAATACTAATTAGCATTCTATTTGAACTTTAACAATATACTTCTGGCATGAATTTACCAATTGAACAAACTCCTCCAGCATCAAATAATAGAAAATGACTTTATCTAGTTACATTATAAAAAAGTTTTGGAAAAGAAAATGATAATATACTAATTACATTCATACCTATTATTATGCAACATTGGTATCAGGAGGTTAAGTAATGCAAGCAGATGGGAATAAATCCCAACATGCTTCGTTACGAGTCTCTTCTGAGTCCACCAAGAAGTGGATAAAGTTTGTCTCCGCCTTTTGGATATTGATTCCATTTTAAAACATTGGGAGTTGTTTACCAATCTACTAAATCTTTTCATGTTAGGAATTTCTCTGAGATAACAATCAGCCTTAGATCTTTTTCACATTCTTCGAACCATCTTGGCGCCGGCCGCGGTGGCCAAGGGGACTGAGGCGCTTCAGTCACGGTCTGCACGGCCACTACGGTCGGGGGTTCGAATCCCCCCTCGGGCATGGATATTTGTGCCGTCCTAGTTCGTAAGTAGTTCATAAGTAGTTTGTAGGTTTAGGGACTGATGACCCCGTAGTTAAGTCCCATAAGCCTTACAAACATTTGAACATTTTGAACCATCTTGGCCTTGTTTTCTTAGATTGGATGAAACTCCATATCCTGTTTGTTAGTCGGGCACCTTCCATCTTCATGAGAAGACCATAAAATACTAATTGCCTCTTCTTAATGAATGGTGTGATATCTCCTGTCTTGGTGCACAAGTCGTCATTTGCCATTGCCCATCAACCCTTCTATTACCTAGGAGTTTTCTTAATATCCTACACTCTCATTTTTCCAACTGCTTGGCTTGACCTTGTCCATTAATGGTCAAATGTTTCAGATGCATATAATCTCTCAGATTTTACAATTGTATTATAATGTCAGAACTTGGCCCCTATACTCGTAGACTTTTTGTTATGGATATTCTTTGTCATTTGGTATCCCTGGTCCAACTTCCTCATCCTGACTCTAATTGCGTCTTCTTCTAATCCATTCTCCTGGATGACTTCACCAAGATACTTGAGATTCTTAACTCATCTGTTTTTTCCCAGTTTAGTGATCATCCATTCAGGTCCATCACAGATGTTCATCATGTATTTTATCTTTTGAATAGAGAACTAGAGACCAACCTTTTCAGCAATTTCTGACAGCCTATTGATTGTGTCAATTGATGACTCTGTAGTTAGCAAAATGGCCAGGTCATCTGAAAAGTCCAGGCAGTCAATATACACCACTTTGTTCTTAGGACCAAGTCTGAACTGCTCTTAATTTGTTTCTTCTTGGGCTAACAACTTTCTCCACTCTCAAATGACTGTTTCCAAGACACAATTGAGGAGGTGTGGGGGTAGTCCATCTCCTTGTCTTAAGTCATTTCTGATTGGAAATGGTTCTGAGATCTCTCCCACAAATTTTATTTTTGACACTGTGTTACTGAGAGTTTGTTTGATCAGCTTTCTTGATGTGTCATCCATCCCAAACTATTCATTAGTGACTCTTGGTTGATTTAGTCATATGCCTTCTGAAAATCCACAAACATGACCACATAGTTATTTCCTCCCGTTTTCTTGTACCTGAAAACCCAGCTTTGTCTTATGTTGTTAAATGAATAATGCTTTAATAATATTGTCATATGGAGTAATAATATAATAACAACAAACTTTGCAGTTATTTGAGTATCTGAAAATGGCTTTTGAATGACAATACTATACTTTCTACCATAATTAAATGAGTTGTGGTAGATTTGTTACTTTTCTGTGCTTGGCTTCAAAGGAAATAAAAACAATGAAATTTCCAAATTTAGTCAGCCTGAATATAGATATGGCTTCTATTTTTTCTCCTTTACTAAAAGCTTTTGGCTGTGATATCCATTTACATTCTTTGACCCTTCTGTTTCACTTATTGTTCCTTTCTTCAATATTCTTGTTGTCTGATACTGTTGTTTCCTAAAGAGTCCAAAGCAGTCCTCTTTTATTTTCTTTTGTACTTTTCTTTCCTTCTCTTTCCGTAGTAATTCTTTTTGGTTTCTTTACTAAATTTTGTGTCTTTTGTTACCTTTCTTCCTCCTATTTATATTGTAATTGCATGCAATGGAATCTGAATACCAGTTCTCTGTCATTATTGATACAATGTAATTAAAAGAGGGAGTTGACCCCCTGTGTACACAAAACAGGTCAGATCACTGTTGCAGAAGCAAAGATAAATGCATGCAAAATTTAAGAAGATACAGAATCCCCAAGACTGGCAATCTTTTACAGAAACTCACAACCTAGCGCGGGCTTCAATGCAAGAAGCTTATAGTAGTTTCCACAATGAAATCCTGTCTCGTAATCTAGCAGAAAATCCAAAGAAATTCTGCTCATGTGTGAAGTACACTAGCATCAAAACACGAACAATACCTTCACTACGCAATAGCAATGGTAATACTACCGATGACAGTATTGCTAAAGCAGAATTGCTAAACACAGCTTTCTGAAATTGATTCACCAAAGAAGACTAAGTGAACACTCCAGAATTAAAACCAAAAACAGCTGCCAGGATGCAAAATTTTGAAGTAGATGTTCCTGGAGTAGTAAAAAAACTTAAGTCACTAAACAAAAACAAATCTTCTGGGCCAGATTGTATACCAACTAGATTTATCTCTGAGTATGCTGATGCAATAGCTCCATACTAGCTATCATATACAACCGATCACTCAGCGAAAGATCCGTACCCAAAGACTGGAAAGTTGCCCAAGTCAGTTCAGTATTCAAGAAAGGCAATAGGACTGATCGCCAAAATTACAGGCCAATCTCATTGACGTCAATTTGCAGTAGGATTTTGGAACATATACTTTGTTCAAACATTATGAACTACCCCGAAGAGAACGACCTATTAACCAATAGTCAACACGGATTCAGAAAGTATCACTCTTGTGAAACACAGCTTGCCCTTTATTCACATGAAGTGATAAGTGCCATCGACAAGGGATCTCAAATCGATTCCATATTGCCGCGAGAGACCACTAACACCAACTGCCGGCGTGGCGCAGGGGATAGCGTCACGGACTGCGGAGCAGAAGGTCGCCGGTTCAATCCAGACCACCGGCAAAAATTTATTTCTTTGTAATTGATAATTCCAGAAGGTTCTATATCTTTCTTATGTTCACTTGTAAATTCTACTTGTTTCTTATGTTAACTGTTCTTCTAATTTCTGGTAAATTCTGTCTGTGTATAAATAGCAGAGCACTCTGCCTGAGAGGCAGTCAGTGCTGCGTGTATGTTGAGTTCGTAATAAACGTACTTTCAGTATAAGTGCTGTGTTTAGTTGCCTTCGAAGTCAAGCCTGCTTCCATTGCAACGCGACATTGTTTGGTGGAGGCGCCAGGTACACTGTGCAACAGCTGCATCACCGTGGCTCTGATTAGGCAACGTAAAAGCCGTCGCTTACACGGACTGGAACAGGAATACAAGGGATACATCGAGTACGTCCTTCCAAGAGTCCGTATCATCAGACGAACTATGGAAACGAAACCAGCAGTAAACCAGCTACACATCAGGCACCCGTCGGTGTTCTCTGGAGACGCTGGACAGGACCCAAACAAATGGCTAAAAGGGTTCGACCGAGTCGCCAAGTACAACAGGTGGGATCATACGATGTGCTTGGCCAACGTTTACTTCTATCTGGACGGAACAGCCCAGCAATGGTTTGAGAACAACGAAGACAAGTTGAATGACTGGGAGACGTTCTAGGAGGAACTGAAGAAGTCGTTTGGAGACCGCCAGCGACAAATCCGCTCGGCGGAAGAACAACTGAAGAACCGGGCCCAACGACATGGTGAGCCGACACAATCGTACATACAGAGTGTTTTGGCCCTGTGTAACGTAGTCAATCAGAACATGACTGAAGCGGACAAAATCATGCACCTGATGAAGGGAATTGCAGAAGATATGTACCAAGCTCTTCTGATAAAAGACGTCACTACGACGTCGCTAAGTGGTGCCAGCGTATTGAAGAGATGCAACAAAGGAGGGTTGGACGCAAGAAGTATGACAGACTCCCAAATGTAGTCCCTATGGCCGTTGTGGAAGACCAGCAGGACTTGGCTTCTCTCATACGACAAATTGTGAGAGAAGAATTACAACAGTGCATGGCAGCTGGGACTATTAGACCAAGCGAGCATCAGATTATGGCCATGGATGTGAGCCCTGTAAGTCACGAGGTAGCCGACGCCGCTGAGGACGAGGTGTTTCAAACATTAGCTCCTGTCTGCCCCATCAATCGCACCCGACGTGAAGAATGGCGTCGCCCTGCTATGACTTACGCTGCAGCCGCCAAACGGCAGCCCATGAACTGACCGACGCGACCGAAGCCAGCTCCCCCGGTAACTATAACGCCCCGCAGAAGAACAGACATCTGGAGGACAGAAGACAACACACCACTGTGTTTCCACTGTGGACACCCTGGACATGTCGTACGCTACTGCAGAGAGAGGAGGCGAGTATTCGATGATTATTTTGCCGCAAGAGGTCAGCCGTCGGAGCAGTTCTATCCAAGGCAGTCACCTGCTGATGAGTTCAGTCGACCTATGGGAAGAAGCCCATCGCTGTACCCTAGACGAGGTCGCTCCCCGACGTGCCGAAGCCATTCACCGTCGCCGTACAGAGGTACCAGCCGCTCCCCTAGCCGCCACGCCCAGGAAAACTAAGCGAGGCGACCATCTACGGTGGTGAGGCCGCCGCAGATGAAAATCCTCCATGGACGACAGTCGCCAAGATGTCGGGAAATCTCATCAATGTCATAATCGACGGCCAACCTGTCCGGGCACTTGTTGATTCAGGAGCCTCTTTTTCTGTATTATCAGATAATTACCGCCGCACACTAAAGAAGACAATGTTCTCTGATACGGGGACAACTGTGCTGAAGGTTGCGAATGGAAAGTACGTCCATCCAGCAGGAACTTGTGTCGCAAGAATAACCATCAACAAGACGCACCCGTTTGAATTTGTTGTGTTACCTGAATGTAGTCACAATGTCATCCTTGGATGGGACTTCCTTCAGGCATCCCAAGCTGTTATTGACTGTGGAAGATCTAAGCTGCAAATTGAAGAAGTTGTTCCACCAGAGACACGTAAGCTGTGAAGTTCTTGTTGATAGTAAAAAGTTTATCAGGCTCACAAAAGAAATTTACATACCAGCGGCTATCATAAGCATTACCGGTGGTCAAGGAGAGATTTGGATCACAAATTGTCACGAGCAGTCACAACTTATCCCCAAGAGAATGTGTATCGGGACAGCTGAACAATCCAGGACGGTGAGCTCAACGTCATCAATGAAGACCCATGCCCTGCTGTTAGTACAGGCAACACACTGGAGGAAACAAACCTGGAACTGCCAATAGGGCCTGGACTGCCTAAGGAACAATGCCAGCACGTGTTAGGTATACTACGCCAATTTTCGGGTGCATTCACACCTCAGCAGGGGAAAAGTCAGATGAAGCGGCCCACGATAAAGCACCGTATCAATACTGGGGATCATCCGCCAATTAGCCAGCGTTCGTATAGTGTGTCGCCAGCTGAAAGACAGATAATTCAGGAGGAAGTGGAGATGATGTTGCGAGATGACATTATTCAACCTTCAGAGAGTCCTCGGTCGTCTCCGGTGGTCCTCGTAAAGAAGAAGGATGGTACGTGGCGATTCTGTGTCGACTATAGGCGACTGAACAGTATCACAAAGAAAGATGTCTACCCATTGCCGCGTATTGATGACACCTTAGACTGCTTGAAAGGAGCTACATATGTCTCAACTATGGACATGCAGACAGGTTACTGGCAAATCGAGGTTGACGAAGCTGACAGGGAGAAGACGGCTTTTATTACACCTGACGGCCTCTATGAATTTAAAGTAATGCCATTTGGATTATGTAATGCGCCAGCCACATTCGAACGCATGATGGACAACTTGCTTCGACACCTTAAGTGGACGACGCGTCTCTGCTATTTAGATGACATTGTCGTTTTCTCGAAAACTTTTGAAGAACATCTGAGTCGCCTGTCAACTGTGTTGAAGTGTGTTCAGGCTGCAGGTCTCCGCCTCAATCCAAAGAAGTGCCTCTTCGTCGCCAAAGAGATAAAAATCCTGGGGCACTTAGTCAACGGAGATGGTGTCAGTCCTGATCCAGATAAAGTAAGGGCAGTCACAGAATTTCCAACTCCTCAGCACATTCGTGATGTGAGAAGTTTTCTCTGGCTGTGCTCATACTACCAACGTTTCATAAAAGGATTTTGTAAAAGGCACGTCAATTACAAGAACTTCTGCTGGGAGACGCCAAATTTCACTGAAATGAGAGAAAAGAAAGAGCTTTCCAGGCACTTAAGGAGGCTCTAACTTCCGCACCAGTGCTAGCCTTGTACGACGAGAATGCAGAAACGGAACTTCACACAGACGCCAGTGGTTATGGGATTGCTGCAGTGCTTGTACAAGTTCAGGAAGGAGCTGAAAAAGTGATAGCCTATGCGTCAAGAGTACTCTCAAAGTCTGAGATAAACTACTCTACAACTGAAAAAGAATGTCTCGCGGTTATCTGGGCTATCAAAAAGTTCCGGCCGTATTTATTCGGAAAACCATTCACCGTCGTGACAGACCACCATTCTTTGTGTTGGCTGACTAGCTTGAAGGATCCATCAGGCCGACTAGCAAGATGGGCACTAAGACTCCAAGAGTACGATGTCACAGTGGTATTCAAGAACGGGCGCAAACACAAGGATGCCGACTGCCTTTCAAGGAATCCATTAGTGGAACACAACAGCATTAATGAAATTTCAGCTCTCACTGAATTAGGTGACGTTACAGCTGAACAGAGGGAAGATCCAGCACTATTGAAAACGATAGAGGCCTTGGAGAAAGGAGAACCGACCAATGGCGAGTTCCAACTTATAAACGGAACATTGTATAAGAGCAACTACGATCCACTGGGTCCCAAATGGCAACTTGTTGTTCCAGCTCATCTCCAGCCAGCTATTCTCAAATATTTCCACGATGCTCCAATTTCCGGTCATCTGGGATTCGTGAAGACCCTAGACAGAATCAGACGCAGGTATTACTGGAAAGGTCTCTACCGATCTGTCAAGCACTATGTGAGTCACTGCAAAGAGTGCCAGCGACGGAAGCATGTGCCGCAATTACCTCCAGGACATCTCGTACGGATTCCGCCGGCAGCAGCTCCATTCCACCGAGTTGGGATCGATCTTTTAGGGAGGTTCCTGAAGTCGACAACCGGTAACCGTTGGATAATAGTCTGCACTGACTACCTCACACGCTACGCTGTCACCAAACCTGTGCCGACTGCAGAAGCTCCAGAGATCGCAAAATTCCTTGTAGAAGACATTATTTTGAAGCATGGAGCACCACGTGTCATGATATCTGATCGTGGATAAGTATTCCAGTCAAAACTAGTATCAGAGGTAATGAATGTCATGTTGCAACATTGTCCACAGGATGACAACTGCATACCATCCTCAGACAAATGGTCTTACGGAACGTTTTAACAAGACGTTAGCCGACATGCTGTCAATGTACATTGATGTTGAGCAGAAGGATTGGGATACAATTCTGCCAGTCGTGACATTTGCTTACAATACCGCAAGACAAGACACCACAGGCTTCACTCCGTTTTTCCTGCTCCATGGCCGTGAAGCTGAGACGACAATTGATACGCTGTTCCCGTTCCAACCGGACGACACTCAGGACGACTATGTTAAACAGCTCATCACCAGGGTCAAAGAAGCAAGACAGCTGGCTCACATACGGACACTGGACGCCCAGGAGAAGGACCGTCAGCGGTATAACGACAGGCATCGACCTGTTGTGTATAGCCCAGGAGATCTGGTATGGATTTTTACCCCTGTACGGAAGGTTGGACTGTCAGAAAAGTTATTGAAGTGATACTTTGGTCCGTATCGTGTCATACGCCGCCTGTCAGACGTCACATACGAAGTTGAGGATTATGAGCCGTCGTCGAAACGTCAAAAACGAAGAGACATTGTTCACGTCCTGCGCATGAAGCCTTACTACGATCCTAAAGAGCAGGTAGACGATAATGGCTTCTTGTTCAAGGACTTTAAGGACGATAATGTGACTGATGAAGCCACGACAGGAACGTCTGTCGTCGATTATCGCGGAGAAGGAAAGGATTCTCTTGAACTGTCATACAGAGGACCCATGACATGGTCAAGATCCAGGACACTGCAGCTGGCTCCACAGGGATCATAACAGCGGGTCACTGTTTCTCCAGGAGAGGGAGCAATGCCGGAGAGACCACTAACACCAACTGCCGGCGTGGCGCAGGGAATAGCGTCACGGACTGTGGAGCAGAAGGTCGCCGGTTCAATCCCGACCACCGGCAAAAATTTATTTCTTTGTAACTGATAATTCCAGAAGGTTCTATATCTTTCTTATGTTCACTTGTAAATGCTACTTGTTTCTTATGTTAACTGTTCTTCTAATTTCTGGTAAATTCTGTCTGTGTATAAATAGCAGAGCACTCTGCCTGAGAGGCAGTCAGTGCTGCGTGTATGTTGAGTTTGTAATAAACGTGCTTTCAGTATAAGTGCTGTGTTTAGTTGCCTTCGAAGTCAAGCCTGCTTCCATTGCAACGCGACAATATTTCTGGATTTCCAGAAGGCTTTTGACACTGTACCTCACAAACGGCTTCTAATGAAATTGAGTGCTTATGGAATATCACCCCAATTGTGCGATTGGATTCATGATTTCCTATCAGAAAGGACACAGCTCATAGTAATTGACGGTAAGTCATCGAGTAAAACAGAAGTGATATCTGGTGTTCCCCAGGGAAGCGTTATAGGTCTTCTACTCTTCCTCGTGTTTATAAACGATTTAGGAGACAATCTGAATAGCTCCCTTAGACTGTTCATGGATGATGCTGTCATTTATCGGTTAGTGAAGTCAACAGAGGATCAAAAGCAACTGCAAATGATTTAGACGAAATTTCTACATAATGTGAAAATTGGCAGTTTACACTAAATAAAGAAAAGTGTGAAGTAATACACATGACCACTAAAAGAAAACCGCTAACTTCAATCAGTCAAACCTTAAGGTCGTAAATTCTACCAAATACCTAGGAGTTACAATTACGAACAACTTAGACTGGAGAGAACACACAGAAAATACTGTGGGGAAGGCGAACCAAAGGTTACGTTTCATTGGCAGAACGCTTTGAAGATGCAATAGCTGCACCAAAGAGACTGTGTACATCACACTTGTGCATCCTCTCCTGGAGTACTGTTGCCCAGTGTGGGACCCTCACCAGGTGGGACTGATGGAAGACATTGAGAAGGTTCAGAGAAGGGTAGCTTGTTTTGTTTTTTCAAGTTACAGGGAGGAAAGCGTCATGGAAATGTTTCACAATTTGAGGTGGAAATCATTAGAAGACCGGCATTATTGATTTTGGTGAGATTTATTTACGAAATTTCAATCACTGACTTTTACTTCTGAATGTGAAAATATTTTGCTAGCACCCACCTAGATAGAGAGACACGACCATCCCAATAAAATAAGATAAAACAGATCGAAAACGAAACAATGTAGGTGTTCTTTCTTCCCGCGCGCTCTTAGAGAATGGAACAGCAGAGAAAGGTTATGAAAGTGGTTAATAAACCCTCTCCCAGGCACTTAAATGTGATTTGCAGAGTATTATGTAGATGTAGATAATTAAATTACATCTTGTTTTCTTTTTGTTGTGCCATTTCTTTCATGTTATTTGCAGAGACTACGCAGTTTGTTTGTTGTGACTTAGTGCTGCCATGCATTATTTATCTTAATTTACATTATTTTTTCCAGGTAATTTTTGGGCCTGGAGCCTATCCTTTTATTAATACTCGTAAAAGAGCAGTAAAACAAAATGAACAAAATAAAACCAGCTCTACAGGAATTCACCCCGAACGTGTTCCCTTAATAAAAGTTGAAAGTTCATGTGGAAACAACAATACTGCTCAGGAAATAGAAGTAAAGTCAACTCTGTCAAAGAATAAAAGCAGGATTCCTAGAGAACTGCATCAGGAGTCAGAATGTCACATAAGAGGGAAAAGATTTAAGAAGCTTCAAAGGCAAGTTTTCCCTATTGAGACACTTTTTATGATTAAGGAAAATTTTCTGTACTTAATTTTTCCATCCTTTGTCATATGTGTGATTACCTGAATCTGGATCATTTTCTGCAGGTTTGTTGTTGGGAATGTTTCTCAGTGGTGCCCTGAAAGACAGTACCAAGTTAGTGCCCCTTACAAATGGATGTTGTATGTAAGGGGACCAAGAGAGGATCCAGAAATCTCAAAATATGTGACAAAAGTTTCTGTCTTTCTGGATCCTTCATATTACCCAAACAATATTGTGCATATTATGTAAGTTGCTTTCATATGTTCTATATGAGAAAGTGTCAATCATTGCTTAATCTTTTTTTTAGTAATAAGACTTTTATCTGTAGAAATAGATGCTGAGTGGTTATATTAAGAGAGAAATGAAACTCTGAATAGACAGTGTGTGTGACAAATTGAAACTTACAGTTGGCATCACGTAAGGCGCTTCCTCGCGTAGAGGCAGAGCTATAGGGGAAGTGTGAAGGGGAGTAGCAACAGCCGAGTGCCAACAGTTGAGCCCGAGGCAGAAATGTTACATAACTCGTGGCCAGCCTAGGGAATTTATATTATTGGCTGTCAGTGCATTAATGGGGTAGGATGCGCAGAACAGCTGAAAACTGGGCCGTCTTCCTACGTGATGCGGACTGTAGTACCCAACAAGAACATTAATTTAGATACCTGTTTTTGATGGCGTAGCCTTACTAAATTTTACTGATTCATAACACAATTGAAGAGCTTGGAGCACGTTAATTGAAGAGCTTGGAGCACGTTAGTGCTATGTCACACACACATTCTTTCTGAATGATAAGTACAGATTCTCCAGTCATCATTAATGGGGGAATCATAATCATCACTTCCTACACTTCTCATCCTTTGTACTTAATACTACAGTTTATACCGTTTATAGGGACATATCGGCTACACCAAATGAGTCTAACAGTCCCATATAAATCCTTTGTAAATGCTGTATCTTAAAAATCACTTAGTATGACATTGCTTATTGTGATTTATCAAGTAAAATGGTATATTTTTCATTACAATTTTTGGTTAAATATATTGGCTTTTACATCCAATTATCATTTTTGTTTGTTACAAATTTGAGGATCACTAACAAAACTTTAATGCTGATTTGCAAACTCTTGATTTCTGTAAACTGCAGGCTTCGAATCAGTAGACAATGTGGGAACTGTAACTTACCCTATGGTCACCTTAACTCTGATTGGTAGCAATCGGAAGACTTGGTACCACACTGATTTGTAGATGTTCCATGCCAAATGCACAATGTTGTATCAGCTGGTGTTGGCTGCTTAGTTGTCTGCTTGTTCACTGAGGTATGCTGTTGCTATGGCACTACCAGTATTTTGTTTTTTTCATTATTTAACATGCCAGTACAAACAGTAAACTCAATTAACACTATGTATGCATGGGGTAAAAATCGCAGAGGGAGACCAAGATATGCGTATAGTAAGCAGATTCAAGTGGGTGTGGGTTGCTGTTCTTATGAGGAGATGAAAAGGCTTGCTCAGGATAGAGTAGGGTGGAGAGCTACATCAAACCAGTCTCCGGACTGAAGACCATAACAACAACAACATGTATAGCAAATGTAATGCTCAACATTTTATCTTGCATCATCCAGGACTATGTTTGACATAATTCTGTAATTTACAATGTTGCTAAAGCTTGCTTCACTTATTAAATGTATTTACATTTTCTAATGTTATGTTGTCTGTATTGAACTGTGGTAAGGAAATATAACTCTTTAGGACAAATGTTCAAATGAAGACACGTGTCTGTATCAGACAATCTTAAAAGTTACCAGATACTATTTTTATTTGAACTTTTATTTCCTTTATATTTTGTTGCCATGTTATTCCTGTAAATACAAACATAAGGAAAATTTCTCTTCAGTACATCTCCACAAATACTGTATAATAAATACTGTAGGTTTACTGTAGTTCTGCTACATTTTGAAATTTTGACACTGTGGGAGTCTGAAATTTGCAGACACAAAATTTTATGAAAAAATGCAAAAACCCAGTTTGTGCAACTATCAGCTACAATGACTGCAACATTGTTATAACCAGTTTTGAACATATTATAAAATGAATGGCTCACTGGCGAGATGAACTGGAGTAGATAATGCAAATCTTTGAACTTCGAGTCAACTGGAATTGGTTCCTTTTACTTCTGAATTAGCTGAACATCTGCTGGTCATCCTCACTTTACAATTATGAGTGTAGCTGATTCACCATGCACGGAAAATTTCACATACATACTTCCCGGTGTTTCATGCAAGAATTTGAAACTGTGAATGTTGGCAAACTTAAGATCTGATTTGTCATCAGCTGTTGTCCTCTTCCATATTTGGTTCAAAAAGTAGTCAGCTGCATTTAAAATATCTTCCTTCTCTATAATGGTGACTATGATTGGCTTCTTCTTGCAGCTTTTAAAAATAATATCTTTCTTGTCATTAGTGGTATAGACATTTCTGTAGTGAGCTCACTTGAACTTGTCGATTTTAGAAAAATCCCTGTCTGAAGGCAGAAGAGTGTGGCCTGGAATAAGAAAACAGTGCTTCACAGAATGAAATTGAACACTGGTTACTGGATGGTGCCAGAAAGCCATAATGTTTCAGTTCTTGTTCTGCTCTGCACAGTTTTCTGAGAACACAACAAGACTCTTTTCATTGTTATCATTGCTGATTTTGAAGTACTTCGTAATACAGCTAACAATTTTGTCACTACCTTGCTTTGCCACTGTCTCATTCCACAGGAACATGTACCCCTACTCTTTAGACAGCCATAGACACTCAAGTTTAAAGTCCATAATTTGCATTTGTGGGACACCGATCCAGATTTCGACATAGGAGTAGGAAGCGCTTACTGAAGATCCATGGCTGTCACATGTACATCAGTGTTTTTCTTCGCTTCTTCAGCTGGCTGTTGTAGGAGATTATTCATTCCCTCCACTCTGAGTAAATGTGCTTTGTATGTATACAAATTCACCACACCTTGAAGTCTGGCATGAGGTGGATTCAGGTAGAACTGAGAATGCGCTATATTTAATTGGCAAGGCTGTCACACAGCATATTACTTGGTCTTTTATGTTAGCTGTGGAGTGTTGATAGTGGGATGTGGAATAAGATGTGGGTGTAGACTGAGATAGGGGCATGAATGGGAGGGTTTTATGTGATTTTCTCTATTATTTTATACAATTTTTTTATTTCCAATATTTATTTGGTCATTGAGTAATTGTTTGTTGTGTGATAGTGCTTTATGTATGTGGAGATTTTCTTGGAAAGGGAGAAGGTGTCTGTCTCTACTAGCCTGTATGATTTTCATATCTTTTTCTGTGGTGTTGGGTGTATGGTGTTCTTGTTTCAAGTGGTTGGCAAATATTGAGTGGTTTGTGCCATAGCTCCATGCTCGATGTGCTCTTTGTATCTAGTGTCAAATGTTCTGCCTGTCATCCCAATGTATATATTATCACAGTCTCTGTAGCTGAGCTCACAGATACCAGACTGTTGGTATTTGTCTGCTTCTGGTTTTAGTTTGGGGGTGTGTTTTTGAATTGGGTTGCTTTTTTTGTAGGCAATGTTTATGCCTTGTTTCTTGAATATATTATCTACCTTGTACTGCGGCATGGGTGTGTGTTTGTCCTTAGGTTAGTTTACCTAGGCTTAAGTAGTTTGTAAGCTACGGACTGATGACCACTCAGTTTGGTCCGATAGAATTACAAACATTTGAACTCTCTTGTATGTGAATTTGTTGTGGTAGGTCAGTGTATGCCATTTTTTTATTGTGTGTGCTGTTTGTATGTGTCAATGTAGTTTGTGTTGGTTTTTTCTTCAACTGTGTCTTTATTTTCCTGTTTAGTTTGTCTACAAGGGTTTCTTCATAGACATTTTAGTGCTATTTGTTTTATAATAGTTAGCTCTTTCTGGTAATTAGAAGTGTTTAGGGGAATCCTTTCCTAGAAAACCTCCACATACATAAAGCACTATTGCACAACAAACAATTACTCAATGACCAAATAAATATTGGAAACCAAACATTGTATAAAATAATGGAAAAAATCACATAAAATCTCCTCTTCATGTCCCTAACTATCTCAGTCTATCCCACATCTCATTCCACATCCCACCATCACATACCCACCTCTCCGCTAAACATGAGACTCTCCGAACATGTCACACATATTGAAATAAAACTTCCAAACTTGCTCGGTCCCTGCTAACAACCATTCAGCCTCGTTCCCCTTACTGTTACCCCACATCACATACTAGATTCAACCTTAAAAACACAAGTCCCAATTCTGCCCCCCTCCCCCCTCCAAACCACACACACACACACACACACACACACACACACACACACACACACACACTCACTACTTGCATTACCACCACCCAGAAGTTTCAATATTACTGTTACTTCTTCACAATGAATACAGTACCTTAATTATTTAATAAAAGTCAACTGACAAATTTCTCCCCTCTACCAACCACCACCCCACCTTCTGCCCACCACTTTTGTCTTCCATCTCACTTCATATCCCACCTTACCACATCCAACCACCATTCAGCCATCTTTTCCCCACTACTCAACCCCCCCCCCCCCAATAATAGTAATAAGAATAATATTTAACTAAATAAAAACATTTCCATTAAAAATATATAATTTTGCCACTATTCCATTCCGCTTACTTCAAAACTAAATACACTAAAATATAATTTATTGTAAAACATACAAAAAGAACTACATTCGTGATGTTGGCAACATTCCAATAACACACTGTGTAGACTCTGTCAAAACAAAAATAAACATGTCTGATCTGTGAAAAACAATTATGGACAGTGCAAAAGTGACAGTGGAAGTAGTGGAAAAAACAATGACTCAGCATGAGGAATCGACAGTACTGCATGAAACAGACTGGCATTCCATGATGTGAGGCGAAAACAAGACAACATTTCTGTAAGTAACAAAACATTAGGCCTACTTTCCATGTTTTGTTAACGAACTGTTTTTGATCTAAAAACTAAACAAACTGTAGATTTCTATTATTACAGACCACTGAAGATGTTTTACTCTCATTAAAACGAAACACATCTGGTGAGAAATATCACATTTTATTTGTAGTTGCATAGACGGACAAACATTGCCATTCATAATTACGAAATACAGAGTTCCTGCTCATGATATATTGAAGGTACCAGCACTTTGACGTGATCTCAGATGACAATTACAGGTCAATCCACTCAGTGCTTGGAGTTATATCTTCAGTGATGATATGCTGAAAGGAATACTCACATGGACAAATAAAAAACTTGAAAAGATTCTTGGAAAGTACATGAATATGGAGAGAACAGAAATCAGACATACATTCTCTCTTTTGTAGTGATGGGACTGACTGTGATTTTCTTGTATCACTATGTCATGATCGAGATTTGCTGTAGTTCTCAGTTGCCTGAGATTTGACAATCCTCATGACAGGCAGCTACGTAAGATTTCTGATCCAGCAGCTGCTATAACAAACATTCTACATAAATTCAATGAAAATTTGCAGCGGTCCTATGTTCTTGGGGCTCATGCTACGGTTGATGAAATGCTAATTGGTTTTAGAGGACACTGTAAGTTAAAAATGTATATTCCATCTAAGCCGGCAAAGTATTATCTGAAGCTTCAATGCCTCGCCATTTCCAGGACTAATTACGTCTTCGGTATCTATCTCTAGTGTGGAAAAGGTACCGATGGAGCAGAACTTTCCTCAGATGAGAAGAAATACGCCATTCCTACTCAGGCTGTTCTCAGATTATGCAAGCCAATAGCACATAATAACCGAAACATTACTGCTGATATCTGATATTTGGTATGTGTCAATTGAACTTGCAGACTTACTGTGGAAATATGGTTTGACTGTAGAGGGGACAATGTGAAAGAACTGAAAGGAAATTCTGGCATCTTTCTTGCCTTCCCATAGATGTGAAGTTGGAACAACGATGTAAGCATTCACCAAACACATCACCTTGATTTCTCATGTACCTACGAAAGGAAGAGCAGTTATTCTTATATCAACAATGCATCACTCCGTAGAAGATGATGCTGAAAGTGAAAAATCTGCAATTCTGTTTTTTTCCGCATTCTTGACATGATTTTCTTCCACTTTCACTAGTGCACATTTTTTCCAGTTTTATTGACCATCAATAATATTCATTAATTTTTGACTAATGGTACCTTTTCAACATTAAGCTGCAATAATGAATTTTCAAGTAAGGTTCTACACTTAAATATTTCGATACGTTTCCATCACTGTAAATTTTGATGAGAGTTTCTAGTGCAGTATGAATAGGTCTATTCCACAGCACAGAATCTTTTATTTTGTAAATATGTAACCAACTGAAGAATAAATGTCTACGACTAAATGAGAAAAGTTGCACTAGATTGTGATATTTTACGTATTTCTTCCGCCTTCTGAACACGGTCCATGGGACCGCACGACTGTAGTTGCGTGAGAATTACTCACGACTGTGATTAAGGGTTAATCTGAACTGTGACTACATAGATGCACATTTACCATGTAATATGTACAATGGCCACCAATGACAGTGTCAATTTATAAGTGAAATGTGTTTGGTAGAAAAATGAATACTGAGTCTGATATGCAATGCTTATTTACACATGTTTATTGTTTATAATAGTTAGTATCTTTATAATATAAGCAAACAAGCAACAATTTGGTTTAAATGTAGGTATATTTTACTTGAAATGCAGTTTTAACTTTTCTTATTTCTGGCACATAAATATCCGGATTGTTTTTGAGCATCTATAATATCATAAACACATCAACTTTCGTAAGGTTTTTCATTGTCAGACTTCACAAAAATTCTTTTCCATTCTTACACAAAAGGTGTAAATGTGTTTTGCATCACAAACATTTATACACAGAAAACGCAAGGAAAAATCTAGTAACTCTTGCTGACAATGCTGTGGCGCACATAAAGCTTCATCTTAGTCATATCATGTAAAGTCACCAGAGCTTCATCCAATGACAGTGTGTTTACGATCATGTGACCTAATCTTCAAATTTAATGACTTTTAAACTTTAATTATAGAAAAATAACATGTTTTGTTAAGAATAATGATCAAAAATGCTATTTGAGCATTATAATAATTCAGAACAACAATAATCCGAACCATTTTTAACATATAAAAATAGCCTATTAATGTTACTGTGGTACGAAAGAATTTTGGTGTAGTAGTGTGCAGACACAATATCACAATAGTTGGCCAAAGTGTAATGGAATGAGAACTAGCCTTCTTCTCCAGACGGTAGAGTGCTTCTCCGTGAAAGGCAAAGGTCCCTGGTTCGAGTCCCAGTTTTGGCACACAGTTTTAATCTGCCAGGAAGTTTCATGGGCTTTGTCTGTTTTCTGAGCTTCTGCAATCCTAGAACTGACGTAAGGTGTATATGGATTGCCAATCCCGTGTAGTAGTGTTACAGCCACACTCAAAAGTTTACATGGACAGCATTAGTCTCTGCACTCATTCCAAAATAAAAGGAAACAACCTGAATTGTGAAAAGTTGAGTAAATGGATCGTTCAGTTACAGATAAGTGCCGAGGTTGGCAGTGTCATAAATGTGGTAGTTCAGGCTCTGTATGTTAAGCCGAGACTGTCCAGAAGGTGCCTAGTCGAGCACAAGTGCTCACACTTGCTTACTAGCTGGCAGAGCATGGCTTGCGAGAAGATGAGGTACTCAGGCATCGTTACGAAGTGTGGGGATAGTGTAAACTGTGTGCTGTCTTCAGCAGAATGAACACGTGTTAAGTTCGCCGCCGTAACCTTGTGAATATTAAAGGTGCAATGCTTAAAGTGGGGACTACCCCATTTCAGATCAGTGAAAAAGAGGGGTGATGGTCAGTTTCATAATAAAGTATGTCTTACTTGTTTAAAAATATTCATCGACATCAATTTCCATAAAGTTTGCAGCTATTATGTCAATAATTGAACATATGTACTGTGTCTTAACTGTCAGTCGGCAGAGCTCTCCCTAGTCTTGAACTGTCATAAGTCAGTATACATCAGAAGGCTTTGGGTGGCAGTAAATTGGTTTTTGGCTGCAGCTGACATCTACTTTGTTATCGTTTTGACTCCAGAGTATCTTGTATTGTCCAATGTGTTATTAAAATGAGTGATGATGCAGTTGCTGGTCCATCCCATAAGTTGCGTACAGCTCCTAGTAGTAGGCCTACTATTTCATTTTCATATACAAATAGTATTTAAAGCAATACACACAGTTTGTGGTCGCAACACTGTAGGGGGGAGATGTACCTTCTCCTCCCCGCTCACCTCTCTCTCTCTGCTGTAGCCCGAGTGAGGAGCTACAATTTTGTCTTCCACTGCTCACTCTGAACTTTGCCATGTAATAATTAACACACAGTACTTGTGCTAGCAACTTTATTCTGTTATGAAGAGTTGTAATTCTATTGATAGAAGCCCTCTCACTGATTTGTATTAATTGGCATCCATTATTTTTATGTTAATAAGTGAATAAAAGTAACAAAATACAAGTTTGTAGTGGTTTAAACTTTGTCTGAAAATGAGATTCATCATAAGGCTGCATCAGTTATAAGAAGTATTATGTTTCATATTAGCAATGCCATGATCTTCACTTCACCAGTTTGAAGTAATGTAAGTTTCATTTCAAATTTATTTCTCAGCAGGGCAGCACTCCTAGAAAATAAATTTACCAAGAAAGAAAGTACTCACCATAAAGCTATTTGTGTATAGCTACCTTGTTTCAGTATTTCCCTCCCCTCCTCTCTCCTTCCCTCACCATTACTTACTGTGAATTAGCAAATTGCTCACTGCTGCATTGTGTGCAAAAGACATCTCATACAAGAAGATAATAGGTGAACAGGCTTTTGTGGTGGTGGTCACTAATCACATGATAATGAAGTCAGACCTCGGTCTTCTACAATTCGTAAACCTCTGCACTACCCTTCATTACCAAATTGATGTCTCAAGATGTATCATATCAACCTATCAATAATGTTAGACAAGTTGTGCCATAAACATTTTTGTGCTGTAAACATTTTTCTTGCTGCTGGCAGTTTGTGTTTTATATCCTCTCAGTGTGGACTATCATCTGTTATTTTGTTGCTAAAGTAATAAAACTTGTCTGCTGATTTTTAATGTTCCATTTCCTAATAGGTGTCCTTCGGCCTTTGACTACACTTCACTATCATTGTTTTACTTTTCCTGCTGTCCATATTATAACTTTGTTTCAAGACATTATTTATTCTGTTTGCCTGCTTTTCTGAGGCTTTTACAGTCTCTGGCAGAGTTACTCTGTCATCAGCAAGCAACAAAAATTTTTCTTTTCAGCACACCTGATTTTCAATTTTATCTTTTGTTCCCTTTACTGCTTACTCATTGTAAAGATTGAGTGGGGTGGTGTGTGTGTGTGTGTGTGTGTGTGTGTGTGTGTGTGTGTGGTGTGTGGGTTGGGGGAGGGGGGGATTATAGGCTGCAATCCTGTATCACTCCCTTCTGAACACGCTGTACCTAACAATTCTCTCCTGACATTTTATCCCAGCTTCCTTCAGAATTCCAGATAATATTATCAAATAGTCACTACAAATCTACATGTTATGTAACTATGGTTTATCTTTTTAAATCTGAAATGGGACATTATTAAACTAGAATGTGTGTTAAAATATTTTATTTGCCCTACTACTTTCTGGCACTATACTTTCCCAAGTGCATTTTAGTACTGTCTGTTACTGATCTCAACTGCTTGAGAATGGGCAGTGCCAGAAATCAGTAGTGGAAATAGATATTTTAAAACACATCCTGGTAGAATTATGTACTTTTCAAATTTATTGAAGCTATGGGGCCCACCCAGAAGAAATCATTTAAATCTATCTTCTAAAATAATATATAAGGTTCACATTGCCTCACACATTCCTACCCCTCAGGGGCTCAGCATTAATTTGCTGAGTACGGGCTTGGCGAACCCGGGGTCCTGAGCTGTGGGCTGTGTCGCGCCAACAGTCCGCTACACCGTAAGCTCTGTGCGTGCTTCAACGACCATCGTTCGGCGCGACGGTGGAACGTTGTACGTTTCAGAGCCCGGGGATCTTGGCTTCATCGCCCGGGTCGCGAGGATGGTACAAACCTCTATAAAAAACCCCTCAATCTCAAGGTGTGCTACGTGCCGAGGAGATGCATGGCTGTTGAGGTTGAACAGCCGCTAGCGAGCAACCTCTGAGGAACCTGCCGCACCTCAGTTGTACAAGGCTTACCCAGGCAAGCGGGGCTCTGCCTGGGTGGACCTCTTTTCCCTAGCTGCTCGTGGGACGAAAATGAAACGAGCAATAACTAGCGTGGGCGGTCGCAAAAACGCCGTTTCTAAGCGTGGAAGATCTGACTTTAATGCTACAGTATATGATCCTAAGTCGTTCCCTTCCCTGGCAACGCCATGGGAAGAACGCCAAGCTTTACGCTGTCCGGATCCCTACTCACCGCGATATCTTGTAATTTCCCGAACTGATGGGGAGACTTTCTTGTCCACCAAGCCGCAGTTCTTCGTTGAACATCTCGAGGACAAACATGGTGAGGTGGAGTCTTTCTCTAAAATGAGAAGTGGGGCTGTTCTGATACAGACGGCATCCCCAGCCCAGTCCAGGGCATTATTGGCCTGTGACAAGCTGGGTGATATACCTGTCAGTGTCACGCCCCACAAGACCCTCAACATGGTCCAAGGTCGTATTTACCATCGTGACCTATTGTCACAGTCTGATGAAGAGCTACGTACTAACTTGGAGCGCAGAGGTGTTCACCTAGTTCGACGTGTTTATAGGGGACCACGAGATAACAAGGTTGCCACCGGTGCATTCATCCTGGCCTTCGAAGGCGATACACTGCCTGAGAAGGTCAAGGTCATGATCTACCGGTGCGACGTTACACCATACGTCCCGCCCCCTATGAGGTGCTTCAGGTGCTGGAAGTTCGGGCATATGTCCTCCCGGTGCACTTCTAGCCCTGTGTGCAGGGAATGTGGACGTCCATCTCATCCGGACGCTCCTTGCACCCCACCTCCCGTCTGTGTGAACTGCAACCAGCTGCATCCACCGTGCTCTCCAGACTGCAAAGTTCTACACAAAGAACGTAAGATAATGGAAATTAAGACCTTGGACCGGCTATCATACAATGAGGCAAGAAAGAAGTACGAGCGTCTGCATCCGGTGAGCATGACTACCTCCTTTGCAGCTGTAGCGTCGTCCCCGCGCATCACGGGTACGACTCCCAACAAGGTATCGCCTCCATCTGTAGGCCCTAGAGGCCATAAAAGTACCACAGCGCCCTCATCAGATGGGGGCAACACTCCATCTGATACTAAAGCACCTGTTGTGGGGGAAACCTCCCCACAACCATCGGGGACACCAGTCCCCAACCCCCAGCCGGAGAAACAACAGCTTCCTCCGGCACCTCTCCCTCGGAAGGGGTCCTTCGGGACGCTCCCTTCTGGGGAGTCCCAGGGTGCACCAGGGGATCCCAGCCTTTGGCTGAAGGATCCAAAACCTTCTGGTCGAAGGGCTTCTGGCTCTTCGACAGTCTCTGCTGCCACTTCTGGGAAGCCCTCCCGGCCCTTGACACCGAAGGGCCAGCGAGAGGGCAAAAAGAAGCCGAAGAAAAAGGATGCGAAGGAGGCATCATCAGTGCCTCGGAAGGACCGCTCTGCCACCTCTTCGGCATCTGAAGACGAGGTAGAGATCCTCGCATCACCTGAGGATCTCGCCATACTCGGAACGCCTGAACCGATGGTTCAGGATCCTGCAGAGTCTGCGCAGTTGGCAGCAGGTGCTCCTGCTGAATGACCATTTACCGCCTTACATTATGGCTATTCAGCAAACTGCAAACATCATCTTGCAGTGGAATTGCGGTGGCTTTTTCCGCCACCTGGCTGAGCTGCGGCACTTACTCTGCCGCTTCCCTGCCATCTGTCTTGCCTTGCAGGAAACGTGGTTTCCCGTCGAGAAGAGCCCCGCCCTCAGAGGGTATCGGGGCTATTTTAAAAACCGAACCGTCTATGACAGGGTTTCTGGCGGCGTCTGTGTTTATGTCCACGCCTCTGTCCCCAGTGCTGCTGTGCCTCTTCAAACGTCTCTAGAGGCAGTCGCTGTTCGACTCCGGGTAGTACGAGATTTTACCGTCTGCTCTGTCTATCTTCCACCTGATGAGGCCATCTCTCCCACAGACCTCGCAGCCTTGGTTGCCCAACTTCCCCCACCCTTTCTTCTTTTGGGGGATTTCAACGCCCATCACCCTCTGTGGGGTGGCACACAGACCTCGGCCCGGGGTAGGGATGTTGAGTCTCTCCTGTCAGAGCAGAATCTCGGCCTTCTTAACACCGGTGCTCCTACCCACTTTAGCACAGCACATGGTTCGTTTTCTGCCATTGACCTGTCTGTCTGCAGCCCTAGCCTCCTTCCACATCTCACCTGGAGGGTCCATGACGACCTGTGTGGGAGCGACCATTTTCCGATCTTCCTGTCGCTCCCACAGTGTACGCCTGCCACCCGTCCGTCTCGCTGGGCCCTCCGTAGGGCTGACTGGCCAGCTTATTCTTCAGCTGCTGTGATTTCCTCTCCGCTTCCAGCAGATGTTGATGCCGCCGTTCAGCAGGTCACAGAGGCTATCGTTTCTGCAGCCGAAAACTCTGTTCCCATCACATCCGGTTCGCTCCATCGCCCATCGGTGCCCTGGTGGACACCGGAGATTGCTGAGGCCATCCGCGAACGTCGGCGAGCACTACAGCGCCACCGACGCCACCCTTGTGTCCAACATCTCGTGGCCTTCAAGCGTCTCCGAGCACGAGCCCGGCGACTGATACAGGAAAGTAAGAGGGCTTCTTGGGAGAAGTACGTCGCCTCCATTGGTTCCCGCGCTTCTCCTTCCAAGGTGTGGTCGCAGGTTCGACGCCTCTTTGGGCACCGCCCACCGGCGGGAATTCCGTGTCTCAGCATTCAGGGTTCGCTCTGTACTGACCCTGTCGACGTCGCTGAGCACCTGGCAGACCATTTTGAACGTACGTCGGGGACTGCTGCCTATAGTGCAGATTTTCGTGCCATTAAAGAGCGAGCAGAGAGCCAGCACATTTCATTTCGAACACGGTGTCGTGAACCATATAACGTCCCATTTACTGAGTGGGAGTTGGAAAGTGCCCTTGCTGCATGCCCGGATACCTCCCCTGGACCCGATCGCATTCACAGCCAGTTCCTCCGACACCTATCAGCGGATGCCAAAAGCCAACTTCTCGCCCTGTTTAATCGCGTATGGCTTGAGGGTGTTTTTCCGTCCTCGTGGCGGGAAAGCATTATCATTCCGGTGGTTAAGCCTGGGGCAGATCCGCAGGTGGCTGATAGTTACCGCCCGATCAGCCTCACCAACGTTCCATGCAAGCTTCTCGAACGGTTGGTGAGTCGGAGGCTCATGTGGATCCTCGAGGACCGAGAACTGTTGGCGCATCAACAGGGTGGGTTCCGTCAAGGCCGCTCCGCAATCGACAGTCTCGTGTCCCTAGAGTCAGCCATTCGTACAGCATTTTCTCGCCGTGAACACCTGATTGCCGTCTTTTTTGACCTCCGGAAAGCGTATGACACCACCTGGCGCTATCATATTCTGTCTACGCTGCACAATTGGGGCTTACGGGGTCCACTTCCTACATTCATTAAGAACTTCCTGGCGTTGCGTTCTTTCCGTGTTCGTGTTGGTTCTTGTTTCAGCTCACCTCGTTGTCAAGAGAACGGAGTCCCACAAGGTTCCGTTCTTAGTGTTCCTTTATTCTTAATCGCCATAAACGGTCTAGCTGCGGCTGCGGGGTCATCGGTTTCTACTTCCTTGTATGCCGATGACTTCTGCATGTATTACAGCTCCTCCAGCATTGGCGTAGCTGAACGGCGATTGCAGATCGCAATTCGAAAGGCACAGTCGTGGGCGTTTGCCCACGGTTTTCAATTTTCTGCATCCAAAACCCGTGTGATGCATTTCTGTCGACGTCGGGCAGTACACCCAGAACCCGAACTTTACTTAGCTGGCGACCTGCTACAAGTCGAAGAGACGCACAGATTCTTAGGTATGGTGTTTGATGACCGTCTGACCTGGGTGCCGCACCTACGCCAGTTAAAACAAAAGTGCTGGTGACACCTCAACATCCTGCGCTGTCTCAGCCACACTGTTTGGGGAGCCTCGCGCCAAACGCTATTACAACTTTACAAGGCCCTCATTCAGTCGCGCCTAGACTATGGCAGCATAGTCTACGATTCGGCTGCGCCGTCAGCGCTGCAGGCAATAGACCCAATCCTCCACTGTGGTGTTCGTTTGGCGACAGGGGCTTTTGGCACTAGCCCTGTGACAAGCCTCCTTGTCGAAGCTGGAGTCCTCCCGCTGCGGTTCCGTAGGCAACACCTGTTAACATCTTATGTTGCTCGTGTTCAGGCCTCGCCCTTCCACCCGAACCGCCGGCTCCTATTTCCAGACGCTGCACTCCCTATCCCTCCACGACGGCCAAGGTCGGGATACCCGATCTCGGTCCGTGTTCGTATCCTTCTTTCGTCTCTCACATCCTACCCACTTCCTACCATTTTCCACTATTCCTCTCACACTCCTCCTTGGTCCATTCCTCGTTTGCAGCTCCGTCTGGACCTGTCCCATGCGTCGAAGGCCTCTGTTTCCTCCGTACATCTCCGTCACCAGTTTCTACAAGTGCTCGAACCGTTCCGTGCCACAGACGCCATTTACACAGATGGTTCCGTAGTAGATGGCCGTGCTGGGTATGCCTTTCTACATCACAACCATGTAGAACAGCATTCTCTGCCCTGTGAGAGTAGCATCTTCTCCGCCGAGCTGGTCGCTATTCTCAGAGCTCTCCAACATCTCAAAGCCTGCCCCAGGGGGTCATTCGTCATCTGTACTGACTCCCTGAGTGGCTTACAAGCGATCGACCAGTGTTTCTCTCGGCACCCAATAGTACGTTCGATCCAGGACACTGTTCACTCCCTGGGCCGATCAGGCCGTTCTGTGGTCTTTGTGTGGACCCCAGGTCATGTTGGCATACCAGGGAATGAACATGTTGATCGATTGGCCAAGCAGGGTACTATGGGACCACCTCTAACTATTGGTGTCACGGAACAGGATGTTCAGCTGGTGTTGCACCGAAAAGTACGTGAGGCTTGGAGCACCGAGTGGGCTACGGCGACTGCACCGAATAAGCTTCGGGCAGTGAAGCTCTCCACAGCTTTGTGGAAATCTTCACTGCGGCCGACCCGCCGAGAGTCAGTTGTCCTCTGTCGCCTTCGGATAGGACATACGTGGCTCACCCACGGGTATCTCCTTCGGCGCGAGGCTCCACCCGTGTGTCGATGTGGCACTGTGTTGACAGTAGCCCATCTTTTAATGGACTGTCCGCTTTTAGCCGACTTGCGGCGATCTTTTCATATCCCAGACACGCTATCATTAGCTTTAGCAGACGACGCCTCTATGGCTAACGCAGTTTTAAGTTTTATCCGCGCTTCTGGTTTTTATGCATCTATCTAACCGTGGGTGCTGTTGCCTGATCTCTTAGGCCAACAGCAACCCAGATCTTTTATATTTTCGAGCCCTTAGGGGTTTTTAGTGTGTGCAGTGTGGCTGGCTCATCCTGTTTTTTCTTTGTGATCAGCCAGCCAAGGTTCTCTGCTATCCAGTTTTATTCGTGACTTTATTTTACTCATTCTGTGTGTCTTCGTCTTGTAATGTCAGTGGCTTGTCTATTGTTAACCTGCCCTTTTGTGCGGTGTCATTTTCAGGGCATTGTTTTATCTTTATTGACAGTTGACTCTCAGCTAGGAACAGGGGACTGATAACCTAGCTGTTTAGTCCCCTTAAAACAACCAACAACAACAACAACACACATTCCTACATTTTTCTGGAACACAATCAAATTTTTCTTAGGGTTAGCTTCTGCTTCTTTCCATTCTTATGTTTATTATTTATTTTAGCATTTGGTAATCATGACCTAATAATCAATAGTATGGTAATATTCACACTTGTCAACTCTTGCCTTCTTGTTTTGAATCAATATACTGTTAATGGCAATAGTGGAGGATAGATGGTGACTCACTGTAAAGATGATCACTGAGATGCAGACAGGCATGTAAAATAGACAATCACATTCACACAACTTAAATTTTCATTCATGTTCTTCATCAGAAAAAGATACTTACATTCATTTAATCACTCAGACACACATGTCTGAGTCATTATGTGAATGTACATTTATATTTTTCTGATGAGGGCCATGGCTGAAAATTTAAGTTGGGTGAATCTGATTTTTTATTTTATATTCCTGTCTGCGGTTCAGAATTCGTCTTTATGTTGAGTTGCTATTTATACTCTGTAACTGACATTCCAACCTGTATTTTCTGTTGTTATTTTGTTAATCAGATGGGTGATAAACTTGTAGAACATCCAGCATTGCAGTAATATAATAGTAAGCAATAGACAAAATTCGTAAGAAAATTACATAAATAATTTAAAGTGTGCTTTATTTTTTGAGTTGTTATATTTTACTCATTTTAATATACAGCTAATACATTTGAGTGTCATGTATTGCAAAGATACATCAAAATGTCATTGTTTGTTGTATTTTCAGCCGTCGCCTTTAGATATTTGTGACTTTTCATGTATTGAATGTTTCTAGAGAACCACCCTTCCATCTGGTGAGACGAGGATGGGGAGAATTCCTTGTTCGTGTAGTTATATTTTTTTATCTATCGAGAAACAAGCCACTGACAATTTACCATAGACTGCAACTTGATCGGACACAGTGTGGCTATCAAAGGGGTGGTATGTATATTTCTTCATATGCTAGACTTTAAGGAAGTTCTGTTTCAATACTGCTGACATAATTGCCACATTCATAATTTATTACATGTCACAAAAACCTTCTACAGACTTGTAAAAATGTTAAAAATGTTGTAGGTTGATTGGGATTTAGTTTTCATGATATACATCTGACTGGGGATACAAACAAATTAATAAATTTATTAGTTGATAGCATAAAAAATGATTCAGAATGACACCATTTTAGGTTAAATTCTGAATGCAAATAGACAAGATTAATGAGTTCTTTGCTTATTTATTCATAAGATATCAAAAAGAGGCAATAAATGGATATTTCCGTCTTTCTGAATGCCATATAACTACAAGTATAGAAAATGTAAGTAGCTATTAATCAGGAATGTCGAAAAAAAATCTTAATTCACAAATCCTTGAATATATGTAAACAAATTAACCTGTGAAAGCGTATTTATAAAATTTCAAGAACCAGTATTGATGTCGAGACCTGTCTAACTCCCTTAGAGCAAAAGCTGAAAGAAAAACATTTAATGTGAAAATTTGAAGTTTAACAATGGTACTTTGTCCAGGTGAAAAACTTGTATTACAGTAACATTTTTGGCCTACTGCTGTGTTTCTCTGTGTCGGTTTTGGTATTAGAATAGGTACAAGGTGTTCCTCGATGTTGTAAGAGGTGTCCACAACCTTTTGGTCATACAGGTATAGTCCCCTATATGGGTTTCACTTCCATCCTTCAAACTTCTACTTCTCTTGAGCATATCAGTTCCTGCTCCAGTGAGTCCTTCTTATGTAACGATTCTCTGAGCAGTTTACAAGCTATCAACAAGTGTTACCTTCACCATCCTTTGGTACTGTCTATCAGGAATCTGTTTATGCCTTCTATTGATCTGGGCCCCAGGGCATGTAGGAACACCAGGGAATGAACTTGTTGACAAACTGGCCAAGCGGGCCAGTTCTGGAGCTCGGCATCCCAGTAACTGATCCTCGATCAGTATTAACGCAAGAAGTGTTTGGGATCTTGAAATCTGAATGGCATGACCTGACTGTTCCAAGCAAATTGTGTTACCAATGATACTATGAATGTATGGAGGTCCTACATTTGGGCCTGTTGCAAGGACTCTGTCATCCTTTGCCAGCTCTGCATTGGCCATACCTGTCTGACTCACAGTCATCTCATCTTTCATGAGGACCCTTCTCAGTGTCGCTGTGGTTCATGTTTAACAGTGGTCCACATCTTGTTGGAATGTCCTGATTTAACCACCCTAAGATGGAATTTTAGTATAACTGGTATGCTCCCTTTGGCACTAAGAGACAATGATCCATATGAATAAGAAAGAGCACATGCTTCAGAGAAGATTCCCAGAGCAAAAGAACATTCTCTGAATAAGTTCTCAGTTTATTAAGAATGAAAAATTCTGAGCAGGAAGTTTTTCTCACTACCTCCCCTCCTTCTTGAGTAAGTTCTCAGTGTGTATGTTGTGTATTCATGTCCGGAACAGAACAGCTGTTTAATCATGTATTTCTTTCAACAAGCTCAATCAGGCAAACCGTGTAGTGTATAATTGTGGAACAGACATCTATATGTTGAGGAAGACCGGTACTATGTTTAGATTTTAGTATCATGTGCAGCAGAAAATTATTAAGAATAAATATTGAAAGTTCATGAAATTAATTTTCTGACTGTCTTACCGAATTTTTGACATGCGAGAAAATTTTTTGTTACTGAAGTTTGGTTAACACAACATGTGAATGAAATTTTAACAATACATCACATTTTCATCTGTTCCAACATGGAACACCATCAGAGTTTTCTAACACGAGGTACTTTTTGTTAAATACGACGCTTGTTAATTAAGTATTAAGTAAGAACCTGTACAGTTTTGCTATTAGAAACAAAATGGTAAATTTGTAATTAATTAATTATTAATTTTTCCGTCATGTCTACTTACATCTAACATCATGAATAAACATTTATGTTGTCAGAAAACATATCTTGGAATGAACAATAGCAGTACAAAAAACAATACTACAGTATTGCAGCAATATTTATTTTATGTAATACAAACTGTGAAGTCCTGAGATGTACTTTGTTTGGATTTAGTTATTGATAAGGCCATTTAATAGACCCTAAACATACATAACATACAATATAATTTTGTTGCATAGCTATTTATGATTGTAAATACGCACTCCAAACACACAGCTGAATCCACTCATGTTTCATTTCTATGTTGATAGTGAAAAGACTCCACTGATACAACTCTCGTCACTATATAAAATGCTCAAAGTGTCACTATAATGATTTTTGTGAAAGAAGCGACTTGCCAGTCAAATAATGTTTTCATTCTTTTATTGGTATAAAGTTATGTAATTCCTGTCATATTTCTTCAGACTTACTATTAAGGTATCTTTTTTGCCTCTGTAGTTACACACAGCGAAAGAGAGACTTAACATGATGAAAGCTCAAACAGTAGTAAGATTACTTCATGCGGTGAAATTAAAATTATGTTGTACTACTGTTTTAGAACAACAGTTTCAAATATTTACTGAAAATTTCGAAAAATATATAACAGAAAATAAAAAATATTGGCATTTTTATATTGCTATACAGGGTGAAACTAAATTCCTGCACTCGGGCTTCGCAGCGGGATTCCTCACATGCTAGCAATAAAAAAATGTCTCACACAAAATTTCATCCTGCGCATATTTCCGGCAGTAAATGGATATCAAAGATTGAGATGGGTGTGTGTTCCGTATGCCAGTGTGTTTCAGAATTATACTACTACACTAACTTCTAGGGGATGTGGGAGGTGTATTGAGGAACGAAGTGAGCATGGAAACCCATGCCCGGAAATGTCATCCAATGACGCTACAGAGTGTCGAAGTCTAGCGGCAGGAGCTGGTGCCTGTAACTTGGACTCTCTGTAGTGTCATTGACTGGCGTTCTGGGCATGGGTTTCCATGCTCATTTTGTTCCTCAAGATGCCTTACATCCCTTACAAGTTTGTTGGTGTAATTATGAAACACACTGACACATGGAACACACAGCCATCTCAGTCTTTGACATCCATTTACTGGAGGAAATATGTGCAGCATGGAATTTTGTGGTAGACATTTTTCATTGTTGGCAGGTGTGGAATCGCGCTGCGAAGCCCGAGTGCGCGAATGTAGATTCACCCTGTATATGTAAAAGAAGTATAACCAGTTTGTATCAAAACTGAAACTTCCTTGCAGATTGAAACTGCGTGCCAGGTCAGGATTCAAACCCAGACCTTTGCCACTCACAGACAAATGCCCCATCATCTGAGTTGCCTGTGCATTTCCCACAGCTTTAGTTCCGACCTTCACAGAAGCTCTTCTGTGAAACTTGCATGACTTGCAGTCCTGAAAAAAAGGCTGTTGTGGAGACATAGCTTAGCTACAGCCTGGAAGAGGTTTTCCAGAATGAAATTTTCAATCTGTAGCAGTGTGTGTTCCGATATGAGACTGTGTGCTTGGTCAGGACTTGCACTCAGGACATTTGCCTCTCATGGGCAAGGTTTGATTTAGGTTTTTCTGTGAGTTCGCTGAATTGCTCCAGGTGAGTGCTTTCAAAGGACACGTTCGACGTCTTCCCCCATCCTTGACAAAAAAGCTATCAGAGCATGTGCTCTGCCTCTAACGACCATGATGTCAATGGCCCTTTATCCCTAATCTTCTTTCCTCTTCCTTTCCATAAGATATCAGAAAATTTGGGAACCATAGTTGTGCATGACTGCACTACTTTGACATTAAACAAAGTATGATGGGAACAGTGTGACTAATGTTACCATGATAACACATAATACTCACTGCTGTTGTAGCCTAAGAAATTTTAACTATTTTATAGGATTAAATAACTGTGAAGATGAATCTAAAAGTTAAAGCATTGTGTTTCTCATTTACTAACATGGGTAAGTGTAATAAATCTATAATTGGATTTGAACCAAAGTTGTTCATATAATAGTAATAATATGTGTCAAAAGAGAGAAAAAATTGTGACCATGCTAATTCAAAATAATTTCAGAACAAACAATAACAACTTTCAAATGTAATGATGAAAATCAAGATTTTAGCTTTCTATGCTTTCAAAATGAAAACAAAAAAAGGAATCAGGTTAGAATTCACTAGCAGCACTAATCATTGGCTACCATCATACTGTTAATCACGAATTAAACAATAACATTCATCACATTAATGTGCACTAAGCTTACAAGCTAACAATCATTATGTACTTCATTGAGTATTGATTAAAATATGTCGCTCACAGTGTCAAGCATATGGGGCCCCAGAATCTGTTATACTACACAACTGCAGTTTTAGTTAAATTTTTCTGAACACAGGCATACAGGATATAAAAGAGAAATTCCTTAAGGAAATTTAATTGGGTACTGAATAACACATTAACTGTCATATAGGGACCCCGAATCTGTTATAGTACTTTTTAGTGAAAATTAACTGATTATTAACTTGCACAGTAATTGATATAGGTGAACCTCAAAACTGTTGTAGTGGTGAGTGTCACATTTAGAATCAGTTTTCCTATTCATTGAGTACAAACTGTAAGCACAACACTATAAGAGGCAAATTTATTAATTATTGATATAGAGAGTGTCTAGAGTATTTGGATAGCTGAATTTTTATGTCAATTTTTAAAACACTCTCCAAATTTGTAAAGTACTTAAAATACACTTTTCAGTACTTCTTTAACAAGGAGCAAGTAAATTTAAACCGTTAATAATCTCCAATAGTTTCACTTTTTTAACACGCCAAGTAATTGAAGGTACATTATGTCCCAGATTGGAAAACTAAGCTGATTTTGAATATGTCAGCCCTACTGAAATATTGTGAAGATAAAGGAATTTCACTTTTAGGATTTCTTGTAAGTAATCAAGGATTAAGGATAGGAATCTAACGTATAGTGATGCGTGTCAGTGACATTCACCTGACACACAAAGTTTATCATAATCCTTCTATTAAACAAATGTAACAAAAACTTATTCATGCAATATAACACTCTAAATCCTTACATAGCCAGGTGGTGTAGTGGTGGCTGCACTGTAGTACACAACCGTGACTCTTCATACAGTGTGCACTATAAAACCTCTTCTTGGCAATGGGTGGGTGATGTCGTAGTGGGTAAATATTTTAGCCCTTGCAGCATTTTATCTAGCTTACTATGAAATAAGTTTATTTTGATATGTTCTTTTTTATCTTGCAGCACCAGAGACCATAGCTGATTATTGGATCTACACTGATATACCACGTAATACTGTTATTGTAGACAGTATTGTCGAACAGGGGTACAAAGAAGAAAATGTGACCATAAAAGAAGATAGAGATGATGGAAGTAGAGTGCAAGAGTCAAGTTCAAAAGTGTGTAACCTTTATTTAAAGGAAGATAGCATGTCTAACATAATTAGGCACCAAACTACGCATATGTCGCTAATTGATTTGATAACATTAGTTGGTGGCATTGTAACTGAACATAACTATTCTACATTGCATCAATCAGGGCAAAGAATTCAAAATAAACCCAGTCAGCAAGTGCCTTTTGCAAATCCATTTCCAGTATTGATTGAAGGCAAATCAGGAGTGTCTATACTTAAAACATCAGTGAAACGTAGTGCTCCTGGTGGTCCACCCAAGAAGAGGCACATATTAATGAACAGCTCATCTAAAGCTGAATATGATAAGCTTTTCAGGTTAGTTATTTATTGTCAACCTTGTATCATATTGATGATAATGTTTTATGTTCTGTGTGTTACATACCGGTTTATTCTAGTTTTCATTTGTCTGTGGAGGCATACATATGATATAGACACGGTGTCTATTCTTCCAATTTCTATACAGATGCACAAATATGCCCGATTCCTTGCGGGAATCCAGAACTATTAAAAAAGTCTATGTTATCTGTTGGGGGATTAGTACGTCGGTTAGTGCAAGCCATGTTAGCTGTCTCTGCTACTGCCATTTAGGACCTTGAGGGTCAGGTGTGGAGGGAGAAATTAAGTAGTGCGGCACTTAATTAATACTGTACACATCTATATGAGGTGTAATCATATGGAATTGTGTGTATGCTGCAGCTCCACTCAAGTGAGTGCAGTAATATTTCTAGATCGATACAATCCAATGCCTTTATTAAATGAAAGAAGATGTCTAGCATTTGCAGCCTTTTGTTTAACCCAGCCAGTGCCTCACAGATAAGAGAGTATAGAATTTTCACTTGTTAAACCTCTTCTAAAATCAAACTGTACTTTTGACAACATATTATTGGAACTGAAATAAACAATTAGCCTTGAATATACACCCTTTTCAAAACCTTTAGCAAACACTGACGGGATAGAAATAAGTCTAAAGTTGTCTATATTACCTCTTTCTCCTTTTGTGAGTAGATTCACTTTTTTTCTGGAAGCAGGAAAATTTTTAATGCTCTTGTTCTCTTAAGTTATTTTTTAATAATTTTAGAAGCGAGATTTATATGTACTGCACAATTGTGTACACTGAAAAACAAGGCTTTTTTATGGGCTAAAATAATTAGTTTTGAAGTACTGGCTTGTAATAAATAAACTGATCATTCAGTAATTAACTCACAAAATATAGTGGAATACACGTAACCCAAATCTTCCATGTTCTCTGAAATTTACAAACTGCTGCACAATGCAACACTCACTTGTTGCTATATCTGTAATGATCTGCTGCTGGTGGTAGTTTGTGTGCTTGATGGAAAGATTGAACACTGACAGTCATATACATGTTGTTTCCATTGAGGGAAAATTTTCTGCTGCAGCTTAAACTCAGTAAAAGGTATGTACACAATTGAGATCAGTGGGTCTGTCAGGGTTAATCTGTCAGAAAACTGAACATCCCAAAAGGAAAAATGACAAAGAATGCTAAGTACTGGGCTAACAGATTCAGGACAATACTTTTGTATTCTGCTAGATACCCCAGCATATGTATAAGACTCCTACATCTTTCATTGACTGAATCTGCCCTTCATCAGTATCATATAGGACTCTTTCAGATAACAGAAATCTATTTTCTGAGAGAGTTATATGATTCCCTGAAGGAACTAAGGTTCTATTTAGTTCACCTGCTATATTCAGAAAGTGATTATTAAATACTGTACATACACCCAATTTATCAGTGACAGAAACATCTCTACTATACACTGACTTTATATATTCAACCTGGTACTGCTGCCTAGACACTTCCTTCATGACTGACCATATGGTTTTAATTTTATTCAGAGAATTAGCTATTCTTTCTGCACACCACATACTAATGACTTTTCCTACAACCTTACTATACTGTTTGTAATGGGCTGCTGCAGTTTAATTGTAACTGCTTCTAACCTTTTGCTATATTGGCACAAATGTGAATTTTGTGCAAAATGTTACAAGGTATTATAGATCAAGTTAGTGAAATGCTTATAGATGTTGACTGTGATGTTACTGTTATGCCAGAGCACTTCTTAAATAGTGATAATTCAGAGGCTTTCTTTACCAGACTGTCTGCCTGTTTTTCTAGGAGTTCATTGCAGTGTGGGAGAGTTGCCATGTATGTGAAAACTGGCATTACTTTTCAGTTCATCATTATTTTAAAATACTGCATAGAAAAGATAGTTGAATGTTGTGCAAGTGTAGTTGAACTTAATGGAAATAAACTTCTCATTGTTGTTATTTATAGCTCCTTTGACTTTGACTTCAGAACATATCTGCTCAAGTTAGTAGGGTTTTAGGTAATACATATCATTTGATGCAAACAATGTTCTTTGCAATTAAAGTGCAGGGGAACAGCAGAACAACCTTAGAT
This sequence comes from Locusta migratoria, assembly GCA_026315105.1. Lineage (NCBI taxonomy): Eukaryota > Metazoa > Arthropoda > Insecta > Orthoptera > Acrididae > Locusta > Locusta migratoria. The sequence continues at coordinate 41,395,737 of CM048755.1, read as the reverse complement.
AGCATTTTTGTTCATTCTTCATTACTAGAGGAGCACTCTGTCAGCAGATAAGTAAATGACCTTTCATATCATAATGCACAAATATCAACTGTAAACGATTTTTGTACTCAAATAAATTTAAATATAATTATAAAATACAAGGATGGAAAACTTAAATAGTGGCAACTATTTATTCACAACCAATACAAAAGTGTTACATGTTCGCACGTGTTACTGTCCTTCAAAGTAGTCACCAGCATTGTGTAAACCCTTTGCCAGTGATGTGAAGGGCGTAGAATACTGTTTGCAGAGCCTGTTCTGTTGATGTTGTGAATGAAGAGGTCTACTGCCTGTGGAATGTCTGGAACAGTTCTGAAGTGAATGCCACGTAGTGGTTCCTTCATCTTCGGAATCAAATCAATGTCACAAGGACTTATGTCTGGGGAGTATGGTGGATGATACAGTACTTCCCAGTCCCATTGACTGAACAGAACAGCCACACAGCTTGCACTGTCTGTGCCCCCTCAGGGGCTCAGCATTAATTTGCTAAGTACGGGCTTGGCGAACTAGGGGTCCTGAGCTGTGGACTGTGCCACGCGAACAGTCTGCCACACCGTAAGCTCTGTGCGTTCTTCAACGACCATCGTACGGCGCGACGGTGGAACGTTGTGTGTTTCAGAGCCCGGGGATCTTGGCTTAATCACCCGGGTCGCGAGGATGGTACAAACCTCTATAAAAAAACTTCTCAAGGTGTGCTACATGTCGAAGAGATGCATGGCTGTCGAGGTTGAACAGTCGCTAGCAAGCAACCTCTGGGGAACCTTCTGCACCTCAGTTGTATTAGGATTACCCAGGAAAGTGGGCCTCTGCCTGGGTGGACTTTTGTTTCCCTAGCTGCTAATGGGACAACCATGAAATGAGCTCGTAATGTTGGTGGACGTACAACCACCATCTCTAAGAGAGTGAGAGGAGACTTTAATTCTGCTGAATATGACCCCCGATAGTTCCCTTCCCTCGCCACGCCGTAGGAGGAACACAGGGCGAGAAGTCAAGGCGAGGTGTATGTCCCTCGATACTTAGTCTGCTCATGTACTGATGGGGACTCATTTGCATCAACTAAGCCTCTGTCCTTTGTAGAAAATCTTGAGGACAAGTATGGAAAGGTGGAGGGTATGTCCAAGATGATATCCGGGTCAGTTTTCGTAACGTTATCCCCAGCACAGTCACGAGCATTGCTTGCCTGTGAAAAGCTGGGTGATGTTACTGTTACAGTAACTCCACACAAGAGTCTTAACATGGTCCAGGTTATAATATTCCATAGGGATCTGTTGCTGCAATCCTGATGACGAGCTGTGGAAGAACCTTGAGCGGTGAAGTGTGCATTTCATCTGGCACATTTATAGGGTTCCAAAGGACAATATGGTTGCCACCAATGCCTTCATCTTGGCTTTTGAGGGTGACACATTAGGACCATTTCGTGCCAAGTGGTCTAATATCGAGAAATGTTCCCACATGACCCTCATGGATTTTGATGAAATTTGGTGTGAACAATCACACATGTTCTCAATGAACACTGGTAAAGTTTCGGTTTCAAAAATTCAATACTTCCAGAGATACAGTCACTTGTTTAAGACCATAGCACAGCTTCCAATAGTGCTTCCTTGAATTTTCAGCAACTTTGAGATGATAAATCTCTGGGAGTATTTGTATGAAAGAAACAAAACTTGGCCATCTTATACAACTTTTAGAGCTCTTTAAAGTAAAATATTAAGAACAGGATTTCTGAGCAAATTTCATATATAAAATTTGGGGCAAAGTTGGGCGAAAAAATTGCTGGTTAAAAAAAGTGCGAACTTTAGTTTTTTATATCTCCAGAAGTAATTGTGGGATGTACATGAAACTTTGCACACCATAACTCACCAACACAAGGTCTTAGAATATAAAGTTTCATTCTCCTATTGCTTCCCATTATTTCAGAAATCTAGGGTAAAGTTGACGATTTTTCAAAAAGTGCTAAAAATGGGTATTTTCAGTCAAATTTTTCAAAAAAGTGTTTTCTCCAAATTCCTTTAAACTATGCTCATTAGAAAGAGCATATTCTAAACTATCTAGAAAAGTGGATTTGGTTTTGCAATGCAAGCATATAAGGCCCTAAAAAGTAGCGCACTGGAAGTTTGAACCCATTTTTCTGGCACTCAAATTATACCTAAAATCTTTTATTATGTCTAATAAATATTTGTTAATGCCTGGGATAAGTGAAATAAGAAGTCCTGATGAATAGGACGTAGCTCAAGTCCGAATAGAAAAAGAATAAAAATAGAAACAATGTTATTTCTTAACTGCCCCCCCCCCCCGCATCCCACAACTCTCTCTCTCTCTCTCTCTCTCTCTCTCTCTCTCTCTCTCTCTCTCTCTCTCTCTCTCTCTCACACACACACACACACACACACACACACACACACACACACACAAACTGAATTTATTTCCATAATCTTTATCTAATTATTAGTATCCTGTTTAATGAACAAACACTAGCTTACTGATGGAAAAGAAGTGTATAAATGAGTTGCTATGGTTTAACCACTGCTAGTTTCATTTCACCTGAGAAAACCAACATCCCCATCGCCACAGGGGCAACAACAACCATGGGTGGGTTCCTTTACCACAGGATATCCCAAGCGTGATAAGCATTTCTTTACACAGGTTCCCAAGCCTGATAATAAAATTATTGAAGTGTCCTGGGTAATATTAGAAGCCACTCATAGGTTGCTTAGTTTCCTCTAACCTATTTCAATTTTTTATACGGTATGGTGGTACAATTGCAATCAATTCTGGCAAATGTAATTGTAACTGCAAACATATTGAGAAAAGAAATAATTTTAACTATGGCACTTGTACTTGAATGTTTAATGAATATGTATCACAAATATTAGACAATTACATATGTTGGTATGAACACAAAAAAGGTTACAGAATTGAGAAAAATCGATATAAAATGTACCACACTAGGTACAATTATGATCACTTCCTCGTACAATTTTGTTCACTGACTTTTCCCACATAAAAAGCACTTTTTCCTTCGTGCACCAGTGCATACGTCGCTGTACCAAACATTGCACAATAATGAGTTTACAAGCACGTGGAAACTAGAACATTTATAAGAGCATGTTCGATGAAGTAGCTCCAAGTACATCTTTACAGGAAAAAATTTATGTCTCCTTAACACAGAGTGTTGTATTCTTGGAAAAGACAGGAGGAGCTGTAGAAACCTGCTACACTGCAACGCCACACAAAGGCAAGTGCTAGCAACAATACGAGACTGAAAACTTATGTTGATCAGAATTGTACCTATATCGAATTTGTACCACCTTACCCTATGCTACATGAATTTTCTGATGAATATCAAGAGGAATGGTGTTTTGTCAGACAATCAAATTTACTGATGGAGCTGGAATAACTGCACCTTAAAGGCCTTAGATGTTATCTGAAAAACAAAGAGCTTGTTGTCCTAATGGATTTTTTGGAAAATTATTCTTTTATTATTCATGATGCTATGCAAGGCTTCCACTGGAAAGCAACAATTCATCCATTTGTTATCTACTTTCATCAAAATGAGAAAGTGGAATCTTTAAGTTTCTGCATTATCAGTTCTTGTTTGTGGCATGACACTAGTACAGTTAATGTTTTTATCAAGGAGCTCATCAAATACATAAAAGCACAGTTTGAACAGATATCTCACATTCATAATTTCAGTAATGGCTCCAGTGCTCAATCTTACTTACCTAGACCTGTTTCACTTCTTCTCTGAAAACATTAATGGAATCAAATTTCTTTTCGTCAGTAAAGATGAAATTGGGAAAAAAAAGGAAAAAAGAAAAAAAAATTGTCACAAGAAGTGAGGTTTAAACATGGACTAGAGAAAATTGTCACTTTTTACCTATTGATGAAACAATAATTCAGGTCAGCAGAGTTTCAAATGATTGATCATCTTTTCTAGCTACAATGGGTCAGAGAACTAAAGAAGGCACATTAATGTCTGCTCTCCAAGCTGGACAATATGTTGCATGCATCTAAGAAAATTTTTGGTGGATTGGGAATATCTGTGAGACTTCCACTGAGCAAAGGGGTGCATTAATAAACTTTATGCACCCTCATGGTCCAGCAGATTCATTTTATTGACCACCACATTATTGCACTTATTCCAGCTCCGTCAGTAAATTCGTCTGGCCGGCAATACACCATTCCTGTTTACATTCATCAGGCTTGGAAACCTGTGTAAAGAAACTCGCCCATAGCTGTTGATGCTCAAGCGTAGCACCTATGGTGATGGAGATGCTGGTTTTCTCAGGTGAAATGAATCTAGCAGTGGTTAAACCACAACAACTCACTTATATACTTATTTTCCTTCAGTAAGCTGGTGGTGTTAATTAAAAATGCTACTAATAATTAGATAATGATTGTGCAAATAAATTTTACAATTAACATTCATTCTAAATTATAATTTTGTGTGTGTGAGAGAGAGAGAGAGAGAGAGAGAGAGAGAGAGTTGTGGGATTGGGGGGGGGGGGGCAGTTAAGAAATAACATTGTTTCTATTTTTATTCTTTTTCTATTCGGACTTGAGCTACGTCCTATTCATCAGGACTTCTTATTTCACTTGTCCCAGGCATTAACAAATATTTATTAGACATAATAAAAGATTTTAGGTATAATTTGAGTGCCAGAAAAATGGGTTCAAACTTCCAGTGCGCCTCTAGGATTATGCTACTTTTTAGGGCCTTATATGCTTGCATTGCAAAACCAAATCCACTTTTCTAGATAGTTTAGAATATGCTCTTTCTAATGAGCATAGTTTAAAGAAATTTGGAGAAAACACTTTTTTGAAAAATTTGACTGAAAATACCCATTTTTAGCACTTTTTGAAAAATCGTCAACTTTACCCTAGATTTCTGAAATAATGGGAAGCAATAGGAGAATGAAACTTTATATTCTAAGACCTTGTGTTGGTGAGTTATGGTGTGCAAAGTTTCATGTACATCCCACAATTACTTCTGGAGATATAAAAAACTAAAGTTCGCACTTTTTTTAACCAGCAATTTTTTCGCCCAACTTTGCCCCAAATTTTATATATGAAAATTGCTCAGACATCCTGTTCTTAATATTTTACTTTAAAGAGCTCTAAAAGTTGTATAAGATGGCCAAGTTTTGTTTCTTTCATGCAAATACTCCCAGAGATATATCATCTCAAAGTTGCTGAAAATTCAAGGACGCACTGTTGGAAGCTGTGCTATGGTCTTAAACAAGTGACTGTATCTCCGGAAGTATTGATTTTTTTGAACTGAAACTTTACCAGTGTTCATTGAGAACATGTGTGAATGTTCATACAAAATTTCATCAAAATCCATGAGGGTCATGTGGGAGCCTCTAGACCACTTGGCATGGAATGACCCATTACCTGAAAAAGTCAAGGTGATGATGTACCGGTGTGATGTAAAACCCTACATTCCTCTCCCATGCACTGCAGTGCTAGAGGTTTGAGCACATGTCCTCCTGATGTGAAGCCAACTCCACAAGTCAGGAGTGTGGACATGTATTACATTCAGATGTATCTTGTGAACCTCCTCCAGTCTGCATTAACTGTGACCAGTACCATCCCCCCCTGCTCACCAGACTGCACAGTTCTCCATAAGGAGAGAAAAATCAAGGAGTATAAAACCCTGGACAGACTGACCTACTCAGAGGCAAGGCGTAAATATATAAAGCTGCATCCAGTGAGCATGGCTACATCATATGCCACAGCAGTTTTGCCATAGTCAACCCTGTCAACAAGGTCTCCATCTGCACAGCAAATCTCCATGGGCCCTCAGGTCCAATTATCTACACCCGCTCCCCAGACAGTTGGGGGCAGTTCCTCTTCTATTGCTCCCAAACCATCCATCTCGGGAGTAATAAACCCCCCCCCCCCCCCGAGTCAGAGAAGAAACAGCCTTCTCTGGCTCTTCTCGCGAGGAAGTGATCGCTTGAATCCCAACCTTCCTAGACTTCCTCTACTGGAAACACGGATACCAGTGAGTGGCAAACAGTGCCAGCGCAGGCTGGTTGTAGGACTTTGAGGTCATCCTCAGCCCCAGAGACTGAGTCAGCAAAGTCCTCCAGACATGAGAAGCCAAAGGAACAACGAGAGACCACCAAAAAGAAGAAGAAAACTGGTAAGATTTCAGTGGTTCCCACACTACCACTTCATACCTCTGCCTCAGAGGACGAGGTGGCAATTCTAGTGTCCCCTGAGGACCATCGGAAACAGTGGAAATAGATCACACAGCCTCACAAGCAGTGTCAGCAAGTGATCACGAGGTATAACGAGCACTTCATATTGCCTCATGTCTTCCCAGATATCGGAAAGCATCATCCTCCAGTGGAACTGTGACGGTGTTTTCACCCACCTGGCTGAGCTACGACAACTTTTGAGCATAACACCTGCTTTCTGCATTGCCCTCCAGGAAATCTGGTTTCCAGCATTGCAGACCCCTTCCCTTCGGGGTTACAGGGGATATTATTGCAATCGCATTGTGTATAACAGGGTCTCAGGTGGGATATGTGTGTATGTCCTCACTTCTGTTTATAGTGAGCCCGTGGCCCTTCAAACACCTTTATAAGCAGTGGCTGTCAGGGTAAGGACAACACAACACTACCTCCCTCCAGATGGTGATATCTCCCAGAACGTTGTGGTTGCATTTATTTCCCAACTCCCCCCCCCCCCCCCCCCCCCCCCCGTCCTTTCTTTGTATCGGGCGACTTTAATGCCCATAACACCTTGTGAGGTGGCTCCAAGATTTCTGGCCATGGCAGAGTTGTTGAGAGCTTACTCTCTCATCTTGACCTCTGCCTCTTAACCCTTAAGAGTTGCTTTCTATGGCACATATCACTCTGAAACTTGTCATGCACTAGTAATGCAATAAAATACATGTGCATCATAAGTTTCAGGTGCCAAAGAAATTTAACAAAAGAAAATTGTCTCGGGTCTTTTTGCCCCGACGTGACTACTTAAGGGTTAAACACAGGTGGCACATTCTCAGCCATTGATTTATCTATCTGCAGCCATAGCCTTGCACCATATGTCCACTGGAGAGCGTACAATGGCTTGTGTGGCAGTGACCATTTCCCGATCTTTCTATCACTCCCACAGTGTCAGTCCCCCGGGCACCTGCCCAGATGGGCTCTAAATGAGGTTAACTGGGAAGGCTATACCTCGAGGTACAAAATATGTGTTCATAATCAGTGGACCAGTCAAAAGGCACATCCTTATGCAAAAGGCGATGGAGCAGGTGAGCAACCTTAGTAGCCCCAGGCAGAAATCTATGGTAATACACGATTTTACCCAGAAAAGCATGCAACTCTTTAACTGACAACTGACGTGGGCTGAGACAGGGAAACAACAGTGGCAACACAGTCTGGAAGGGGGCGAACCCCAGCAGAAGAGATCTCAAACCCAAGGTACAGAATAGATGGTTGAAAGAAACATGACTTGGCTAAATTACACTGAAGACCCACTGCCTGGAGAGTAGAGGAAAGGGCATGCGAGTTCCGTAAATGGTTGGTGCGGAAGACCCCATGACCACAATATCGTCCAAATAGTTAACACAGCGTTGGATGGGATGCAAAAGTTGCTCCAAAGAAAATTGAAAAATAGCCGGGGCGCTAACTATGCCGAACGGCAGTCGCTGATACTGGTAAAGACCAAAAAGGGCATTCACAACCAAGAAGTTTTAAAGTCTTCATCCAGTGTAAGTTATAGATAAGTTTCAGTCAAATCCACTTTTGAAAAACAGTGAGACTCAACGAGCATAGCAAGCAGTTCATCAATGAGTAGCAGGGAATAGAAATCAATAACAGACTGAGTATTCACAGTAACCTTGAAATCGCCACATAAACATAAGGAACCTGAGGGTTTTTTGATAGTCACAAGAGAGGTAGTCCACTCGCTATAGGAAATTGGTTTAATTACCTGTAAAGCCTGCAGGCAGTTGAGTTTGACCTTGACTTGCTCCCACAGATCCACTGGAATGTGGCGGGCGCGAAAACACTTGGGGCGTGCCGTAGGTTTCATGGTGATCGGTGTGGTAAAAGCAGTAGCACAACCTATGCTGTTGGCAAACAAGGACAACAATTGCTGACAAAGTAACTCAAGGTCACAAAAACGGAAAGAATCAAATACCAGCTTAACAGAGTTGGATATAGAGAAACAGAAAACATTGAAGGTGTCAAGACCAAAAATGTTAGCTGCTGCTAAAAGTCACAAAGCCACCAAAAGTCACAGGTCTAACCACGGATTTGTAAGCCGTAGGCGCCATGAACTAACTGAACTGTGTCTGCTTGCAAGCTGACAAATTTGTCAAACAATTGAAAATTGCTGAACAATTTATCAGGGCGAGCCCACAAACTTCCCACAAAATTAACTTCCATTTCCATGTTGACGGGAGCAGCCTGCGAGTGGCACATACAGGCCATGTGTCCTTTTTTATGACAACTGTTGCATACAACCCAACACTTAGGGCAGGCTGCCCGGTTGTGATCCACAAAGCAAAATGGACACAAAGGAAGAGATTCCAGCATACATGGTTGCCCCCGTACTACGGAGTCCATTGACATTGTTTACCAAGAGCCCACTGACAGCTGTGAGTGTGGCAAGTGGGGCACTCCTGCACCGCGGCATTGTTGGTAATGTCAGAAGCAGCCAGCTGACCTACATTGGAAGAGACAACAGCTAATCCCCCCCCCCTCTCCCCGTACCTGAGTCTGATCCCCAGCGGCATGGGAAACCTCAAATGACTTGACAATATTCAAATAATCAGCAAGAGTCTCGTTTTCAAATTGATGAAACTCCTGATCCGGCACCAGGCACAGAATAGCGTTGCGAACCTTGTAGTCCACGTAGGATTTACGATGAGTTGGGGTAACAAATATATAGTGGTGACTAAGGCTGCCCACGCATAATATGACTGTAGGCTTCTTTCACAACCGATGAAATTCCACACAGGTTGCAATGACATTAGTACCGGGCCGGTAATAAGCAGACAGTAAACAATACATTTCATCTAAAGACGTGGCCGCCAGTTCCTGGAGAGAGGTGAGCTAACACAGTTACTGATAAATCCAAGACATAAAAAGAGCTTTACACAAGGCCATATTAGAGCCACCAAAAGCGAGGAAGTGCTGGCACGACCGTTTCTCACAAGTCCCAGTCTTCCAAATTGTTGTCGAATCCAGAAAACAGCGAAGAAAATGGTGCAGAAACCTGAAGAGCAGTGAAACCTAATGACACTGTGGAGGCCAAAGCCAACGTTGTAACAACAGCTGCAATTGTTTCCGTATGGTCCACCTGAGCTGATGTAACTTTAACCAGCCACTGAACAGAATTAACCAAGAAGTACCTGACCCCACGGAGGGAGTTGAAAGTCCGAGGTAGTGGCAGCGTCTTGTGAAGTCGAAGTCGTAGTCACCCAGGTGGGCCGAGAAACAGAAGTCCTAACACCACATTCGTCACTAATAAATGTGTTGTAAAGCAGAACACATTTTAACATGGCTGTCACCAACACTAGATATTTAATAAACAACTTATAACTTGAGAGACCAGATGACATATGCAATAAATGTTGTTATCGGGTAGTACACGAGTCAACAGTAAGTCACTGCAATTGTAATCAGTAGAACACAAGTACATCAGGTAAGACTAAGGCAAGTTACAGAATACAGATGAGAGTGAGGGATGCTGTGCCAGTCACTGTACATTTTTCTGTGGTCGTGAGGCGGCAGAACACACACACACACACACACACACACACACACACACACACACACGAGGCGCACACTGTCCGATCCTACGCATGCCGCGGAATTTACAGGTGTTTCCATATTTTTTACCAGCTTTGAACAATATAACAAATTTTTTGTGTCTGCAGTGTCTCATGTTCTACCGTTCATCAACCATTATTTCTGTATCACATAACCTTTATTCCGCAACTTTCAAGTTGGTCTAAGGATAGTTATAAATATAACCAGAAATTATGTGTGTTTTATTATTTATCACACAACAGTTTAATTCCTAATAATCTGTAGTATTATATCTATATAATTTTAGTTAACTTTATGACACACACACACTTATTTAACGATAAATAATTACTGGTTTTGGCCAATTAATTGCGTCATAAAATAAATGAAAATTATAAAAAATTAATCACTTAATTATATTGTTATGCCTGACTAGGTCTCGCTGTATGAATGCTTTCATTTCATCCCCCTTGCATTGCTGACTTATGGACAACACATCCTATGGAGTATGCATTCTGTATAGTACGATCAGACCTTTCTCTTTAGGAACTACACATAACCATTCATTGTTTAAGTGTATCCAAATAATCTGCTTTAAAATTATTAACCTTACACAGGCGTTTAGAGCTTTACGTACCAAATGAAACAGATTTGCTTCACATTATTCCTGATAGAAATATTTGTATGCTTAGCTATTCTTTCTTATTTAATTATTCACATTTGTTCAGCTGTTAACTCTGTATGAAGTCTCTGCTTTCAGTTAGCTAGAATTCTGTCTCAGCTGACTAAAGACATACTTTCCTTTTTACTGGGTACGTTTTTGGCAGTGGAAACATTTTGTGCAAAATGAATGCATTAATACTAAGGGAACATTTATTACATAACTTACCATAATATACCTCCAACTGTGAATTAACTTTAATGAGTGGCATCCTGATATTGGCTTGAGGAACTGGAAACTGTATGTCTTCTCATTCATCTCTTATTAATCTTGGAACATTACTGTTTGTATGAGACTGGTCATGTGTGGCTACAGGATTTTTTTCTTTTCTCTTTCATTCTATCTTTTCTGTCTCCTTTCATTAACAAAAGTGTTTATAATCTGCTCAAAATTGGCACCAATATCCCCAAATACCTGTGACAGTTGCTTTTCTTGTTTGTATATTGTTACAAATGGTATGGTACAAATGGTATTTTTTACTATCTTTCCGTTCTGGAATTAAAAGTATTTTCATTTTTTTTATCATATTTACTTTAGACAATGTGGGTCTTGCTACCTACCCCTTGTTCCTTTGTTAACCTCAAAAGTCATTCTGATTTCTTTTCCATAGCCTATTAGTGTTCTTTATAATAGATAGCATCAGCTAAATACCAAAGAATATTTTACTTGCCTGCCCAACAAAATTAAATACATCTCTCTTCCTTTTGTCTTATGCCTTGTAAGCTGGTGTGTGTGTGTTTCTGCAACCCTTTGATTTTCATTTGTGTTGTATCAATTGTTGGTCTAACCCTATGTTGGGCTCTTTCAGCCTTTGAAAGTCTGTGGTTACAGCCCTCTAAAGCATAACGATCTTGCTACCACCTACTTACTTATCACATAAAGCTCACAAAGACAAGATAAGATAAATTAGGGCTCATACTAAGTCATATATACATTCTTTTTTCCCCTCATTCTATTTTGGAGTGGAATAGGAAAGGAGATGCATAGTAGTGGTACAGTTTACCCTCTGCCACACACATTACACTTGATTGTGGAGTATATATGTAGATGTAGAATTTTACATGTAAACCTTCATTGTGAACCAGAATTAGGAATGATGATATACATTAAAATTTTTAAAGAATTTATGTAATTAAAACGAAAGCTGCTATTTTTAAGCTGGCTCTCTTGGGGAGGGGGGGGGGTCATCATTTAGTTGCTGGGTTTGGGCTTGTCAGACCTGGAGTTCCTGAGCTGGGGACTGCTAAGTGCCACCAGTCCTCTGGCAATGTAACCACTGGCCACAGTTCAGTGACCATCATGTGCTGCGGCAGTGGAAAGTTGTGTGTCTCGGAGAATGGGTATCTTGGCTTGACCGCCCAGGTTGTGAGGAAGGAAAATACCTGTATAAAAAACACCTCAGTCCTAAGGTGTGCTACATGCTGATGGGATTTATAGCTGTTGAAGTGGAATAGAATATCCACTAGCAGGCAACTCCTGGGGATGCTGCTGAACCTCATTTCTATAAGACCTGCGGGGCTCTGTCTAGGCTGATGTTTATTTTCCTAGCTGCTCGTGGGACTGAGATGGATCCTTTGACGTTTTCCTTTACACTTCCTAGTGGGAGCTGTGTACCACTGGAGGGGTACCAACACTCAACTTGAACAAGAGGGCTTGGGTAGCCAGTCCTCCAGATTGTGGAATGAAAACTAGTAATTTTGCACTAGTAACAAAAAAAGTGCCATTTTGCAGAATGTTTTTATGGGCGTGAAGTGAAAAGACAGCTCATTTCAGAGATTTTCACCTTCCTATACTGCTCAAAACAATTAGGGGATCAGGTGAGGTATAATACACAATATACATATGGTAATGTTTTTTATTCAGATATTGGTTACAGTTGTAATATGTGTGTGATACAGTACAATATTTTGCAATATCAACTCTTTACTTGAGATTTACGTGGCATGTACTTAGAGCAAGGCACTATGGGGCTTCCCGTAATAGTGAAAAAGTCATTCTCATTTCCCTCTAATATGGTGTGTTATCACCTTGGATGGCCAGTACAATTGCACACCTGTGTGGCATAGACGTTATGTGGTTATCAATCAGCTCTTGAGGTATATTTGCCAATTCTTCCATGAGTGCAATATCCAGCTCTGCAACCGTTGTGGGAGGTGCTGGTCTGGCAGCAATGCAATGCGTCTGCCAAATGAATCCCATAAAAGCACAGTCGGGTTTTAGCCCGGTGAACAAGCTGGTCACTCTATTCATTCAGTTCCCACAGCCATGGTCTCAGAGTTGATAGTCCATGCTGCTGTAAATGTTGTCGAACTGTTCGTGCAGTTGGTTGTTGTCTTGCCAACGTCTCCATCTGTTGAATCAGGGATCGAGACGTGGCTGCACGATCCGTTACAGCCATGCAGATAAGATGCCTGTCATCTTGACTGCTAGTGATATGAGGCCATTGGTATCCTGAACCCACCAATTCCATATTCTGTTAACAGTCATTGGATCGCGACCAACACGATACGATAAACCGCAATCACAATAGGCTACAACCCGATCATTCAAACAATTTGATATCTGAACTGGACTTATGACAATATTGTTTTCAGATCTAATTTTTTGAATATCTTGACTTTTGATCTTTGCTCCTAATTCTGACTGGACAACTGACCACACTGCTGTGGTCTTATTTTTATTTTCGAGTATGAATGTGTTATTTGAAATTTATTTAGCAGCCAGTACAACTTTCCTGAATTCAGCTTTATAGTGTTTGACATATTTAATAAAATCAGGTTTTCTGTTTGATTTTAGTTTGTTGTGAAGCAGTCTTTTTTTTTTTTTTTTTTTTTTTTTTTTTTTTTTTTTTTTTTTTTCTAGCACTAGATTTTGCACTTCAGCTTACTGCACACTTTGTTTTGAAAATTTGTGAGAGGAAAAGATTCATTGAATGCATCTAGGAAATGATTTAAGAAATAACCATGGTAATTTACATATAGCTCTTTAAAAGTCAGCTGGATAAGTGTGAAATGAACCTTACTCTTGTGTTATTATTCAGTAATTAAAAATATTACAGTACACTTCTTTCTTGTGTTTTAGATTAGCTGCAGAGAAGAGTAACACACTTCCATATCAGCAAGCTGTAAGCTTCTTACTTCACCGGCTTCCCCTAGTGACAGATAAAGCAGCTTCTCAAGATTATTTGAGGTTTCATCCGTATGCTGCTCAATCTTTGGATCACTACCACTCTTGGAATATGGCAAGACAATGTGCTGCACAGGTATTTGAATTGTAACTTTTTTATGATATACATTGATACAATGATATTTTTGTTCTGTAATTATTTAATATATTGTTTACAATTGTTATGACAATATACCTCAGTAACTGTCTACTAATAGAAGGCTAAGTATTGGAAATTTTTGTGTTGCATTCCAGTATTGTTATGATACTGCCATGACACAGCTGTCAGCTACCATAAACCTATTGTTTTGGATTGAGTTATTTTCTGATTTCACATTCTCTTAAATTTGTGAGGCATCTATATACTGACAGTATTTTCTCCACTGTTCCCAGAAAAAGAAGTTCCTTTTTACAATACAGTATACTGTATGCTTCAAAAATATTTTTAACACATACAATGTAAGATCAATGTGTGTGTGTGTGTGTGTGTGTGTGTGTGTGTGTGTGTGTGTTATTTCTGTCAACAGTTGCAATATAATTGTTTAATTACATGTTTCAATCACTTGGATCCTCTTCAGATCTTATAGTTGCATCTGCAACTCATCCTGCTGAGTACTAATTGGTACTCGGCCAGACGAGTTGCAGACGCAACTATAAGATCTGAAGATGATCCAACTGATCGAAACATGTAATTAAACAATTATATTGCAACTGTTGACGGAAATAAACACACATAAAATAACAGTGCAGTTGCGGACACACTCCAGTTGATCATGTCGACTATAATAATATAATGAATTGATAAGGCTACTGAAATTCACAAAATAACAAGAGAGTTTTTCAAGTGTCATGATTGTTGGTAAGTGCTGTTTTGTAGTAGTATTATGGATTTGTCAGCTGATGGTTATAACACATTTCAGTAAAGGCAAGTATTGCATAACAATAAAGTAATTTTATTAAAATAAAATCTCGGTTGACAAAATTTGTGTTTGCTCTGTGTCACCAATCAATTGCAGTTATTAATAGTTAATTTACCTTTAGAATGTTCACATAAGCTATCCATATTTGGTTCATTCTTAAAGCCAAATTGAGATTTTTTCTAAAGATAGAGACTGCATGGCGGGGGGGGGGGGGGGGGGGGGAGGGACAACCTCATAAAACTAGTTATAATTTTTTCCATCTTATAGTGACTGCAATTAAGACCATTTCTACACCTGATGCCAATTTTGCTTTTTATTTACAAAACTCTCTTTGTAGTTCTATAAACATGGCTACACAGGTTTGTAAGTTTTGTTTTTTATGTAGATTAGAAACAGTATAAACTTTTCATGCATGTTAGGTATTTCTAAATTTTGTCTATAACTCACTTACAGTGTTCATGTCTCTTCTTTATAACCTACTGATTTTTCCTGTATTGTTGGTAGGATGTACCGAGCGAGATAGCGCAGTGGTAACACACTGGACTTGCATTCAGGAGGATGGTGGTTCAAATCCACTTCAGGCCATCCAGATTTAGGTTTTCCATGATTTCCCTAAATCACTCCAGCAAATCCCAGGCTGGTTCATTTGAAAGGACACAGTTGATTCCTTTCCCCATTCTTACCCAAAAATCCGAATGTAAGCTCCATATCTAATGACCATGCTATTGATGGGATGTTAAACCTTAGCTTCCTTTCCTTTCTTGATAGGATGTTAAAAAGAGACATTAACACTGTAAGTATATTGTATGCCAATGTTAGATGTACATAACGTGCATGAAAAGTTTACACTGTTTGTAATCTACATTTTTTTTTTAAATGTACAAATATGTGTATCCATATTTACAAAATCACAGCGGATTCTTTGTAAATAAAAACAAAACAGGTTTGATGTAGAAATTGTCATTAATTGCAGTCAGTATAAGACTAAAAAACTAACTATAATTAAATTTAACAGCTGCTGCATTTTTCATACCATAAAACTATTTTTGTTTAAGAGATAAAACAAAGTTGTCACAAAACATGTAAATGTATAATGACAGGCAAACAGATTGCCTGGCTTGAATAATTTAGAGTTCAAGAACAGTGCACTGTGCTTGCTGTAGTGCAAAAGTGCCAGTGTTGGCAACTTAGCAGTTTTTGGGGCTTTGGCTTGGTGTTTACATCATCAGATAGAAACAATGCAATAGTTAGTACACAGTATATGTCAAGATTCAGTGCAATTTAACTCATTGTATCATTTCTTTCGAAAATAATTATTGCAGCACATAGAATATGTTGAAGTATAAGATCTCCACGTTAGTAGAATTAAAACAATGACAAGCATTTTACATCTCTTTTGTGCAGTTGTAAGCTTTTCTAGATTGTGCATTCTTCCAAAAGATTCTATTTTATAGTTTAATAGTATTATTTTTAAAACTGACACCGGGTAGCGGTCAAATAATTACAAATAAATACATCCATTTTCAACATTTTTGTTAAGGTCTGTTTAAAGATTAGACTGTTACAAAGTGGAATATTTCAAAAGATTGTGGAACCTAGAAAACCCTACAACTGCATAGTATGCAGTGAATTAAGGTTTAAATATTACCTGCTCTGGTCTAAATTGAAAATAAATAAATTTAAAATTACAATTGACTCCAGTTTGATTCGAATCCTTGTCCTTTACTTTCATAAACCATCAGCCTATCCACTCATCTATTGAAACAGATGTGAAACGTTTGTTGAGTAGTAATTATACCGGTGTGGAGTTCTTATATTTCAACCATTTCTACATACTTGAATAATGATTTTCATAAGAAATGATACAATGGCTTAAATTGCAATGAATGTTGATATATACAGGGTGGTCCATTGATAGTGACTGGACCAAATATCTAACAAAATAAGCATCAAATGAAAAAAACTACAAAGAACAACACTTTTCTAGCTTAGTTTTCTCTAGGAGGAAAACAGATGGTACTGTGGTTGGCCCACTAGATGTCACTGCCATAGGTCCAACAGATATCAACTATCAACTGCATTTAAAAAAAAAAAAAATAGGTACTTCCATTTTGTATTACATATTCGTCTAGTACATAAATAAATATGAATGTTTTATTTGGAACACTTTTTTCACTTTGTGATAGATGGTGCTGTAATATTCACAAACATATTGCTCACAATTTTAGATGAACAATGGGTAACAGGTAAGTTTTTTAAATTAAAACACAGAACATTAAAACATGGTTGTTCCAATGTGATACAAGTACTTTTGTGAAATTATCATACATTATGAGAACTGTGATAATGCACGGCGCGTGTGTTTGAACGGCGCGCCGCCCGTTACCAGGACTGGCTGCTGTGCAGTGCTGGCTGCACTACCGCGCTGCACTCTGCCGGCTGCGTGGTGTTTTCGGTGTTTTGAGAGAGGCACTGAGCCAGCCTTAAAATTCGCCTCAGTCATATGCTTACTGTGCTCGTGAACGTGTGTCTCCGGATGATACTACTAGATAGGACAAGAGTGGGTGTGTACGGATGTGCCTTGTGTTGGACTTTGATGGGACGGTTCAGGATCCTAGCGACACTTTTAGCTGGCGTAACATGCATAGGTGTGTTATTAGTCATAACACAATTGGCGATGAAGGTGGCGTTTGAATTGGCGTGTGCTCTGTCGTGGACGATGGTGGAAAACGAAGGATTGGGTCCAGCGGACTTTCAGCTACCCCCTGTGGGGCCAAATCCTGCAGCAATCGCTACAGACTGTGGTTGAGTCCATTCAGCGGGTAACTACAACCGTGTTGGGTCAGGCAGACCGTTTTGACTCCCTGGTGTCGTGGTTGCCGTCGGTGCCTCGGCCGACGATTGATTCCATTTCTGTCTCTCCCGCTACAGTGTTCCCGCCTCCCTTCTCTGGCTTTGACAATTCTTTAGAAGATTGGGACTCTCATGAAAACCGGCTACGTCAACATTTCCTTGCATTCTGGGTGTCCGACCGGGCGTTGTGTAAGGCTTTATTTTTTTCGTGGGTCTCCCCTCACATCTATCAACTTTTGCGTCAATTAGCCCCCCTGCAGTAACCAGCTGCTTTGTCTTTTGATGAGATGTGTCTTTTGTTGTCGGCCCATTACCGCCCGTGTATGCATGTTACTGCGGTGCAGGTTGAATTTTACCGGTCGCATACCGGTCGCATACGAAACCCACTCAGTCCAATCGGGCGTGGGCCGCAGAGCTGCATGGTCTTTGTCTTCGGTGTATGTTCATTACTCTGACCCACAAGGAGTCATATGCCAACGATATGGATCTGGATGCAATTCTCCGGCTTGCTCCAGATAGGGAAGTGCGCCAACGCGCCTTACAGCTGGAAAATCCTACCTTGACGGATGGTTTAAACATTGTGCAGTCTTTTGAAGTCTCATGGGCTGCAGGAGAGCAAATTGAGACTTGGGGTGATGTCGCTGCAGTTTCGCAGTTGGGCTCGGCACCTTTGGATTGCACGGACGTCGCTTTCGTACGGGGCCACCCCACGCTCTGCACATACGGCTGTAAACAGGCCACGGCTTCGTGGCAGTCGCAGGCTGCGCTGCACACTCCCGCTCGCGCGCAGAGACCTTTACCATCTTGTCCCCTTTGTTTTGTACAACATGACAGGGCTGAATGCCCCAAGCGTTGGGTTACATGTCACTCATGCAATTAAAAAAGCCACTTGGCTTCTGTTTGCTGTTCCTGGCTGACTGAACAAGATGACGAGATGGATGTTAATCTTGTCCAGAATGTTCACTCTCCGTCTGCCAAACTTTTTGTTGAAGTTCAGATTTTTGACAGAGTGGTTACCTTACTTGTTGATACGGGAGCTTCCATTTCTCTTCTCAATTATATGACATATGTACCCCCTCTGGCTGCTGTCAACCGTTCTTTGCTGGCTACAGCTACAGCTGGCCTATCTTGGATCAATTTACGGCTTCCACGGCGTATAAATCTGTCGTCAGGCCGGTCACTTTTCTTGTTGCTGATGACACTGCGGCTGCAAACATTTTCGGCCTGGATGCTTTTAATGTTTTTGGTTTTTCTATAGATGATTCTGTCAAATTCCTGTCAGATTCGGTTCCTTTCCCAGAGTTGGATGCTCTTTGTCGGGAATTTTCTTCGTTTTCGGGTGGCCTGGGTTGTGCCATGGGCTTTACCGCCCACATTACTATGAAACTGAAGGCACGACCCAAGTTTTTTTGTGCGCGCCAGGTGCTGGTGGCCCTGCGCGACCAACTTAAGGCTGAATTGAATCGCCTACAGAACTTGCAGATCTTAACTCCTATTTCTTCCAGTGAATGGGCTACACCACTGTTTATTATAAAGAAGCCAGGGGGATCTTTACGTATCTGTGGGAATTTTAAAGTCACCATCAATGCACAGTCTGTGATTGACTCGTACCCCATGCCTTGTATGGATGAACTCCTTGCTTTACTTTCTGGTTCCCACTCTTTTTCTCACATAGATTTAGTGAAAGCCTATCTTCAGCTTCCTTTGGACGACGACACCAAACATCTATTGGTTGTCAACACTCCCTTTGGGTTATACAAATATCAGCGACTCCCTTTCGGGGTCGCTAGTGCCCTGGCTATTTTTCAGTGCTACTTAGAGCAGCTCCTCCATCTGGTTCCGGGCTGTGTTAACTAGTTAGACAATATTGTTGTGACCGGGGCCTCACCCCACGAACATTTACAAAACCTTCAGGCACTTTTCTCTGTCCTACAAGCAGCCAGTCTCTGCTGCAACCTGGCCAAGTCTTGTTTTTTTCCAACCTTCTATTTCTTATGTGGGGTTTGAAGTGTCTTCAGCGGGTGTCCGCTCTTTGCCGGATCGCGTGGCCGTGGTACAGTCCCTGTCGCGTCCCGTGTCTGTTAAAGATGTACAGGTTTTCTTGGGCAACATTGCCTATTACCACCGTTTTTTACCAGGGCCTGCCTCGGTAGCGCATCCCTTACATTGTCTATTTCACAAGGGTGTTCCCTTTGCCTGGTCGTCTGAGTGTGAACGGGCGTTCTGCATGTTAAAGCGCTTGCTGGTTTCTGCCCATTGTTTGACGGCATATGTTCCTGGGCAACATTTGGTTCTGGCTATGGATTCGTCTCAACATGGTATTGGAGCGGTTTTGGCCCATAAGTACGCATCTAAGACGCTGAGCGTGACCCAGCAACGATACTCTCAAATTGAAAAAGAGGTGTTAGCCATTGTGTATGCTTTGAAGAAATTTCACATTTACTTGAATGGGGTCAAATTTCATCTTATTACTGATCATAAGCCCTTGGTGTTTCTATTTCAGCCTACAGCAGCGCTTCCTGACAAGGCAGCTCATAGGTTGCAACGTTGGGCTCTCTTTCTTTCCCGTTGTAATTATGAAATCCATTTCCGTCCCATGGTACAGCATGCTAACGCGGACACATTATTGTGCCTTCCTGCGGGTCCTGAACCTGACTTTGATTGAGAAGAGCTTTTATGCTTTTATTTGGATGAGGAAGCTCAGGCTACTGTTGATGGTTTTCCTATTAAGGCTCCAGTGTTGGCCAAGGCGGTGTCGTCCGAACCCGTGCTGCAGAGCGTTCTTCACTACATTCGTGTGGACTGGCTGGACGGCCCTCCGCGTAGGGCTTCAGATCCCCTCCGTAACTATTATTCCTTCTGTAACTATTATTTCTTCCGTTTTCATCTGTCTGAATGGGATGGGGTTCTCCTTTTGGCTACAGACGGACAGGCTCCGTGGGTGCTGATTCCGGCGGATTTCCATTCCAAAGTGCTTCGGATGCTTCATGAAGGACACTGGGGAGTTTCCCGCATGAAAACATTGGCTTGCCGGCATGTGTTTTGGCCCAGCATCGATGGTGACATTATACGAGGCTGGTGGCTAAGTGCTCAATTGTGCGCTTTGCAGCAGGCGGTGCTTCGGGCGTCTCTCTCTTCTTGGCTGCAGCCCCGACAGTCATGGGAATGGGTGCATATTGATTATGCGGGCCCCTTCCTGAACACTTATTGGTTTTTTCTTGTGGATGCTTATTCAAACTTTCCATACATTTTTCATTGCCATACCATGTCCACTGCTGTAACTATTCAATCACTGTCTAAAGTTTTTGCTTTGAAGGGGTTTCCACACACACTTGTTTCAGATAATGGCACCCCTTTCACTTCTTCTGTTTTTCAAGATTTTTGGACTCATCTGGGCATTCACCATATTACGGCTCCTCGATTTCATCCCCAGTCTACTGGCGAAGTGGAAAGGTTTGTGTGTACTTTTAAAGCTCAAATGCGCAAATATGTGACCTCTTGCTCTGTGGACTATGCCATTATCCGTTTCTTGATGTCGTATCGGTTCACCCCAGCGGGGGAACGCAGCCCAGCGGAATTGCTTCATGGCCGGCAGACTCGCACTCCCTTTCATTTGTTGTTGCCTCAGCACCAAGTGTGCCCACACGGCCATCAGGTTGGTATGTTCCGGGGTCGCTCATATGGGCGTGCGGGTTTGGCCGGCATCCTCGTTGGCTGCCGGGAAGGTGAAGTCATGTCTCGGCTGCCGCCTCTGCACT
The DNA here is from genome assembly GCA_026315105.1 of Locusta migratoria. Taxonomy (NCBI): domain Eukaryota; kingdom Metazoa; phylum Arthropoda; class Insecta; order Orthoptera; family Acrididae; genus Locusta; species Locusta migratoria. Next base: position 41,374,511 of record CM048755.1, on the reverse strand, counting down.
GTGGACACTGCTGTGGGCACTCTTCGTCGACACTGGGATCAGTTGCTCCCGCGACTTCTGGCAGATTCACAGGCACCACCTCCACCCCTGCCTCCTCCGGGGCATCTTTCACCGGCATGCTCCGTGCCGACGTCTTCGGAGGGGGGGGGGGGGAGGGGGCGACTTCTGCACTGCGTGCTGTGTCCGCCCAAGCTCCGCCGGTGGTACGGGCGCCTTTCCCGGCACTGGCACCAGTCCCAACAGCTACATCCCTGGGTGCTGGGTCACCGCCACCTTCGGCTTCCCTCACTGAGCATCCAGCACTGGACGGTGGGAAGAGGGCCACTGCTTCCGAAGCTATGGACATCCAGACACTGGAAATGACCGTGACTCAATCTGTGAGTAATGAAACCGCTCCTTTTTTAACTCCAGTTCTGGAGAGCGGACGGTGCACCCTCATCCCCAGTAATTGCAAGCAACATACACAGAGGTACCAACCACTCCTGGCAAAGGCAATCAGGACATTATCGACGCTATGGGGTAGTACCAGCCTGACAATGTCAGTCGGATATACAACGAGGCATCGCCCATGGACGTAGCCTAGGTGCGTTTTGCACCCCTGGACATTATACCGTGAAGGAGGAGGAATGTGGTAACGCGCGGCACGTGTGTTTGAACTGCGCGGCGCCCGTTACCAAGACTGGCCGCTGTGCGGTGCTGGCTGCACTACTGCGCCACTCCCTGCTGGCCGCGCGGCGTTATGAGAGAGGCACTGGGCTAGCCGTAAACTTTGCATCAGTTATATGCTTACTGTGCTCATGGACGTGTGTCTCCGGACGATACTACTAGATAGGATGAGAGTGGGTTTGTATGGATGTACCTTGTGTTGGACTTCGATGGGACCGTTCAGGATCCTAAGCGACACTTTTAGCTGGCGTAACGTGCGTAGGTGTGTTATTAGTCATAACAAGAACACATGCTGTTACTGCGTGATTACCTGTAATTACCTCATGACTTCAATAAATGCTCAAAATAATGTCCTTTAACTTCAATGCATTTAGCAATATGCGTAACGAAATTCCTCTCAACAGTGAGTAGTTCGCCTTGAGTAATGTTCTCACATGCATTGATGGTGCACTGAAGCATGTTTTTCAGACATTGTCGGTGAATCACGATAGCAAATATCCTTCAATTTTCCCCACAGAAAGAAATCCGGGGATGTAAGAGCTGGTGAATGTGTGGGACATGGTATGCTGCTTTTACGACCAATCCACCTGTCATTAAATATTCCATTTAAGACCGCTTCAATTGCACACGAGCCATGTGCCGGACAGCCATCATGTTCAAAGTACATCACGATTCTGTCATGCAGTGAAACATCTTGTAGTAAAATCAGTAGAACATTACATAAAAAATCAGCATACATTGCACCATTTAGATTGCCATCAATAAAATAGAGGCCAGTTATCCTTCCTCCCCTAATGGCGCACCATACATTAACCTGCCAAGGTCTGTGATGTTCCACTTGTCGCAGCCATCGTGGCTTTTCCATTGCCCAGTAGTGCATATTATGCCGGTTTACGTTACCTCTGTTTGTGAATGATGCTTCATCACTAAACAGAATGTGTGAAAAAAATCTGTTATCATCCCATCATTTATTTTATGCCCAGTGGCAAAACTGTACACGACATTCAAAGTCTTCGCCATGCAAATCCTAGTGCATAGAAATATGGTACTGCTGAAATTTATGTTGATGTAGAATTCTCAACACCAACGTTTTTGAGGTCTGATTCTCGCTCAATTTGTCTGCTACTGATGTGCGGATTAGCCACAACTGCAGCTAAAACTCTTACTTGGGCATCATCATTTGTTGCAGGTCATGGTTGACATTTCACTTGTGGCTGAACACTTCCTTTCCCTTTAAATAATGTAACTATCCGACGAAAGCTCCGAACACTTGCATGATGTCTTCCAGAATAACGATCAACATACATAGCACAGGTCCGTTGGACATTTTGATCACAATAGCCATACATGAATACCATATTGACCTTTTCTGCAATTGGTAAACGGTCCATTTTAACACGAGTAATGTATGACAAAGAAAATACCATCCACACTGACAAAATATTACGCGATATACGTTTGTAACTATTACAGCACCATCTATCACAAAGCAAAAAAAGTGTTTTTACATACTAGACGAATATGTAATAAAAATGGGGGTACCTATTTTAAAAATATGCAGTTGATATCCATTTGACCTATGGCAGTACCATCTATTGGGCCAACCATAGAGCCATCTGTTTTTCCTCTTCAAACTAGAAAAGTTTTATTCATTGTAGTTTTCTTTGTTTGATGCTTATGTTGTGAGGTATTTGGCCTGGTCACTATCAATGGATCACCCTGTATACTGTATCCTAGTTATTATATTGTTTATATTTGAAGATGTGGCCACCAGGCAATTAGAGTTTTTCAGAAAGGCTTTTCAACAGAAAATGCTACATATGCTTTTACTGAAAAAATATAAAATGCTCTGAACAATTGAACATCACCAATTTTAATTTTTTGTGATCTCCAAGGCTACTGATTGTGTAAATTTCAGAATTCTTCCAGATAATATCCCGTTTTTCATCAACATTCCTGCTCCAGTGGATCCCTGCTCTGTCTTTCTGCACCAGTTCAGAAGAGTTTCCAAGTCCCACATTCTATTTCTCCAATCCTGCCTAAACCATGCAATCCATCCCAATGGCCTGACCATTAAAATTCCTTTCTCTGTATCTCACCCCTCCTTTCACAATTGCCTTCACCTTTTCAGATTCCACCAATCCTTGTCCCTCATACACCTAGTACTCCAAAAACACATCTCCATGGCACAGGCATCCATAAACCACTTCTGCTCCCTCTGAGATAAATTTTTAACCTTCTATCCCCAATACATAAATCGCATATCCCAAACTGAATCCCTTGCTCTCCAGCAGTTCGGAGGAGCATTCTAGACACCACCTTCATAAATTATCCAGCCTGCTGACATCCATCTTGGAGCAACACTACCAATCCCTATCCCACCCAAAGTGTTCCTCCCTGTGAACCTCTCATAGCACGTACACTTTGCCTCGCAGACCTTTTCCCCTTGCCACATCCCCCAAAACTCCCCAACAAAAATTCACAATTCGCAAAACCCTAAACAATCTCACAATACTGTTGTTAACCTTTCTGCTAAAATCCTCAAACCCACAAGTTTCAGTTGTAACCAAAGGTCTCACCTTCAGCCCCACACCCAAATTTAACCACATTGGACTTGTCAAAGACCTCCTCTCCTTCTGCCAATCCCTACAGTGGAAAAACTACTTTGTCACCAATTCTTCGAATCAAATCCAATCTAATTCCAACATTGAACACTGCCTCTCCCAATTCATACCACCATCCAACCATGATCCTCCCTCACTCCCCCCTAACCACCCTCTGGTCACATTCCAGGAATTACATCTAACTTGGCATAACCATCCTTCCCCAAGTCCCCTGGTCTGGTGCAGGTTCATGATATTTTCATGATTTGGACTCAGGGCCAGGACACCCTATCCTCGTTCCTTCACAACCTTAATTCCTTCTCCCCCATCAGTTTCACTTGGTCCTTCTCAACCTGGCAAGTCACCTTCCTGGATGTTAACTTCCACCTCACTGACAGCTCCATCCACACCTCTGTCCACATCAAACCTACTAATTACCAACAGTACCTGCACTTTGATAGCACATTAAAAATATTCCTCACATACAGCCTTGCCACCTGTGGACAGTGAATTTGCAGTGATGAGAAGTCCCTTACCCATTATGCGGAAGGCCCCAAAAAGGCCTTCTCAAACAGTCATTACCCTCCTGACCTAGTCTGCAGACAGATTTCCCTTGCTATATTCCCACACACCAACAATCCTCCCTCCAACCCCAGTAACCAGTCACAGTGGAGTGTCCTTGTCACCCAATAGCACCCCAGACTGGAACAACTTACATCCTTCATCAAGGCTTTGATTATCTGTCATCATGCCCTGAAATGAGAGAGATGCTAATCAAGATCCTTCCAACCCCTCCTAAAGTGGTGTTCTGTCCCCCACCTAACCTCCACAACATCCTAGTCCATCCCCATGCACTCCCAACCCCATCCCCTTACCACAGGGATCATATCCCTGTGGAAGACCCCACCCAGCACTTCCTATTCCAGTCCCATCACAGGGTTATCCTACTCCATCAGAGGTCGGGCCACCTGTGAAAGCAGCCATGTGATATACAAACTCTGCTGCAATCATTGCACAGCATTTTATATCAGTATGATGACGAACCAACTGTCCGTCAGGATGAATGGCTACTGCCAAACGCTGGCGCAGCATGCAATTGAGCACAGCACTATGGATTTCAATGGCTGCTTCACTACCCGAGCCATCTGGATCCTCCCCTCCACCACCAGCTCTTCTGAACTGTGCAGATGAGAGTTGTCCCTTCAACACATTCTATGATCCCACAACCATCCTGGCCTCAACTTCCCATCCCTGCACCCTATTCCTAACATCTCTCTCCCGCTCTCTTCCTTCCCAACTCATTATCCTGTAACTCATGTCTTCCTTGCAACTGTGTGTCACCACTCATGATATCCCCATAATTAATTACTTTTTATTTTTTCTTATTCTTCTTAACTTTATTTTTTCCTTTTTTTCCTAACTTTATTTTTTTCCCTCTTTTTTTCCTAACTTTATTATTTACTTTTTTCCCTGTTTTTATTTTTCCTTATTATTCTTATCATTTGAAATCCCCTTCCCCCACTCCCTCTCCACACTCCTCTACACCTCCCTTGTATCCTTTCCTGCCCCTTCCCTTCACTGTATTCATTGCTGCAATTCAAATTCCCACCTACCAGAGCCCTTAAAATCCATCATGCAACGCGGAACTTTCCATCCCCACCTTTACCTGGCATCCTTCCCCCTCCACTCCCCATCTCACTCACAATCTATATGTTTGTGTCACTGGAGTGGCCGGATATGATGGTTGAGTGTGTATAGTTGTCTGAGTGAGTGCATGAATGCAAGTGTTTCTTTTTCTGACAAAAGCCCTGGCCAAAACAAAATTTAAGTTGTGTGAATGTGATTATCTATTTTCAAGTCTGTCAGCAGCTCAGTGAGCCTCTTTATAGTGAGTTGTTATGTATCCTCCATTATTGACAATATTAAAATATGTAATTTTGATATTTACAGAAGACTTTATCAGCCATGATATCACATGTGACTTGTTACTTGAAGTAAAAAATTAAAGCATTTGTAATTTGCATTGAAAAACTGAAATTTCAATGTCTTCTCTTAGACTAGACATTCTTTTCTGTAGGAGAAAGAAATTTTATTTATAATTATTCATTACCATTGCATAGGTTAAATTAGACTGTAGTGTCAACTATTTACGTCAGTATTGTATGAAACTGGGATTGCTCCAGTCTTTCTCGTGAGAAAGATAACAACTGAATGTTCAAATTTTGTTAGTTAATCTTTTATTCTATTATTAAAGCTCCCATCAATTAGAGAATTTACTCATTCAGTTGTCTCAGCTGTAACTGACATGTGTTAACTGTTTGACTAAAATCTGTCTCATTGAAGGAAATGTAAAGAATGATATCAGACACAGAGTAGAGTTTCATAAAATGTATTGGGTGCCATTAGACATACTTTTTGCTTAAAATTTAAAATATTGTACATAAAATTGTACCTACTCTATTAAATGTATTATGTAAGTAGTAAAAATTACCTTCTGGTATTTAATATTAGCATTTTCTTCTCTTTTCAGTATTACCGATCGAATATGATAAAAAATGCACTGTCAGGGCGTGGATCATCTGATGAATCTTGGACATGCAAAGAGATTGTGATTTATGCAAGGAGGCATGGTTATGTTCCGTTTCCAAAAATAAAATTAGTCCAGGATGGACGCGAAAAGAAATACATTAAAATGTTTGCCAATGACAGTATGTACTCCAGATTGAGTGCTAAACATAAAACATTACAGAGAAATACTGCAGGAAAGGAGACCAGCTTAGGGATTAGCAGTAAACCTGGATGTGTAGGTAAAGTGAAGAAAAGTAAAATTGGCCGAGACAAAAATAAAGGAGACACCAGCACTAATTTAAAAAATATAACTGTAACAGAAACCATAAAGAAAGAAACTTCATCAGTTAACAAGCATTTTACTCCATCATCCAGGCTGAAAATTAATGCAGTCTTGGATTTAATACCAAATGATGCTACAAAGATGCGTAAGAGTAAGAAGAAGAGATCTGAAAGACAGATTAACAAAGACAGTGCTCTACAAAAGTTGAGAAGAATGTGTATGAAGCCAACCTTGTGTGAACCAAAGAGAATACTGGAGTTCATATATGCAAATGATGATGATGTTGATGGCTGGAATGATGATCCCAATGAAGTAGACATCCTTTCAGTGTACAGTACAGTGGATTTAGGTAAGATGATTGATCTGTGTCAGTTGTATTTTTCAATTTAAAATTTCAGTTTCAATATTATGCTATATTTATATGTTGAGGACAAATTTTATCAGACAGTGGGCTTGCTTGTGAAACAGTAAAGTGTGGTAGAACCATTACCATAGATTAATGATCGTGGCTGCTGTGCTGACCAGTATGAGCTATTTTTAGGTGATATCCCGTATTCATTAAGAGAGATATCATATCTGAAAGTAGGATTGTACGTGAATTAAAACACTCATAACTAAAAAGCATATTTATTATGAACTAACAGATCGAGACTGTTGTTGAGGTGTAATTTGATAAAGTGACTTAGTGACTTCAGTGTTAAAGCGACTTTAAGAAAAAGTTCCCACAATTTTTGTTACACACGAGGAAGTTATTACAAATAAATTAATACTGAAATTTAGCATTTTTCTTTTCCAAACATCTTATGTTAAAACTTCAAAGTTTCCATTGCTGTCTTCTAAGATTTTTAAGTGTCAACTCATGAATAAGTCTTTAAGCATTATTCCGCATAACATGGGATTTTGACATTGATCCTAGCACTGCTGACTCGGATGTACACACTTGATGAACATGCTGCAGCTGTCTTATATGCTATTTAACTATTCTTCAGCCAATGCATGCATGACCTCTCATGGAAATGTAGGAAGTAGTGGTACCAACTGTGTGTTCTTGTGCCCCTCAGCATTAATTTGCTGGGTACGGGCTCGGCGAACCCGGAGTCCCAAGCTGGGAACCACATTGCGCCAACAGTCCTCCACACCGTAAGCTCTGTGCGTGCCTCAGCAACTGCCATATGGTGCGACGGTGAAATGTTATACGTTACAGAGCTAGGAGATCTTGACTTAATCACCCTGGTTGTGAGAACGGTACAAACCTTTATAAAACAAAACCTCAATCTCAAGGTGCTGAGGAGGTGCATGTCTGCTGAGGTAGAACAGTTGCCAACGGGCAACCTCTGTGGAACCTGCCGCACCTCAGTTGTATTTGGCTTGCCCAGGTGAGCCAGGCGGACATATATTTCCCTAGCTGCTTTTGGGAACACAATGAAACAGGCTAAGAATTGCATTGGTAGACGGCAAACTACCATCTCTAAGAGAGGAAGAACAGAAATAAATGCAGCAACATATGACCCTACAATCATTTCCTTCCCTAGCGACACCATGGCAGGAATGTAGGGCACATAACCATTCTGAGCCATATTTGCCACAGTACTTGGCATCCATACAATCTTAAGGGGAATCTTTTTTTACCAAAAAAGCCACAGTTCTTTGTAGAAAATGTTGAAGACAAGTTTGGGGAGGTGGCATCTTTCTCCAAGATGAGAAGTGAAGAAATATTAATACAGATGGCATTCCCTGCCCAGTCGAAGGAATTGCTCGCCTGCAACAAGCTGGGTGATGTTCCTGTCAGTATCGTGCCCCCACAAGGCACTAAACATGGTCCAGGGTCTCATATACCACCATGATCACCTGTCACATTCAGACGATGAGTTGCATGCAAAGCTAGAATGAAGAGGTGTTCACTTTGTCAGGTGTGTCTATAGGGGACCGAAAGATCACAGGGTTGCCACCGGCACTTTCATCCTGGCCTTTGAGGGCCTGAGAAGGTCAAGGTTATGATATACTGATGCGACGTCAAACCGTACGTTCCTCTTCTATGACGTGCTTCAGGTGCTGGAAGTTCAGGCACATGTCCTCCCAATGTACTTCCAGCTCCACATGCAGGGAATGCAAGTGTCTGTTACATCCGGACACTCCATGCACCATCCTCCAGTGTGTGCGAACTGTAAGCAGTTACATCCACCTTGCTCGCTAGACTGTACTCTTTTGGAGATCAAAACTTTGGATCGACTTACATATACTGTGGCAAGAAGAAAGTATGAGCGCCTACATCCGGTGCGTATGACTACATCTTTCGCTGCTGTTGTGTCTTCCTCACTCTCAATGAATACAACAACTCCCACAGTACCGCCTCCTCCTGGTGGCCTCAGGGCTACCCCTTTTCCACTGCCCCCTCGATGCATCTCCTGCTGTAACACCTTCTGTGGGGGAAATTCCCCCCCGCCCTACTGTCTCAACCGTCGGGGACACCAGTCCCCATCTCCCAGCTGGAGAAGGAGCAGCCTCCTCCAGCCCTCTCACTTGGAAGGGGTCCCTCGGGACACTCTCTTCTGAGGCTTCTCGAGGTGCTTCAGAGGATGCTTGCCAACGGCTCAAGGATCCACAAACTGTTGGTCGAAGGGCTTCTGCTCTTCTTCCACCCTTGATGCCACTTCGGAGAAGCCCTCACAGCCCTTCAGACCAAAGGGCCAGTGAGAGGGAAAGAAAAAGAAAAATAAGAAAAGGAATCTTTGGTGGCTCCAAAGCCTCAGCTACCCTCATCTTCTGCTTCACCAGAATCTGTGATTCTTGACTCAGCAGATACTAAACAGTTGGCAGCAGGTGTCCCCATGGAATAAACTGCTCCATACATTTTATTGTGGCCTTTCAGATTGGAGACAATGAAATTCTCCAGTGGATTTGTGGCGACTTTTTTCACCATCTGCCTGAGCTGTGTTGATTACTGTGCCACTACCCTGCACTTTGATTAGCCCTACAGGAAACTTTGTTTCCTGCCCAGTGGACCCCTGCCCTTCACGACTATCAGGGCTACTTTAAAAACCGATCCATCTGTTATAGGGTGTCTGGCAGTGTCTGTCTGTATGTCCTCGCCACTGTCCCCAGTTCCCCTGTGCCTCTCCACACCACTCTCGAGGCAGTGGCAGTCAGAATCCGGGCAATGCAGGAACTGACCATATGCAGCATATACCTTCCACTGGACAAGGTCATGTCTGTACCTGACCTTACTGCTCTGGTCGCCCAACTGCCCCTACCATTCCTTCTCTTCCTTCAATGCCCACCAACCAAAGTGGAGTGGAGCCCAGACCACAGGCTGCGGTAAGGATGTTCTACATCTACATCAATACTCTGGAAGTCACATTTAAGTGCATTTCAGAGGGTTCATCAAACCACTTTTATGATGTTTCTCTAATAGCTCGCAGAAAAAAGGAACACACAAATCTTTTCATTTTCAATCTGATTTCTCTTATTTAATTTTGATGATCATGTCTTCCTACGGAGGTGGGTGCTAGCAAAATCTATTCACATTCAGAAGAGAAAGTTAGTGAAAGAAATTTCGCAAATAGAGCTCGTTGCAATGAGTAACACTTTTCTTTTAATGATTTCCACCCTTTTGATACAGCAAGACAGCAAGTCTGGTGCCCCCCACGCATTTTTTTGTGTGGTGCCCCCACACAATTTTTTTTGTCGCCCGAGGCACATATTCGGCCATCGACCACTCTGTCTGTAGCCCAAGCCTTCGACCACATCTCAATTGGGTGCACAACGACCTGTGCGGCAGCGACTACATTCCCATCTTTGTGTCGCTCCTGCAGTACCAACCTGCAGACTGTTTTCCCCGATGGTGCCTCCGTAGGGCTGACTGGCTGGCTTACACCTGAGCTGCTGTATTTGATGCTCCACTACCAGCCGACATTGATACTGCAGTCCAAAAGTTATCTCCACCACCAGGGCAACTGTTACTACAACGATTGGTGCCGTGGTGGACACCAGAGATCACTGAAGCCATCTGGGAACGTCGACAAGCACTTCAGCGCCACTGCCACCACCCTTCCATAAAGAACTTTATCTCCTTGAAACGACTCTGCGCACAAGCTCAGTAATTGATTCAGCAGAGTAAGCAGGGCTGCTGGGAGAGGTATGTAGTCACTATTGGCCCCCTCGCCTTCCCTTCACACATATGGGCACAAGTCTGGCACCTTTTTGGATACAGCAATCCCATCTATCAACATCCATGGTACTTTCTGCAGGGACCCAACTGCTATGGCATATGGCTGCTATGGCGTATGGCAGAGCACTATGCAACTGAATCCTACAGTGAGGACATCCACACCCTCAAACAGAAGGTCAACTTGCATTCACTGAGTGGGAGTTCCAAACTGCCCTTGCTGCATGCCGCAATACTTCTCTACAACCAGATAGGATTCCCTGCCAATTCTCCTGTCACCTTTCAACACATTTTCAATACCAGCTTTTTGCTCTGTTTAACCGCCTATGGACAGAGAGAGTTTCTCGGTTGGCGGGAAAGCACTGTCATTCCAGTGTTGAAACCTGTAGCAGATCTGTTGGTGACTGACAATTGCCACCCGATCAGCCTCACCAACATTCTCTGCAAGCTCTTTTATGTATGTTGAGTCAATGGGTCATGTGGATCCTTGAGGCTAGGGGCCTCTTGGCCCCATAACATGGGGGTTTCCATCAGGGCCGCTCCGCCATTGACAACCTTCTGACGCTGGAGTCTGCCATCTGTACATCTACATCTACATACGTACTCCGCAATCCACCATAAGATGCCTGGCGGAGGGTACACTGTACCACTACTAGTCATTTCGTTTCCTATTCCACTCCCAAATAGAACGAGATCAAACTACACTCAGCTTCAAATTCCGGCCCTCTAAATTTCCTCAACAGAAATTCACGAAAAGAACATTGGCTTTCCTCCAACAATCCCCAATTGAGTTCCCGGAGCATTTCTGTGACACTTGCGCATTGGCTGAATCTACCAGTAAGAAACCTAGCTGCTCGCCTCTGATCGGCTCCTATGTCTTCCTTTAAACTGATCTGCTGCAGGTCCCAAACACTTGAGCAATACTCAAGATGTGGTCGTACAAGAGTTTTATACGTGGTCTCCTTTACAGATGAAGTAGATCTTCCCAAAATTCTCTCAATAAACCAAAGTCGACTGTCTGCCTTACTCACAACTGTCCTTACATGATCGTTCCATTTTATATTGCTCTGCAATGTTATGCCTAGATATTTGTGTGACGCGACTGCATCAAGAAGCTCACTACTAATGCTGTATTCAAACATTATGGGATTGTTTCTCCTACTCATGTGCATCACTTTACATTTTTCTACATTGAGGGCTAGCTGCCATTCTTTGCACCAACTAGACATTATGTTTAAGTGATCCTGTATGCTATTACAGTCAATTAAAGACAACACCCTCCCATACACCATAGCATCATCAGCAAACAGCCGCAAATTACAAGTTTGTCTATCCATCAGATCATTTATATAGATAGAAATTAATAGCAGTCCTATCACACTCACGTGGGCACGCATGATGATACGCTCGTCTCTGATGAACATTTGCCGTCGAGAACAACGTCGTTAGGAAGTCTCCCAGCCAGTCACAAATCTATGAACTTATACCATATGCTTGTATCTTTGTTAGCAGTCTGCAGTGTGGCACTGCATCAAACACCTTTTTGAAATTGAGGAAACACAGTCTGCCTGTTGCCCTTCATTCATGGCTTGCAAGATGTAATGTAAAAAAGGCCAAGCTGGGTTTCACATGAATGATGTTTTCTAAATCGGTGCTGATTCGTAGAAAGAAGCTTTTCCATCTCAAGGAAATTTACTATATTCGAACTGAGAATACGCTCCAAAATTCTACATGAAACTGAAGTCAACGATATTGGCCTGTAATTATGTGGGTCAGTTCTCTTTCCTTTCTTATAAACGGGAGTCACCTGCTCTTTTTTTCCAATCACTAGGAGCTTTGCACTGAATTAAAGATTCACGATAAATGCAAGCTAAGAGAGGGGCCAATGCCGCAGAATACTCTTTGTAATACTCTTTTGTACAGCCTTTTCAAGGTGTGAACACTTTGTTGCACTCTTATTTTGACCTCTGGAAGGCTATGTTGTACGACTGGGGCATACGGGTCCACTTCCTCTCTTTTTTCAAATTTTCTTTCCTACCGCTCTTTTAGGGTTAGGGCCCTTAGTGTCCCTCTCTTTTAATTGCAATTAATGGTCTTGCTGAGGCAGTGGGGTCATCGGTTTCTTGTTCTTTGTTTGCTGATGTGTTTTGCTTATACTTCAGTTCTGCTTGCATTGGTGTAACTGGCCGGGAGCCACTCAAAAAACTTAATTATGGGCCTCAACCCATGATATCCATTTTTCTGCATCAAAAACCCTGGTTTTGCATTTCTGCCACTGTCAAGCTATTCACTTGGACCCAGAGTTTTACTTGACTGACAAACTGCTTTATGTCGTAGTGAGTCATCTGTTTCTTGGCATGCTCTTCAACAGCCGGCTGACTTGGGTGCCACACTTTCGTCAGCTCAAGCAAAAGTGCTGGCGGTACCTAAATATACTGCGCTGCCTCATCCACACTGTTTGGGGAGCTGCCCATATAATTCTCTTGCAGATCTATAAGGCCCTCATTCAATCACACCTAGACTATGGGAGCTTTTTTTATGATTCGGCAGCCCCACCTGCATTGCAGGTCTTGGCCCAATCCTCCACAGTGGTGTCCTTTTAGCAGCTAGGGCATTTCGCATAAGTCCAGAGGCAAGCCTCCTTGCTGAAGCTGGAGTCATCCCCCAGCGATTTCCTCAGCAGCAGTTACTAGCCTCGTATGTTGCCCATGTTAATGCCTCACCTCACCACCCGATTCGCATGCTTGTTTTTCCCAACTGCTGCACTCCCCTCCCCATGATGTTGGCAGAGGTCGGGTCTCCCGATCGTGGTTCGTGTTTGTTCCCTCCTGTTGTCGTTAGAGTCCTTTCCCATCCCTCCCACTTTTCACTACCCTGCCTGTACCCCTCATTGGTCTATTCTTCATCTGCAGCTTAGGTTAGACTTATCCCATGACTCAAAAGCCTCCATTGCACCATTGAATCTCCGTGGCCAGTTTCAGTTCTTGATTCGTTCTGTGGCACAGAAGTTGTATACACAGACGATTCCCTAGTCAATAGCCATGCTGGGTATGCCTATGCCCATGGAGAGCATGTTAAACGGCATTCATTGTCCTGTGGGATTAGGGTGTTTACTGCATAATTGATCGTTATTTGTCAGGCCCTTGAACATCTCAGAGCCCGACCTGGGGAGTCTATAGTTATCTGTAGTGATTCCCTGAGTGGCTTGCAAGCTCTTGACCAGTGCTTTCCAAAACACTCTTTGGTGCAGTCAGTTCAGGAGTCTGTTTCCAGTCTTGTTCAGTCTGGCTGCTCTGTGGTCTTTGTTTGGATCCCAGGCTACATTGGCATTTTGGGGAACGAATGCATTGATCAGATGGCTGGGCAAACCCCTTGGAAATTGGTCTTCAAGTGAGGAATCTCTGACTGGAGTTATATTGGAAGATACTTTGGATTTGGAATTCTGTGTGGGCTCACTCAACTGCCTCTAACTAACTCTGTGCAGTAGAGCTCTCTACAGCTGCATGGAAGTCCTCACTGAGGGCCTCTCATAAGGAGTCAGTTGTCCACAGATGGATGACGCATGGCCACCTTCTTCGTCGGGAGGACCCGCCGCTATGGCGCTTACTTGATAGTGGTCCACATTCTGTTGGACTGCCCACTTTTAGGTGCCTTGCGACAGTCTTTTAACCTGCCCGCTGTGCTTCCTTTTATGCTAGGAGACGATGCCACTATGGCTGGCCGTGTTTTATTTGCTCAGCTGGTTTTTATCACATGATTTAATGGTGGGTACCTAAGCCTTATCCTTCAGACACCCGCCACTCTAACAGTTTTAGTCTGTTGTTACTTTCATGGTGTCTAACCTGCTTTTAAATTGGGGTTTTTATTATGTGCAAAGTGGCAGGCTCATCCTTCATTATCCTCGTCATCAGCCAGCCACAGTATTCTGCTGTCAAATTTTAGCTTAGTTAAACACTTTGTTTATACCCTCTGTGTTTTCTTGTTTGTGTTAACAGTGGAAGGTTCATTGTCAATGCATAACCCTTATGGGTTCCCCCTTCTGCGATATCAGTGCCAGATTTTCTTTTGCTTGAATTACACTGAAATGTGTTTGCTAGGAATAGGGGACTGATGACCAAGCAGTTGTCCCCTCTACATAACAACAACCACTACTGTGTGTTCGTATGGCCCTATTGGTAGTGTTGTAGCAGTCTTTTGTTGTCTCACAATATGCAACACTACAGAGACGGAGAGTGCAGGTATTTATATGAATAAAACATAGGAAAAGTCTGTCGTTGGCAAGCTGCTTTCTTTGTCAGCTGCAACAACCATTGGCATCTTCTCTGTGGCAGGTTGGCAGCTGAAATGATTCATGGTTGCAACACTTCAATAACTGTAATGGTGCAGTGCTAGTTGGCAGTTAGGATGACAGTGTGGCACCAGGTCCCACATACTGTTCATGGGTCATGGCAGTGTCACTCAGTTACTGCATGGCATAGTATGATGTCGACCCTGTGACAGCACATAACAGCATCAGTGCCATTGTTGGGGCCCTTTTCTGATTCTGACCACATGACGTGGAAACACTTTGAATGACACCAAAACATGTGGTTATTTCAACGGTTCATGCTAGGGTACAGCTGCCTGGACAGTGTGTAGGGCAGAAGGTTGTAGACGGAGGGGGAAGGAGGAGACTATGTAACATAAGAATTGTATAAATACACACCTACATAAATCTGGGAACCAACAACTCTTATGGCATCATATCTCTCAAAAAATATGCCTACAGTAATATAATTTTCTGGGCATCTAGACTGAAAGGTTAGGAAAGTGTTTATGGCATGTATTGTGAATAGAATTGTTAGTAAATATGTAATAAGTTACCACCTCATCCTTGATGCGTCAGTTTATCCTGCATCTCATTGTTTCTCTTATTCTCAAATAGTGAAGGAATAAAGTCACGTTATTCACATGTTACACTACCTGACAGTTTTTGTTGTGATTCTCATTGTTTATGACATCCATCTCCTCTATTAGGTGTCATAAGTTGCTTTTACCCCCACAACAATTCTTTCCTGATGTAAAAGAATATTCATACTAAGTTCCGTTGAAATTGGTCTGTTAGTTTTAGGAGGAAATGTAGAACATTGCCACATTATGTAGCTTTTTTTCCTTCAAATTTTATTGTTTATGACATCATATCTCCTGAACTGTATGTTATAAGTGGTCCTTACCCTCTAAAAGATTGTTGTCTGATAGTAAGGAATATGAACACAAAGGTCCGTTGAAATTGGTCCAGTAGTTTAGGGGCTGTGGGATATACACACATGCTTACATTCATTTTTTAATATTTATAGAAGACATGTATGTATAAAAAGTGGCATTTAATATGTTTATAATTGATAAACTTGGACAATGTTAGACTGAGTACTTTCAAAGTTGGCACATGTATTTATGATTTCATAGAAAGTTTTATCCTCACCAAGACACCATATGATTTATGGCTGTCGGTACCTTGCAGTAGACTTCTACACTGTGTGACCAATCAGCATTAAAATAGAAGATTGAAATACATAACCCAAGCAATGCTGGGTTTTCAACCAGAATAATGCATTTTCATTTTGGACCATTGTAGGTCAGAAAAGGGTAAATTTCATTTGCCCTGTTTTCAGAGATTTTTGGCCTAATTTTTATTTATTTTTAGATATGAACGGCTGTTCTCCAAAAAGTACTGGCTGTTCTCAATTCAATCCATTATTGGATCATATATAAAGTGGTTTTCTGTAGTAGCAGAACCATATCTGAAAATTGAGATCCTTTGCACCTACAAATGTAAACATGACTATTATACTGCTGCAACCAACAAAAGTAAGGATTTAGAAGTGTAATTGGAAATTCAATATGTTTCAAAAAAAATATGAATCCACTTATAACGTTTTCGTTAATTTTTCAGGATATATGTTACAGGTTCACTGAATTCTTTTAAGGGGCTGAATTGAAATAATCTAGACTCTTCAGGGGGAACCATGTCAGACACTTTTCATAAATAGAAGACTATGGAGCGAGCTAAATAAGTAATCAATGCCATAAAGTACTCTTTGGAAAACTGAATTTGGATTCCATATGTACCTGGCAACTAATTTACTGACAACTTTGTGATTTGCTTTTCTACTCCAGAGATGCCTATTACTATGTCCTCCATTTGGAAATCTTAAAGTAATCAAATAATGTGTTTGTATGAGCCTCCTGTTTACCATTTTTCATTTGTTTGTTATCTTTTAATTGAGGATGCAACATCTTTGCTTCCTCAGTCTTTTCTCAATTTCATTATTAAAACACAGTGGAAATATTTTCTGTACTAAATGCACTTACTTAGCAGACACTTCTCCAGAGTTCGATTTGCAATGCATTTAAACTTTGCCCATAATTCCTCTATGTCCATGGTTTTGGAAATAAATAATGTCCATGGATTCTATAAATAGGATGTTAACAACTGCTTAATTGTTTTTTTTTTTTTTCGTTTTTTTTTTCTTTTAGAAAAAATACTCTCCTAGCCTTATTGATTGATGTATTAACCATAGTTGCTGTGATAACTAATGATCACCAATCCATGTCTTTACAGTGACACCATAAGGCTTGTTAGTACATTATCCTATACCGTGTCTCTTGGGCAACTGAGTGAGAGGCCATAAAGGAGGGAAAAATAAGTACTATTTTAGGGCAGTTGGGTCAGATGGCATAATGCTGTCTGCCATGTAGGAAAACCAACTAATGAGAAAGTGAACTTCAGCAGCATTTCTTAGACAGAGAATCCAGTCACATGGCCCTTCCCTGTGCCCTGTGTTTGGTTATTCAAAATATGGTAGGCTACCTGCATCTTGTTATGGCTATGTACTGTTCTTGGCCTTGGTCTGTCAGTTTGGCATACAGATTAGGGCATGTGCAGCTGGCTCTTAGTGACTGGGTACTGAATGAAGAAGTTTGCTGATATAGGAAGATAGTAATCTATATTTGCAAATAATAACCCCGACATTTTATAAATTTTATGACTGTTATTCACCCTGACATCCCACTTATTATTAATTTCTTGGGGTTCACTAACACCTCGCAGGGGGCTCACAGCTCTTTTGTAGGTACGTGTGTGGCTCACACAGGTCCCCAGTCATTGCAGCCTTTCTTTTTATTTTCCCAGGCTGCGTTACCTTTTCCAATTCCTCTCATTTGTGTCCTAATTGCTCCCACTCATTTCCGCTCTGTAGGTGTTTCCCTTAAAGTTGGCCCGGCTATCCCTATGGTTCTGATGATGGACTTAGTGATTTTGCTCTGTTTTCTGTTTCCCCCATTTTTTCATACAGTTAGTGTGAGCCGTTTGGGGAAGAACACTCTACCAAGCCTCTATGGCGTGGATCCCTATCCCTTCCTTTCCTCCTTCTTTCCTCACCATAGCCCCCTACCTCCATTAGGTCCCTAGCACATGTAGCCAGTTCGTCGGGGGGGGGGGAGGGGGTCTGTTGTGTACCCTTCTGGCTGAGCCCCCTGACAACACATGGATCACTTTGATGATACCCGAGTTATTACCTCCTCGTGCCGGCCGAGGAGTCCTCCTAAAGTATCGAGAGTCCTCGCAACGGCCATCGTGCCAGGTGGCCTTTGTCGAGACTGCACAGCATCCGTGTGGAGAGCTCAGATTGGAGTAGGTTGTACCAGGGCGGACATTTCACACATGAAATGCATGAAATTCTAAAATGGTTATGCTACAGCCATCTCTGAAGGCAGGAACAGTACATTCAATGCTACCTATGACCAGAAGACCTTCCCCTCCCTGTCTACTCCTTGGGAGGAAAATGCGGCTCACCGGCTTGGAGTGAAACCCTTTCCACACTACCTGATTGCACCGACCAGACAGAGGTACATTCACTGCCACCAAGCCATTTTTCTTTGTCAAAAACATGGAAGATAAGTTTGGAGAAGTCGACTCAATGAGTAAGATGTGTCCTGGTCCCCTGCTCATTAAAACGGTCTCTGCTGCCTAATATGCCACTCGTTGTGCCTACAACCGTCTTGATAATCTCCCAGCGTCCACAAACCTTTCGCCAGTCATTAAATATTGTTCAGTGAGTTATTTTTCACCATGGCCTCCTCCTTCAAACTGATGAGGAACTACTGGCCAATCTGGAACAATGGGGCGTCCATTTTGTTCGCTGCGTTCAGAGGGCCCCTGAGGATAATCATATCAATACTGGGCCTTTATCTCAGCCATCGAGAGGGATACACTTCCAGAAAAGGTCAAGGTCATGAATTATTGATGTGATGTGAAACCGTACAACCTGCCTCCCATGAGATATTTCAGCTGTATGCCGTTGGGACACACGTCTTGTCACTGTACAGCAGTCCCTCTATACGGTGAATGCAGATGCCCACACCATGAGGGAAACCCATGTTCCACCCCGTTTGTGTATCGACATTCAGCAACACTGTTCTTTGCAATCACCGGACTGCCCAGTGTACAAGAAATAGAAGAAAGTATAGGAATATAAGTCTCTATACTCCGTTCACCGAAACGAGAGACGTACTGTAAACACAACGAGGCGCGTAACCAGGGGTAAACAAAACAGGGGCGTTCACATCCATTTCATGTGTGAAGCGTTTGTGCATGTTTTGAGAGTTGGTATTAGAGGCTGGCTAGAAATTTCATCTTAAAGCGCGAGTTGCTGAATAGCAGCGTAAGTATTAAGCTTTCATATTCTATCTCTTTCTCTTGTCTGTATCACGCAAGTGTGAACTCATTATGTCATCCTAAATTTTGAAACCACGCAAGAAGCGATAAAAGAAGAAATATTTTCTTAATGTCTAGAAAACGAAGCAGTTGTGTCCAGAACAATAAATGAAAGATATTGTTACAAAAACAGCTGCATCTACGGGTGTTAGTCGTTCCTCAGTTTATTATATGATGATTGATTACAAGGCCACACACTCTTTGAAGACTGGTGGGGAAAAAAAAAAACATCAAGACAGAAGCTTACAGAAAGTGTTGTTGACTTTCATACAAATGTAATACGAATTAAAATATATGATTTGCTGACACAGTTCTTATTGTTATAAATGGAAATGCAGATTTGGGCTGTTTTCAGAGATTCTATGAAATATTAAAAGAAATGAATTTTTAATATCTGTGACATCTAATATCACTGCTATATTGAAAAACACACAAGCGCTTTACACCTGGAACAAAGGTTTTAATTCCAAACTATTAACTTATCCACCAGCAGCCGTAAAGTTTATATTCTTTTATTTAACAAACGGTTTTGGTATTGCATTAATACTATCTTCAGGCCATATACAAATGAAATTGCAAATCGATGTTGTACCCACAACATCATGCTGTACGTAGTCATACAAAATATAAAGGAGAATTAATAAAATACCGAAACCAGTCATTAAATAAATCAACATAAACTTTACGGCTGTTGGTGGTTAAGTTAATAACTTGGAATTAAAACTCGAGCAACAGCCGCAGTCTCTATTTCCTCCTCATCCCAATCCCACTCCCCACCCCTCCCTCTCCCTCTCATGCAGCACCCTTACCCCTCCCTGTGGGCCCCTCCTCCTGCCCAGCTGGAGCAGTGCTCCTCTTCTCCGATGACACTTGCTGGTGAAGGTGTCATCTCTCAGGCCCTTCTTCCTGGCATTCACCAGATTGGAGGTCTTCTATCTCAAGCCAGTTGCTGGACTCACAGTCTATGAGTACCAAGGTCTCCTGATCTTCATCGGTGCCAGACCTTCCTGACCCCAGTGGTCTCTATGGGTCCTGCCCACCCTGTCCTGCAAGAGAGAAAGAGGAGGAGGAGGATAAGAAGAAGAAGAAGAAGAAGAAACAAAGTTCATAGGTCAAGGCCACTTCAGTGCCGCCTGAGATTCCAACCTTATCTTCACAACGAACTCAACATTCTGAGCTTGTGTCTGATCAACTATTTATGGATGTTGTCCGTTATTTACCTGTGACACAAGCTGACCCAGTGGCGTGACAGACTTCAATCAGTCACCTGCCTTCTGGATCCTCTTGCGGTACTCATCCAATGGAATTGTAATTGCTATTACCTGGAATTAAAACAACTTATTTCCTTTTGCTCTGCAGCTTGTGTCATTCTGCAGGAATCACATTTGACTGATGTGCATTCACTGACCCACCAGATGAGGGACAGGCTACCCTGTTGGGTTTTTTGTCGTGTTAATTGGCCTCTGTACACATCCCAGGTTGTTTCCACATCCTCCCCCATCAGGCTGTACTGATCATATCATCCCTGACATCTGATGCTATTACTCATGCTGCTAGCATTGCTGTCCCCCTGGTCGACAGGTCTTTTAGCCGGCATCCAGTTACATGGGGGAACAAGACTGTTGCCACAACAATTGATGAGTGCCATCGAGTGTTTCAGCATGTTAAGTTCCACGTGTACTATGCTAGTCTTACCAACTTTAAACACCTTCATGCTAAAGCTCATGACATAATCAAAAGGAGCAAGTGGATTTGGCTCTTCTTTGGGCTCTTCTACACCTGTGACTTGAATGTGGGCTATGCTCTGCTCCATCCACGGTTGCCAGCAGCCATCTTCAATACCTTTACAGACCCGTGTCTCCTCGTAAAGCATCTTGCAACTCACTTTGCGAAGCCGTTAACAGCTACCTACCCAATGGCCTTTCTCCTCAAGAAACAACAGGTTGAAGCCTCCAACCTATGCTTTATCTATCACCAGAACTATTTCAACAAACCATAACCCATTGCTCTAACAACTCGGTACTCCACAATCTCCTCCAGGTATTTAACAATATTTGTCTTCAAGGGGTTTTCCTCTCTCAGTGGAGGGACAGTATTGTGGTTCCTGTCCTTAAGCTTGGTGATGATCTGTCATTCCTGGACAGTTACTGGCTGATTAGCCTGACAAATGTACCCTGTAAATTGCTTGAAAGGATAGTTGTCCACAGAGTATCACAGGGACTTCTGTCTCCTTATTATTGTGGGCCCCTGGAGAGACAATCTACAGTAATACATCTACTAAAACTGGAAACAGCAATCAGACAGGCCTTCTCTAAATGTCAACATCTTGTTGCAGTTTTCTTTGATCTACATAAAGCATACGACACTGATTGGCATCATCAAAATTTAAGTTCCCTTCATGACTGGGGCTTACAACTCTCCCTACCAATTTTAATCAGTTTTCATCCCACTACCTGTTCCATGTCAGGGTAGGCTCTTCATTCAGCCCACCACGAATCCAGGAAACTGGTTCAGTTTTAAGTGTTATACTCTTCCTAATTGCCACAGTTGGTGAACTCTGTTGTGCTGCTGGTGACTCCTGCACTGTACGTTGATTGCTTTTTGCATATAGTACTGGTCTCACTCAGCAGCCCAAGCTGAACGACAGCTTGCCAGCTCGGCTGGCTTCTACAGGGGCCCTCTTCCATTGTTTTCAGGTCTCCCCTTCTAAAATGAGGGTAATGCATTTCTGATCCAGAACTCTTCTTCGATATTCAACGCCTGGAAGTTGTGTCACAGCACCTTCTCTTGGGCCTCCTTAAAACACTGACTTGGCTGTCCCGTATTCACCACCTGAAGACACACTGCATGAAGAAACTTAATGCCCTCTGTTTTCTTGCCCACTCATTTTGGGGTGCATATCACGTGACTCTCCTTCATATCTATTGGGCTCTGATTTTGTCCTGATTAGATTATGGGTGCCAGGTTTATAGCTTTGTGGCTCCTTCTGCCCGGAAACTGTTAGACCCAGTTCACCAGTGTCGTGTCTGCTTGGTTATGGGTGCTTTCTGGACCAGCTGGTTGACAGTCTTCTCACCGAAGTGGCAATTTTCCCTCTTCAGTTTAGGCGACATCAGCGTTTGGTGTCCTACACCATTGCCATTCAATAATTTCCTACTCGTCCCACATAAAATCATGCTCTTTTTTTGCAAGCAGTGTATTTTGACTTCCTGATACCCGCCCTCAAGATGGATTACCCATTGGATTGCAGCTCACCTTCTTTTGCAAGGATTTACATCTGCCTCCTATACTGAGCACGCCCTCTTTGATAGTGCCCCAACCACGAATTTGGATGGATCTCTTCCAAAGTCCAAAAGCTTCAGTCTCTCCCCATTATCTTACAGCATTTGTTGCCATAATACTTGAAGAGGGAATGAACAGACTGACCATCTGGCTAGAGCAGCAGTTATTCGCTACCCATTTTGCTTGACAATCTCAGATATTAACAACAACTGGCAGGCTACTGCTCAATCAAGAAGACCACTGCAACTTGGAGTTTTTGATTATGCCCATCTCGTAGGAAATCCACTGTCCTTTCTCGTCTTCATACCAGACATTCCAGGCTGACCCATAGTTTTATTTTGTGCAATGAGCCTCCCCCACTTTTCTCATTGTGGAAACCTACAGTCAGTGGCTCATATCTTAGTGGAATATCTGCTCCTCTTGGCCCTCCATGCCAGATATGGACTTTTGCTCTTATTGACTCTAGTTTTAGCAGATGATCAACAGATGGCTGACCGAGTCCTCAGGTTCCTTTGTGAAAGCGGTTTTTATTCTCAGTTATAAGATTTAATCCCTGACGTTTGGACAGGGGTGTGGAATTGTGGCTCTTCCTGCTACTTGCAGGAATACTGTTGTTTGAATACTGTTTCCCTTTCTTTCATCTTTAGACTCCTGCTCCAGGGGCTGTTCAAATGTTTGATAAGCTTAAGGGACTTAACTACAGGGTCATCAGTCCCTAAACTTACATACTACTTATGAACTACCTTACACTAAAGACGACACAAATATCCATGCCCGAGGGGGGATTCGAACCCCCGATTGTAGCGGCCGTGCAGAGTGTAACTGGCGCGCCGCAGACTGCTCGGCTGATGCTCGGGCTGATGACCTAGCTGTTTGGTCTCTTACCCCCATTAAGAAACCCAACCAACCAACCAACCAACCAACCAACCTGGTGTCACTAACAGCCAGGGTTTTGGATGGTGTTGGGATTCACAGGTTTTGTGGTAGCAATAGTTGTTTACTAGCAATAGTTGTTTACTATGTGTTGTCCTACTGCATACACTGTCTTTTGTCTTGGGTTTTTGTAGCCGCACCCACCAAGGGATTTACATTATCTTGTACAGTGAGCTTTCATTTCATTTGTGACTTGAAAATAATGGGGTATTCGCCTGCATTGCCAATGTTATTTGAATATTCCATGATGTTTGTGTGACTTGTGTGATAGGTTTGAGATCCATCATTGTTATTCGTTCCTCAGTGAGAAATTTATGAAGCCCAATCCACTTCAAGGAGGAAGATAGCCATGGTACCTTTTTCTGGAACCAGGATAGTATCTTGTTTTCACAGGTTGTGTTGGAAAAACTTTAGTTGGTTGTTGGAGGTGCTGTCTTAAGAAACCTTATAAACTTTATCAGAGGAAAGGAGCACATATATATAATAGACATTTACACACTAACATGTCTGTTAAAGGTATTCTCTAGGAAGCTTAAAAGTCACAGCAAGGAATTAATTACATTGTTAGTTATGCATAATTTTTTAGCTTTCCATTATTCTTCAACAACATAGTTACTGAAGAGCAAATTGAACAACTAACTTAAAATGCACACTTGGGAAACAGTTTATTATAGCTTGTCGTTCAGGAGTGTTCCTCTCAGCTTCTTTGAAAATAAACTGGATGATTTTGATTTTTTGGCAGGAGACTCATTGAATGAAGATATACTGGAGGTGGATAAAGACCGTGCAGAGCTGTGCCACTTTGTTCGAAAAAGTTGTAAGTGGCTTAGTCTTTGGCATGGTCCAAAACCAAACAACTACACAGTACCTGAAATTTTAGTGGCAGTTGTAAGTACCAAATTTAATGTACCACGTTATAAAAGGAAATAACATTATTATACTGCATCTGATAATAACTTTGGATGGAATTCATTTTAGTTGAACAAATTTATGCACTAAAATCCAGCTGTGCACAAAAATTTAAAATGATGGACATAAGTCATTTCGATATAATTCTCTTTATAATTTGTCCAAAGTTTCCCAAGAAATGTATATATAAACAAATGTTGATAATGGCTATGTTTAATTGTCAAATATGTGTCTTCTTCCAGAAATTACCTTTATATTCACACTACTGTAAAATTTGGTTGTGATGAAAGTCTGATCTTAAAGTTAAAGAATTATAAAAATAATAGTACACACATTACAAGTTTTCAGTTGTAAAATTTTTGGATCTAACATAAATGTTAGTATTCAAATACATTTATGATACATTTATGCTAATATGTGAATGTTGTCAGGGGTGAAGGGTGAGGTGTGGGTATCTTATGAAGGACTGAACATATGCTAAGTACCCATACAGGTTTCAATGAACAAATCTCGTGTGACTGGATAGTGGGATTTTACCCGCTTATCAATTTTACATAGGACCAGAATTTTTTCAGGTTCTTGGAAAGATCTTTTGCTAAGTTATGACTGTGGTAATTATGCTTCACACATCGCTCTTTTTATGGATGCTTGAATCTCTACTAACCTTTGCCCATCTTTGTTTGTGTGTTCTTTGAACCGAGAGTTCAACAGCCTTTGCTTTCTCAGTAGCTTTCTAACATTATTATTATTATACCATAGTGGATCTTTTCCATCTATAATTGATTTTACATGCACATTTATCTCTAACCCTTTATTTACAATGCATTTAAATTTAGTTCACAATTTCTCTACATCCATTGTACCAGAACTAAACGATGTCCATTCATTTTCTAAGTGTGACCCTAACAATTGCTTATCAGTTTTTTCTAACAAAAACACAGTCCTAGCCTTTCTGATTGGTTTATTAACTTTGGTCACCATTGATGCTATGACAATATCATGATCACTAACTCCTGTCTCTACACTGACTTCATTAATAAGGTCAGGCCTGTTCGTAGCTATAAGGTCCAAAATATTTCCATAGTGTGTGGGTTGCCGGTTCAACTGCTGAAGACAGTTTTCGGAAAATGTATCCAAAAGTACCTCGCATGACTGCTTGTCTGTACTGCCTGAAGGGAAACTAAAGAGATGCCAATCTATATGCTTAAGGTTGAAGTCTCCCCTTACTAATATTGCATGGCCCTGATACCTAAGCACTAACTGGCATAGACGGTTTTTGAATGAGTCTAAAACTGCTACAACAGCACTGGGGGGGGGGGGGGGGGGGGGGAACACCCAACTGTTAACTTTACCTCTCTTAGACCTGTTATAAGTGCCCACATAAATTCACAGTTACTCTCAACCTTGACCTCAGTAGAAACAATATCTTTGTCCACGATGATGAACACTCCCTCTCAACTTGTGTCTGATCTGTCTTTCTGATATACATTCCACAGCTCGCTAAATATTTCTGAACTTGACACATCATGATTTAGCCAGCTTTCAGTGCCTAAAACTATCGGAGCACAATAATTTCCTTGCAGCACGAGAAATTCGGAAACTTTCCTGTTAATGCTTTGAAAGTTTACTGCTAATGTTTTGATAGTCAGGATTTTTTATTTTATTTATTTATGTTTTCTTCTGAATGTGGCCTGAATTCACTGTTTGAATGTTGACAGGCGAGTGCTCATCAAAGCTAGTGCCTAGCCTAAAATACTCCATGTGCCCTCCACAAGTAATCTGCTACCCAAGTAGCCACTTTGTTGGTGTAGTGCACCCCAGATCTACCTAGGGGCATCCTAAAATTCTCCACCCGATAACACAGATCCAGAAATCTGCAGCAATGACTATCCTAGAGTCGGCTATGCCTCTGGTTCAGACCCTCCCCTACGCTTCAAACCAAAAGGGCCCTGATCAAACCTGGAAAAACTGCTACAAATCGACAGCTCTGCTTGCACCCCGCGTGCTAGGCCAGCAGCCTTCACCAATTCCGCCAGCTGCCTGTAGGAACTAAGAATGTCCTCAGTGACAAGCGTCATTGGTGCCGACGTGAGCCACGACTTGCAGTTGACCGCACCTCGTATACTCGATAGCCGCCGGCAAGGCCACCTCCACATATCAGGTGAGGCCCCCCCAGCAGACACACCGAGTGCATGTTGGACTTCTTTCCAGCCCTGAATGCTATCTGCGTAAGGGGCTCCACCACACACCTAACATTGGAGCTCCCAATAACTAATAATCCCCTCCGCCTGTGCACCTGCTCGGACTCGGCTGAAGGCATGGCCACACGTTCACTCACAGGACGAACAGATGTGGCTGAACAGCCAGCCTCCAAATTGGCGTTCCGTCTCTAGTGACGTGAATGCTGTTCAGCCCACCACTCCCCTTGCAGGGAGGGTGGCTCGACCACGTCTGGTACACCTGAAGGTGCCTTGACAGCAGGGACAGAGGGCGAAGCACGAAACACGTGAGGTCTCCCACTTGACGCACCAGACTCCCCACTGCCACTGCACCCCGAGACAGCCTCAAAATGGCTGACCGTAGCCGGCAGTGCACTCAGCTGTTCGCGAACTGCGGCCAACTCCTCCTGCATTCACACACAGCAGGCACACATCCTATTGATACAATTAACTGTGGAGAGTAGAAAACTAAATAATCAACTTTTAACTATTCTAGTACTTTAGTAAAGGCAGCTAGAGCTGGCTGCACTGTGTCAAAAACAATGAAACTGTCTCTGGCTGTTTTCAAAATAAACAAGAAAATCTATGGAGCACTCTACTATCAAACACGCAGGAATAAAAGCTTTGTGAAAGCGAAACACAAAATAAAGAACTGACAAGATGATACTTAAATTACGTAGCTTGCAGTACAAATGAAATCTGCCAAGTACATGAGAATAAACCTCTTAAGAAACAGAAGCACCAATGAAAATTAAGAAATTGACTGGCAACGAAATTTAACACAAATTAACTTATGATACTTAGTGCTCTGAATGATGTGATAGCAGCAGCAGCAGCAGCAGCAGCTAGCACTCGACTGACTGATAACTAGCTGTAGTAACGGTCTCTGACTTGTTTTGAAATACGCAAGTTGCAGACTAAAACTATACACAATGGTATTTGTCAAAATACGTGAGAATAAACTCTTAAAACAGTAGCACAAACTAAATGTGCCAAGTGTTCAATGTTAAACTTCCTTCGTCAGTGCACTGCCTCTTTAATCGTTCACTTTTTCACCAGTTAATTACCTCTAACATGGATCAATTGTCTTCACAACAAGGGAATCTCCTGGTGGAAATTAATGAGGTGGGTGGACACCCAAATGATGAACAGTTGCACGAAGCCCTACAACCGGGTTTATTATGTGAAAGTGTTCCATTAGTCGCAGTATTCTGTAGAGGTAGAATAACGAAAAAGTGTAAGTATAACATAGATATTTAGAAATGGGCTTTATTGAGACAGATGATAGGATAGCTCAGGTTTAATCTGCACGTGATTCCTTCCGAATAGTTTGATGGTTCCACTTAAAGTGTA
Source organism: Locusta migratoria (assembly GCA_026315105.1). Taxonomy (NCBI): domain Eukaryota; kingdom Metazoa; phylum Arthropoda; class Insecta; order Orthoptera; family Acrididae; genus Locusta; species Locusta migratoria. Next base: position 41,346,775 of record CM048755.1, on the reverse strand, counting down.
CCATCATATTTGAGGGTACTCATCTGGATTTCCAGGCTAAAGACACTGATTTTTTTCCATAGGAAGGGCACCGAATTAGCTGCTTCCCTAAACTGCATGAAAACTCATGCAAAAACAGTTAATGAAAACTCCTTGAAAACTTTGTTCTTGGTACACTACCTAGTGGTAAAGGTAGGCAAAACTCATACCTTTGCAGAAACTCTCATAGAACCATGTGCTATCAATATTGTTTCCTGTATGCTAGACAAAAATGCAGTAAAACTTGTGTCTTCTGTGCCATTATCAGGAAATATTGCCAAGAGACGCATTGTTGACATGTCTAATGACATGAAAGACTCTATGGCTCCTCGCATCCAACACAATTTATTTTCTATCCAAATAGATGAATCTACTAACATTGTGAGATTATTGATGTTATTGGCTTTTGTCCATTATGAACACTCAGGCTGTTTCACAGAGGACCTCTTATTGTGCAAACCACTACCTGCCAATATAACAGGTTTGGAAATATTCCTTTTGTTGAACAATTTTTTGAAGACCAATGAAATTTCATGGTCTAATTACATAGATGTGTGCACAAATCATGCAAAAGCTATCACAGGTCCAACAGTGGGATTGATCATGAAAATAAAAGAAAACTCGAAGAACTGCAACATTAGTCATTGCACTCTCCACAGACATGCTTTGGCTATGAAACAAATGCCTATTTCCAGTAAGGTTGTAGACCAAATCATCCTAATTATTTATTAAATAATATCATGGCCATTGAAGTTGAGCCTTTTTTCAGTACTGTGGGAAGATAGGGGACGTCTTCATCATTTTTTACTCCTTCATATAGAAGTAAGGTGCCTCTCGCATGGGAATGCACTCTTTCGATTATTTGTATTATGATTAGGAGTCCTTTGAGGCTACAACACCAAATTAGCATACCTTACTAAAGACAAAAATTGGGAGTGTATACTTGCTTATTTGGGAGATATTTTCTCCAAAATAAATGAAAGTAATATTTCACTTCAAAGGAAAATATAACAATAATCACAGCCAATAACAAAGTTTGAGCATTCAAGAGGAAAATCAGTTTTTTGGTTGAGAGTGTCAAGGAAGGGAAGGTAGAGTGTTTGTGCAATGATTTTTTGAAAGACAAGACTTGGATTTTAGATACAGTTTGCTTCATCAAATCCTTAAACATCTCCGTAGGGTGACATCATTGTTGGAGCATTACTTCCCAACAGCTGAAGATTAGAAGCTGCAGAAATATGAATGGGCCATCAACCCATTCACTGTATCCAAAAAGCAGAATATTCCATCATCGAATGAATATATACATCGTCGACAGTAACTTCTTGATGTCTTAACCAGTGAAATGTCTTCTTTCCAGAATACATGATTGGAGATTTATCCTTAAAAATTGAATAGCATTTACGATAATAATTACCTGTGGATTTTCTAAACTTTGTACCAATATGTTTTCAAACCAGTTTAGAAATGTTTCACAATTCGTTTATTGATGGTACAGAGAAGTTTTCTTAGATCTGAATATCGGTTGTCAGCTGGAGATAAAGCTACAGTAGGTATCTGAATGTAAAAGAATTATGTTGTGCTTGGTCTTGCAGCGATATGAATAAATAGAATCTTCTCAAGCTTCCAGCTGCGTTAGGTGGTTTCGGGCAAGTTCTCCTTGGACATTGTCAAGTGGTAAATGACTGCTGTGTCGTTATTGCCTTGCCGTTAAATAGCCACACCGTTGGCTGTGATGTCACTGGAGTTTCTGCTTTGCCATAAAAGGTAATGTTTATGTTCCAAGTCTGTTGTGTCTACTTTTGGCTGCTGGCTGTGACATCACTGGGGCTCACTCCTTCATCCCATATCCGCCACATCCGCTTCAAGTTTGCTATGGCTGGGTCCCAAGCTGTGCTGAGCCGCAAACCGACGTCCTTATTAAAGGTGTTCTTCAATATTTTCATTTCAATTGTTTCCTTTATAACACTATCCCAATATCCTTTTGTTTTAGAAATAACAGATGTTACGTCGAAAAGAATTCGGTGCCGATTTTCTAAAGAATGTTCTGCCACGGAAGATTGTTGCAGGTAATGAAGACATAAGCACCTCTCGTGTTCTGTCTGACATTGCTCCACAGTGCTTACAGTTTGTCCAGTATAGTAGCAGCCACACTCACTTGGCATCTTATATACTCCTGGGGTTTTGAGTCCTAGATCTTCTTTTACAGGCCTCACCATCTGTTGTATTTGTGCTGGGGGCCTAAAAACAGAAGCAATGTTATATCTCTTCAGGATCCAGCTAATCTTCCCTGACACTGTTCCACAGAATGGCAAAAGAGTGAGATTCTTGCTCTCCTCTTCCAATGTACTTTTCCTGCTTTTATCACCAGAAATGGCTTGTAGTAATTGGCGGTGACTGTAGTCATTATCACTAAAGACTCTACATAGATAGTTTAGCTCTCGTGGCAGACTTTCAGCAACTGAAATGACTTTAGGGTTGTGAACATGAGTGTTCATAACGCCGTGTTTTTGTGCAGGGTGGTGGTGGCTGAGCACTTTCAGATACCGATCCATATGAGTGGGCTTCCTATAGACACTGTGGCTAATGTGACCATTAATTTTCTGGCAGACGAGGACATCAGAGAAGGGTAAAGAACCATCTTTTTCCAGCTCAACCGTGAATTTAATGTGGCCGTGAATACTGTTCAGATGATCTAAGAATTTTTCCAGTTTCTCACGTCCATGAGACCAGATGACAAATGTATCATCAACGTAGCAGTAAAACCAACTTGGCTGCTCTGGATCAGTGTTCAAGGCAATATTCTCAAATTTCTCCATGAAGAAGTTTGCTACAGATGGAGCCAATGGACTTCCCATCGCCACGCCGACTGTCTTGGCGAAAAACTGTCTGCCATACATGAAATAGGACAAGGTCAACATGTGCTTGATCAATCCCACAATTGTATTGTCAAATAAATGGGAGAGGTGATCCAAGCAGTCTTTGATAGGAACATGTGTAAATAAGCAGACCACATCAAAATGAACCAAAAGTCACCTTCACCAATACGCAGCTCCTTGATTCGACTGATGAAGTCTTCTGTGTTCTTTATATGTTGCCTACAGTGACCAACGTGCAGTGTGAGGAGAGTGGCCAGATATTTCGCCAGTCTGTATGTTGGTGAACCCAGTGGTACAGACAATGGGGCGAAGAGGCACCCCTATCTTGTGAATTTTAGGTAGCCCATAAAGCATAGGTGGTCTTGGTGCCTAAGGGAGCCAATGAGCACCTGGACGGAAGACAAAGTGGGCAGTTAGTCTTGTCGCGGTACCGTGTGGCTTCATGTGGCGCTAATCGCTTCTTGTGTGAAAGAATCTAATTTTGTTATGCATTTTAGAACATTTTTCTTCTTCCCCAACATTTTGTAATTTTATTTACCAATACACATTACAGTCTCTTCACTAAGTTTAATCGTGTTAGCGTTACACCCGACTACTTTGGAAACCAGTAAGATATGTCCTCTGTTTTCGCCTTCCTCTAAAATCACCACCACACACTGCACACAAGTTGTGATGATTCTCCTTTAAACATAAATCTTTGCCCGCTTTACATTCCTGATGTGTTTACATCCTGAACTGTGCCTTCACCTCTTTTCTTTGCTTTTCACCGGACATTAAATTGAAACCAAAAACAAAACACATGCACAACAATAGTAACGAAATATATGCATGCTACTTACACCACACTAGCCAAACAATCCAAGTGTACTGACCATGTGTTATACCTTGTCAGCAGTGGACAGTTAAGGGCGTTGATCACTGTGATTGGAGGAAGACAGCTTAAATGTGTGAACTGACAACTAAGAAGTAAATTTTATCAGGCTATAGTGTGTTGAACAATCAGAGTAAATCCAACAAAAAGTATCTGAATATACTGGGAATTCAGACAAATGGGAACATGGTTGGTTTCAAGTTGTTTCCATTTTCCTCTAAACCATATTCTCTTGCTTCTTCATGGATTTAGTGGACAATTGGAAGTTACATTGGACAATTGGAAGTTACATTGATAATTTTTCAATTCCCATGGGTTTCGCGCTGAATTTCAACAGTTACTATGCGCTTGGCCAAGGTGGACTTTTGCCTGAAAAAGGGGTCCGTCAGCTAAAAACACTGGGAAGCCCTGCCTTAAGGGCTTTCAGGATCCTTCACCTGTATAAACAAGCAAATAAATGACGTGAAAGATAAATTGAGACTGTAGACACCTGATATTACTTTATGTGTTGCTGGTGTTTTATGGTCATTGAGCTGTATAAATGTATGTAATTCCTCTCTAATTTGTAACATTTTATATTGTCTGGTAATTTGTATTGTCTTGTAATGGATTTGTTCTCGCATCACTGTTTGTTGTTTGGAAATGTGTTCATATTGTTACAACAATTTAGTTGTTTGCTATATTCTTCATATTTTGTGTGCAGTTTTTCCTTTTCTTTCTCACTGATTGAGGTCGAATCTGATTTTGTTGTTTTTCTGCTCTGGCTATTGAATCTTCATGTTTAATTAAGATTGCAGTAGTCAGAGGTTTCTGTCAGAAGCTGAAGTTTTCCATTGTGATCCACTTTATTAATTTTTGTTGTGATTGCCATATATGTTATCTCCTTAGTTTTATAAAGGTTTAGACATTAATTTTTCTACAAACTAAAACTTTTTTCTATCCTCAAAAGTCAGAAGGCTTAGGAAAACTGTACCAAAGAACATTCAAATAATCTACTTAGCAGTAAAACTATATACTATGTGTGTATATTTCTTTCATTGCTAAAAATGTTAATATTTTCCCCAGGCTGCAGAATTATTTGTGGAGGATATTTGTAGAAGAGCACTGAATATGGCATGGAACCACTATGATCAAAAGGGGTATGTAATATTTGTATAAAATATGTTAATTTTTGTTTTGATGTATAAAAAAAAGAAACACCTGCTCTTTAACTTAAAATATGTTAATTTTTGTTTTGCTGTATAAAAAAAAGAAACACCTGCTCTTTAACTTAAGGACCACATATCTGTACTTCATCTTTAAACTCCATACTGCTTCTCTCACATTCACAGATTAAAAGTAGTAATCATTAAAAAGACCAATAGGAATTTTTGTAGCGTTAAAACTCAGGTCATCATTACTGTTGTTGTTGGCCAGTTAGCAAGTTAAATCAGGATCAAAGAAATAGGAATGGTCAACAGTTTTTCAGTATCCCCCTCCCCCAGGTGCTCCTACAGTGCTGTGAGAACATGTCTCCAAATGTTTTACTGAGTGAAGTGGCACACTGGACTTGCATTCAGGAGGATTGCAGTTCAAATCCCTCTCCGGCTATCCAGGTTTAGGTTTTCCAAGACTTCTCTAAATCACTCCAGGCAAATGCCGAGATGGTATTGATTGCCTGGCCCAAATAATTTAGAGTCCAAGAAAGGAACACTGCATGTTCCCAAATTCAGGTGTGTCAGTGTTCCCAGCTCTAGCAGTCTGTGGAGCTTCAGCTTGATGTTTACATTGGCAAATAGAAGCAACATAATAGCACTTTGTATATGTTGAGATTCATTGCAGTTTAAAGCATTGTATCATTTCTATTGATAATTGTTATTCAAGCACTTTGAAATGGTTGAAATGTAAGACCTCTGTGTCTGTAAAATTATTACGATGACGAGTGTTTCAAATCTGTTTCAGTGACAGAATGGGTAGGCTGGCAATTTCTGAACCTGTATGAGCATTTGAATCTAACTGGAGTCCACGTTTTGAGTTGCACCATGCTGCGGAATCCACATCGAACTGTAGGTCCCCCAATAACTGTCTTGAGTCATTAAATTTGAAGGTCGTAGGAAGGCAAGAGCATACCACCTTTGACAGGACCATGCCTAGCAAAGCACTGTGTGTTCAAACCAATTTTCAGATTGTTCACCGTTTTACTTTTTATTTATGCCTGTGCAGGGAATATTTTAAACCTCAATTCACTACAAATTAAGCAGTTGTAAGATTTTCTAGGTTCCACATTATTTTAAGAAATATCATCTTATAATATAGTAAAAAATATTGATAACATTTGTATTTATTTGTAATTACTTCATCTGCTACCTGGTGTGTCTGTAGTTTTCAGTATGCCTGATAACCAACCTGACAATTACATATTCATAGTGTACAAGAAAATGTCAAGTAACGCAAAACCTTGTTACTAAGTATACCATAAAAACCCAGCAGAAGTGTTTTTTTAATATACGTTGATTCAAATTTTTAGACCATCACAGTTTAAGGACAAGTCAACTCTGTTGAAAATGAAACATAAGGCAGGGCTGAGGAGTACATAATGAAAGTCTGAGGGTAATCTGTGACTCAATGAAAATATTTCCTTTACATTTTTTTTTATTATTATTCTTTTTGAATGAAACACATTTTTATATTTGTGCAGGTATTTTAGTGCAAATTAATGACAAAGGTAATTGGAATAACAAACCAATTGAATTGCTCTATAAAAAGGCACGGAAGACCACCAATACATTATATCAAATCACTCATGAAATAGCCTCTTACCCCCCCTGCGGGTTCGGGGTAAGAATAGGCCCGCGGTATTCCTGCCTGTCGTAAGAGGCGACTAAAAGGAGTCTTCATACTTTTCGGCTTTCCATCTGTGGTCCCCTATGTGGGTTTGACCCTCCATTTTCCAAAATTTTTCAGAAGAGCGAACCATTTGGGGAAGGACACCTTACGTGGTGCGACATGTAATTCTCGTGCCATGCCATCTTATGCACCCATCATGGAATGGACTTGCGACTGCGGCTTCTATTCTGCCACTGGGCACGTCATTTCTTTTTTCCATGCAAGTCGCGTCCATTGTGCACTGATATCTCAGCACTCTCCTTTATGATGGTTCACATAGCGCCAGAAAGCCAACACGATAGCTAGTCCGTTGTGGTGGGGTCGTCATGTACCCTCTTGGCTGTAGTCCCCTGACAACACAGGGATCGCTCTACCGGTGCCAGAGCTGCATACTCCTCATGCAAGCCAAGGAGTCGATGCTTGTCTCTGTGGGGCATCAGGACTCCCGGCAACGGTCATCCTGCCAGGTGACGTTGCTGTGGCTGGGTGGCGCCCATGAGGAGAGCCCCGATTGGAGTGGGTGGCATCGGGGCGGATCACCCGCAATGAAGAGACAAAAATCGGGTGACGTTGGCGGACGTACAACAGCCGTCTCTAAGAAGGGAAAGTTTAATGCTTCCACGTACGACCCCCAAACGTTCCCCTCCCTGACCGCGCCTTGGGAGGGACGTCGGGCCGCAAAACAGGGTGAAGATTATGCTCCTAGGTATCTCTTGTGCAGCAGGACTGATGGGGACTCATTTACAGCGACCAACCCTCAGTTCTTTGTGGAACATCTGGAGGACAGGTTTGGGGAAGTGGACTCAATTTCTAAAATGCGCAACGGTTCTTTTCTCATCCACACAGCATCCCCGGCCCAGTCACGGGCGCTACTCGCTTGTGACAAGCTGGGTGACGTTGCGGTGACCATCACTCCCCACAAGTCCCTGAATATGGTTCAGGGAGTAATTTTCCATAGGGATTTGTTGCTCCAGATGGACGACGACCTACAGGCTAACTTTGAACGACGAGGCGTTCATTTTATCCGGCGCATCCGTAGGGGCCCAAAGGATAATAGGGTCGCAACTGGTGCCTTCATCTTGGCCTTTGAGGGTGATACATTGGCCGAAAAGGTCAAGGTGATGGTTTACCGTGTTGACGTGCTGCCTTATATTCCTCCCCCTGTGAGGTGCTTCCAATGCTGGAAGTTCGGCCACATGTCTTCCCGTTGCATGTCCAGTGCTACATGTAGGGACTGCGGGCGTCCAGCACATCCGGGTGCCCCATGTACACCGCCTCCCATCTGCGTCAACTGTGGTCAGAACCATCCTCCCTGCTCATCACAATGCCCCTCACTTCAACGGGAACGGAAAATTACTGAATACAAAACCCTGGACAGTATATCGTATAATGAGGCGAAGACGAAATTTGACCGTCTGCACCCTGTTACTATGAGCAACTCGTTCGCAGCAGTAACGTCGTCGCCACTCAACTTGGTGGCGGCAGTATTTTCTACTTCTAATTCTACTTCAACTGTTTCTGTGGGCCCCCAGGGCCGCCAACCTAAGCCTGCCCCCACAGAAGTTGGGGGCCATCCTTCCAAAACTCCCAAGGCAAAAGCCTCGGGATCAGCTACCACCTCTCCGCCGGAGAAAGAACAACCTTCTCCTGCTTCCCTCACACGGAAGGGGTCCCTTGGGACACTCCATTCCGCCAGTGTCGATATCAACACTAACCAGCAGCAGGCGCGCTCGCAGACTGCTGGTCATAGGGCTTCGCGCTCCTCCTCAGTCCCTGTGGCTGAGTCCGAGGAGCACCTCCCACCGGCGAATCCCCGAGGGAACGGAGGGGTAAAAAAGGCCAAAGAAAGGCACATCACAAGAATCCACGGTGGCTTCAGTGCCACCACTCCCCTCTGCCTCCACCTCTACTTCTGAGGATGAGGTGGAGATTCTTGCGTCACCTGAGGACCTCGCTCTCGGGGACGCCCTTGACAAACCAGTCACTGAAGCTGATAAACCTCCATCGGTGGATGCAAATGATGCTGAGGTATGACCCGCTGATTTGTCTCATTCATGTCTTCCCAGCACTCGAACAACGTCATTCTCCAGTGGAACTGCGGCGGTTTCTTCCCCCACCTGGCTGAGCTATGGCAGCTTCTGAGCACGACACCTGCTTTCTGCATTGCTCTTCAGGAAACTTGGTTTCCAGCAATGTGGACCCCTGCCCTTCGTGGCTACAGGGGATTTTACTGCAACCGTAGCATATATAACAGGGTCTCAGGTGGAGTGTGTGTGTGTATGTCCTCACCTCTGTGTATAGTGAACCCGTGCCCCTTCAAACACCATTCGAAGCAGTGGCTGTCAGGGTGAGGACCACACAGGAGTTTACCATCTGCAGTATCTACTTGCCGCCAGATGGTGACGTGTCTTTGAACGATTTGGCTGCACTCATAGCTAAACTACCCCCACCTTTCTTACTGTTGGGCGACTTTAATGCCCACAGTCCCTTGTGGGGTGGTTCTACGATCTCTGGTCACGGCAGGGTTGTCGAGGATTTACTAACTTAACTCGACCTCTGTCTCTTGAATACAGGTGCCCCCACACATTTTAGTGTGGCACATGGCACATTTTCGGCCATTGATCTGTCGATCTGCAGCCACAGCCTTCCACCATCTGTTCACTGGAGAGCCCATGACGACTTGTGTGGCAGTGACCATTTCCCCATTTTTTTGTCACTCCCAGAACACGAGTCCCCAGCATGCCCACCCAGGTGGGTTCTGCACAAGGCTAACTGGGAAGACTATAGCTCTGCTGCCATTGTTGGCCCTCCCCCACTCGAGAACATCGATGTAGTGGTCGAGAGCGCCACGCATTCTATTATTTCTGCTGCGAATGCTACCATTCCGCGTACATCAGGGTGCCCACGGCGTAAGACAGTTCCGTGGTGGTCGCCGGAGGTCGCTGAGGCCATTAAAGTCCGCAGGCGGGCCTTACAGCGATACAAATGGCACCCCTCTCAAGAGCACCTCATTAATTTTAAACGGCTTCGCGCTCGTGCTCGCCAGCAAATAAGAAGACGGAAACAGGAGTGCTGGGAGAGGTACGTTTCCACCATTGGGACAGGTACCTCAGCCTCGCAGGTCTGGAGTAAAATCAGGCGGCTACAGGGATTACAGACACCAGCGGGAATCCCTGGGATCTCCACAAATGGAGTCGTATGTACGGACCCGGCCACTCTTGCAGAGATGTTTGCTGAGCATTATGCTCGTGCCTTTGCCTCTGCAAATTATCCACCGGCCTTCCGTGCAGTGAAGGAGAGGGTAGAACCCCGGTCTCTCTCCTTTCGTACCCGCCGCTCTGAAACTTACAACACTCCTTTTACTGAGTGGGAGCTCCTCAGTGCTCTTCAACAATGTCCTGACACGGTGCCTGGGCCTGATAGCATCCATAGCCAAATGCTGAAACATCTCTCAGCAGATAGTCTGCGTAATCTACTTGCGGTCTATAACCGCATTTGGTGTGATGGTGTTTTCCTGTCAGTGGCGGGAGAGTATCATCATCCCAGTCCTTAAACCCGACAAACATCCTCTTTCCTTGGATAGCTATCGGCCCATTAACCTGACTAACGTTCCATGCAAACTGTTGGAGTGGATGGTCAGTCGGCGGTTGTGTTGGATTCTGGAGGCTCGCGGCTTACTGGCTTCATGCCAGGGCGGTTTTCGCCATGGTCGATCTACCACCGACAATCCGGTGTACCTCGAGTCTGCAATCCGCACAGCCTTTTCCAGGCGCCATCACCTTGTTGCCGTCTTCTTTGATATACACAAAGCGTATGATACCACCTGGCGACGACACATCCTCAACACTTTATATGACTGGGGCCTCCAGGGCTCCCTACCGATTTTTATCCAGAATGTTTTAGCTGTCCGTACCTTTCGTGTTCAAATTGGTGCTTCCCTGAGCTACTCTCATATCCAGGAAAATGAGGTTCCTCAGGGTTCCGTTTTAAGCGTTCCATTATTTTTAATTGCCATCAACGGTTTAGCTTCAGCAGTGGGATCGTCGGTGTCCCCCTCTCTTTATGCTGCCGACTTTTGTCTCTCTTTTAGTTCCTGCAGCACCCAAGTTGCCGAGCGCAGGTTGCAAGGTGCTATTCGGAAGGCGCAGACCTGGGCGCTTAGCCACGGCTTTCAGTTTTCCGCCGCCAAGACCAGAGTGATGCACTTCTGTCGGCGTCGGACTGTCCACCCGCACCCTGAACTTTATCTTAATAACGAACTGCTTACCGTAGTAGAAACTCACCGGTTTTTAGGACTGGTCTTTGACGCCCGGCTGACATGGCTCCTCCACATTCGTCAGCTGAAAAGGAAGTGCTGGCGCCATCTCAACCTTCTCAGACACTTGGGTCATACGAACTGGGGTGCCGACCGCTCCACACTGTTGCGGCTTTACACGGCGCTGGTGCAGTCCCATCTCGATTTTGGGTGCATTGCCTATGGGTCTGCGGCACCTTTGGCACTGCACCTACTGGACCCCATTTACAACTGTGGGGTTCGCATCGCGACGGGTGCCTTCCGCACCAGCCAGTGAACAACTTACTAGTGGAGGCTGGGGTTCCACCCTTGGGGGTCCGCCGCCAACACCAACTTGCGGCTTACACAGCCCATGTGCATTGCTCCCCAGGCCACCCGAACCATCGTCTCCTCTTTCCTGATGTGGTCGTCCATCCCCATCAGCGATGCCCCAGATCAGGTCATACGATTGCCTATCGGGTTCAGTCCCTCCTGCAGGAGCTTGAGTCTTCTCCCCTTCCATCTCCCTATCGGGTCCGTGCACGTACACCTCCGTGGTGTTTTCCAAGGCCGTCTACTCAGCTGGACTTGGCCCATGGGCCCAAAGACTCGGTTCCACTGGAGGCGCTCCGCCGTCAGTTCTCGGCTATCATAGCGGAGTTCCGTGGTTATGACCTGATCTACACCGATGGTTCCATGGTTGATGGCTGTGTGGGATTTGCCTATACGCACGGTGACCATGTGGAACAGCACTCTCTGCCGAATGGCTGCAGTGTTTACACTGCAGAGCTGGTGGCCATTCACAGAGCTCTCGTGCATATCCGGTCTTGTTCAGGTGAGTCTTTTGTTGTTTGCAGCGACTCCCTGAGCAGCCTCCAAGCTCTGGAGCAGTGTTACCCACGGTCTACCATGGTGTTGGCTATTCAGGACACACTTTATGCCGTTACACAGACCGGGCGATCGGTGGTGTTCATCTGGTCTCCGGGTCATGTTGGTATCCCGGGCAATGAACGTGTTGACAGGCTTGCCAAGCAGGCTGTCGGTATGTCCTGTCTAGAGATCGGCCTCCCGGCTTCTGATCTCCGTTCATTGTTGAACCAGCGAGTATGTCAGCTTTAGGATACTGAGTGGCTTAGCCTGCGCACGCCCAACAAGCTTCGGGTGGTCAAGGAAATGACGGCTGCATGGCGCTCCTCCATGCGCGATTCACGACGGGACTCAGTGGTCTTGTGTCGCCTCCGCATTGGGCATACGTGGCTCATCCATGGACATCTCCTTCGGGGTGAGGACCCAGCCCAATGTCGGTGTGGCTCCTGTCTGACAATCGTCCACATATTGTTGGACTGCCCCGTTTTAGCCGCTTTGCGGCGGAATTTTAACCTTCCTGCCGTTTTATCAGATGTTTTAGGTAACGATGCTGCAATGGCAGATTCCGTTTTACATTTTATACGAGCCGGGGGTTTTTATCATTCGCTCTAACTGGAGATTTCTGTGTGTTACCGAGTGGTTGACTTTTCCTTTTTTATTCTTATGGTCGGTCAACCACGGCCATCGGTTTCTTTGTGTAAGTTGTCTTTGTGTGACCGTCTTTTCGTTTTGTCTTGTTATTCTTGATGATGTTTTATGGACTCAGTGGGACTCCTCTCCCACTTCGCAATTTTAAACTCTGGGCGTATTATCTTTCACGCGCTTGGATTTACTTTTGACGCCTAGAGATGGAATGGGGGACTGATGACCATTGTAGTATTGTCCCCCTTAAACAACCAACAACAACAACAACAACAACAACAACAATAGCAATAGCCTCTTATTAATTTTTGAAGTGTGGCTTGGTAGCACAGTGTAGTGTTGTAGACTATAAATCCAAAGGTTATGGGTTCTATCCCCACCAAGTCTTGGGAGTTTTATCTGTCACTTTTAATTTATTTCAACCTCTGGCAATCAAGCCGAACTGAAAAATGTTGAGTAGCACCATGGTTCAGAAACTATGTTAAACTGTAGCCCCCCCCTCCCCTTCTATAACTGACTGGGAATGTCTGTCCAAACATTGGAAGAAGGCAATGGCATATCAACTCCAAATAGGACCATGCCTAGTAAAGCACTGCAGCATTGAAACCAATCTTCAGATTGTTGACTGCTTTACCTGTACTGTTTCGATGGGGTTTGGATTTACTTAAACCACCTCTGTTTTGATGCTTTTGATAATGTAGTTACTCCTTCTTGTTTATATATCTGTTTCAGTGTGTAACAGGGAATCTTAAGAATGTTATTGTCTTGAATGATAATTGGAGACAAATAATATTTCAGCGAACGTTTCACTTTATTATTGTTTGACTCATCATCAGATCTACAGGATGACATAAAATGAGCTTTATTCTTTAACACCTTGAGAAATGCTTCATGTGTTATAATAAAAGAATAAAACATTATTCATACCTGTAGGTGATAATATTTTTTTTTATTTGCAGGAAAACTCCTATAACCATTCTCAAGAAGGATGCTTTGATGGCACTAAGAAGAAGAAAACAATTTGATGTATTCAGTAACTGTGGACTCGGTGTTGTTTGTGACACTAAACAAGTGGACAAGTAAAGGTCATGTGTTTAGTGTTCTGATGAAATCTGTGATACCTGTTTGTACAAATAAATGAATAAAATTATATTGTAATACTGTAGTGTTGTGATAGGCTCCTTCTAACCTTATGCACCACCGATGTAAATTATTGTGTGTGTGTGTGTGTGTGTGTGTGTGTGTGTGTGTGTGAGAGAGAGAGAGAGAGAGAGAGAGAGAGAGAGAGAGAGAGAGAGAGTACAATACATTTGTTATAAAGTAGATGACATTTACTTACCATTCGAAGGAGCACAGGTAGTGATAGTAAAACACACACACACACACACACACACACACACACACACACACAAACACAAGCTTTCGCAACCTAGTTGCTTCTTCAGGCAGAGTAGGGAAGGAGAGGGAAAAGGAAAGAATGAGGGTTTTAAGGGAGTGGGTAAGGAGTCATTCCAATCCCGGGAGAGGAAAGACTTACCTTGGGGGAAAAAAAGGAAGGTAAACAAATACACCCACACATATTCACACGCAAACTCATATATATAGTCCACTTACCAGGCGAAAAAGCACAGGCAGTGATAGCAACAAATAAACACACAGACGCACACACACAAATGCTAGCTTTCGCAGCCTAGCTGCTTCGTCAGGCAGGGAAAAGGAGAGGGAAAAGGAAATGATGAGGGTTTTAAGGGAGTGGGTAAGGAGTCATTCCAATCCCGGGACAGGAAAGACTTACCTTGGGGGAGGGTAAACAAATACACACACACACCCACACATTTACACAGACGCAAGTACACTTAGGCAGACATACTGTAGAAATATATATATTTGGGGGGGGGGGGGGGGGAGGGGGAGCTGCATGTGTAGGAAAAGTAAATGGATTCATGGTTTTTTTTGAAGTGGAGTCAACTTAAAAAAATATCTACACATAATTTTTATACCTTAATTCGATACAAAAGATTCCATTTTATAATAGAAACACAGGAAAATGGTCGTAGTAAAAATACTGAAAACGGATTTATTTATTTATAATTACTTAACCCACCACCTAGTGAGTCTATAGTTTTCAGGTAAGATAAAATATCAGAAAATTGGCATGTTAATCGTGGTTTACTTGTGCCTTCCAGTATCATTTGTTTTCAGTTTAATATTTGTTCTTCAACTATGCTAGGGCTATTCAAGCATTATGCTGAAAAAGGTATAAAACATTTGCAATGCAATTAAAAATTAATAATAATAATAATACTAAATTTGGATGCAGTGAGATTTGATCCAATACACAACACAGAAATTATTATAGTAACATTACACACTACCGCGGAGGTATCAATCTCTTCTTTGTAGTGTAAGTGTCATGTAGATGTAGCTTTACTGTAGTTCAAAAACTACTTTTAAAATGGAAATGACAGATACTGGAAAGCTCGTGTGAACTGTGCAACTTTTTCTTATTTCCACACATGAAAAGGGGCATGGAAGGACACTGATTCAACAGCATTGAAGAACTCAAGAAATAAACAAGGGAGAAACTGTGCGCTGTGGTGGGTTCCTAGTACCACTACTAGTTACTTGCTTTCCTGTCCAACTCCGATGTAGAACACAGGAAAAACAAATGCTTGTATGTATCTGTACAAGCCGTAATCTCTGTAATCCTATCTTTGAGATTTACAGTAGTATAACGTAATATGTATTGTATCAGAAAATCTTGTAATTAAATAATTTGATTATGCAAATTTAATGCAATCAGACAATATACATTTACCAGTTTCTATTTATAGATCACAGACACAGAAAATATCTGTAATCTGGATAAATGGATAAATGCTAGATATCATTTCAAACCTCTGTAAATGTTAACTAAGTCAGAATCATATTGTCGTGTTGCAATGGAAGCAGGCTTGACTTCGAAGGCAACTAAACACAGCACTTATACTGAAAGCACGTTTATTACGAACTCAACATACACGCAGCACTGGCTGCCTCTCAGGCAGAGTGCTCTGCTATTTATACACAGACAGAATTTACCAGAAATTACAAGAACAGTGAACATAAGAAACAAGTAGAATTTACAAGTGAACATAAGAAAGATGTAGAACCTTCTGGAATTGTAAATTACAAAGAAATAAATTTTTGCCGGTGGGCGGGATTGAACAGGCGACCGTCTGCTCCGCAGTCCGTGATGCTATCCCCTGCGCCACGCCGGCAGTTGGTGTTCGTGGTCTCTCGCGGCAATGTAATTCTTTGTGTAATTTGTTAAGTAAGTGTATGTACCATTTGTAACATATGTCACAGTCTTTTCTAATTGCTACAACAGTATTGTATGAAAATGGTATTTCGTCTGCTTTTTGTATGAATTCATGGCCGTCATTCAATTTATTAAACTGAAAAATAATTGTAAACAAAATGTTAATTGTTTATAACATTACAGGAATTGTTATGATGTTACATAAGGCAAGTGCGCAAAGCACTGGGAAGAGAGAACAGTAGCAGTTCTGTTGACAGAGAGGAGCAGTTGTGTAGTGTATTCTGTGCAAGTTTGTTAGGGAATTGTTGGCATCATGAGAAAATAAAAGACATGCTCTTAAACAATAAATGCCCCCCCCCCCCTCATGAGTACAACACAGTGCTTTCTGTTGCGCGTATTAAAGAATGCCCCATCATGACCAACTATGTGTAGCATACAAGAACCGAGGAATATAATAAGTGGAAGTACTGGTGGAACAAATGTATTGCTTGTAATGAAGAGTATTTTGAAGGGGATACCATTGTTTTGTAAACATTTTAATTTTACCCTCTTTTTTTGGTGGGGTGGGGGGAGGGTACTCCTTCGTATATGCCACCATACAAGCTATAGTTTCCCTTATCTTGTCTTTGTGCTTATTGTGTGAGATGTGAATTAGTGGCAGTAAAATATTTCTGCTGTCTGTTGTAAATGCTGGGCATGTAAACTTTCTCAATGTTTCATTAAAAATATGTAGTCTTTCCTTCAGGGATTCAGTACTTAGAACGTTTCCATAATATTTATTTATTTGTCAAACTTACAGACTCTGACCATAACTTATTGGTTAAGAACTGTAGATTACAACTTAAGAGACTAGAGAAAGGTAGAAAAGTTAGGAGATGAAACCTGGACAAACTGAAGGAACCAGAGTTGGTTGAGGGTTTCAGAGGGAATATTAGGCAAGGATTGGCTGAAATGGGGAAAAGTAATACAATAAAAGAAGAATAGGTAGATCTGAGAGAGATAAGAGTAGTGAAAGCAGCAGAGGAAAATGTAGGCAGAAGGACAATGCCTAATAGAAATCCCTGGATAACACAGGATATACCGGAGTTAATTGATGAGAGGAGAAAATATAAAAATGCATCAAGAGAAGCAGGCAAAAGGGGCTACAAATGTCATCTGAAAAATGAGATTGACAGGAAGTGCAGACTGGCAAAGCAGGAGTGGCTAGATGACAAATGCAGAACCATAGAAGAATGTATAACCAGGGGAAAGATAGATACCACCTACAGGAAAATGAAAGAGATATTTGGAGACAAGAAAAGCAGCAGTATGAATATCAAGAACTCAGACAGAAAACCAGTATGAAGCAAAGAGGGGAAAACTGAAAGGTGGAAGGGATATATAGAGGGCCTGTACAAAGGAAATAAACTTCAAGGTAGTGTTCTAGAAATGGAAGACGAAGTAGAGGAAGAGGAGATAAGAGATACAATACTGCGAGAAGAATTTGACAAAATGCTGAAAGATTTGAGTCGAAACAAGGCCCCTGGAATAGATGATATTCTGTCTGAACTGCTGATATCGTTAGGAGAGCCACTCATGAAGAAATTGTTCCACCTGGTATTCAAGATTTATGAGACAGGGGAAATACCCTCCGACTTCAAGAACAATGTAGTAATTCAAATTTCAAAGAAACCAAGTGCAGACAAATGTGAACATTACAGAACTATAACTTTAATAAGTCATAGTTGCAAAATACTAACATGAATTATTTAAAGACGAGTGGAAAAACTTGTGGAATCCAACCTCGGGGAAGATCAGTTTGGATTTAGGAGAAATGTAGGAACACGGGAGGCAATACACCCATTATGACTTAACTTAGAAGATAGGCTAAGGAAAGCAAACCTACATTTTTAGCATTTGTAGATTTGGAGAAAGCTTTTGACAATGTCGACTGAAATAAACTCTTTCAAATTCTGAAGGTAACAGGGCTAAAATATAGGGAGCAAAAAGTTATATTCAACTTATACAATAACGAGACAGCAGTTATTAGAGTCGAAGGGCATGAAAGGGACGCAGAGGTTGGGAAGGGAGTAATACAGAGTTGTAGCCTTTCCCCAATGTTGTTCAATCTGTACATTGAGCAAGCCGTGAAGGAATGCAAGGAGAAATTTGGAGAATTAATTAAAGTTCAGGGAGAAGAAATAAAAACTTTGTGGTTTGCTGATGACATAGTAATTCTATCAGAGACTCCATAGGATCTGGAAAAGCAATTGAATAGAATGGACAGTGTCTTGAAAAGAGGATATAAGATGAACCTTAACTAGAGTAAAACAAGGATAATGGTATGTAGTGTCAGAAAGTCAGGCGATGCTGAAGGAATTATGTTAGGTAATGAGATAATAAAAGTAGTACATAAGATTTGTTATTTGGGTAGCAAGATAACTTCTGACGGCCGAAGTAAAGAAGATATAAAATGCAGAATGGCTATGGAAAGAAAAGCGTTTCTGAAGAAGCTAAATTTGTTGACATCCAATATTAATTTAAATGTTAGGAAGTCCTTTCTGAAAGCATTTGCCTGGAGTGTAGCATTGCATGGGAGTGTAACGTGGATGATAAGGAGTTCAGACAAAAAGATGATATAAGCTTTTGAAATGTGGTGTTACAGACAAATGATGAAAATTAGATGGGTAGATCATGTAACTAACGAGGAGGTGCTTAACCGAATTGGGGAGAAAAGGAGTTTCTGGCATATCCTGACTAAGAGAAGGGATAGATTGGTGGGACACATTCTCAGACATCAAGGAATCATCAACTTAGCATTAGAGGGAAGTGTGTGGGGTAAAAACCGTAAAGGGAGACCGAGGGATGAATACTGAAAGCAGATTCAAAAGGATGTAGGTTGCTGAACTTATTCTCAAATGAAGAAACTTGCAAGGGACAGGGTAGGATGGAGAGCTGCATAAAACCAGTCTACGGACTGAAGACCACAACAACAACAACAACAACAACTGGTAACAAATCTAGCTATTTGCATCTGAATTGCTCTGATGACTTCATTTCATTTGACCTTGTGGCAATACTGAAGAATGGATGGCCCAAAAGCTCTATATGCATTCTTGTTAATAAATAAGCTACACTGTCCTAGAATTCTACCAACACAAAAAAGGTCAACCACTCACCTTCCTTGATTTGGAATTTACATGTTTGTTACATTTCATATCACTTTACAACATAACTCTAAGATATTTAATTGATATGAATGTATCAAACAGCACATCACTTATACTGTATTTGAACATTACAGGTTTGTTTTTGCAACTTATATTAGCTTAATCAGCACTCAGCATCAGGAAAGTATACCAGACTCTGTTACTTAAAAAGTCTTCGAGATACTCACATCCCTATTAACATATTCCGTGAGCTTGGACCTTTGTGCCACACGGGAGTACCCAAGTGGTCTGAAGCACCATGTTGCGGATCTCACAGCCTCCCGCATCGGAGGTTCGCATCCTCCCTCAGGCATGGATGTTTGTGTTGTCTTTAGTATAAGTTAGTTCACGAGTAGCTTGTAAGTTTAGGGTCTGATGACCCCGCAGTTAAGTCCCATAAGCTTAACAAACATTTGGACCTTCGTTAACAATTTGCAGTGGCTCACTATATCTAACACTCGGTGGTTCTCTATGACTATGAAACCTGCCTCTTGTCCTTCATTCGTGGTTCGCAGGATATCGTGCAAGAAAAGGTCAAACTCAGTAATGTATTGATATAATGACTATATCAAGGATGTCCAAACCTAGAATATGTTAAAGAATTTTGCAGCAGTTCAACACTTAAGGGTTGAGTCCTTTTTCTCCCCCCCCCCCCCCCCCGCAGGGTCATTTTGGTCTTCCCAAATTTGGCATATTAGTTTAGCAGTGGTTGGATGCTATTCCGGTCGCCATCCTGTTACCGTCTTGGAGGTACTCCAATTGTCTGCGTATAATGTTATATGTGTGACATTGAGTGAAAGTTTTCTAAATGTTTGCAAATCATATAGCTTGAGGTGGGACTTTGGCACCAGCCTGGTATACGGGAAACCACATTCAAGTTGACTGGCTGACTGGCTTACTTACCCTCATTGTTAGTCCAGAAAGTGGTGCCTTAAACTGTGCAGTTAACCAGGCAGGTATTAGTCAGTTCATTTGCTCTTCATAAATATGAGTCACCTGTGCATATTTTTCCATTTGCTTGGGACTTAGTGTGAGGTGAAAGATTCATGTTAAGTGCAAGCTAAGTAAGGATCCAATACCACAGTGTATGCTCTGTATAATAAATTAGAATTGTATCCAGATGTGGTGACTTATTTGTTTTCAGCCCCTTCAATTGTTTTCCAACCTCACAGATACCACTTTTGTATATTGTCCATATGGGAGTCTGTGTAACTTAAATGATGATACATAGTTATGATCCCCTTGTCTGATTGATATTTCAAACATGGAATTCAAAATTACAGGTGTCCTTTCGCTGCCATGTATTTTCACATCAAACTGTTCAATAGTAAATAGCCATTGACAGTCTTAAAGAAGTTACATAGGAGTAGAATGTAGAATTTCCTCTGGTTCTCAGTGAGTTATTGTGCCAATGTGTGATGGTGGAAGTTGTGTGCTTTATGCATTCATGTGTTTTTTTTTTTTTTTTTTATAGACACACCAATATCTACTAATTTTTTACATGTTGTCATTTCTGCATTTCTTAAAACTAAGTGAGCATCAATCTTGTATTTTCTCAGCATTTTCTAAATTTTATGGTTAAACTCTGGTTCTCTGGTTGGTCTTTCTGTACCAGGCTACACTACATATACTTGAACTACAAAGAATGAAAACAATAAATAAGCTCTGTTGTCTTTTAAATAAGGATTTGCACACAAAACTTGTTAAAACAGAAATGCAAGCTATTAGACTCATTATAATAATTATTTACAAAGATAGTAACTCATGTGCCACCATTGACGCTGGAAAACAAATAGATTATTGACATCACTTAGTACAATGTAGCATCCTGTTTCACCCTGTGAACATGGACTCAAGTTTCATGATACCTAACTACTCATCTATCGCTCACAACTCAGAGGTTGAACAGAACTGGGTCAAGGTGTTCATGCTCACACCTTATTCACTGGTCTCCCAAATGTACTGAAATAATGGGCAAACTGGCTGGGTTGATAGCAAACTCCTGGAGGGGGGGGGGGGGGGCACAAACTCACGGGATTACCTCTTTTTTTTAAGGCTACGATAAGGGTCCTGTGAGAAGCTCAGGTGGACAGGTCTTAAGTAGATGATCTTCTGGTTTGCTTGGAAGATGTAGAAACTGAGGATATAATAGATGTACCATGCCTATCTGAGCATCACATTGTCACTGATACGGAAAAAGTAAATGTTTGTGGATACAATCTGTCAGCACATGTAAATAGATAAAATATGGAGAAAGGAGGAATTTCCATGTATGTTAAAAAGTTATCAGTGTGTGTTAAAATTTAAAAACAAAAAAATTTTATGTAGAGCAACATATAGAAGCATGTGCCTGTAAGTTTAAACTAAGTGATTGTGCTTTTATAATTGTAATTTGTTATAGGTTCCCATCTAGAAATTTTCAGTTATTTCTGAAAAACTTGTGTTCCTTATGCTATCTGACAGACGGAGGGAAGCAAATTATTATCTGTGTGAAAGAGTTTAATAGGAAGATTGACCTTTCAATTTAACATCCGTGATTTATTTTCCTACTCTGGTAATAAAGGACAGCAGCACACTAAAGAATGATTTTATAGATTAAGACAGGGTGGCTAATGGTCCTTGAAAACCAGGAATTAGCTGGGAATTTTGCATAGTCTTCAAAAGCTGGGAAATTCAAAGTGGAGGTACTGTTGTTTGTTAGTGGGTTTAATATGGACTGAGGTGTGGATGTGAGAATCAGCAAGGTGAAGGTCAACATCAAGTTTTGCAGAAGGACCAGGTGAATTTAAGGCTGGAGAAGGAGTTAAGGTCGTGGAGGAAGTTCAGAAGGGTTTCTTCACCGTGAGTCCAGACCACAAAGATATCAAGAATAACAACAGTACCTCCACTTTGACAGCTGCCATCCCTTCCATATTAAACGATCCCTTCCCTACAGCCTGGGCATCTGTGGGAAACGTATCTGTTCCAGTTCCGACTCCCTCACCAGCTACAACAACAATCTATCCAACTACCCCGCAACTACCCGAAAGATCTCGTCCACAAACAGATCTCCCGAGCAGTCCATTTCTCTCCCTCCAAAAACAATGTTCCTAACCCCAGACCACCCAGAAGCACCCCCTTAGTCACCCAGTACCATCCTGGCCTGGAATGCCTCAACAAATTCCTCAAACAGGGCTATGACTCTCAAGTCATGCCCTGAGATGAGACCATCACTCCAAACTGTTCTTCCCACACCACCCTGAGTAGCCTTCCGCCGTCCTCCCAACCTCCACAACATCCTTGTCCAACCTTACAACATCCCAAAACCACCCTCCCTACCTAATGGTTCCTACCCCTGCAACCGATCCCGCTGCAAAACCTGTCCAATGCATCCTCCCACTACCACATACTCCAGCCCCACCACAGGAAAAACCTACCCGATTCAAGGCAGGGCCACATGTGAGACAACACATGTCATATACCAGCTGACATGTGTCCACTGTTCAGCCTTTTATGTTGGTATGACTACTAACAAATGGCTGCCTAAGTGTACTTGCGTCTGTGTAAATGTGTGGGTGTGTGTGTATTTGTTTACCCTCCTTTTTTCTCCCCAAGGTAAGTCTTTCCTGTCCCGGGATTGGATTGACTCCTTATCCACTCCCTTAAACCCTCATCATTTCCTTTTCCCTCTCCTTCCCTTCTGCCTGACGAAGCAGCTAGGCTGCGAAAGCTTGTATATGTGTGTTTGTGTGTGATTTTATTTATTTTATTTGATTCTATCGACGAGCCGGTCCTTTTGGTAAGTCATCTCTTTTCTATTTTTATTTTAATTATTTACTTATCTATAAAAAGTAGATGAGTTTTACTTACCAGGCGAAAGAGCACAGGTACGCAGACAGAAACAAATAAAAACACAAACACACAAATGCTGAGCTTTTGCAACCCTGGGTTGCTTCATCAGAAAAAGAGCAGGGAAGGATTGGGAAAAGGAAAGAATGCAGGTTTGTGTGAGAGAGCACTGTCAGAGCAGGACACATGTTTTAATTTGCTGTTCCTCCAGCTCAGAAGCTACTCATTACAATAAGGTAATAAGTTTGTGAATATTAAAAATTCTACCACGAAAAATTTATTTTTTGTCATTTTCTTTGATTCTTCTATTGATTCTTGGTGGAAAACCATCATACTAAATGAAAAAACACAATTTTTTGTATGTTCCACAAGTTTATTTTAAATTCATTAGTCAATTTTTGGGATACAAGGTCATCTTCAGGCTTAAATGTTTAGATGTAGAGTTGAAGATATTTTACTCCTTTACACTTAAATTCAAGCACATGGGAAATGTCAACTTTAGCTCTACTGTGGTACTACAATTATTAATAAACATTCAGGAATAAGCTTAACTGTAAGCTGGGAAATGTGTGTGTATAACATTTTAAACAATTAACCATTTCAAAAATAAATTACTTGACATATTGCTGAAGAATATTTTAAATAACTTTCACATAGGATCTTACAGTGTGGAAGGTAATGGAAAACAAGGATTAAACATTAACTGTGAACTGAAAATTTTTACATCTGCAACATTTAAATACATTTACAATTTCAATTAATACAGTATGTTCCATGCTGTCCCAATGGGCCCATTCGCAGCCACTCCTGAGGGACACGATTCATAGCAGCGTTCAGAATGGCACAAGTGGTTTAGGTGTCATTGTTAGAGGCATCCTACCCTGTCTTGAACAATGTAAATAGCTCAGCCTAAAGAGCGGACTACAAGCCCAGGTTCCCAGAAATGACCCCCTTGGAAAACTGAAAATAGACACTGTCATTAGTCTTGGGGGGCATTACTGGAGTCTAGCAGATGAAGAAGATCTGGGCATGGCAAACCATATGACCTGGGGACCAGCTGGGCAGGCCACGGGTGTGCCAAGTGAGGCTTGACTGTCTCAAATTTGCTCAGCACTTCCCTGAAGTCCTCACAATGGCACGACATTCATGTAGTTTCAGTGTGATGCGCCTCTGTTGCTTGTGGCTTATGGTGTGATATTTTACCAACTAGCAGCACTGTTTGCTTTTGGTTAAGAGGGTAGTGCGTGACAGAACTGTAGTTGCAGCAATGGTACATTAAGTAAAAAACAGTCATTCTAGCGATTTATTGTCATGAACATTAAAATCCAAGTGGGGGTTACAATTCTTGTCGAAGAGGAAGGTGAAAATTCTTAGTGACTAGTATGCAGTCGCGTAATTGCTGGACACTGTAAATATCATATAGAACACCATTACACCACAGTACATAAAGAATTAAGTGCTTTAGTTGGCATTGATAGAGACAACAAGTTCGCATAACTAAAAAGGTGCAGTGCGGGGGCAACAAGCCAATCTCAACGTAAGTAACCCATTAAAATATTGTGTTTGTTTTGTTTGTACGCATTTGCTTATAGAAATGCAACATGTTTACAGTCTGTTCCATTGTTTCTAATTTTTAGCCGGCAACCAGCAGTAGCGGACCAGCATTAAACGCAAGCTACAAAATAGCAGTTTTTGCCGAGTTTATTAAGGAATGCATTATTGAGGCAGCCAAACTCGTGACGCCATTGGAAGTTCAGAAGTTTTCTGAAATTAGTCTTTCGTGGCAAACAAGAACTTGACGCATAGCTGTCATGCCAGAGAATGTCTACAGACAGTTAATTCACAGTGTCAGCAAGTTCATTGCTTACTCAATTGCTTTGGATGAATCTACCATTACAGACATGGCATAACTTGTAGTTTAAGTTTGTGGAGTCGACAGCGATTTCCATGTGACAGAAGACATGGATTTGGTGTGAATGAAAGACACAACGAGAGGGATAGATTTGCTGAATGCTGTTGAAGAAGCAGTTGAAGCTGTTGGACTAAATTGGAGTATGTTTGTTTTGGTTTCCACCTATGGAAAGCCAGCGATACGAGAGACACAAAATAGACTTATAGCATTGTTGTGCAATAAACTACAACAATTGTAAGACGATTTGTTTGGATTTCATTGCTTCGTCCATCAAATTTTCAGGGATGGAGAACGTCATGAAACTGATAGTCCAAATTGGAAATTATATAAAATCAAATTGACTATTGCATTGCCAATTTCAACAGTTTTTGATGGAAGTCCATGAACAATATGGAGATGTCATTTATTACTCCGAAGTACACTGGTTAAATTGGGGGTGGGGTGGGGTGGGGTGGGGTGCATGCCTGAAATGATTTTTAAACTTAAGGCCTGCTATTCTTCAGTTTTTGAAGGACAAGGAAAAGCATGAACCAATGTTATAAGATCCGGAATGAATTGCAGACCTTGCATTTTTAGTTGATTTGACCGCACACTTGAACGTTCTCAATAAGACATTGCAAAGGGAAAAGCAGTTAATACCACATTTAAAGGAAAAAGTAGAGGTGTTTAAAATGAAGATCACATTGTTTAAGGGACAACTTTTAAACAAGAACACTGCCCATTTTCCTAACCTTTCTGATGTGAAAGACAATGCAAATTTTGAAAAATTCATTTCTGTCTTAGAAGAAATACAGGAACAGTTTGCAAATCGCTTTTAGGATACTGCTAATCTCGCACCTCTTTTTGAGATGTTTTCAAGACCATTTTCGGTATCACTTCAAAGTACCCCTGTGCATTTGCAGATGGAACTGGTAGATTTGCAGTGCAATTCCCGACTAAAAGACAAGTTCTATTATGTAAAAACTATTCAGGAGTTCTACAAAGGATTTCCTCAAGACAACTTTCTGCGTCCTCATAATGAGACTGCAAAGGTTACATCCATTTTTGGGTCAACATATGTGTGTAAACGATTTTTTCAGCAATGAAATTAAACAAGTCATGATTACGTGGCAGCCTGTGTGACGACAATCTCATAAACTGCCTCCGTCTGTCAGTGTGCCAAGAGTTTGTTCCAGATATCAATTTTATTACATATTCAAAGAATCAAAACACAAATCGGTAATTGTTTTTTGTTTGTGATATTTATGGTAAGAATTTAGTCATGCCACTGCCTGTAGAGAGGTGCTACGTAATCGTTTGTTTTTTCTTTCCACGTGTACTTGTACTAATTGTTTCCATGCCTTTTTTTGATATATTCTATTTAGAACCGGTCAGGACACTGTTGGTGGAGAAATGCTAAGTAATAATTCTGTTTTTATTTTGCATGTAGGTGTGATAAGTTATTCCATGTCTAACATCATTATAATGAAGCTACAGTTTGTTTTTGCCTCTGTTTCTATACTCAGGTTAAAATGTGAGACTTTTACAAGAAAAAAAACATGGCTCTCTCTCTCTTACTAGAATAATGCAGTTGCAAAACTATTTATTTATTTATTTATTTTACAAACAGCCAGCCCCTCTTTGTG
Source organism: Locusta migratoria (assembly GCA_026315105.1). NCBI lineage: Eukaryota > Metazoa > Arthropoda > Insecta > Orthoptera > Acrididae > Locusta > Locusta migratoria. Next base: position 41,320,506 of record CM048755.1, on the reverse strand, counting down.
ATTTATAGCTTCACATTTTTGCATTCTTTAATACGGCATAATATAACACTTAGCAGCATGCAAACCGGTCTTGTGTTCCATGTGTGACGGTGCTGCCATCTAAGCGGCGACTGCAGTTCCCGCTCAGATGGCAGAGCAGCGTGGTGGGGCCAGTGGGCCATCAGGTATGAAAGAATGGCCTCTGGGCCAATGGCCCACCCACGGGCCAAGTTTGTGCCCACTCCTGTGTTATACAGTATGATGAAAGGACGAGAAACAGAGCATTTTCCTTGGAGTGGATACTCCATAATTTCATCATTTTGACCTTAAAGTGCATACAAATCATTCTGCATTGCCATTGGACTGTGGGGGCAAGAAGGTGCACAGTGGGCTTGAGTGATGCCTTTAGCATTGCAAGGAGACATGAAGTTTTCAGGTCAACTGTGGGCCACTATTAGACTTAATAGTAGAGGGCAATCCTTTTTGGGAGGAGATAATAGCCAAGGCTCAGATTATACAGGCCAACACTGTGGAGGTGAGAGGGACCACAAAAGGAAATATAGAAAAAGCATCCACAACATTGTGTCATTGAGAGCCTTAAAATGTCCCAACAAAATCAATGTGTAGCCATTGTCAGGGACCATCTGGCTGGGGCCAATTGAAAAATTGATGAGGAGGAGCAGGCAAATTCTCAGTGCATGCTTTGCAGTGAGAGACTGTGTGTTCAATGTCATTATCCATTTCCAACTATGTGCAATGTTGTCGGGCCAACTGCTCGGTATGGACGACACCCCAGTGACCCTCGGGAAGTGAGCCCAACACACACTGCTGTAGAGATGCTGTGACCAGCACAGGGGTCTGTCACTGAGTGTGTGTAGCAACATTACCCCAATATGGATGGAAAAGGCGTAATGTTGGGAGGACCAACATCGAAGGTGGTATGTAGAGTGCTAGTGTGTGACATTAAAACAGTGGACAACACGATCTAGACAGACTATCAATGTAGCCACTGGAAGTATATCTGCCAATGATTAGAATGTACTAGGCCACATCTCTGCGTAGTTCCACACACCACTGCATCTCCAGGTTCTATAATGCAAAACTCTGCAAGAATTGCTGCATTAGGTTGAGACAAGCCGGCTTTGTGCACTTAGTACTTAAAAGTACAGCTTAGTGGCCAGTCATGATAGTCTGAGGTGTGACAGACATAGATAGTCATCATGTATTCAGTGTAGATATTTTTATGTCAGCCTATTATTCCTGTCTACTGTTCAACTGTCTGAAGTTAAGTACTCTGTAAATGTTTATATCTTTGCTATCTAATAATTTTTTATCTGTTCCAAATTATTTGGCCAACTCTGTACTATTAAAATCTGACTCCATTCCTGCAGGAGGTTACAACAAATGGTGATGGGGCTGGTAGTCTACGACCTACGAGGGACCCAGAATTTGACTTTCTGTCTAACTGATCTTTGTTTTATTCACACTGTGTGCAGAAATTTATTTATCATGTTGTGTGTCCATGTTATAGTATTTCCTTTATATTGAACAAAAAGTCCTAAAGTGTACACCAAGGAAATTACTGAAAACATACAAAATAGTACATAAATTAAAAAAAAACTTACTAGTATGCAGCAGGTATCAAAATCGACAATGTCAATTTTGATACCTGGCTGTGTACCCATAAGTTTTTCAAAGTTGTTATTCGCCAGGAGAAATTAAGGAATCATAGTGCATAAGTTGTTTAATTTATTATTTAATTCTAATACACTTTCTATAATTTATAATATCATTATTTGCGGAAGTAATCAGCTGATACCCTTGTAATATTTTGTAATAGTAATGTTTAATACAATATTCATAGAAAGCAGTCATATCTAGGAGAATACTGCTGTTTGATTTCTTGTTATGTTTTTATTAGAATTCTAGTTAATCTGTATGATTTGTTTTTATTAGAATTCTAGTTAATCTGTATGATTTAACAAATTATAATGACTACACTGGATTACCTAGTCTAATTATTCACTGCCTCGAGATTTCAGTCTGATGTTATCTGTGAAGGTGTAGATTTTAAGAAGTATTCCTTTCATTTTTAATTATAGTCAAACATCAGTTCAGTATGTATATGCCCTGTAGACGTTGTTAAAGACTTGCAGCATATCTTAATATTGCATAAATACAAAAAAATAAATAAATTATTTTGGTGATGGTTGAGCAAAATGTCTATCTAAGTGATCGCATGCAACCTGTTCCAAGTTGTTTGTAAGTAATGTGAAATCCAATTTCTTTTTCAGGCTCTGTCACATCATCACTGTGAAATCTCAGCACTATAGGTCCAGAAGCAAAGCCTGAAAAGAGATACAGTTAGAAATAATTCTAAGAAAAAATTGGATGTTATAATTTAACTAATTATTTAGTAATTAAATGGTATTTTGACAGATAATTTGCAAATAAATTTACAGAAAAAAGGGGAAGAGAACAATACAGCTTATATTACTGAGGAAATGGGTAGCATGGTGTATTAAGGTGTGATTGCTCAATGTCCTTGAGCTGTGTCTATATGCTGTGATAATAACATCAAAATCAGTGAGATTGGTTACAGTGGATAAGCAGAGCGCACAGTGGAAAATTAATTCCACACATATCGTCTGCCGCCCCCCCCCCCTCCCCACACACACACACACAAGAATTTCAGTCAAAGACCTCTATTTAAATTCACAACCAGTTTTCATCTTAAAGTATAGGCCAATTTTTAAATGGATCTGAAACTGTCATTGTTAATGCATGTAAGGCTTCAGCAAGTGAAAAGCCTGTGCCAAAATATAAAAAGAACACAAAAAGAAATACAGTTTGTGCAAATGCCTAGTGTTGCCATATGTCATCAGCAATGTTTGACCAATGACCTTAGCAGTTTGGTCTCTTAGGTTTACAAAAATTTGAAGAGCAATGTTCAATCCAAGATATGTCATAATAATTTATTCCGATTACTAAATATAATTATCTCACATTCAGAATTTTATGTATAACACAACTACACCCCCCCCCCCCCCCGACCCCCATGTGTTTGTTTCGCGCGGGTTCCGAGACGTTACAGCCTTTATTGCTGATTTCCTCAGGCTGCATTAACTTTACCAGTTCCTGTCCTAATTTCTCCCTGCTCATTTCCCCTCTCTAGGTGCTTTACTTTAAGACGGCCCGGCTATCCCTATGGTACCGATGATGGCTTTCGCGATTTTTGGCCTCCTTGCCATTTACGCCTACTTTGGGCTCAGTTTGGTCCCCCTCAGGGTTTGACCTCCATTACAAAATGTCTGTTAAGAGTGTGAGCCATTAGGGGAAGAACTCCCTACCTAGCCACTATGGTGGAGATCCCTCTCCCTTCCTTTCCCACATTCTCCTCGCCACAGCCCGCGACCCCTGCTGGGTCCGCAGCACGTGTAGCCAGTCTGTGTGTGGGGGGGGGGGGGGGCTGTTATGTACCCTTCTGGTTGAGCCCCCTGACAGCACAGGGATCACACTACTGGTACCAGAGCGGTAAATGCCCCATGTGTGCCTAGGAGTGGTTCCTATCCTTTTGGGGTACCGGAACTCTCTCTCTAGACAGAAAGAGTTCAGTTCCCGCTTTTTCTTCCATGGTCTTATCCTCTCTGGCTACATCCTGGGAAGAGGGTCAGGTCTGCAGACTAGGTGCAAGCCATTCCCTAAATACTTAGTGTTTCTCAGGACAGATGGGAGACATTTGCTGCTACCAAGCCTCTCTTCTTTATGGAACAAATTGAAGATAAGTTTGGTGAAGTTGAGGCACTGAGTAAGATGCGATCCGGCTCTATTTCGATTTGAATATCCGCTGCTGCCCAGTCGTCTGCACTTCGAGCCTGCCAGCAATTGGGAGACATCCCAGTGAGCATCACGCCACACCAGTCCGTCAATATGACACAGGGTGCCATCTTTCACAGGGATCTTTTGTTACAATCGGACGAGGAACTCAGAGGAAACCTGGAACTTCACAGTGTTAGATTCGTTCGTCATGTCCAGAGGGGCCTCGAGGGTAATCGTGTTGATACTGGTGCTTTTATCTTGGCTTTTGAAGGGGAAACTCTACCTGAGAAAGTCAGGGTAATGATCTACAGAAGTGACATGAAGCCATACATCCCGCTGTTTCCGTTGCCTCCATTTTGGCCATATGTCTTCCAGATGCAACACCAACCCTGCTTGTGGTGACTATGGCTACCCTCTCCATACAGGAAACCCTTGCATCCCATCACCTAGCTGTGTGAATTTCCATGGGCTCCTTGTTTGCCGGATTGCTTAATATATGAAAGGGAAAATAAAATTCAGGAATTTAAGACTCTTGACTGTCTGTCCTACCCTGAGGCTCAAAAGAAGTATGACCGTCTCCAACCAATATGGTTAACATCAACATTTGCTTCCATTGTGTCACTTCTCCCAACTCCCTCCTCCCTCCCCCCCTCCTGCTACCCTCCCCCTGGTGGCTGGTAGTTGCCACTCCACACCTTCAAGGTACCACCACGCCACTGCTCCCCCACCACTCCCTCCTCCTCATCCAGAAAAGAGAGCATCTTCTCTGGCATCTGCTGGGGATGGGACTCCCTCAGGGGACCTCCCTCCCCAGCTCTCTAAGAAGCAGACTACTGAAAGCCAGTCACAACCGGGAAACAAACACTCGGGACCCGAAGGTCCCTTGTTCCCTCCCTGACTTCAATGACTCTTCAACCTGCTCCCTTCCTGGTGACTCCACTTGTCCTCAGAGGGAGAAGAAAAAGAAGAAGTGGCATAAATCTGAGGATAAAGACCCCACGAGTTCCCATGGGGTTTTGCCCACGATTGCCCAATCAGAGCCAGTTTAGAAACTTATGGATGTCACCCTATCTCCAGGGTCAACAACCAGTTTTAGAGAAGTAGTCTAGTCAGGCATTTCCTTTTCCATCTTAAATGGCTATCCTTCAGTGGAACGTTCATATCCCATCTATCAGGGCAGAACTGCAGCTTCTTCTGCGAACTTACTCCCAAATGATTATCTGCTTCCCTTCCTAGCTTCTGCCATCACCAGAGTAGATCTATTGAACCTTAGAGAGCAGCTCCCTCCTCCATTTCTGCTGATTGGCGACTTCAATGCTTCCTCTTGGGCTCTCCACAGCCCTGCTAGAGAGGCTCTCTCTTGGCAGATATCTTCAATCATCTTAATCTTATCTGTCTCAATACTGGTGAACCTACATTCCAATCAGACTCCACATGTACCTTTTCCCATTTAGACCTCTTGATTGTATTGTTCAGCTTTCTTGTTAGCCTGAGTGGTCTGTCCTTGCAGATACACACTCCAGTAACCATTTCCCATGTGTCATTCATCTGCCGACGTCCATCCCATCAGTACATCCATGCAACAGGCAGCTTTCCAAAGCTGACTGGCAGTTCTACTCATCCTTACAACCTTTATGGGACACAATTTTCCGAGTATTGATGACCAGGTCAACTACCTTACTAGCACTATCCTCTCTGCCTCCAAATGTTCCATCCCTCACATCTCCTCACCACAACATACCCCTGCTCCCTGGTGGAATGAGGCATCCTGTAAGCAACCAGATCCTGGAGACATCCTCTCCACATTTTCAAATGACAACCCGAATAGCATTTGGTACAAACGAATGTGTGACCAATGTTAGTGATAGTAAATGAGCTAGCTGGCTCTCATTCATCAGGTCTTTCAACTGTTTAATTCCCTCTTCTGTTATTTGGGGCAACCTCCGTCGCCTCTCCGGGACATCAACTTATTTCGCGATCCCTGGTTCACTGTTGCAAATGATATCATTGTGGATCCCATTGCACATCTCCGACACCTTGGGCTGCTACTTCACCAAGATTTCTAGCTCCATGAGCTACCATCCCACTTTCGCCCCTAGAAAATGGGCAGCAGAAGAAAGGATACTCTTTTTCTCCTCTGAAAACAATGAATGCTACATCGCCGAATTTACTATGAGGGAGCTTTGACATGCACTCTCTTTGTCACGGTCCTCCTTTCCAGGACCAGGTGGCATTCATTTACAGATGTTACAAAACCTGTCTCCAGAGGCTTGCATTTTCTTCTCTGAACATATAACTGTGTCTGGAGAGATGGTACATTCCCTATACTCTGGCGTAAAGCCATAATCATTTCTATACGTAAGTCTGGTGAGGACAAAGCTCTCCCTTCCAGCTACTGTCGAATCTCCCTCACCAATAACATCTGCAAGGTGATGGAATGTATCATTAATGGTCAGTTGATATGATGGCTTTAATCTTGGAATATTGCAAACACACAGTGTGGATTTCATAAGCACTATTCTGCTGTGATTTGTTTATTTTGTAGCCTTCCAGCATGTTCACCATGCAATTGGCTTCATCATATGGGGTTGTACATATATATTTTATCTTTTTAGGTTACAAATTGATTACATAATTTACAACAACATACACATTATTACATTTTTTGCATAAATAATTATGTCATTATACATCTTAATTGCTATCAAACTGTGATTTTAATCTCATTGTGCATATTCTCACCTTGTCTCATCTTGTCACCATATCAATTCATATTTTAAACAATTTTTTACAGAAGAGTCAAACAGTGGTCATATTTTTTTGACTTAGAAAACCATACAACACCAGTTGGAGGATGGGCATCCTCCATACTTTGTACACTTGGGAAGTCTGTAGTCGTATGCCTAGTTTTATTCAGGAATTTTTAAAGATTGTGTATATAAGGTGCATGTGGGATAGACCCTGTTGAACACTTTATTCTGAAGTACTGTGTCTCACAAGGCTTAGTGTTGAGTGTTGTTGTCTTTGCAATTTCTCTATTATGGGTTGTCTTCTCTTTTTGTAGACGACTTTACCGTCTACTGCAACTCCTGCAACTCCTTGTCCATTTGAAACTGACTATGGCTGTATTGTCTACTCCTCTGTATGACCCTCTCTTCTACAATGTTTCAATACGATCCATCATCAAGGGATTCGTTTGATAATGGGAGCTTTCTATACTAGTCCTGTAGAAAGTGTCTATGCTGAAGCTGCCAAATTACTGCCATCCTTCTGGAGGGAAGTCCTTCTCAGTCAATATGCAAGCTGATTGTCATCAATGCATGGCCACCCAAACTAGCTGTCTTTTTTGGTGATTCTCTTGACTGTCTGCTTGCAGTGCCTCCATCATCTCTATTACCTCCCGGAGTTTGTTTTTGTTTCCTTCTTCAGCAGCGACTTTACGCTCCGTGCCACATTTCCAACATGTGTCATCTCCTCTTGTCCTGGCTTTGTCCAGAGGTCCATGTCAACATTCAACTCAATTCAATTCGCTTCCCAAGGACACTACCCCTGGCTCGGTCTATCTCAACGAGTTTCTTGCACTCTGCATATAGCTTGCCAATAGTATCTTCATCTATATCGATGGTTCAAAGATCGACCACAGTGTCGGGTGTGCCTTTGTACTCGGTGATAATTCCTTCCCGTATCATCTGCCTGACCAGTGCTTGATCTTTACTGCAGAGTTCTTCAGTCTTTATCAGGCTACCCAGCACCTTAGACGACACTCACCTTCTCATAGTATCATCTGCTCAGATTCTCTGATGCTCTTCAGAGCTTTTGAGTTCTAAATCCTGTCCATCCCATGGTACAGCAGATTCAAAAATGCCTCCACTTGCTAACTGCCAGTGGGACAATGGTGATGTTTCTATGGGTTCCTGGCCATGTTGGAGGATTGGAAAATGAGATTGCGGCTGCTGCTGCAAGGGATGCAGTTTTCCCCTCTTGACTTGCTACCCATTTTGTTCCATTGGATGACCTCTGTGCCGTAATCTCCAGGCGAGTTATCTGATGTTTTAGCCTATTACACTCTGTCGATCATGTCCTACTTTTTATCCGCCATGCTAACATGGCAAAGGAAATATAACTTTGCCCTTTGCCCCTGCTTAATACTCTCTCTCTCTCTCTCTCTCTCTCTCTCTCTCTCTCTCTCTCTCTCTCTCTCTCACACACACACACACACACGTCTCAGAGTGGAGTGTTTACTTATCCCTGCCACAGAAAAGTGATCTGTGTCACCTCCACTGGCAAGCTATGATCCTTCCTTTCAATCACTTCTGATGGCAGAGCCTTTACAGCATTCATAAACTGTGCCACCCAGGCATGATAGCCTCTACCAAACTCATTACCCATTACTAGGTGTGGCCTGGCATACATTTGGACTGCTGCAGCTGAGTTTCTTGCTGTGTTGGTCGCCAGTGGTAAGGTTTGCCATTACGCCCGTGCTCCCTCTGTAATTTCCCAGAGACTACAGGAAGGTTTATTAATCTCCATATAGACATTCTCGATCTTCTTCCCATCTTGGATGGCCAGCAATATCATTTTACTACCACTGATCATATCACATGATGGCCAGAGGTAACACCACTTCCTGACATATTGGCATGGCATTCTTGAGTAAGTGGATTGCTAGTTTTGATTTTTCACTCTACACCACTTCAAATATTGAAGGTAGTTTGAATCACAGCTGTTAAATGAGCTCGCCCGACTCTGTGGTCCTCATTGCCACTGCACCACAGCTTATCAAAGCTGCTGTACTTTGCCATGACACAGAATGGACCTTTGCTCTCCCCATCAAACTTCTCAGATTCTGTGAAAGTTTCAAGACTGTCTTCAGTGCCTCAGTGGCTGAACTGATCTATGCTGAGCCCCTGTGGATACCTAGAGAAACTATCAAGCATTCTGTCCCCACTTACACCTCTGATTTTCCAATATTTTTTTGACAGTTTGCACTCTCATATCACATGTATCCATCCTTAACCCGGATTTCAAAATGACATGCCACCTTACTTCATTCATTAATTCATTCAGACTTGGACACAGTCACACATGTAATTGTCTGAGTTGAGAGGGTTCGACCTGGTGACCAAGTTCAGAACTCTGATCATTATAAGGTTGTTGGGTGAGAGCACTGTATTCTGGATGTGGTTACTATTTAGACTACTCAGACAGTATCATGTTAAGCCAGCCTACACATTATCACATGAGACTACATCAATGCACCACTTCCCTCCTCCTCCTCCACCAACACCACCACCACCACCACCACCACCACCACCTGACCCAAACACAGCCCATGGTTCAAGACCATAAATTCCACTCTGGGTGACCAGTATGCCCAACTGCCAGGTTCACCTGCATGCTGTGGAACCAACTGCCACTGGTGATCACCAAGCAAGAATTTATGGTACAGGCTGACAGGTGGCACTGTCAACACACTCTCAGTCAAACTGTGAACTTACAGCGTGGACTACACAGTGTCTCACTGCTTTTACATGGATGAACTAATCGGCATTAGAAACATAATACAGGTTCCTAATGATAAGAGTTAGGGACTGGTGCCCAATCTGTACTAATAGTAGTGTTGTTACAAGCTAGTTTTTAGTACATGTTAAAAACTTGTGTATTCAAAGTGCTGTTTTTCACCCGAGAAACAGATTGTAATGTGCAGTTATGCAGAGTGCTGTGTTTCCTGTGGTCAGCTGAGTAATGGGTTTGTGTTATATGATCAGTGACCAAGAGTGATGTTACCCGTGGTTATCTGAGTGACAGGCTGTTTGGTGCTGTTACAGTATCTCTATGCTGTGGTGGTCACCTGACTGATGGTTTGTATTGTGAACCAGTGACTTGTATTATGCAACAATGACTTATATTAGGGAACACTGATGGAGCACTGTGTTTTCAGTAATTGTGTATGTGTCTGTGCAATGTAACCATGAACTGTCAATAAATATTGGATAATTGTTATTGGCAAGTGTCTTAAATTAATTATTTCAAATGTTTATAAATATTTTATGTAATGGGAGAGGAAAATGCACCTTACACATGTACACACTAAGTATAGAAAGTTTATATAGCTGCATTTATGCTGTTGTTATGAGAAAGTCTGATGGATTTAAAAGTTATTTTCTGAATGCTATTTGTGAGAAAAATGGGCATGCCATAATTAAGAAGTTATCAATAACAGGGTGATATGTCTGAAATAAACATCACACTAAGAAACATCATATTCTAGGATGTAAGTTATATTTTCACTGTAACTACCTTTAAGAGGTACTTTATAAATTCATAACTGCAACTAGGTGCTAGAAACATTTTTTTAAGTTGTCACTGTTGTGTACAAGCTATAGTACCCTTTGCAGTCCCCTGTGTTAACTTTTACCCACCTTTGTGGTAGAGGATGTTACATAACACTCAACCTAGACACATCATCCACTAAAATATTTGAGATTGGTATCAAATCTAAAATTTGCGGTTAGCATCTTCTTGGTGCAAATGAAATTCTGAAAGTATCAGCATAACCCATTATGTGAAATCTGTGGCAGCAGCCTTTTACCCATTGTTGGGTGCACAACAGGTAGCCGAGGTGGGTTACTTAGCTCCCTCCAAGGCATTCACGCCGACAAACCTCCAGAGTGAAAACAGCATGCAAAACAATGACGATGACACCAACTTTCCGCAAGACGGTGCTGTAGTACAACACTACTTCATGAGAAGCTGATTGTGGCTGTGTCCAGCCAAATAGAAATGTGTGAATGAGTGTAGCCCTCCACCGGTGTCAGCTTTCTAAGTGCACCAACTGAGTAGGGGCAACAGTGCAAATACAGCTAGGACAGGGGCCTGCTACTCCTATGCCGGCACTAGCTTTGTCGGCATTCACCATAATGTTTAGTCACCTCATAGTAGTTCTTGTATCTAAGTGATCTTGCGCCACTAGTGAATTGTGTTGTTTGTTTCGTTTGAGGCTTTCTCCACCTGTACTTGTTTTGTTACTTTGTCTGCAGTTGTTTGTGTTTTCTCTATGATTACTGGTTTGTAGTTTGGTGTATGCCAAGAAGGCATTTTGAGTTAAATAAATTGTATTCCAATTGATTATTTCCTGCAGAGTGCAGAAAACTATTGACTATTGGTGGCAATCATAAATCTTTCAGTTTCAGACGTAATGGCTACCTTAGAGGAATTTCTTCAGTCCTTGATGGAAACTCGACTACAGATACAAGCAACTGTCACAGGGTCAGGACACCACCCACAGACATTGCAAGACATAGCTCAAAGAGTAGATTCCATCACAGGAAAATATAATAGTTTGAATATGTCCCTGCCAATGCTTCCAGCTTTCGATAGGGCTTTGGAAGCACGGCCAAATTACGTAGAATGATTGGTACATTTCCTGGCCGACGGGGTCCTTGAGGAAAACTGACATATGGCTTTCTTTGTTGCATCAGTCGGTCCCCAGCTGTATCATTTAATTTCAACAATTAAAATCTGAACAGTCACCTCAAAATCTCTCGTATATCCATATTAAGAACTGCTTATTGAGGTACTTAAACACACAAATTCATGTCACTTCTGCCTGCCAGGCTTTCTTTCCTGTTGTAAGTCCCCAGATCAGACATATTGGGAATGGATTATGACACTACAGGGTCTCTCTCATGATTGCAAATTCAGGTGTGCCAGTGTTACCTGCAAGAATTCATATGCTCTTTAGTTGATTCCTGATATGGGGGTATTTCACACACCTGACGAGCGTCTTCAAGCTGAAATTACAAGACCCATCACTTGACACCTGTCTGTTGATCAACTTTGCTTTTGAACAGGTTCACCAGCTATAACCGTCGTGCCTCGATCTGGCTGTGTTTGCGGCTCACTGGTCTTCTGGTTCTGGGCAGGAGTCTTGTCTAGCCGTTGACACTACCTGTAACTGAAGATCTTTCACCCATCTTCCATCACGTCTGGACTGTTTCCAGACACACCAAAGGCTGGAATGTCCCCACTGGTGGGTGAGGTCCACAGCTTGCTGTTGAAAGGGCCACGTCGCCATTGTTTACCAGGCTTCATGGTAACACTGCATTGACACCACAGTTTGGAAGGACACACAGGCTGATGAACCATTAACACAGAACCTGAGAGCCCTGCATTACAGTGATGGCATTTTCTATCATTCTCCAGTCATGAGCTCGACTACTCCTCACCTTGGAGGTTGCAAATACTTCAGTGGTTTTCCAAATCAACACAGCGTCACTCGTTTCTGTTGTGGATGGTGCCACAGAGAGATGCTTGGGCTCTCCAGCATTGTCACCCTACACTGAAAACTTGTGTAGTTTCAGCAATCACCATATAAAGTTGACATCATTTTTTCGACATGAGTTGCTTACAAAAACTGAGCTTTCACTGCTCAGTTGCTGGTGATGCACTCAGCTGGCACCTTCAGCCTTTTGGGTTTAGACATCTCTGATTGTCTGGGTTTGTCAAGACGAGGTGTAGACAGTCTTGACACCCTCCTCCAATGACCTTTTCACTCCATTGCTCAGCAAATATGAAACGCGGGTCTCATCCTCCACCAGGAGTGATGGTGTTCAAGGCACATATTGAGCTCATTCCCACTGCTGTCTTCCATTTTTAAGGCCTGCTCTGTCCCTTTTCCTTTATAGGGCTGTCTCCAGGCAGAAAGCGTCCTTTCGACAGTCCCACACAGAAACTGGGTGACACAAATAGTGTTAGTCGAGAAGCTGTGGTGATTTTTAAGGTCCCAATAAATTCTCATTTAGTCATCAATGCTTGTCCTATACCATCAATAGATGACAAACAGACACATATTGTGGGCTAAACTGTTTTTCCAAGGATTGATTTGTGTGATGCTTATTTGCAACTGCCGTTGGACGAAGAATCACAGTTGATCTGTGTTATAAATACCCGGTGTGGCATTTTCTGGTACAAACACCTCCCGTTCAGCATTGCCAGTGGCCCCAAAATTTTCCAGTGTTAATTGGAACACCTCACCAGTTGGGTTCCAAGTGCAGTGAACTATCTGGATGATGTCAATGTCAGTGGCTCATCTGCATTGAACCTTGAGGACAAAATGGATCAGCTTTTTCAGGTCTTCCTTGAGGATTAATTGCATTGCAGGAAAGAAAAGAGCAAATTTTTTGTACAAGAGGTCAGTTATTTCAGGTTCAGTATTGATCCGCACAGCCTCCACACCACCAAGCACTATGTTGAAATGATCCAGAACCTGCCCCTCCCCAGAAACATGCTACAACTGCAATCTGTCCTAGGTTATATAAATTATTATGTGTTTTATGCCCCACACAGCCGAGCTATTGGCACCCGTTACCAGATTATAATGGAAAGGTACACTTCGGGTCTGGGACACAATGTGCGAGCAGGCTTTCGAAAGACTCGAGTCATCTCTCCTCCGACCTCCTTGTCTGGTCGCTTAAGACCCTTGTCTCTCTCTGCAATGCCTCAGACTCTTGGTTGGGTGCAGTCCTCTCACAACTTGTGGATAACATCAAGAGGCCTTTGCCTCCACAAAAATGATTAATGCTCAAATAAAATATAGTCAAACTGAAAAGGAAGCTTTGGCGCCGGTCTTCGACCTAACTACATTTCACGATTATCTTTATGGTTGTCATTTCACACTGCAGACTGATTACATACCACGGTTTCTTTATTTCACTCAGGAGCCACCGTTACCACCCAGACAGCACCACACCTTCACTGTTGTGCACTCTTCCTGAGAATGTGATATTGTCTATCACGCTTCTGACAGGCACACGAATGCCAATTTCTTTTCCAACTGCATGTCAGAACAGACTTTGTGTTTGACACCTCTTGTTTGTTCCAAAGTGGAACCGGCCGTAAATGTGGCTCTGCATCCCCTCCCATTGGACACCGATGTGGTACGGCGGGCCACCACAAAGGAGCTGACACTCCGAGCTCTCCACCTCCAAATCACTGCAGGTTAACTGGACAGCCATTGTAGTGTCCACGATCTAGCAATTTGGCACTTTTGGGAACATACGCGTAGTCCTTTTGTCCACAGTGGTGTCATTCCTCATGCACAGTGACTAGGATGTTTCTGGATGGCCATACTGCCATGTCCTCGAACGTCTCCCCACAGTGTCCTCACCAAACAGCTGGTGGGCTGACATCTTTACTGGCGTAGGTTAGATAAAAAATTTGCCCACCTCGTGTCTGCCTGCACCATGTGCCAATCATGCTAGGCAGCACCCCCGTTCGAGTACTTCTCTCAGCTTGACACAGCTCCTCTTTGGAAACGCCTCCACGTGGATTTTGCAGGGCCTTTTCATGAATCCCAGTGGCTCATCCTGATAGACTCTGGGTTGGGCTACTCATGTGTATTACACATGGTGGTCACCCCATTGGTCGAGACCATCAAAGTTCTCAGGCACCTCTTTGCCATCGAGGGACTCCCCAAAACGGTGGTTTCAGATAACGGCCCCCCGTTTACTTCAGCTGGATTTGAGCAATTTTGCCAATGAGATTTTCCTTGTCCGTAATCCCCCAATTCAACCTGCTTCTAATGGCCAAGCAGAAAATTTTGTGCGGATTTTCAACAACCAACTGAATAAGCTGCTGTGCTATCACCCACTGGAAGAGGCAGTGTCTGGTGTCATACCTCACAAGCTGGTAAGTGTCTAGCAGAAGTATTTCACGGTTGACTGTACCGCTCTCCCCTACCTGTCCTTTTTCCAGAGAATTCTTGCCCTCCAAACCACATTGATGCATTCCTTGTGCAATGGCCAAGCAGTCTGGGCACGGGTTTTCTCTCGTCAGTGGGCTTGCTGGGCACTTGGGATCATCACTAAACCCTGTGGTCGGGCAATGGGATTGCTGCTGTGGGAAGATGGGTTCACTGCCCTCCAGCACCTCAACCAGTTCTTCCCCCAACTAATGGACCGAGCAGCCCCGGAGGAGCCACCAGTGATTGTCGCCAACCACCATGTAATGGGACCTCTGCCTCTGCCACTGCCTAATTTGCCAGCTGCTCTGGTAGCCCTTACTGCAGTGCCACCTCCAGCTCCTGAAGACCAAGAACCTATGGAAATCAACCAGGATGTTCCCTTCTTCATGGATGTTTGTGGTGCTGTGCACACTTTTTTATGGGGGAGAAATGTGGTAGCGGCCCCTTACCTATTAGGGGGCCTTCACAACAGGCAGCCAAGGTGGGCTGCTTCGCTCCCTTCAAGGTGTTCTCACTGACAAATCTCCAGAGTGTAAACAGCAACCAAAATGATGATAACTTCCTGCAAGACAATGCTGTAGTATGGCACTACTTCATGAAAAGCCACATGTAACTGTGTCTATCTAATCAAAACTGTGTGACCAAGTGTAGCCCTCTGCCGGTGTCAGCTTTATAAGCACACTAACAGAGTGAGGATAACAGTGCAGTGACAGATAGGACAGTGACCGTCTGCTCCTACACTGGCTGTAGCTTCGTCAGCACTTGCCATAGTATTTAGTTACCTCATAGCAGTACTTGTATAAATTTAGCCAAGAGCCACTAGTGAATAGTGTTGCTTGTTTAGTGTGAGGCTTTCTTCGCCTGTTCTTGTTTTGTTATTTTGTCTGCAGTTGTTTGTGATTTCTCTGTAATTACTGGTTTGTAGTTTGGTGCATACCAAGAAAATGTTTTGAGTTAAATAAATTGTATTCCATTTGATCATTAGTGTATTTCCTGCAGCCAACACATTGTGAACCTAACACCTGCAATTGAGGATCCACTTGAAAATGGCCTGGATGGTAGACCAAATCTATTTACATGTCAGCAAATGGAGTAGCCTTTCATTAATCGAATACACAGTTGCATGTCAACTACACCCACTGAACAAGGAGAAATTAACAAAACAAAGTCTTATGCTGCAATTTTAATGCTTACTAAATAAATTCACTAGTTGACAGTCGACTTCAGAACAGCAGTTCACAAAAGTATGCACATATTCTTTCAAAATGTTTTCTGTGAACTACAAATGAGTCACCAAATCATTGATTTTCATTCACATCACCACAATTGCATCTTTTTTACCTTATTTTGTTTTGGAAATGGTTGGGACTCGTTTATAAAGGGGAGGTAGGTATATGAGTCCCACAGCAATGTAAAAGTCAATTTTAATGCATTTGAACATTTTGGCAGTGTGTGCGGATGGATTATTGTTTTGGAATATGTTAGTGTTTGTTAGTAATATGTTAGTCATAGTAAGCAGTTTGATGTTGGGGATTGTGATATTTTGGTTCACAAAAATGTTCAAATGTATGTAAAGCTTACGGGACTTAACTGCGGGGTCATCAGCCCCTAAACTTACAAACTACTTATGAACTACCTTATACTAAAGATGACACAAACATCCATGCCTGAGGGGGCATTCGAACCCCCGACGGCGGACGGCCGCACACACCGCCGCGTGCACGACAACATGGCACTCCAGTACGCGCGGCTAATCCGCCGTGGCTTTTGGTTCACAGTTATCTGACTAATGCGAGTAATGACTGAAACAGTTGAATAGCTGAATCACGACAATTTCCACCATGTTTCACTGTAGGAAGCAGACATGTTGTATCATAAATTTCTTTTGTGGTTTTCAGTAGATAAACCCAGCTGTTTGTAGGTAAGTGACGATTCATCAGACAATACCAAATTCTTCCAGTTATTAACTGTTCAGGTTTTATCATTGTGGCACCACTTCCTTCATAGCTTTGTACAAGAGTCCATTATTAAAAGCTTTGCAACTGCAGCCCTTCATGAATGTTATCAAAACAGTATTAATCAAGTGAGTGTTGAGTTCTGCAGTCAATTTTACGATGGTAGTTTTATGTTGTCTTCCTATAATCATTCTTAATGTGTCTCAGTCACTTTGAGTTTTGCCCACTATTTCTCCCTGCCAATGATTTTTTATCATCTTCTGTGAATGTTGTCATTATCAAGGATACTGTTACTAGTGAAATGTTAAGCAGTACAACCGTTTTCATCACAGATGCTCCCACTAACTGTGCACTATCAAGTTGGCCTCTGTGGAAGTCTGAACAACCATATATTTCACTGGTCATTTGTGCTGACCATCACAGAACAAAATTCTGTAAACTTCGAGGCACACGTAAGCTCAAACAGCATGTGCCACATCGTGCGTGTGGAAATGGCCACCAGATGACGGCCCGAGCTGCAGTAGTGCCGTCACCTCACAGCCAGCATTTGCTCATATTTTGGCTTGGCACAGACAGTGAGAAAAGTGTGGCTCGTGGCAGCCCCACGTGCTTCTCTTTCTTCCCAGCCTCAACGTCGACAACCTCAGGAATGTACGCATGTCGATTATGCTCGGTATGCACTCCTGACGGTGTGGTGCACCGTCACTGGAATCAACTGCGCCCCAAATACCTGCGGAGGCTGGGTAGTGGTCTCCATCTATGCCACTGCTGCTGCCAGCCTCAGAGAGTTCGTCGCAGGCGCCACCCTGGCACCTCCCGCCGTTGCCACTGCCTCTGCCGTGCCCTCGTGGGTGCCTCCTGCCATTCCTGTCAGCACGCCTCTTCCTGTCCTGCTGCTGTGCCACCTGCTACTGATGTTGCAGCAACACTGCCCACGGCGCCTCCAGATGTGGTGGGTATTGCTGCCCTGACTACCTTCGTCTTTCATCTGGGGGTCGCCACCGCCGTGCTGTCAGGTGCCTCATAGCCTGATCAGGAAGATCTGCCACTCTGTGCTATTCCTGTCAATCGGCAGCCTCCACTCTCTTCCCTCTCGGGCTCGTCCTTGACTCCTGGGTTGCTGATCGTCACCGGGTGCCTCTAGCGAGGGGCAGGCTGTCCTAGGGTCCCATGCCGACATCACTATCACCCGTATGCTCCAGTGCCAGCCCACAACCTCCTGAATGAGCCACCATCCAGCTCTGCAACTACCATGGACACTGCTTAGATTTGTTCATCGCCAATAGACATTTCTACCTAAGGGAGGAGTCCTGTAAACTCACCACAGCACACACCACTTTGTGTGTGTGTGTGTGTGTGTGTGTGTGTGTGTGTGTGTGTGTGTGTGTGTGTGCGCATGCATACTCTGATTCTTCAGCATGTATTTTGACCTGCCATGGACAGTGAGATAGTGTACCTTGTGACTGCCTGCTCTCAATGTGCTTTGCAACAGGCCTCCCCATATGCTTCTCTTTCTACCTGGCCTCAACCTCGACAGCCTTTGGAATGTATTGATGTTGATTATGAGAACCCGTTCATTAATTCTTACTTGTTTTTTTTATATTAAATGTGTTCTGCTTTACAACATAAAACTTAATTTATACTGCACAGCAACGTCCAAGACTTCATACATCAATGCGCACTGCAGTTGTGTGTCTGTGTTAACGTGTATGCATTAGTGCCAACGTGCAACCAGATGGTTACAGGTCATACACAAGATGATATAAAATGTATACAGTATAATTCACCATTGTACAATTCTTGTCAGCTGTTGATGGACATCCACAACTTGTAGTGCAGATGTGCATTGACAGTTCAGTGGTGATAGTTTCAAGTAAAAGTGGTATTGCGATCTTGGTGAAGTATAATCGGCGTCGGTTTTAGACTATTTTTTCCAAGTTATTAGACATCTACCCATCATTAGATCAGCATTATGTTCTTACTAGCTGAAAACCCAGTGTTGCCTGGGTATTTATTTATTTATTCCAGCCTTGAGTTAGTACTTCTTCTATACCTTCTCTCTCTCTCTCTGCCCCCCCCCCCCCTCTCTCTCTCTCTTTCTCTCCCCCCCCCCCCCCCCCGGGTCACTCTCTCTCTGTCAATCTCATTTTTCTTCTAAAAGCACATTATATTTATGGGAGATTATTTTGAGAAATAATGCTGTCTTGCATAATGTACAAAATAATAAGTGCTGTAATCAAAGAAAGATAGTAATCAAAATAAAAATCCCATGTAAAATTTGTACAATCTCATATTTATTGAGTTATATGTTGTACAGTTGTATAATTTTTCAGGTATATATTCATTTGTATAAGTGCTGTATGTCTGTAAAATCTGTTGGGAATACAATTAGTAGTAAAGAAGAAATAGATAAAAACTTGTGCGTAATGGGGCAGTTTTCAATGAACATTACTGTTTATGTGCTCATGTCTCATGAACTATGTGTTGTAGCATGATACAATTTCGGCAGTACATTCAACTACATGTGTGTATACTGTCTGAAAAATTTCCTGTAGCTACAATTTGTAATTTGGAAATTATAAAGTGCAACATTATACCCCGAATGCCATAGTTTTAGTCCACGAACAGCAGAAAAATAGTAAGTGACAAACTTTTTCCCTTTCATCATTTTTCTGTGGTTGTCAGCGAGAAAAAGTTCCCTAAAGGTTTGAAATTATGTTTAAAGTATGTTCCAAGTCGATAAATGCTCTCCTCCTCAAATAGTGGACTGATAAAGTCACAGTGTCGCATGCCGCAAGATGGGGAAGTTTTCATTGTTTATGCCTTATATCTCCTCAACTATTGGCCCTATTGCATAATACTTTCTTAGCTGACGTCTTCTACCTATAAACTACATTCCTACCAAATTTCAGCTTCACAGGTGAAGTAGTTTTCGAGATTTCGTGTTTAGACAGTGAGTGAGTGAATGAGTGTCCTTTAGCTTTTAATACTGGGTGATCAAAAAGTCAGTATAAATTTGAAATTTAATAAATCATGGAATAATGTAGATGGAGAGGTAAAAATTGACACACATGCTTGGAATGACATGTGGTTTTATTAGAAAAAAAAAGTAGTATTGCTAGACGCGTGAAAGATCTCTTGCGTGCATCATTTGGTGATGAATGTGTGCTCAGCCGCCACTTTCGTCATGCTTGGCCTCCAAGGTCCCCAGACCTCAGTCCGCGTGATTATTGGCTTTGGGGTTACCTGAAGTCACAAGTGTATCATGATCGACCAACATCTCTGGGGATGCTGAAAGACAACATCCGATGCCAACGCCTCACCATAACTCCGGACATGCTTTACAGTGTTGTTCACATCATTATTCCTTGACTACAGCTATTGTTGAGGAATGATGGTGAACATATTGAGCATTTCCTGTGTAGAACATCATCTTTGCTTTGTCTTAATTTGTTATGCTAATTATTGCTTTTCTGATCAGATGAAACACCATCTGTCAGACATTTTTTGAACTTTTGTTTTTGTTTTTGGTTCTAATAAAACCCCATGTCATTCCAAGCATGTGTGTCAATTTTTATCTCTCTATCTACATTATTCCGCGATTTATTAAGTTTTCAAATTTATACTGACTTTTTGATCACCCGGTAGATAGAAATGATCAATCAGCTGAATTTAATTGTACTGAAATTGTTCATAAAATTACAGCAACACCTAGTCATGAGTAAAACATTGAAAAAATAATATTATGTATCATACTCAAATAAAGTGTCAGCATGAAACGTTGCCAGCTGGTTTACATTTGACCCAAATAAAAGTTTCACTCTACAGTGGAGTGTGCACTGATATGAAACTTCCTGCAAGATTAATACTGTGTGTCAGATTGATATTCAAACTAATGACCTTTGCCTTTTTCAGGCAAGTTCCCTACCAGCTGAGGATGACTCTTGACACACCCTCACGGCCTTTCTTCAGCCAGTACCTTGTGTCCTATTTTCCATGCTTCACAGAAGTTTGAAAACATCCCTTTGGCTCTTGCTAAACCATTTCCCTACAATATCCTTTCTCCCAGAAGTGCTATTCATTCAAGGTCAGAAATTCTGTAAAGTATGCAAGATACTGGAAGAAGTAAACATGTGAGGATTAGTTGTGTGTTGTTAGAGTAGCTCAGTTGTTAGAGAATTTGCCTATGAGAATCAGTGTACATCTGAGATAAGGCACCATGTACAGTGGGAATCTGTGCATCTCACCCTACTATCATCAAGCATTTATGACATTAAGAACCTTTATTCTAAAAGGCCATTGAAACATAAATACTACTTTATGTTACATGAGCTGAATGATCATAGGTTAAAATTAAGTAATTGCTCACTGTTGAGAACACAACAGGGTACATAATAGTTACTAGAACAATGGGATATATTATGTTTAGTATAATTAACTTACAGTGCCATGTATTTAACCTGCACTGTTGTTATAATGCATTAGCCAGAAATGTCTATTATGTAAAATTAATCTGTTATTAAAGATAGCACAGAACTGACTCTCTGATCTCCCAAAAATAAAAATATTGCATTTTTGCTGTACACAAATATCTACTGTATTAAAACTCCACCTTCAGCTAAGACTGTGTGACAAATCTCCAAGATATGACATATCTGATACTACTTTCAGCTGTATGCTTCATAATAACAAAAAGAGAGTGGTCCTTTAATATTCTTTCTCAACATCATTATATTATCATAGTTCACTAATATGGTTACGGGTATATGTGCCTTGCCGACTGGTAGATACATTGATGACTATAGCTGAAAGTAAAATGTTAATACAGCAAGTATTTATATACTAAGGGTACCAAATGTTATCCCTTTATCAGTGGGTTAATCCTATGCTATCTATAGTACCTCCTTGATAACAGCTCATTAGATTCACATAACAGTACCTTTATGACTTACATTTTATAAGTGCATAATTCCCTACAACAGACAAGAATAAATACACAGCAAAATAAGATAGTTAAATAAGATAATTGTACTATGTATTAAACATAACAGTTCCTATTGGATCTAGTGATTGTTATCTCATTTCTAAATGGTGAAAAATCACCTCATTTTCAACTGTCATTGGATGGTGATGGTTATATTCAATGTTCAAGCATCCTAATGAAGAGTCCCCATTAGTAGAAACAAAACAATAAAAACATATGAATGTAAAGTTTCTCAAAACCAAATCTTTCCTACTCAGAGTTGTCATAGTCAGTCAAAACAAAGAACTCTCCTGAAAGCAAACCACTGTACACATTAATTGGGTGCATTATATGCAATCATTATGCAATAATTGTGGATGTAGTTTCCTTATAACCTCTTCAAGAAAACTTACTTGTGACTGGTGATGAAACTGATGTGTTTTCTGGTGGGTCTAGGACATACCCAGACTTCAATTGCTCTGCCTCTTCAATAACTGCTAAACCAGATAGACTTCTCCCACAGAACTTATCACTTGATGAAGTTGAGAAACTACTAGGATCATCCTGAAACTGTGTTTCATCATCATAATCATCACTACTTGCTCCCCGTCCATCAGGAATGTGGAGATAATCATGGGTTGTTAGATCACAACTTGCTGTGCCTGCACGTCCTATATTTTCCTCCAGGTACTCACCTATAAATTGTTCATATTGAAGTTTGCTTGTTATGGTAAATTGAAAAGTAAGCATTGAATATTATTAAAATAAGGATATAGACAAAAAGAAACATTTATGTTGGATTCATCATGCATTCATCTTCTGTAAACACCTTCCTAAATAACCAATTTAAATCGTTTTGTATCACTGCCATAAACAAACACTGTGGCAGGTGGTAAATATCCCCTTCTATTCATAATACACAATTTATAAATATTTGTAGACTGCCAAATTTTGGACTTTGTAGCCTTGTTAAAATAATAAACAAATAAAGCTGCTATGAAAATAGTCAAATACACAAAGTTACATAATATAGTAATTAACATAATGGAGAGCCATACAGTCTAACATTTATTAATAAATAAAAGTTCAAGAATATGAAAAAAAATTGCTAAATGTTATTAAAACTACCAACAAAATATTTACATGCAAAAGTTTCATTACCTGCTATCATTACAGATAGAATTATGTGAACATTGACAAAATTCTGTCATGAATCTAGTTCAGACATCACATCTGTCATCTAAAGACAATAATACATGAAATGACTTGAATTGCAACAGGTAGTTCAATGCTGCGAGGGTGAAGGTTGGGGTGAGAGTTTAAAATAGGGAAAGATTAATTTCTAAAACTCACAACCACCAGCTGCGAACCAAATTCCTAAACATGCAAAAACACTGGAACTGTTATTGCGACTGTTTGACTCGTTTTCTAGGGGATGATACCACACGTTCGCAGCGTTCCTTCCCTGCATATGATCAACAAAACAAATTCATAATAAAATCAAGTTCATGAGAGAAAAGGGTGTACTAACTACTATTTTTGAAAACACGTGAAAGTTCACTTTATGTTGTTTATTTCACAATATTTGAACCCTGTGGCTGATACGTCTGTACGTCGACACATTTACCAAATAAAGTTATAGCTCGTGAGCCCCCAGACAAAAATGAATATTTGTCGCGAATTGTTTTCACACCACGTGGCTGTCTCAAACACCGTTTATGTTCATGCCTATGCGACGACACGTGTTACATTAACAAATCACAGTCACTTTAATTCAGTGTGATGCACACCTTGTTCCACCGGCTAAATATTCACAAACACACAGTAGCACTCGATTTAACTTGGTACAGTCTACGACGAGCAACCACACGTGGCGATTGCCACAGACAAATCTAAAGTCACCACCTCGAGATCCACATGCCGACTGATGCAGAGCGACGCCGCCCGGCCAGCCACACCACATGCTCTGGAGTCCTCACTACCTGCCCTCGCGTGCGCGCGCCAAAAGCTCAACTGCCAGGGTTTTTTCCCCTACGTCATCAACTTCCGCATGTGAACTGTTTAACCGATTTGCCAACGTACAGCGCTCAGCCAATACATTTCTAAAACTTTACTTAAAATCAAAATAATTACACTACACATTAAACAAATGTTTTCTTACGTTTTTATATTAGTATAAACATCCTTTGTACTGTTTATCATAATCGTGCAATTTCTTATACCACAGATAAGTGATTTAACTGAATACTTTAAGATAAAATACAAAAGATTAATTGAAAGTAAAATGGGAAATAGTTAATATATTATTTTTATAAACAAACATTGCCATGCTAGTTGTGTAACTGTCTTGTCTTCGTTGGTAATTTATTACTTTTCATTGACAATTAAACATATTACGTTATATGTGACTATATCAGCTAATGTATTGTTTATTTATCAACAGGCTATTTTGTAATGAGGGCCTTAAAGGTTCCTAACTGCATCGTATTACTTCAAATGCCAGTAGTATTACAATATTTGTGCACTGCACTGTGCCTGGCACTCGCCATTGTCCCTCTCTCCCCTCACCGGAAACGAACTGTAAAATCCTAAGTTGGAACAAGCCACCAACGTCGGCATGCTCGCTGGCCTTCCGTCAGCTACAAGCACACAGCAAATCTCAACGTGGAGAATTTCTACCTATGGCCTAACTATAAATGTTGTCACCCAACTGTGTACATACATTGCTACCATAATTAATAAGATTAAAATTGTGTAACATTTAGTGCATTGGCATGGTCAATGTTTGTAGTGAACTTCATACTGTTAAATTATCAAATGCTATTAATTACCAGTATTTCTATTGGGCGGTAATCTCACAAAGCCCTGCTGTGTCTTGTTAAAGTGACATATTCTGTTCCCACATTATTGTTGTCAGAGCAATTCATATGCAAGGAAATGTGTGAACTGTAAATGATTTACTTCTTGATTAAGAGTTCTTTGGTCCTGATGAGGCCCATGTTTTACTAATGATCTTGAAATCACCACTGAGAGTCCAATCTGACATGATGGTTTCTTTGTGATCACTAATGGTGTAGTCCATTCACTTCAGGAAATTGATGTATTCAATTAAGTGATCCAACAAGTGCTAACTTGGTCTTGAATAGAATAGACTAGAATCTTTATTAGCCTTTTAGTAGGTTCTCCATACAGTTGGATTCATCAGTGTGCTTATTACATAAAAACGGTTATTATTTTATAAAACAGCCCCTTAATACAATAGTACAATATTAATACAATAATACTAGTATTAGTAATACAGCACAATGCTCTCATGGACAATATTATCATACATATATTTTTGTAATATTCACGTGGACAGTGCTGTCACACACACACACACACACACACACACACACACACACAGTTCATAATTCTGTTATTGGAAGCTTAATGCAAATATTTTTATGTCAGGCTGTCCTTATTTACAATGATTACATTACTGCACATGGTTAGTACCAAAGTCAGATTGAACACAATATTAACTTTTGTGAATATTGTGTTCATACAATAACATACACACATCAATCACTTCTGCTGAGAAATTCATCAATGAAGTAGGAGTTGCCAACCAAAAATCCTTTGGATTCTATCCAAAATGAATTTTATTGGGAGTTCATTTTTTATAGCTGCTGGTATATTATTGAAAATGTGTATTGCTGAATAGTGGACATCTTTCTGAGCCAAAGTAAATGTCTTTAACTTCCTGATTGTTGGACCTGCAGTGTAGTAAATGTCATTAAAGGATGTTGTAATAAAATGTCTAATAATACTGCTCAGATTTTAATATTTAATGTCATAGCTGCTTCAGCAGATTGCTATTTTCATGCACCTGTGTGTGTATGTCCTTTAACAATGTTATTACAATAAGTGACTTTAAATCTTTGTAAAACTGTTCAAATATTTGTAGAACTTATGGGACTTAACTACGGGGTCATCAGTCCCTAAACTTACAAACTACTTATGAACTAGCTAATACTAAGGCCGGCACAAATATCCATGCCCAAGGGGGGGTTCAAATCCCCGACCGTAGTGGCCGTGCAGAACGTGACTGGTGTGCCACAATCCGCTCGACCACCGTGGCCAGCTAAATCTTTGTAAAAGTTATTCTTATTTCTAGTATTGATTCCATGATGTAAGCTGTGGTTTGGAGGAAAAAAGAAGAGATTCGTGTCGCACATTTTTGTGCTTAGAAAACTTTAGCTTGGCCTGATGAGTTACCCCAGAAAATAATATTATGGAATGAAAGTACACGCAATACACTAGCTTATTTATTTTTATATCTCCTATGTCTGGCAACATTCACATAGAAAATAGGGATCTGAGTAGGCATTTCAGCAGTACTGTGGTATGTCTCCAAGTTAAATTCATTATCAAGTTGTAATCCCAAGAATTTGTCACTCAACTTCTTCCATCTCCTGTCATCATACTTTAGGCATATAATGGCAGGAAACCTCTATAACTTCTAAATGGCATACACAGTAGTATGTTATTTCAAGGTTTAGTGACAGAATTAGCTAGGAAGCATTTGTTAATATCCAAGAAAATTTTATTAGTCCATCTTTCTAAGGCTATACTTGATTTATTATTTATTGCAATGTTTGTGTCATCTGCAAATAAAACAAACTTGGCATCTGCTAATGTCACTGATGAAAGGTCATTGATATTTACAAGAAAAAGCAGGACTCTTAAGATGGAGCCTTGGGGAACCCCATGTGTTATTAATTTCCAGTTGGATGAGGCCTAACAGTTCAATACACACTCTTGGCCATTAAAATTGCTACACCACAAAGATGACATGCTACAGATGTGAAATTTAACCGACAAGAAGAAGATGCTGTGATATGCAAATGATTAGCTTTTCAGAGCATTCAGACAAGGTAGGCGCTGGTGGTGACACCTACAATGTGCTGACACGAGGAAAGTTTCCAACCGATTTCTCATACACAGACAGCAATTTACCGGCGTTGCCTAGTGAAACATTGTGATGCCTCGTGTAAGGAGGAGAAATACGTACCATCATGTTTCTGACTTTGATAAAGGTCGGATTGTATGTAGCCTATCATGATTGCAGTTTATCGTATCGTGACATTGCTGCTCATGTTGGTCACAATCCAATAACTGTTAGCAGAATATGGAATTGGTGGGTTCAGGAGGGCAATATGAAATGCCGTGCTGTATTCCAACGGCCTCGTATCACAAGCAGTCGAGGTGACAGGCATCTTATCAGCATGACTGTAATGGATAGTGCAGCCACGTCTCGATTCCTGAGTCAACAAATGGGGATGTTTGCAAGACAACAACCATCTGCACGAACAGTTTGACGATGTTTGCAGCAGCATGGACTATCAGCTCAGAGACCATGGTTGCGGTTACCCTTGATGCTGCATCACAGACAGAAGCACCTGAGATGGTGTACGCAATGACAAACCTGGGTGAACGAGTGGCAAAACATCATTTTTTCGGATGAATTCAGGTTCTGTTTCCAGCATCATGATGGTTATATCCGTGTTTGGCATCATTGCGGTGAACACACATTGGAAGCATGTATTCACCGTCGTCATATTGGCATATCACCTGGTGGGATGATATGGGGTGCCGTTGGTTACACATCTCAGTCACCTCTTGTTCACATCGATGGCACATTGAACAGTGGCTGTTACATTTCAGATGTGTTACAACCCGTGGCTCTACCCTTCATTCGATCCCTGCGAAACCCTACATTTCAGCATGATAATGCACAACCACGTGTTGCAGGTCCTCTACGGGCCTTTCTGGATACAGAAAATGTTTGATTGCTGCCCTGGCCAGCACATTCTCCATATCTCTCACCAATTGAAAACGTCTGGTCAATGATGGCCGAGCAACTGGCTCCTCACAATACGTCAGTCACTACTCTTGGTGAACTGTGGTATTGTGTTGAAGCTACATGGGCATCTGTACCTGGTACACGCCATCCAAGCTCTGTTTGACTCGATGCCCAGGCATATCAAGGCCGTTATTACGGCCAGAGGTGGTTGTTCTGTGTTCTGATTTCTCAGGATCTATGCACCCAAACTGCGTGAAAATGTAATCACATGTCAGTTCTAGTATAATATAGTTGTCCAATGAATACTCGTTTATCATTTGCATTTCTTCTTGGTATAGCAATTTTAATGGCCAGTAGTGTACATCTCTTTTCTATTGACATTCTTTGTTTCCTGTCCAAAATATATGATTTGAACAATTATGTAGCATTTCATGTTACACTGTAATGTTATAATTTGTTTAATTGATACTGTGATTTACACAAATACCATTCCAGATTACAAAATTTGCCAGTGGATTGTAACTTATTGTCTAATGAATTAAGTACATTCTCACTGTATGGGTAACCTTCTCAATATCAGAATCCTTTAGAAACCTGAATTGTTACATGGATAAGATTTTATTATTGGTCAGTTGTTTGAGAAAATTACCATAAATTATCTTTTCTAAAAATTTTGAGAATGCAGGCAAGAGTGTAACTGAATGGAAGTTAGAATTTCTTTATCCCCTTTCTTATACAAGGGCTTAACTTCAGCACATTTCAACCATTCAGGAAATGTTCCACACATGAAAGACTGCTTACACAAGTAACTTAAAAACAAAATCACTAAACTCAGAGGCATTGTTTAATCAAATTTGTTGATATAATATCATAGCCAATGGATTTATTTTTATTTTAAGGATATTATGGTGGACAATACTTCTAGTGGTTTTGTGAGTGTCATATTCATATTATTGTACCGGTAGTTATTTGAAGTGACAGGTGTGAGATATTCCATTGCAGCAGCTACTGACCATGATAGCCCCATTTTTCAGAAATTGTCATGAAACTTTTATTGACAATTTCTGCAACACTGCCCACAACTACCAGTACTCTTAATTTTATGTGCTCGTCTTCATCTCTGGTTCTACCAGTCTCTTCCTTCACTATATCTGATAGTGTCTTTATTTTGTTATCTGAAGTGACTATCCTATTCTAATAATGCATTTGCTTTGATGTCCATATTACCATCATCAATAATTTGCAGTATGTTTTGTAATGATCTAAAACATTTTCATCTCAAATGTTTATGATTGACAGATACAGAGTCATTTTTGTGTGACAGGAGACCTTTATTCTTCGAGTAATCCATGGTTTCTCTATACTTGAGTAATCCGTGGTTTCTCTACATACTTTGGTCTAATCTGGGTTAGTTTTGGGGAAAGCAGTGCCCAAATATATTAATTCATTCATGCTGTGAGCACTATAAACATCACTACATTTCATGTCTCTGAGAAGGTTTCTGATACAATCAATTTTTCGATTACAGACTACCCTCCTGAACTCATATTTGATAGATTTTATATCCTGATCAGTATTAACGTCTTGCAAAAGGAGCTGCATGCCATGATAAGTGTTGTAAATACACATTCTAAGAACTATGTCATGTCTATATTTTGTTATGTTAATATGAGCATTTTGTGCCCTTTTCTTTTAATTTCAACATTACGGGGAACCACTTTTGAATATGAAACTTCCTGGCAGATTAAAATTGTGTGCCGGAACCGGGACTCGAACCTGGGACCTTGCCTTTCGCAAGCAAGCGCACTACCGACTGTGCTATCCCAACACGACTCACGATGCCGCCTCACAACTTTACTTCCACCAGTACCTCGCCTCCTACTTTCCAAACTTCACAGAAGCTCTCCTGCGAACCATGCAAGACTAGCACTCCTGGAAGAAAGGATATGGTGGAGACATGGCTTAGCAACACCCTAAGGGATGTTTCCACCATATCCTTTCTTCCAGGAGTGCTAGTCTTTCGTGTTTGCAGGAGAGCTTCTGTGAAGTTTGGAAAGTAGGAGGTGAGATACTGGCAGAAGTAAAGTTGTGAGGCGGCATCGTGAGTCGTGTCGGGATAGCACAGTCGGTAGTGCGCTTGCCCACGAAAGGCAAAGGTTCCATGTTCGAGTCCCGGTTCCGGCACACAATTTTAATCTGCCAGGAAGTTTCATATCAGCGCACACTCCACTGCTGAGTGAAAATTTCATTCTGGCACTTTTGAATAGTTCACTGTCCATCTGGACTCCTTTCTGCCTGTAACAATGCACAGGGAGATCCTTAGCTATGATCTCCTCAAATACTCAAGGATTTTGGTTTTCGAATTACTAGCAGTTTCACTTTGTGATTTCAAGAAGCACTAATGGCGCACAAAATTTTAATTTATTCTCTAAATGAATTATATCCAGGAGCATGAACTACACTCTTAAAAGCAAGGCTTCAGGCTGGCAGGCAATTCCAATTCATACCACTTTCATCTGCTTTATAAATTTGGTTTGGTGTGAAGTTGTCTTCTTTCAGAAATTGAAACTTTTTATGAAAGGATTCAGCTGGCACAACTCTTGAAGTTAGCTGCTCTGCTTGCACATTAAGTCCATGAATTTCATAATGTTGTTTGAATCTGCTTAGGCACCCAAATGATTAAATTCTTCCTCTAACACTAAAGCTTGATGAAAAAAATTCCTTTCTTGGCACACATCAAACCTAACACAATGACACCTTCTGGTTGAGTTTGGTTAAAGCATTACAACAGAGCAGCATGTAATTCATCAAATCTCTTCACGCTTTTTCATGCTGATGGTCTGGTACTAGAATCACATTTCCTGCAATCTCAATTTTTATTCATTTGTATTTTTTCTGTTTCAAAATTTCAGAAATAGGGGCATTAATAATATAAATGAACCAATAAGCAATAATCAAGTAGACAAATTTTTTGAACAATTTGCAACTTTGGTGGTGGTGGTGGTGGTGATAATAATAATAATAATAATAATAATAATAATAATAATAAACTTGCAGTATGAATTTGGGAATTGAACACAGATTGCTCTGCAACCAGAATCTTTGGCTCTCTGCCAATGGGGTTTTTGTTGATGTATGTCATTGCATTCATGGAAGTATTTTAATTTAGTTGAGAACATAGGTCTCATCCATGGCTGTTGGCAAGAATTAAAACTGCTTATATTGCTAAGGTTTCCTGTAATATAAAAATATTCTTTTGATGTCTTATGTAACTGGTGGGACATAATACTGTTCTTGAGTTCTTGAGTTTTATCAGTAGAAGTCACTTCACCACTGCCACACTTCTGTGCCACTGTATCCCCCTCTGGAGGCTCAGCATTAATTTGCTGAGTGTGGACCCAGTGAACCAGAGGTCCCTGAGCTGGGGGTCGGTTAGTGCCGCCAGTCCTCGGTACCTAAAAAACTGCTTATACGGGAAGGACTCTATGAAAATGAGGAGGTGGCCACGGAAGCCCCATTGCTGGAACTGCTCTAGAATAAGGCATCTCCAAATAGTGTAGTACACCTTACTAATGTCAAAGAAGATCCCAATACAGTGCTGTTGACATAGGAAAGGCTGCTGGATAGTGGATTTTAATAGGGTCAGGTTGTTGACAGTGGAGTGGTAGCTCATGAAACCACACTAAGAGCTGCTAAGTAACTGCCTGGTCTCTAACATCCAGATCAGGCAGACATTAACCATTTGTTACAGGGTCTTTCCTACACAGCTCATTAGGGCAGCACTGGTAATTACTAGGGAGTGTTCAGTCTTTTCCTGGTTTGAGAAGCGGAATTAAAATTGCTTCCCTCCATGAGTTGGGGAAATGGTCAACATGCCATATTAAATTAAAACATTCAAGGAGGATTTCCTTTGATTCTCCAGACAGGTGCCGAAACAAGCTGTACTGTATACTGTCATGGCCAGATGCAGTGTCGTGAGATGCAGACAGAGCAGATTCCAGTTCCCACATGGAGAAAGGGCAGTTGTAAGACTCAGCATTGTTGGACCTGAGTTCCAACTTGCCCCTCTCCATGGTCGCATGATATCACTGGAACACTAGACCCTGGCTATCGGTGGCATTAGTATTTGCAAAATGCTCTGCCACTGACTGGGTGATGTCTCCAGGTGCTATTTGTAGATCCCTGTTTCAGCACAGTTGCAATAGATAAACAATTGCCTTTACCAGAAATCCTCCTGATGGTTTCCCATACTTTTGTGGAACAACTGGAACAGTTGACAGAGTTCAGAAATGCTTGTCATGACCTTTTCTTGCTCTCCTTAATAATGTGCTGAGCCTTGGCTCTTGAAACTTTAAAGGCTGCAAGGTTGTCAGTTGTCAGGGCTCTCTTAAACCATCGCAAGCTGCACACCTGGCTTTAATCGCTATATGGCACTCATCCGGCCACCAAGGAACAGGATAGGTGATCTGAGGTTTTCCTGGCGTATTTCAATGTTAAACAGTTGTCGGATATCCAAACCAGGTTTTATCATAGAATATTTCAAGAATCGTTCACCTTCACTCATTCTTTTTGCTGAGGCAGAGATACTGAACTATGTGGGGGTTCAGTTTGGGGGTGAGAAGTGCGCCCCAGATTGACATCTGGCTCTGGAGTGGAATCAGAAGATTTATCTTATATGATAACTTTGATATAGTCTGAAGGTTTACTACTGGGCTTAACTTGTGACTAGGACTTACCAGATGACTTTTTCGACTTCCCTTGCTTTGTAACAGCTGCAGTAGATATGGTAGCGACCATAATGGACTTTTGGCCATTCTCTTACTGCTGGAGTTCCAGGGCCTCAACGGTATTGGTAATAGTACCTTTCTCTGGTGTGTTTGAAGGAGTTACAGGCACCAAGTCAACTGCGACTTTACAAGTGCACTGACAAATGCAGGTGTTAGTGGCAATACTAATGACCTCCATTTGTGTCGAAGCATCAACTTTCTGAACCAGCTTTTGAATGACAGCAGCGGAGGAGGTGGCAAATGCTAGAGGTCACATGGCCTTAAAGGTCTTCTTGGCCTCTGCATAGGAAATGCACTTAGTAGTTTTAATTTCTTGTATATTCTTTTCTTCCAAAGAAACACTGCATTTCCTACTTCACACAGGGTGTTCCTCAGAACAGTTCACACACTTTGGAGGCGGCGAGCAAGCGACCCTGTCATGGGCAGGTTTACCACAGGTTGATACTTCATTACATTCCTGACTTGTGTGCCCAAAGTGCTGGCATTTAAAGCAGCATGTGGGATTTGTCAAGTAAGGTCTTACATTTAGTCATAGAAATCCTGCCTTAACATGCTCGGAGAGCTTTGGGTTATTAAATGAAAGGATAATAGAGTCTGACTTTTGTACCTCTCCATCTACCCTTTTCATTATGCGTTGCACAACAACGATGCTCTCTTAGGCCCACTCAGCCTTTGAGGTCCACGAGGTCCCTACACTCCTTTACTGTAATTCATAGTGTTGTGTAGTTATGTCTCAATGTGATATTCCCCCAAGGCAGGTCGCTTTTTTAAGGTTTGCAGCTTGTTGAGAGCTAGATGTTTTTATTAGCAGAGCCCATTGTGCAAACACTTAAATGATTTTAATGAGTCAGCAGTACCTTCCAAACCCTTTTGAAAATAGCATGGTGACACTTTCTCAAAACTACCTTCTTTCCTTTTAATCACTAAGGGCACATTCTGATTACCAGCATACATTCTGTTACAGTTACTAAAATTTTTTTGGACACTCCTTGGTTAGAAAGACTAGATACCCAAGCCCTTTGCATGTTGGATGTTGGTACCCCCCCCCCCCCCCCCCATGGTACACCCATCCTACTTGGAGATTGAGAAATACTCTATAGTTCCATCTCAGTCTCACGAGTAGCTAGGGATATTCTTCCCACCGACCCAAGCCAAAATCCCCATTACCTGGTACACACAACGCTCCACTGCTGCACCACATGGTGCTCACTGAAGCGTGCCTAGAGGTTACGGTGTCAGATGACTGGCAGCGCTTACTAGCACGCAGCTCAGGGACCCCTGGTTCACCAAAGCCCACACTCGGCAAGTTAATATTGAGCCCCCTGAGGGGGATACAATGACACATAAGTGTGGCAGTGGTGAAGTGACTTCTACTGATGAAACTCAAAAACAGTATTATGTCCCACCAGTTACATAAGACATCAGAAGAAAATTTTGATATTACAAGAAACCTTAGCAATGTAAAAAGTTTTAATTCTCACCAACAGCCATGGGAGAGACCTGTGTTCTGAACTAAATTAAGATACTTGTATGAACACAATGAGATTCACCAAGCCAGGTGATCAGTTGCTTAAGTTTGTGAATTTGCTAATTTATCAGAAGTCAGTAAGTTTACTGTCATGGATTGTATAGTATTTTCTGCAGGCTTGCATGATGTTTATAGAAATGAAGCGTCTTTTGCCGGCCAAGAATTAAAGAAATGTCGCAGTCTGGTAACTCACACAAATGTACTACTGTTTAACATTCCACATACTTATGATTACTACAGTGGTCATGTGTCAACCAGAAAAATACAGAAGCAAACATAAAAAAATATGCAAATGTTTTGAAAATGTCTCTATAATAGATACAACTGGGGTGGGTCGAAGATTATGCACAACATATGGGTTGAACCCAAATGGGATAGGGAAAAGAATACTAGTTGATTTAGTTTTAAATGAAGTTACCAAAAAGCAGAAACAGAATTGCACAGATTTTCAATGAAGCCTTCCTGCAGATGCTTGCATACCTTTTTTTTTAGAATAAACCACAGCTGGATTAGTTAATAAAAAAACTCAAAACATAAAACAGAGGTATAATAATATACCTCTGTGTACCAGAACAAATATTGCAACATGGTGGGGTCTCAATCTACACTAGATACACTCTTCATATAAAGTATTCAATTGTAGATGTTTGTGCCTAGAAGGTATATTTGACTCAGGATCAGTAATGGTATTACACACACATAAAATTGTAAGTCTCATTTTGTCATACTCCAGGAACTAATGAAAAAAATGTTCATAGAAAAACTGAACATACTATTACTATTAATTTCGAAACACAAATATCACAAACTCTTCATAACTGGTGACATTAACATAGACATAAAAGAAAAAAGTTTCTCTTTTAATAAATACAATAAAGTCACTGAATCTCTATTTGCTCAACAAACAATCCACAAGGTGGTTAGAAGCTTGCTTGAATAATGAGCATTGAGACAAAGCAGAATGTAGTGTGCCTAAATTAAGAATTGTACCACAAATATTGTAAAGTACTGAAATCTAAATAAAAACAACATTGAATAATTGAAAGTCCAAGTTGGAATTAACAATATTTAATAGGACAGTTTATGACTCACTGCAAAGACGTGACGATGAGCTGCAACAGGAACACAAGAAAGACACACACGTACAACACTTTCAGCTATTTGCCATGGCCTTCTTCAGATATAGGAACATTCACGCAATCACACAGGCACACAACACAGTCACACAACCGTCAGTGTGGCAGCTGGAGAGGACTGTGATGTTTGCCTGTATGATTGCGTGGATGTTCCTATATCTGAAGAAGGCCATGGCCGATAGCTGAAAGTGTTGTATGTGTGTGTCTTTTTTGTGTTCCTGTTGTGGATCTTTGTAAACTGTCCTATTATATATTGTTAAAAATGGCATTGAAAATTTCCTGAGTACAGACAGCCAAGAAAACAGTTAATGAATGTTCTTCTCTGTTTCAAGACAGTGTAATGTATATTGTAACATAACAGCCACATTGGGTCATTTACTGAAGAATCCAATACCTCTCTAGCTAGTAAGCAGCAAGGGGGTATGTGATACATGTGTGAACAGTATACAAGAAACCTGCATTTTACTCTTCTTATACAAATTATTGTTATTTACAGAGCTGAAATAATTGTTGCACTTACACATTGACAATGCCAATTGTATCAAAATAAAGTGAATGGCTGGTAACAATAAAAAGTGGCAGTAAGCAAAGTTTATTTACTTCATTTATATGAAAATATATATATGAAGACACCATGTAATCTGATTAAAATGCTTACTTTTCAGCTCTCTATTGAGTCTATCTATTATGAGTCAATTGCACACTGTGAAATTCATTGTGGTTTTCTCAAAAATTGGTGATGATGGGAGGTGGGATTGGGGGGAGGGGAAGGTAGGAGGAGGGTGTTGAGACAAACTACTGTGAGGATCTCAATAATATTTTGAAGGGGATAAATTGCTACTCACCTCATAGTTGTCACGTCACAATGAGGCTCAGAAAGGCACACTTAAGACTTCTCAATCATATTTAGCTTTCAGCTCAAGATCCATCATTAAGAACATAATCTGCCCCCCCCCCCCCCCCCACACACACACAATGGACACTTGATTTGCTTTCTCCAGCCTCTGTGGTGAGTGGCAAGAGACAGTGCTATCACGTATGCTAATCTTAAGAATCTTTCAGTTTAGGCAGGCTAAAAGTAATCTGCAATAGCAAATATGGAGTGAATTATTTGGCTGTGTCTGAAGCCTTCCCCCTAGAAGATGCATAACCTAACCAAAGGTTCTGTCTCTGTCACTTCTATTTTTAATTTTTTTTAATTTATTTATTTAATTTGTTTTACTGACAGTAGTGTAGACTTAACTAGAAGGAAACTTACTGTCTGCAGAATTTATCCAAAATATTGAATCCTCCACTTGTCTGTACTCAACACGGCATGTGTTTGGTGAACGAAGAATACAGATTGAATAATCCAAATTACTTTGATAGTGCCCCTGCCCTTGGTAATAGTTAAAACTTTTGATGCTTCCAGCTAGTTCTGTGTAATACTGCAAGCAGCCTTGTGGAGCTGGAATAGAAAGAAAAAAACAGCATAAGTACTCAGACTGAGTTGTGAATAACTTCTAATGAAGATAAACTGACAGTTATTAAATAAAACATGAAGTCTTTAGGGAGCAGAAAAAGTGGTGGGAGGGATGGAGAGGTCAAACTTCCATCTCTCATATTTCCTCTCTTTCTAAGTGTAAATGAGAAACCTTAGCTTATCCCAGTGTGGTCCATGACTGTAAGCTCACGCTATTGCTACAGGTTCATTTCACCTTGGATGCTGTCCAAACAGCGTAATAAAAAGCTACAGCTGCCACATGAAGATACAATTATGTGGCAATACTGCACTCCAGTCATGCTGCTACTGGCAAGCCTTTGTAATTTGTTGCTTTTACTAACCATCATTTTCTGTCTGTATTGTACAGAAGTGTATGTGTGTGAAGAGGGCAAAGTTTTTCATAAAGTAGTATTGCATCTGTGCTTTAAGCCTGAGTTTAAAGACAGGGAAACAAAGTATACAAATTTCATTACAATCTAAAAAAACAAAACAAAAAAAAGACAAAATGTTATCAACATCGCTGATTGCAACAGAAAAGGATTGTAGTATTTAACCATAAACCATACAGAGAATAGTTGCAGCAGCACAGGCAATGACAAATTGTGGTTGAGAAATAAAATTTTAATCTCTGAGAAAAGACATTAGTAAAGGAACTTATCTGATTTCCAGAAAGACATTGTTCATTGTACTGTATTATATTTTTATAACTGTGATATCATATAGGCAAAAGGTAGCAAATCAATGGCACAAGGAGCCACAATTTGAAAAGAAAAATTACGAAATCTTTGGAATTTATGTACAGACATGCAATGACATGACGTATTCTGATGGTGAAATTCAATATTGTGGCAGGTAGAGCTACATAACATCAGGAAATGAAATCATCAGTAACCTAGTATTTATCTTGAAGAGACGTGTCACAATAAAAATCATGCCAGAAAGCACATCTAACAGATAGAAAGTGCCAGCTGCAGCATCATCTGTGTATGACTATAAAAATGCCTAGCTAATATTTACACATTGCAGATCCAGTGATTATCAAGAGGAAATGAATAGTGATGTATGTAAACTCTTGTTTCTTAGGTTTTTAATGTGGTTTAGGTGATATTTTAGTAATCTTCTTGGATAACACCAGTCATCATTCAAGAAAAAGGGGAGGAAGTTCATAATTCAAATATACAGAAGGAAGAAATTACACAGTATTTAGAAGAGAAAAGTACGGTATTTCAATTTCAGACCACTGTACTTATTCAAAAATGTTGAAAGAATTAGGCAGCACTAGCATGTATATAATCAATATAAAATTGACAGCTTAAGAGCAGAAAATTGGCACGAGGCTGTCAGTCTTACCGCTTACCTCTGATGATACAAGCATATTGAAAGGTTTTTCAGTGCAGGATGCAAAATTAGACATTTGACCACTTGTGCAAATACATGACAGGCTGCAAGCGAAGGAGGACATAGATGCTGGAGTATTGGAATTACGGTAGGACAGGAAGCATGCACAGATGGCTCAAATAGTTAAGGCACTAACAGCATAAATTACAAAATCCTTGTTCTAGTACTGGTCCAGCACAAATTTCCACATATTGATGATGGATTTAATTCAGCGCCCAGATGTTGCTAAACTCATTTTTTTTCTTTCATCATATTTGGTATTTATGTTTTGTCAGCCAAACCTTTATGTTCAACTGAACCTGTGAAAAGAACCTACAATTTAATGTTGTGAGCAGGTCCATAACTCTGCAACACAAAGGTGGTGCCAAGGATGTGCTCTTCACAAAGGAATTTACATTATCTGCCAGTGGGCATTGATTTAAATCAATGGTGAGGTGGGATTCAAACTCAGGTCCTCCTGCTTCCTAGGCAACATAGAACAGATTGTTATTTATAACCATGACTGTACTGGCTACCCTACAATGCCACCCCTTCAGACTCAAATTTTCGACTTAGATATTCACTAATGAACTACTAACATATTTCCCCCTACCTATTTTCACTCATTACTCATGACATTTCACTGATGTTCATAAGAGTTCAGACCTCATATGTATCCACATTGAAAAAAGGATTACTGCCCTCCTTTCTCTTAATATACTGGGTGGTCAAAAAGTCAGTATAAATTTGAAAACTTAATAAATCACAGAATAATGTAGCTAGAGAGGTAAAAATTGACACACTTAGTTAAAAAAATGTCCGACAGATGGCGCTTCATCTGATGAGAAAAGCAATAATTGGCATAACAAATTAAGACAAAGCAAAGATGATGTTCTTTACAGAAAATGCTCTATATGTTCACCATAATTCCTCAGCAATAGCTTTGTGAACAGCAGTGTAAAGCATGTCTGGAGTTATGGTGAGGCAATGGCATCGGATGTTGTCTTTCAGCATCCCTAGAGATGTCAGTTGATCACGATACACTTGTGATTTCAGGTAACCCCAAAGCCAATAATTGCACGGATTGAAGTCTGGGGACCTGAGAGGCAAGCATGACGAAAGAGGTGACTGAGCACACGATCATCACCAAACAACGCACACAAGAGATCTTCACACGTCTAGCAATATGGGGTGGAGCACCATCCTGCATAAAAGTTGTACATTCCAGCAGGTGTTTATCAGCCAGGCTGGGGATGATGCGATTCTGTAACATATCGGCATACCTCTCACCCATCACAGTAGCAGTTAAAAAAAACCAGAATCACGCAGTTCCTCGAAGAAAAAAGGCCTGATAACGGTAGATGTGGTAAATGCAACCCATACCGTGATTTTCTCATCGTGCAATGGAGTTTCCACGACAGTTCTAGGATTTTCAATAGCCCAAATTCTGCAGTTGTGGGTGTTGACAGACACTCGGAGTGAGAAATTAGCTTTGTCGGTCCACAACAAGTTACTCAACCAATCGTAATCTTCCGCCAGCTTTCGAAATGCCCACACCACAAATGCCCTTCGCTTCACTAAATCGCCAGGTAACAGTTCATGATGCCGATGGATTTTGGAAGGATAGCATCAGAGGGTACGCCTAACCAAACAGTAGTGTATGCAATGCCAGTGTGACGTGCGACTGCACAAGTGCTGACTTCCCTGTGCATAGACGAACCCGCTACAGTCTCCATTTCTTCCTGAACTGTCTCAGCAGCATTATGCCTTGTGTTCTGTCGGCCACTACTGGGTTTATTGTCTAAACAACCCGTGGCTTCGAACTTCTCGCCACAGCTGCATTTGTCTGCGGACCTTTACCCATTCAAATCCCCTTCCTATGGTGGTAGGATCGTAATGCTGAACTAGCACTGTCCCCATTCTGATAATACAGCTTCAATAAAAGTGCCTTTTCAGGTAATGTCAACATGCTGGACAGTTCCTTTTATACATGATTTTCATGCGCAGTCACTGACATTTTGTTGTGTAGCTCCAGCTGTCAGACATTTTTTAAACTTTTTGGTATTCTAATAAAACCCCATGTCATTCCAAGCATGTGTGTAAATTTTTACCTATCTACCTACATTATTCCGTGATTTATTAAGTTTTCAAATTTATACTGACTCTTTGATCACCCTGTATATATGTGTGTGTGGTATATGTTTT
Organism: Locusta migratoria; assembly: GCA_026315105.1. Classification (NCBI taxonomy): domain Eukaryota; kingdom Metazoa; phylum Arthropoda; class Insecta; order Orthoptera; family Acrididae; genus Locusta; species Locusta migratoria. The sequence continues at coordinate 41,280,682 of CM048755.1, read as the reverse complement.
TGTGAACATGTCCAAAAGAACAAATACTTTATATACAAAAGGCAGAGATGGCCAATGATCATTTCTTCAGATGGATGCACACTAGGCATGAGATTTTATAGGAATCAGTGTTATGCTGTAAGGAGTGAAAATGGGCAGGGGGATTATTTCAGTAGTGGGAGGATAAGTTGAAAGTTTGCTTCTGGCAGGACATCTTATTGAAGTTTGATCTCTGAACATTCTGGATATGCACTTTCTCTTGCCCACCCAGTAAAAATGGTGAGTCATGAGCAGCTAATATATTTCCTGTCATAATTGTTGACATGACACTTTCAGATGAGCCTTATTAGAAATTGACATCACTTTCAAGGGGTTCCTTGTAAATTTAGGCCTAATTAACAAGACTTTTTCACTGTCTTTGCCAAATGTCAGGTGGGAGCATGGTGTAGTTTGTGGTGTGTTTTCCAGATGAAGAGTGTGACAAGGCTGCACTGGGAGCAGCTTAGGTCTGGTGTTTCATATGATACTGGTGCCTTTCTTTGTTCACAAAAACATTTTGTTGTCAGGACCTGCGGCAGCAGCCCCAGTGATATTCAAACTTACATCCTCCTGTAATGCAGTCAGCCTTTCAGATGGATACACCTGTGAAAGTCAAGCTAGAGCTTCCTAGTGTGCTTTAGACAATCTGGCAGCTACAGCACATGACAGGAGTCATGTTTGATCATCCTGCTGGATGTTCCTGATGTAAAATATAATAATAATAATTTATCATCTGTAGATCATATTTTACAATGATATTAGACATTTAACATATCATAAAACATGTCACTGTTTTCAGTTTTACATATAGCAAGTGAATTCTTAGAAGTTTAATATCTATATATAATTTCAGACAATTTCAGTAATTATCTTACAAAATTTCACTAGATCACACACAATCTATGTTGCTTTACCCTTGTTTTCGTAATTTGTAAGTATTGTGAGTCCAACTTTTTGATTAGTACTCATTTATATTCTACCAATATCCAGCATTCCGGGATGTTCCTTCAATTTAGTTTTTAAGGTACTTAGTTCTTTTATGTTCCTTATACTACTATGCAGTCTGTTATATAACAGGCATCCAGTATTTACAGAGTCCCTATCTGTCAGTTTTTGCCTTTTTATAGTGAAATTATAATTTCCCCTCTTTCTTATATTGTGATTGTGGATGTCTTTGTTTCTTTTGCAATTTTTTATTTGAAAATGTAGGCATATAGTCTCATATATGTACACTCTTGGAACTGTTAGTATTTTTAATTCTTTGAATTTATTTGTGTATGAATTACATGGTGTTAATTTCACTATGCATCTGATAGCTTTCTTTTGTAGTTTTAAAATTCTCTGAACATGTACATCATCTGCTCCTCCCCATATTTGTATACCATATAATATGTGTGGGTAGATAAGTCCATAGTACATTATTAGTAAGGTCTCTGTGTCCACCATACAAGGCATTTTTTTCATTAAAATATATTAGTGCTAATTTTTGAGCAGATTTTATTGATATAGTTTTCCCAAGTCAGATATTTGTCCACTTCTATTCCCAGGAACCTATTTGAGTCCACTTCGTCTAAAGCTGTACCCCCAACATTTAGAATAAAATTTTCAGAGCTGTTTTTTCTGGTTGTTTCAAAATTTGTACATTTTGTTTTCTTTGTATTTATGAGTAGATTATTTTATGTAAAATATATTTATGCCATTTGCATGACAACACACTTTCTTTCCTAAATCCTTCACTGACTCACTACATACTAGCAAGGTTGTGTCATCAGCTTACATAATCACTTTTTCATTTACTGAACTGGGAATGTCATTTACGTACAATATGAAGAGGAGAGGTCCTAATCCCGAACCTTGAGCTACACCATATTTTACCTGCAGAAATTTAGAATATACCTTTTTTCAGTATTAGCAGATTTGTGTTTTATTTCCACACATTGTGTCCTGTTTTACACAAATGTTTTTATAATATGCAGAGTTTTACCTCTTGTGCCATAGCAGTCTAGTTTATGTAGAAGAATTTTGTGACAAACACAGTTAAAAGCTTTGGAAAGGTCTAAGTATACACCATAAATGTTCCTTTGATGATCCAGGGCTTTGGTTATGTGACTTATAAAATTTACCACTGCAGTCTTGGTGGATCTCCTCTTTCTGAATCCATGTTGTGCATCATTTAGGATGTTTTGTTTCTTTATAAAATTTATTATTCTCTCTTTAATCATTGTTTCTGCTATTTTAGACAGTACAGGTGTGGTCATTATGGGTCTATAGTTTCCAGGATCTTCATTGTCTTCTCCTTTAAAAACTGGTACTACTTTACACATTTTTAAACAGGCTGGGAATACTCCTTCCTTGATCACTGCATTTATGAGGAATGTTAGAGGTGTTACTAGTTATTTGGCACAATGTTTTACTATTTTTGCTGATATGCCATCTAGGTCTTCTGTGTTTTTTATTCTTCACTGAACCAATTATTTTTGATACTGCCAGTTCATTTGTAGGGAGTAGGTATAAACTCTCAGCCACTATTTTGGGAATTTACATTCTGTTTGCTATTGTTTTGTTTTAGAAGATTCTCCACTAAACCTATATAGTGCTGGTTTATAACGTTACAAACTTTTTGTGGGTCTCTCTCCTCCCCACCCCCTTCCTTTTTCAATATTATATTTGTATCTCTTAAGACAAGTGACTCTTTTCTGTTTTCATTTACTGTATATAGTTCCAGACTATTGCAGATTTTTGGTTACACTTTTGCTTTCCATATCATCCTACTGTGTTCTTTCTTCTTGTACTCACAGGCCTCATGACTGGCATGTTGCTTATCTTTCTGGTGAACATTTTAGAGATTTATCAGTTCCTCCCTTGCTTTTTTGATTTCCATGGTGATCTATCTTTTCTTTGGCTTACCCCTAACAGTTTTGTATACATTGGGACAAGCCACTTCTATGCGGTGTCTTAATGTATCACAGAAAATTTTCCAGCTTTTTTCTACATTTTCTTCTGTATACACATCATTCCACTTTTCTGTTTTTAGTAAAGTTTCTAGACTATTTAGATTTCCAGTTTTGTTTGTCTGTAACATTCACTAAGTTATCTTTGTCTTTTCTGTCACCAGTCATTTCAATTGTTTGTTCAGAATGATCTTCAATAACAGTATGTTTAACCTGAACTTTTTGTCTGCCTGCAGGTATATGTGTCAGAATATGGTCTATTAATGTGCTTGATATGTCTGTACATCTTGTTGGCTCTTTTACCTGCAATTGGAGGTTATATGTCCTCATTATGCCATGAAAACTTCTCATGTAGACATTTTCTCTCACCATATCTGTATTTAAATCCCCTGCTATTATTATGAAAGTATATTTTTTCACTACTTTGTGCAGTAGTACATATACTTCCAGTAAGAAGTTTTCAAAGCTAGAGCTTGGTGATCAATACATCACTAAACAGGGAGGAGAATATAGCTGCAGCGTTGTTGACTGTCAAAAACCTGGTGCCAGAAGTTGACACTGCAGAGATGCTGTAAGTCAAAGCTGTGTATTCGGTGGCTCCAAATATGAGCTAGGAGGAAGTCACATCTTCAGAGTTTCCAATCACCACTGCCTGACAGACTGCCTTCACACAAAGAATACATTACAAACTTAGTTATGTGTCAGTACTTCTTATGCAGAGAGTCTAATTGATGTCAGTACTGTATCATTGAGAGCCAGTATTGTAATCAATACAGAGTTATTGAGATTCTTCACCTAAGCAAACACGGAGAAATGTGTGTATAGTACTACTATGATGTAAATGTCAGTGCAAAAAACTTGTCTTATACTTTTTTTTCCATTATATCGTGATACATAAAATAGTCATGTTACTTTAATCATGTTATTGTTTGTTATCATTTGCAATCAACAGAGGTTTTTCATTGAATAGTATGCTCATTATAGAAGGAATAGCATTCCACACAGTGACTCTCAAAAAACTATGTATACTGGCACACCATGCTTCCTCATAAGGGCAGCAGCTTATCTGAAAGTAAAACTCTTGTATGTGATAATGCATAAATGCTATAAATGATTATTGTCTCTATACATTGTTGCATTAATTCGCTAATAATCAATCAAATTTTATTGTCATTCAGCTTGTACAGCAATAGACTATGTCAAGATAACTTACATTTCTAAAGTTAACTATCAGATGCAATTTAGTTTGGATTAAATAAATTGAGCAACTAGAAACAATATTAAAAGACAGTACTTTCAATTTCATCTACTGTTTAAAAGGATTGTTTGCTAGTATTCTATACAACTTAGCTTTGAAAATATTGACAGGTAACTCTTTTAAATCTATACTTTAGATATCTATACTAAACTTTAGTCCAAAACTAAATATCAGTTGTCCGAGTTGGGTAGTCTTTGATATGGCACATCTGCACACTATTTGTTACTGGTGTTATAGCTGTGCACATCCCTTCTCAAATGTTTTAAAGCTCATGGGACTTAACTGCAGAGTCATCAGTTCCTACACTTACTACTTATGAACTAACTTATATAAAAGACGACACAAACATCCATGCCCAAGGGAGGATTCGAACCTCCGTCATGGCAGGCTGCGCGATCCGCAACTTGTTGCTCCAGACCGCCCAGCTACTCCCATGTGACTCCTTTCTCATTGATATATTTGAAATATTGTTTCCATTCCATATGATACAATGCTTTGAAAGAAAAAGCAAAGTGTGCTGATCTTACTTAACTGTTAAGAACATGTCTTTTTAAATTCCAACTTCTTTGCTTTCTAGTTTCTACAGTTCTACAGTATGTCTGCCTAAGTGTACTTGTGTCTGTGTAAATGTGTGGGTGTATGTGCATTTATTTACCTTCCATTTTTTCCCCCAAGGTAAGTCTTTCCTGTCCCGGGATTGGAATGGCTCCTTACCCCCTTCCTTAAAACCCTCATCATTTCCTTTTCCCTCTCCTTCCCTTCTGCCTGATGAAGCAGCTAGGCTGCGAAAGCTAGCATTTTTGTGTGTGTGTGTGTCTGTGTGTTTATTTGTTGCTATTACTGCCTGTGCCCTTTCGCCTGGTAAGTGTACTTCATCTATTTTTTACGTATAAATTTCTAATTAAATAGATAACTTCTGAAAGTCTGGCAGATAAATGTTTGATGTGTAGTTCCCATGTCATCTTGCTGTAAACTATACTTTCTAAGTAATAATTCTCTCTTAAGCTAAAGGAAAGTGCCTGAGTTTTGCTTTCATGTAGTAGAAAACCCTTTGCTTTAAACCATAATGAACTCTGAGCAAGGGAATTTTTATCTATATTTTTAGCATGTTTAAATCTGAACTTTTATTTAGAAATGTTGTGTTATTGGCATACATTACTGTGTGAGAATTTACAAAAGATGGCAGGTCATTAACCCTAGATCACAAGTGATCTGTAGACTACTACTATCACTATTTTAAGGCACTTGATTGCTATACCTAATGTTTCAAAGTGCAGTTCCGCACAGTGAATATTGATATATAGCTTACTATACTTTTGGGTAAAGAGGTGTTTTTACGTATATTTCTACCCCACCATGCAAGCATAGCAATTAACTAAAGAATAATCATCAAGTACTTTGTAACCTGATCACTTGTAAATAAGATGTCAAACTTCTTTCATTGGAAAATTTGTTAACAATTAGATTTTTACCCATCATACCCTGAATATTGAGGAAGCCTATTTTAAACTCCCCACTTGGCTTTACTTCATTTACAAGTTTACCAAAATGACTTAATATACTGTCACCATAGATCAATTGACCAGGGTGTAACCTAATGGTGCTGGTGTATCTACACAGACCTATTACTACTGTCATTACAACATATTTCTCCCAGAGCATTACTAATACTAGTAGCTAACATAAATTTTCCTTACTTTTTGAGTAGCATTCTATGGCGAATGAAACAGTTTTTTTTCCATAGTTACTAATTTCTATTAACTCAACATTTACAAATTTGGCACAGAGGCTTTTCAGCTTTTGATTGATAACTCTAATTTCTTAATTATCACATGGTCAGGCTGGTAGGTCATACCTTAGAGGTGAAGTAGTTACAAGGGTGTTGGTGAATTGCAGTAATTGTAGAACTGTGAGTGGCTTCTTAATAAAGGCACTGGCTTCATTTCTGTTGACATTATTAGCACCTCCTATGAGCACAACACAGTCATTTCTTCTAAGATCTGAGCATTCTTCTTAAACATTCACTGTTACACAATTGAAGTTTGCACCATGTTTTATGATTCCAGAAACAATAACACGGTTGTTCTCACAATTTAACAACAGTTGTGGTGTGCTGTGTGCATGACTATCACTGAATATTTTCATATGGATAGCCAACAATATAATAAAGATATGTAGAACAGAACACATACATTCATACAATCACACGGGGCCAACTCACTACACATAACTGTTACCTCATTTTCTTGGAACACAGCAGACAGACATGTGTGGCAGTGAGTTGTGTATGCGTGATTCTATGAATGAGTATGTTCTGTTCTGATGAAGGCCATGGCCAAACTTTTATACATGCCTGTCTGCAGCTCGATGACTTTTCATTGTTTCTAATAGGGATATCTTCATATTCTTGTTATTGGCTTTGCTCACTTGTTATACAGATTTTGATAAAACACAGTATATACAGTTCCATATAGTAAATGGAATGACACCATTAATTAAATATAGACCTTGACCAGAAATCCGTAGCAAAGGTAGAATATTCAAAATTTGTAGGTGTATGCATTGATGAGGGGTTGAACTGGAAAAAAACACATTGAAGGTCTGCTGAAACGTTTGAGTTCAGCTACTTATGCTATTAATTGCAAATTTTGCTGATATACATCTCAGTAAATTAACTTACTATACCTATTTTCATTCTCTGCTTTTGTATGGCATCATTTTCTGGGGTAATTCATCATTGAGTAAAAAAGTATTCATTGCACAAAAGCGTGTATTCAGAATAATTGCCGGAGCCCATCCAAGATCATCCTGCAGACACTTATTTAAAGAGCTAGGGATCTTCACAGTAGCTTCACAGTATATATATTCACTTATGAAATTTGTTATTACCAATCTCCCACCGAAGTCAAAAGCAATAGCAGTGTTCATAACTACAACACTAGGAGAAAGAATGATCTTCACAATTCAAGGTTAAATCTAGCTTTGGCACAAAAAGAGGTGAATTATGCTGTCACCAAAGTCTTTGGTCACCTACCAAACAGCATCAAAAGCCTGACAGAATGCCAACTAGCATTTAAAAATAAATTAAGAGATTTTCTGAATGGCAACTCCTTCTACACTATAGATGATTATTTAGATATAAATTAGTAAATCTGAAAAAAAAAAAAATTGTGTCATGCAATATTTTGTACAAAGTAATAATTTGTAAAGACACTTTTCATTAACCTGACATGTTCCACATCATTACGAACAAGTACTAATCTAATCTGTGTGTGTGTGTGTGTGTGTGTGTGTGTGTGTGTGTGGGCGGGGGTGGGCGGGCGGGTGGGTGGGTCGGTAGGTGTGTGTTTCACAGAAACCAAAATGCAATAGCTGTACCACCCTCTTAATTCTTTGATCACATTTTAATCTGATACATTGTTATCCATACCTGCAAGATTGACATTTTCCTTGCAGTTTATTTGTGTTGCCCGTATTCTCCATTGGTATGGTCTTATGCCAGAGGTCATTATCATGATGGAAACAGATGCACTTCCAATGGCAGCATCAACAGGGACGTATACTGCAAAGCAAATAATTCAGTAATGAGTGCTGACATTTTAAAATGAATATTGAGCAATTTTCAAGTATCAAAACATGATTAAGTTTAAAGAGTGTGTAAATGTTAAACAAATAATTTTGGGAAAGAGCAATAATTGTAGAATTTATTATTGTCACGGTGCAATGGAAGTAGGCTTGACTTTGAAGGCAACTAAACACAGCACTTATACTGAAAGCACGTTTATTACAAACTCAACATACACGCAGCACTGACTGCCTCACAGGCAGAGTGCTCTGCTATTTTACCAGAAATTACAAGAACAGTTAACATAAGAAACAAGTAGAATTTACAAGTGAACATAAGAAAGATGTAGAACCTTCTGGAATTGTAAATTACAAAGAAATAAATTTTTGCCGGTGGGCGGGATTGAACCGGCGATTTTCTGCTCCGCAGTCCGTGACGCTATCCCCTGCGCCACGCCGGCAGTTGGTGTTCGTTGTCTCTCGCGGCATTATTATGTAAACATTAAATGTATAATAGTATATATTTTATGATCTCTTTTCAGATATATGGAGAGATGCTGAATTTCTTGTTAGTAATGTGTATGACCAATCTTTAAATAACACACATTCAGAGATCTATTGTATATTCTGACTAATCAATTTATCATAGTAAATGTTTTCCATATGGTACTAAAATGTCTGATATTTACTGCCAGATAAATTGTTGTTAAGAAATGTTTACTGTATCTTCACTCTGTCAAAATATTTTTGTACTTACAATTTTCTGCTGGTGCTGAACAGAATTGGGGAGAAAAGAAATTTCTGGCATATCTTGACTAAGAGAAGGGATTGATGGGTGTAGTTAGAGTAGTTTGTGCCTGCTGACCTACAGTTTGTTATGAACAGCATTATCAACAACAGGATATTTCTGTCAGTGCTGTGGCCTAGTCTTCACTGTATTTTACACATGTATGATGAAGCTATGCTGACGTTTTGTTTATTTTTTGACAATATCACTATTGCTTCATTGTATTGAAACATGTTCTGAAAAACACAGGTAGGCTCCATTACATTTTAAGTCTGATATTATATATGTAGGAAAATAGCAATACAGTAAGAGATTTTCAAAGTTTTAAGATGTAGATAGTCTGCTAGTCCACCCCCATGAACCACAGACATTGCTGAGGTGGAGTGGCTTGCATGCCTCAACAATGCAGATAGCCATACCGTAGTTGCAACCACAACGGAGCAGTGTCTGTGGAGAAGCCAGACAAACATGTGGTTCCTGAAGAGGGGCAGCAGCCTTTTCAGTAGTTACAGGGGCAACAGTCTGGATGATTGACTGATTTGGCCTTGTAACATCAGCTAACATGGCTTTACCATGTAGTTATTGCGAATGGCTGAAAGCAAAGGGATACTACAGTCGTTACTTTTCCCAAGGACATGCAGCTCTACTGTATGAATATATGGTGATGGCATCTTCTTGGGTAAAATATTCTGGAGGTAAAATAGTCCTCCGGGTGGGGACTCCTCAGGAGGATGTTGTCACCAAGAAAAACAAAACAGGCATTCTACGGGTCGGAGTGGAATGTTCTAACCCTTAATCACGTAGGTAAGTTAGAAAATTTGAAAAGAGAAATGGATAGGTTAAAACTAGATATTGTTGGGATTAGTGAAGTTCAGAGGCAGAATGAACAGGATTTCTGACCAGCTGACTACAGCGTTATAAATATAAAATCAGTTGGTGGTAACGCAGGAGTAGGTCTGATATGAATAAGAAAATAGGAATTCGGGTAAGTTATTATGAACAGCATAGTGAATGCATTATCGTAGCAAAGATAGACACAAAACCAACGTTGACCACAGTAGTGCAAGTTTATATGCCAACTAGCACAGCCGATGACAAGGATATTGAAGAAATTTATGAGGAGATAAAAGAAATAATTCAGAAAGTTAAGGGAGACGTAAACTTGATCATGATGGGGGACTGGAAATCGGTAGGGAAGTTAAGGAAATGTAGTAGGTGAATATGGACTGGGAAAAGGGAATGAAAGAGGTGATCACTTAGTAGAATTTTGCACAGCGCACAATTTAATGATCACCAATATTTGGTTTGATCATCATGAAAGAAGGTTGTATACGTGGAAGAGACCAGAAGAAACTGGAAGATACCAGATTGACTTTATAATGGTAAGGAATAGATTTAGAAACCAGGTTTTAAACTGTAAGACATATCCAGGGGCAGATATAGACTCTGACCATAACTTATTGGTTATGAACTGCAGATTAAAACTTGCGAGACTGCAGAAAGGTAGAAAAGTTAGTAGATGGAACCTGCACAAATTGAAGGAACCAGAGATGGTTGAGAGTTTCAGAGGGTGCATTAGGCAAGGATTGGCTGAAACGGGGGCAAAGTAATGTTGTAGAAGAAGAATGGGTAGCTCTGAGAGAAAGTGTAGTTAAGGCCACAGAGGATCATATAGGCAGAAGGACGAGGCATAATAGAAATCCCTGGATAACACAGGATATACTGAACTTAATTGATGAAAGGAGAAAATACAAAAATTCAGTAAGTGAAGCAGGCAAAAGGGAGTACAAACGTCTGAAAAATGAGATTGACAGGAAGTGCAGACGGGCTAAGCAGGATTGGCTACAGGACAAATGCAGAACCCTAGAACAATGTATAAATAGGGGAAAGATATATACCACCTACAGGAAAATAAAAGAGATATTTGTAGACAAGAAAAGCAGCTGTATGAATATCAAGAACTAAGGCGGTACACCAGTACTAAGCAATGAGGGGAAAGCTGAAAGGTGGAAGAAATATATAGAGGGCCTATACAAAGGAAATAAACTTGAAGGCAGTATTCTAGAAATGGAAGACAAAGTGGAGGAAGATGAGTCAGGAGATATGATACTGCGAGAAGAATTTGACAGATCGCTGAAGGATTTGAGTTGTAACAAGGCCCCTGCAGTAGATGATATTCCGTCTGAACTGCTGATATCGTTAAGAGAGCCATCATGAAAAAATTGTTCCACCTGGTATGCAAGATGTATGAGACAGGGGAAGTGTCCTCAGACTTCAAGAAGAGTATAGTGATTCCAATTCCAAAGAAACCAAGTGCAGACAAATTTGAAAATTACAGAACTATCAGTTTAATAAGTCATGGTTGCAAAATACTAACACAAATTATTTACAGACAAATGGAAAAAATTTTAGAATCCGACCTCAGTAAAGAACAGTTTGGATTTAGGAGAAATGTAGGAAAACGGAAGGCAATATTCACATTACGACTTATCTTAGAAGATAGGCTAAGGAAAGGCAAACCTTTGTTTCTAGCATTAGTAGATTTGGAGAAAGCTTTTGACAACGCCGACTGGAATACACTATTTCAAATTCTTAAGGTAGCAGGGGTAAAATGTAGGGAGCGAAGAGTTATATACAACCTACACAAAAACCAGAGAGCGGTTATTAGATTTGAAGGGCAAGAAAGCGATGCAGAGGTTGGGAAGGGAGTAAGACCGGGCTGTAGCCTTTCCCCAATGTTGTTCAATCTGTACATTGAGCAAGCAGTGAAGGAATGCAAGGAGAAATTTGGAGAGGGAATTAAAGTTCATGGAGAAGAAATAAAAACTTTGTGGTTTGCCGATGACATAGTAATTTTGTCAGAGACTGTAAAAGATCTGGAAGAGCAATTGAATGGAATGGACAGTGTCTTGAAAAGAGAGTATAAGATGAACATCAACAAGAGTAAAATGAGGGTAATGGAATGTCATAAAATCAGGTGATGCTGAAGGAATTAGATTAGGTAATGAGACGATAAAAGTAGTACATGAGTTTTGTTATTTGGGTAGCAGGATAACTTGTGATGACCGAAGTAAAGAATGGCTATGGGAAGAAAAGCGTTTCTGAAAAAGTGAAATTTGTCAACATCCAATATTAGATTAAATGTTAGGAAGTCCTTTCTGAAAGCATTTGTTTGGAGTGTAGCACTGTATGGGAGTGAAACGTTGACGATAAGGAGTTCAGAAAATGTGATAGAGCTTTCGAAATGTGGTGTTACAGACGAAGATTAGATGGGTAGATCAAATAACTAATGAGGACCCCCAGGAGTCCACAGCTCTTTTGTGGGTACGTGTGCGGTGCGCATAGGTCCCCGAGCCATTGCGGCCTTCCTTCCTACTTCCCCAGGCTGCATCCCTCCCCCCCCCCCCCCACGGTTCCCTCCCCTCCCTCATCCCATTCCTCCCCACAATCCTTCTCCAACCCCGTCTCTAGGTGTTCTCGTGTTGACGGTCTGGCTATTTCCACGGTACTGCTGGTTCCGCAATTGTGTTTTTGCTTGCTGTTTCCACCAATTTCAGCCCATTTAGGTCCCCCTAGGGGTTTGACCATCCAAATTTCAGTCTAAGTGTGAGCCATTTGGGGAAGAACTCCCAACCTAGCCCCTACGGCGCAGATTCCTGCCCTTTCCTTCCCACTTCCTTCCTTGCTGTAGCCCCCTCCCCCCGCTAGGTCACCAGCATGTGTTGCCAGTCTGTGTAGTGGGGCTGTTACGTACCCTCATGGTTGCGCCCCCTGAATTGCACAGGGATGACACTGCTGATGCCTGAGCTGTGACCTCCTCATGAATGCCATAGTCGATGCTTGTAAGGCATCAGGGCTCCCAGCAACGGTCATCCCGCCAGGTAACGTTGCTGTGGCTGGGTGGCGCCCTTGAGGAGAGCCCCTGTTTCGGAGTGGGTGGCATCGGACCGAACTTCTAGCAATGAAGAGGAATAAAACCTCTGAAAATCCTGGCACTAAGTCAGGTGGCTCTAAGCGTGGCAAGTTTAATGCTGAAAGCTATGACCCCAAATCATTTCCTTCTCTAACTCCATCATGAGGGGAACGTGGGGCCACAAAGCAGACTGAGCCATACTCACAACGGTATCTAGTGTGTACCAGACTGGGCGGGGAATCTTTCCAGGCAACTAAGCCTTTCTTCTTCATTGAACACCTCGAGAGAAGGTCCAACCAAACTGCGCGATGGTTCCGTCCTACTACAGGCGGAAACCGCTGCTCAATCGTGAAACCAACTAGTATGTGACCACTTAGGTGACATTGCTGTCTCGATAACGTCCCACAAATCCCTGAATAAGATACAGGGGGTAATTTATAACTGAGACCTTTTGCTGCAGACCGATGAGGAGTTGCGCGAGAATTTACAACGACGTGTTGTCCATTTTGTCCGATGAGTCTTTTGGGGACCGAAAGACGATTGGGTGGCCACCGTCACATTCTTCTTGGCCTTTGAGGGTGACAGGTGACACTGTACCCGAAAAGGTCAAGGTGACGATGTATCGCTGTGACATCCGACCATACATCCCGCCTCCAATGTGTGATGTTGCCACAACCTGTCGAGACTGTGGCTGTCCTGTACATCCGGATAGTGCCTGTGCCCCCCCCCCTCCTTACTGCGTAAACTCCCAAGGTCACCACTCTCCACGTTCACAGGAGTGTCCCGTTCTACAGAAAGAGCGAAACATAGTCGAACAGAAGACTTTGGACCGCCTGACATACTCTGAGGCTCATAGGAAATATGAGAAGCTGCATCCAGTCTCTCTGATAACATCTTATGCTGCAGCTACAGCCACTTCTCGACCTGCTCTACTCTCCTCCGTGGGCCCTATGGGCCGCCCGTCTATCTCGGCCTCCCAGACGTCTGGGGGCACCCCATCTTCTGTGGGGCCAATGCCGCCCCGGCGTCGGGAGCAGTTACCCCCGCTCCCCAGCTAGAAAAGGGCTCCCCTTCTCTGGCTCCTCCTTCTGGCAAGGGGACCTGTGTGCCCCTTCCGCCGGTCTCCCCCAAGAATTCTGAAACCAGCCAGCGGCTGAAGGACCCTCGATCAGAAAGCCGTTTGGCTCCTCACTCTTCCCACGCTCCTCGAACCCCTCCGGAGAAAACCCCTTCCTCCGATAGGCCCAAGGAACGGCGGGAAAGCGCAAGGAGACAATGGTGGCCCTCGTTCCTGCAGCCCTTGCACCTGACGCATCTGAGAATGAGGTCATCCTACTCGCAACACCAGTAGACTTGGCTATCACCGATCTCGGTGATGCCGTGGACACGGAGGACCAGACCTAACAGCCAGAGACAAGTGCTCGTGCCATCCCTCTTCCATCTTCCTCCTCTTCATGTGCCCTCAATCAGGAGAGAGCCTGATCCTACAGTGGAATTGTAGAGGTTTCTACTGCCACTTGGCCGAATTGCGTCAAGTGTTGAGTTCCTTTCCAGCTCTTTGTATTGCCCTCCAGGAAACCTGGTTTCCTGGTTATCAGACCCCCACCCTTAGGGGCTACAGGGGGTACTACAATAACCGCACTGTCTGCAATAGGGTGTTGGGTGAGTACATGCATCTGTATACAGTTCACCAGTCCAACTTCAAACAGCCCTGGAGTCTCTCGCTGTCAGGGTTCGGGCACCACAAGACATCACCATACTGCCTTTTCAAGAAACAATCTTGACATTCACCTTAGGTGATGTGTGAAACAATTAAAAACTTATTTATTATGATCAGATGGTGGTCACAGTCCTACCCAACCTTTGATGCAAGAATAGCATCAAAGCAACTGCAGTACTTCACAAGAGCAAGTCATGTGGTTTTCATTGTAGTACATATGTGAATGCCTATATATCTACATCTAAATACATACTCTGCAAGCCTTGGGTAGTGAGATGAAAATGAATAATTAGTATGGTGATATAGATTAATATTAAAAAAATAAAGATATTTCTTTAGAATAATTACTTGACTTTCCAGGTAAGTAGATTGTATGAGTCAGTGAATTGTATGAGTCATTAATATTGATGTATGTAAGATCACTTGTTGCCAGAGGCAAAAAGTTTATACTGGTACTTAAACAGCTATATCCATAACTTTCATTACTTACTGTGTTGACCTCCATTTTCTCCACAAAGTTCAGATAATCCAATGCCATTTGGTAGTGAGGTGGTCACAATAAAACGGTCATTACGGCATATACCAAGTGTTCTGTGTGGCCCACTGAGGGAAAACTGTTCAAAATCCATGCTGCAATCAAGTTTCAACCATTACTTTTGAGTCATAGTGATTAGAAAAAATATCACATCATTAAGTAATTGTTTCAGATATCTTCAGGTAAAACTTTTGGGCTAACAGACTGTGGTTGATGAATAAAACGTTTACCTAATGTTTTGTGTCTATCTGTAGGAGACATCATCTGTGGTCTTCTGTGATCTACTGGATACAGTAGCTGGTAGACCACAGAAGACCTCAGATGATGTCTCCCACAGATGGGTACAAAATGTAAAGGAGAGGTTTTATTCATCAACCATGGCCTCTTAGCCTGGAAATTTTACCTGAGGACAATGCCAGCTGTGAAAGTTTACATTCTGTGAGTTTCAGATATGTTTGACAAACTGTCTTACATGCATTGTTTGACCTTTGCAGGCTGCAACTTCAGAATGCTATAATTTTATTGACCTACAGTAGTATTGTAGATCATTTAATGACAAATAATTATTGATATTGCTTCTATTATAATCATTCTTAACTGACAGATGAGAATGGTATTTTTGTTTTGTTTTGAGCATTTTTTTAAACAAATGAATATTATTACTTCATTAAATTAGATAAGAAGACAATTGCAGCTTTTCATATTAGTAATAGAACATATAAAGAATAGAATGGAATGACAAAACACAAGATATTATATTGTTAATGGCAAAATGTTAAAGCACCCTGTGATTTAACCAGTTCACACTAGCAGTCACCTGATAATCATTTAGCATCTGAGTAAACAAATTGTCTGTTGTTTTTAGTCACCAGGAAGTCCTAATTTTTGGAATATAATAATGTATGGTAATTAGTTTCAAATAGTGTGAATACCAATTGTTAAAGTTAAATGTCATCACAAAAAAAATGTTCAAATGTTTGTAAAGCTTATGGGACTTAACTACGGGGTCATCAGTCCCTAAACTTACAAACTACTTATGAACTACTTACGAACTAGGACGGCACAAATATCCATGCCCGAGGGGAGGATTCGAACCCCCGACCGTAGTGGCCGTGCTGACCGTGACTGGAGCGCCTCAGTCACCTCGGCCACCGCAGCCGGCAATGTCATCACATTATCAAGATTGTAAAGACTTAAACAAGAAAATTTATTTTGTTAAGACTTCATGAAGATGGTACCAATTTTTTTTATTCTGTAGCTCATATAAAATTATAGGGTAAATAATCACTTCAGGTATTAATGACACTTCATGTGCATGATTTGAGTTCCACTTGAATATCAGAATTATGGCAACTAACAGGGTACATAACAGTTTAAAACGGAGGGGGGGGGGGGGGGGGGAGGAGAATCAATTCCTATTTATGACCTGCAAAAGAGGTCTGTTATGGTAAAATACCCTTCAGAACAAACATAACATAAAAAATTCTGTATTTAAGCACACCAAACATAGCAGAGCCTATAAAATCTTCATGCTTACAAGTTATATTGCATTGGATATAATTCTTGCCTATTTGACAGCAAATGCTGTCATTTTCATCAGGAGTTAAATTTACTAACTGCTGCCGATGACACGGTTGTTTACTTATATAGATGCAATAGCAGCATTCAGAGCTTCCAGAGGGTCACAGAGCATGTGGGCAGCTCTGGCTAGTTGCGGCACCAAGTGATATTACATGGTATGTAGGTCTGTCACCACACTTCAAACCATAACTCTTACCTCCCTACAAGTTCCGAACCTCTGCTTTATGTCCAAAGCCAATCCCAATGCTTTGGATAGGGAGTGGAAGCAGAGGCTTAGCACTTGTAGGTATGTTGGAGTGACAGTTTCAAATGTGGTGCCGGCCCCACATACTAAGAGCCGCCTACTTTTCCTTCCATGCATGTGCTGTGCAGCCCTCTGAAAAACTCCAGTTGCTGGTATTGCAGCCATGTAAGCAGAATAACATGCCAATCACTGATTTTAACTCCTTATGCAGATGGTGAAGTTTGTTGTAAAAAACTCAAGAGTTTTTATTTATTTGATGTGGCCTATATACTGAAAAGATTTAATTGAAAATGACACTGTGAAAAACAATAGAATCAGCTGTCTAAGAAATTATCTGTTGGTTAATAACAAACAATTTAACTCTTAATCTTATAAAAACTGTGTCAGTATACAAAGTTGTGGAGGATAGTATGGTAAATGTTCACAGAAAGGTCTATTTACTCAACAATACATGACCAAATGATACTGTAGACTGTGTCAGGATATGAATATGTATTCAACAGTGGTGGCTGAAAATTTGTGTAAGGCTGGGACTTACGGCCCGATTTCTCACTTTGGGCCAATTGTTTCTTTAACCATGAGGCTATCTGAATATGCTTCCAATCCTGTCCAATTCTCGCCTACTGCACACTACTATTATAGTGTCCCCCCAGCCATACTTCCTCTAGCTCACAGCTGTATCTGTATTCCTGAAAGGGATCAAATGTTATTCGTTAATTTACACAGAAATTGTAATCTTCGTCTTGAGTCAACTATGTATACACTGAGGTGACAAAAGTCATTGGATACATCCTGTCATCACACCAGACCTCTTTTTAAGCAGTGAAGTGAAGCAACTCAATACGGCATGGCCTCAACACATCTTTACTAGCCCTTTGCAAGAATACTGACCTGTTCTGCATCTACAGCCATCCATAATTAACAAATGTTGCTAGTGCAGGATTTTGTGCAACATCTGACCTCTCCATTAAGTTCGATTAATGTTTTATGGGATTCATATAGGGTGATCTGGATGGCCAAATCATTCCTCGGAATTGTCCAGAATATTCTTCAAACCAATGGTGGCCCAATGACAATGCGCAATATCGTACATAAAAATTCCATCATTTTTTGAGAATATGAATACGTGAAGGTTTGCAAATGGTATCCAAGTAGCTGAACATAACCATTTACAGTAAATGATTAGTTCAGTTGGATCTGAGGACCCAGTCCATCCATTGTAAGAGGGACCACAACATTCTGGGGTGACCACCAGCTGGCACAGTGCCTCATTGACTACTGGGGTCCACGGCTTTGTGGGGGCTGCACCACACATGAACCCTGCCATAGGGTGACCAACTTTTGATCAAGGGTTTAAGGGAGATGAGCAAAATCTGAACATGATTATAAAGGAGATTTACTCACAATTAATTTCAGCTTCACAACTATATATATTTCCTTGTAATGGATGATAATGGGGATGAGGACATAAAAAAAGACAGCTTACATATATTGATATATTTGGGGGTAGATCTACATGTTGATATATAGTTTTTAAGAGTGAAATGGCATTACTAAGACTCATTTCTGAAGTAGATTCAAGAACAGTATGCCAATGATATTGATGCACCAATTTCTTTGTTACATACTTATTTAAGCAATGATAGAAGTTAATTAAAATCTATCTGACACATTTTTACATGGATAGACTTAAGCTGTTGAATAATTTCACTATGAGAGCACACAATGAAAACCAATTCTCTGTAAAACCAAATGAAAATATACACGAACACTTTACGGTAGGTATTACATAAAAACAAAGAACATCGAAACTTTTGGCGCTAAGTTTTCTCACTTCTCTATTGCTGACAACGCAAGAAGTTTATTAGTACTTTTGAAGCGTTGCAAAATGTTGTGTGAATCAATGGAGAAATAACTAATGATACACCTCTGTTTTAAACTCTGCATCCTGTTTTATGAGACATTACTTCTGTGCGTTGTTACGGTATAAACACGTTAAGTGGTGATCGGTATGTCACAAGGGCACCCTCGAGATGGCACTGTTGGCCAAGAAACCAATAAGCATATCCCTCACAGTCCCATGCATCCCAGAGGCTGTAGAAGCAGGAATAATAATTGGGAATAGTGTCGATTATTATCTTGTTGAGAGAAGTTCAAGTATGGTAGTACCTCACGGGTATTTGGTATAACAGCAATCACTGATATACGAGACAGACAGACAGTAAGGGAGACAGGATAATTAACAAAAAAGTGCTAAAATATGGGAGAACCCATATAATATGGGATAATTAGACACCCTACCCTACCATAAACTATTATCAAATGAAATAAGGACTCACCTAACCAAGCAATGGTTTTCCAGTCATCTAGGGTCAAACTGATAAGGTCATGAGCACAGGAGGGGCACTGCATATGTTATCAAAGCCACTCTGGTTAGTTGTCTGCTAAATTGAGCTGCACTGTCACAGTGCATATGTAGAGAATTTGTTGTTTGTCCCACATTGATTTCTACAGTTATTTCATGCTGCATCGTTTGTTTTTACCAAATGCTGCTGCTCTTCATCACTGAGTGCAGGCCATTGTCCACTGCATTACCCATGGTGAGAGGTAATGCCTGAAATTTGGAATTCTTAGGACACTCTTGACACTGTGGATCCCAGAGAACTGAATTCCCTAAGAATGTACAAACCAGAATGTCCCACACACCTCTCTCCTCCTTCAAGATCTGTCAGTTGCCATCTTGTGGCTATAATCACATTTGAAATCTTTGCACATGAATCATCAGTGTAGAAATGACTGCTCTGCCAAAGCACCACCCTACTATATCTTCCGTACACCACCTGTGTCTACATATATCGTTATCCCTTAACTTTGGTCACCTCGGTGTGTGTTTATTGTTATGGTCTTCAGTCCGGAAACTTATTTTATGCAGCTCACCACCCTACTCTACCCTGAGCAAGCCTCTTCATCTCCTCATAAGACCAACAACCCAAATCTATTTGAATTTGTTTACTGTATTCGTCTCTAGGTCTCCCTCTGCGATTTTTACCCCACACACTAACCTCAAATGCTAAATTCATGATTCCTTTATGTCTAAGAATGTGTCTACCAATCAATCCCTTCTTTTAGTCCAGGTATGCCAAAAATTCCTTTCCTCCCAAATTGTGTTCAGTACCCCCTCATTAGTTATAGCGATGTATCCAACTAATCTTCAGCATTCTTCTGTAACACCACATTTCCGAGAAGGAAAACAGGACTGGACCAGAATCATTGCTGAAGAGACAGATAAATGTCAGAAAAAGGGAAAGTGGGGTAGCTATATACAGCCGTAAATAGGAATATGAGGAAAGATATGTCTGTTTATCAAGAATGATAAGCAACGAATTTCAGACTACCCTTACAGTTCAATACTAAAATTACAGCTCTAGCACTGACCATTATGAGAATCAATGGAGAAACTTGAAGAACACCATAAATACGCTTTAGACAAGTATGTGACCAGTAACATTGTGAGAGTTCATCCATACTTCCAAAACCGATAAGAAAGAAAACTACACGGCAAATTTAAACGTAGACAAAGCCTCACAGACAAGCAAAAGTTAAACGAAGCCAAAATTAGGCGTACAAGTTCATGCATATTTTCGTCTTTTCAAATGTGGCTGTTTCGGGAGCTGAATGGCCGTTCTCTGGTGAAACATATCTCTTCTGACCACAACACTCTCCTTTCGAAATTTGGAATTTCGATCCATTGACTTAAGTACGACGGGGAATACTGATTCTAGCTCTTTTTCTTTGTGTTTTGTTCTGGTAGGACGTCCAATACTACAGCGTGCAAAACATGTAACAACGAACGGATACATATAGCATGTTTCGTTTCCAGGCATACTTTAAGATCACCGTGTTAACTCTACTTTCTTCTGACAAATTAGCAATAGCCTTCGAGCTGGTGGTAGGATTTACAACATGTGCTGTAACCCATGAGTTGCGCCACAGACAAATATATGTTACTCTGTGGTTGCGCGCTTCGGAGCAACCGCCACACGTATCTCAGCTGTCAACCACCAGAGGCCAGGTGCGTACCTAACGCACAAATACTTCACAGACGGCCAACAGATGCCACTTGTGTCTCGAGGTAGTTTCGGGCGCAGTTGCAGCTTCGTCTTCCCTCGGGTTTGTTTGGAAGCGCTCGGCTTAGCTGTAGTTGGCGGGCGTTTCTCACACACTATTTCCCCGGAATTTATTTTCTTTTGATGGTTTATGTCGTACTCGCAGGTACCCCGAGAGAGAGAGAGAGAGAGAGAGAGAGAGAGAGAGAGAGAGAGAGAGAGTAGAACGTCAGCTCTGTTGAATGAGAGAACGATGTGCAAATGCGGCCAAATTTTACTTGCTGTTTTCCACAGTCAGTGAATAAAATCATAAAACCAACACACTGCCAATTTTGTAGCCTTGCACTTAATTGAGAGCCGCTCGAAAGAAGATTAAGACATAGAGCTGCAGTTTTACTGAAGATGAGGGGAGAGCATTGCGAAAGAATCAGAAACTGGAAATCTAGAATTTTTTTTTAACGCGGAACAGTTAATGGCTGTAACGTCATTTCTTAAGAAATACATAGTCGTGTCGTTCAACCCATCTTGCGTGTATAAATTCCTGAGAATCTTGCTTTTATGTGCGATACATTTACCACAGGACAAAATAATATATTTTTCTGGCAATGTAAATTCTCGATCGTAGGCAAATTCTAATTTACACCTCATACGAGATGCATTACTGTCAAATTTATAACACAAGAACACATAACAAAAGACGAGTACGTATGGTATTACATAATTCTACACTGGGGTAAGGATTTCTTGGTAGCGAAGGTGTATCATGTTTATATTAGAGTGAGGCGAATTATTATATGTAACTTCACGTAGACTAGATTCCAAGATATGTGAGTGGCTGGAAGACAGAGGCGAATTAATGAAGTTTTGTAGTTCGGGGTCGGTTGACTAGAAAAATGATCTAGGGTTTCTTTCCTTTAATACTGAGGGGGAAAAAGTTTCAAAAACTATTTGAAGGTGTTTTTATACCTTAAAATATCAGAAAGGGCAAATATGCTTTATTGAAGCCTTTCTCTGGGTGATTTCAAGTATATAGTTGTTAATGTGAAACCACAAGCTTCATGTACGCAGGGCAACTAAGCACATTGAAACCAAATAGACTGAAACTAGAATACTGTAAATTATTTTTAAAAGCTGAAGATTTCAATCTGCTGACAGATTCTTTTGTACAGTTTAGTACATAAATGTATATAGATATATTTTAAAATAAAATTTGTTAAGTCTTCAACAGATATTTAAATATATTTTTCTAATTTTTATTTTCAGTATACGTTATAGTGATAGCCTATTAATTTAGTAACAAATATACTAGGATTAAAATTGCCGTATTCAAACAGTAGTTTTGTACTTTTTCAAACACTGAGAGGTTAAAATACGTCAAAGAAGACATAATCACTAAAAACTGTCGTGTTTATAATTTTCATTTTAGTTCTCTGTGGTTCTTCATGCAATTTATGGTCTTATGTGCACTTTTTCAGTTTTTATATTACACTAAAAAGTAATCTCGCAAGTATGTGAATGCCATTTAGTAGACACTTTTACATCACAGCACAACAACTGGCTTTATATTAACTGCGGCTAAGGAAATGTCGCTTTTCTGTTCTTTCCACCCTTTTTCTTTGTCGTTAATGATATCTCTATGTCATCTGAAGATCAAAACCAACTGCAGAATGATCTAAATAAGATATCAGTTTGGTGTAAAAACTGGCAATTGACTCTAAATAATGAGAAGTGTGAAGTCGTCCACATGAGTACGAAAAGAAATCCGTTAAACTTTGTTTACAATATAAATCAATCGAATGTGAAGGCCGTAAACTCCACTAAATACCTAGGAATTACTATTACTTCAGACTTAAACTGGAAAGAACACGTAGATAATGTCGTAGGAAAGGCGAACCAGAGACTGCGTTTTATTGGCAGAATCCTTAAAAGATGCAACAGAACTACTAAAGGGACTGCATAAACCACGCTTGCCGTCCTTATTTGGAGTATTGCTGCACAGTGTGGGGTCCTTATCAAGTAGGTTTGACGGAAGCCATCGAAAGATTCCAAAGAAGGGCAGCTCGTTTTGTATTGTCACGATACAGCGGAGACAGCGCCACGGAAATGATACAGGATCTGGAATGGGAACCATTACAACAACGGTGTTTATCGCTGCGGCGTAAACTACTTACGAAACTCCAATCGCTAACATCCTCCTCCGAATGCGAAAATATATTGTTGTCTGCCATCTACATAGGTAGAAATGATCATCAGAATAAAATACGAGAAATCAGAGCTCGAACGGAGGAGATTCAGATGTTCTTTCTGCCCGCGCGCTATTCGAGAATGGAATGGGAGATAAATAATATAATGGCGGTTCGATGAACCCTCTGCCAGGCACTTAAATGTTATTTCAGAGTACCCATGTAGATGTAGATACAACAAAGCAAAATCCGTTAAGGGGATTTGCCAAAACAACTTTTCAACCAAGTATTAATGGTTTTTAGTGTCTAGAAAGATCTTTTTGCTGTTGCATTCAACACAGGAAGGGAAAAACAGATCCACATTAAAATCTAATTAAAGAGAAAATTTCTGGAATGCAAAACTGCAAACACTCAACTCCACAGCCTGGCAGAGATTTCTTTTTCCCACCCACGGCTTGATATCTGCCTTCGGATTAGAAATGGAGGTAGTTTCATCTTCCCCAATTACGCGTAGTACTTTGTGCCCTGAGTTTTTGCATCATTAATCTCTGACTCCATGAAACTTCCTCTACAAATCTCACGGTGTGTGCGGGAGGAATTTTTTGTCTCTGCCACTCCCTCCAATTGCAGGCACAAATGGTTTGCGAGAAAAAAAACTGATGATAAGACTCTCTGTGTGCTATAATTTTATGGTTGTGGTCTTTCCGCGAGAGACACGCAGGAAGAAGCACCGTATCTTGCAGAAACGCACGTCCTCGGATGTTTGGCAGTAGCCCAGGTGCAGAACACCTCCCTTCAGTGCCTGCCACTGAAGTTATCAGGTCATCTCCATCACGCTTTCCGGCTTGCTGAATAAACCTGAAACGATCCGTGCTGTTCTCTTTTGCAACTTCTCTGTTTCGTATATCAATCTGAACGAAAGGGACACCACAATGAAAAGCAGTATAGAAGCATTGTTCGGACGAGTGTTTTGTCAGCCATTTCCTTTGTTGAGGGATTACACTGTCTAAGATTATTTTAATGAATCTGAATCTACATAATATTCCGCACGCAATCCACCCAGAAATGCGTGCGGGAGGGTACCTAGTACTAGTACCCATTACTAGTACCCAGTACTAGTACCTAGTACTAGTACCTAGTACTAGTTACTTCCTTTCCTGTTTCACTCCCATATAGAATGACGGAAAAACGTGTGCTTGTATACATCTGTACGAGCCCTACTCTCTCTGATCTTATCCTTGTGGTCTTTACGCGAAATGAAGGTTGGCAGCAGTAGAATCTTTCCTAGTGGCGGCGCGTCCTGTATGCTCATTGGTTCAGTGAACGCCCGGTAAAAAGCTCGTCGTGAAAAAAAAAGTAAATAAATAAAGTAAAAAGCTTTCGTAAACTATCAATCTTCGTTTCGTTCTTTTATTAGGTCATTTTATATGTACATTCAAAGTATTTTTATCGCATGAGAAACGTTTTACTTCGCGGAGACAACACGTATACGAGAGTAGCGCGTACGCCGTAGGCGGCAGTGGCCGCAGCGTTGCAATGCGCATGCGCGGCTGAGGTTCAAATTCTCTTCTGAACCCCCTGGAGGCAGTATATGGGCGTTCCCGCGGCAGGGAGGGGCGAAGGGAAACGCCGCTTTTAATATTGGCATTGGAGGTAGTAGACACACCAGCTCCTGGCTACTCGAGCTCTGGCGGTTACGCACAAATGGTCCTGAAGCTAAGACAATGGAGCTACTGAGCACCTCGCTTTGCGCAACGGCAAATCCTCCATTAAGGCAACATCCGTCCTTCAAATATTTTCTGGTGCATTGAAGATTCATTAAAAACACGTCATATTTGGTAAAATCTAATATATAAATCAGAGTGTCCGTATGTTTGTACGTGTTGCATACAAATCTACAGTTTTGTCCCAATCTTTATGAAATTTTGTACACGTAAGCTTCAATCGATGAGGACGGTCGCCGTAAGTGTAAGAATCACATACGATATATAGTTCACGAGATATGACGTCATAAACAATGAGATGCGCGAAAAACTGCTGCATTTTGCGACAATGCTGCTCATTTTCTCCTAAACCATTGGACCGATTGCAACCAAATTTGGTACACACATTCCTTACCGCGAGGTACCAATTGCTGCATGGTTAAGAATCACTTACGGCACATGGTTCAAAAGATATTACGTCATAACCAATAGAAATCGCAAAAAAATGCCATATAATGCGGCGAGACTTTCGAAATACACTGTATGAGAATGACAGTACTTAGCGACTTGCAACAAACTTTAAACATAATTTCAAACCCTTATTAAACTTTTTATCCCTGACAACCACATCAAAATGATGAAAGGAATAAAGTTTCTCGCTTACTACCTTTCCGCTGTTCATGGAGCAAAACTACGGCATTACAAATTGTAGCCGCAGAAAATTTTACAGACAGTATACACACATATATTTGAATGTACCTTCGAAATTGTATCACAGTACGCCACGTAGTTCATGAGATATGAGCACATAAACAGTAACGTTCATGGAAAACCACCCTATCACGCACCTATTTTTAATCTATTACTTCTTTACTACTAATTATATTCCCAAGAGAAATTACAAACGTACAACCCTTATACAAATGAATATGTACCTGAAAAATGGCAGAAATAAATAAATAAATACCCGGGCAACGCCGGGTTTTCAGCTAGTATCTTGTAAATTAAAGACGCATCAACTGTAAAAGCCTTCAGAAGGTCACATCATGAATAATAATGAAGTCACTACTCTCCATCTGGCAAGAATAGCCATGTGGTTAGCGTCATCGCATTGCGCCGTCGAACGTAGAGGGTGCGAGATCGATTGCCAGCAATTTTTTAAAGCCCAATCTTCTTATTAACAGATACGGAAATAACAATGACTTTTGTGTTGTTACTTGCCACACATCTTTGGACGTTTTAGCAAATGTGTCGCGATTTTGAGGGTAAATGACATTTATACTCAGTGTTCTAACAAATATTTAATTACATATTTTTGACGACGTTATATTTAACTGTCTGAAAAGATGTGGGGAGAGCAGCATGTTCAAAATGTTTGTAAATCTATCGGACCAAACTGCGTGGTCATCAGTCCGTAGCTTACAAACTACGTAAACTAAGGTAAACTAACCTAATGACAACACACACACACACACACACCCCCACCCATGCCCCAAGGAGGACTCGAACCTCCGACGGCGAGCAACCGCACGCTCCTCAGCGAGGAGCCTTAAATGTTCAACTGTTTGTATAGCTTATGGGACTTAACTACGGGGTCATCAGTCCCTAAACTTACAAACTACTTATGAACTAGCTTATACTAAAGACGGCACAAACACCCATGCCCGAGGGGGGATTCGAACCCTCGACTGGGAACGGCCTCGCGCATCGTAGCATAGCGCCGCAATGCGTTCGGCCGCTCCGCCGCGGCAAGGCGCCTTAGACCGCTCGGCTACTCCACCGCGGCTTTGCGCATGGAGAGGGTGCTGCTTACAGTGTCAGTGAACCGAAGGTGACTTGTCTCTTCATCGCAACAGATTCATTTTGTTACAGTCATTTGTAGAATGTCATGTTGGCCACAGCTGCTTAATTTATTAGTATAAAGCTACCGGTTTCGGTTGATACACCATTATCAAGCGCCATCAGAGCTTAGCCAGTGAATTAACGTGACATGTCACAATCTTGAAAAAATTGAAAATAAATATTTGGCATTATACTTCGCTTGCTAGATATGTTTCTCCAGTGATTGCTGATTTTTGTTACAATCACTTAATAGTGTAATCAGTTACTTACGTGTTTTAGTGTTCATGTGCATATTCATATGTTCTTGGTGTTTATTATCAAAGAAAAATAAAGTTCAGTATCCTTCATAAACAAATTACTCAGCTTTAAGCTTGGGACAAAAGTGTGTGAAATAAAGAAGCTTGGTAAGCCGACGGCTCAGCTCGAGTTGAAGCAAGCGCAAACAAGCCGAGGTAATGTAACGAAAATATATCTAAAGGGAGGGGGTGGACAAACCAGGGCATTTCCCCCGGCGCCACTCGCACTCTATCTATATTAATGATCTGATGGACAGAGTAAGTGGTAATTTGCGGCTGTTGGCTGATGATGCTGTGGTGTATGGGAGGGTGTCGTCTGTAACTGACTGTAATAGCATACAGGATGACTTAGACAATATTTCTAGTTGGTGCGTAGAATGGCAGCTAGCTCTCAATGTAGAAAAATGTAAGGTGATGCGCATGAGTAGGAAAAACAATCCCATAATGTTAGAATACAGCACTAGTAGTGAGCTTCTTGATGCTGTCGCGTCGTTCTAATATCTAGGCGTAACATTGCAGAAATGGAACTAACATGTAAGGACAGTTGTGAATAAGGCGGACAGCTGACTTCGGTTTATTGGGAGAAAAATGTTTCAAATGTTTGTTAAGCTTATGGGACTTAACTACGGGGTCATCAGTCCCTAAACTTACAAACTACTTACGAATTACCTTATACTAAGGACGGCACAAGTATCCATGCCCGAGGGGGGATTCGAACCCCCGACCGTAGTGGCCGTGCAGACCGTGACTGGAGCGCCTCAGTCCCCGCGGCCACCGCGGCCGGCTTATTGGGAGAATTTTGGGAAGATGTACTTCATCTGTAAAGGAGACTGCGTATAAAACGCTTGTACGACCAATTCTTGAGTATTGATCAAGTATTTGGGACCCGCAGGAGATCAGTTTAAAGGAAGAGGCGAGCAGTTAGGTTCTTACTGGTAGGTTCGACCAATGCGCGAGTGTCACGGAAATGCTCCAGCAACTCAATTGGGGATCGCTGGAGGAAAGACGACGTTCTTTTCGTGAATTTCTGCTGAGAAAATTTAGAGGGCCGTAATTTGAAGCTGAGTGTAATACGATCTTGCTGCCACCTACTTACATTTCGCTTAGTGATCACAATAACAAGATAAGGGCTAGTAGGCATTCTTTTTTTTTTCCCTCGTTCTCTTTGGGAATGGAATAGGAAAGGAAATGCCTAGTAGTGGTACGGTGTACCCTCCGCCACGCACCTTACGGTGGATTGCGGAGTATGTATGTAGATGTAGGTGCGCCAAATTGTCTCATTGACGCCGACGAAACATCGCCGCGCCGACCGCTCGTGGGAGGGGGGGGGGTGGGGGCACTGTCAAGATCCGGCGCTCCAAGAAGTGAACCCCCAGACTCTGAAGCACAGCCGCCATTGATCTTTCCGCAGTCCGCGGTCCTCTAAATTTCTTCAAAAGTATTTTTCTGGAAGAACGTGGCCTTCCCTCCAGCGACTCCCATTTGAGTTCCCGAAGCATCTCAGTAGCACTCGCTCATTATTCCATCCTGCAGTAACAAACCTAGCCGTCCGCCTTGAATTGCTTCTATGTATTCCTTTAAACCGGTCTGGTGGCCATCCCAAACACTTGAGCAATACTCAGTCGCACAAGCGCTTTATATGCTGTCTCCTTCACAGACGAATCACATATTCCCGAAATTCTACCAGACGTCGAGCATCCGCATTCCCCACGCCTGTCCTTATATGCTCGTTCCATTTCATATCGCTGAGCAGCGTTACGCCTAGATATCTAACTGATGCGACCCTGTCAAGCGGCACACTACTAATGCTGTATTGGAATCTAATTTCTCTTGGTGGAGTAGCCGAGCGGTCTAAAGCGTGTCGCTGCGGAGCGCGCGGTTGCTCGCCGTGGAGGTTCGAGTCCTCCCTGGGGCATGGGTGTGTGTGTGTGTTATCCTTAGGTTAGTTTACCTAGGTTTAAGTAGTTTGTAAGCTGCGGACTGATGATCACGCAGTTTGGTCCGATAGATTTACAAACATTTGAACATTTGATTTCAAATTCAAATGTTCAAATGTTTGTTAAGCTTAAGGGACTCAACTACGGGGTCATCAGTCCCCAAACTTACAAACTACTTATGGACTACCTACAACTAAGGACGGCACAAATATCCATGCCCGAGGGGGGATTCGAACCCCCGACCGTAGTGGCCGTGCAGACCGTGACTGAAGCGCCTCAGTCCCTTCGGCCACCGCGGCCGGCAAAACATTTGATTTATCTGGTATCTTTCTTTCTCAGAGTTAAATCTTATGTGGTCGTCCATATCGTTCCGTACGTATATTCTCAGATATCTCATGGAAGTAACTGTTTCCAGTGATCGTTCTGCGATTTTGTGGTTACAAAAAATGTTCAAATGTTTGTAAGACTATGGGACCAAACTGCAGTGATCATCAGTCCCTAGACTTACAAACTACTTACACTAACTTATGATAAGGACGAAACACACACCCATGCCAGAAGGAGAACTCTAGCGTTACGACTTCTTTGTATACCTCAGCGCCGTGATGCGTCGTTCACGAGCAGTCTCATTGAACTTCCGACCTTACCTGCTACATCATTTATATAAGATGTGAAAAGTAAAGGCCTTGTAATTCTCCCTTGGGGGGCACCAGAAATTACCTCCACGTCGTAGTTCACCTCCATTGAGAGTAAGAAGGTGTGTTCTGTCTGATACAAACGTGTCAGACAAATTAGAATTGGTATGATATAGCGTATGCTGGTATTTGTTCAACAGGCGACAGTGTGAAACTGTGTTGAACACCTTCCTGTATCAAGAAACACGGCATATACCTCGGACCCTGTATCTACTGCTTTCTGGACTTTATGGACGCCTGGGCTTAACACGACCGTTGCTTTCGGAACCCAAGCTGATTCCTAACGAGAAGATTTTCCGTCTCCAGAAATGACATAATACACAAGCATAAAACATGATCAAAAACTCTACAATAGACCAATGCCAGAGATATAGTTTGCGCATCTGCTCGATGACCTATCTTGAATGGCCTGAGCCTTTTCAAATTATTAGGAATGCTTTGCTCATATAAGAGAGATTCGGTACATTGCTGCTAGAATTGGGGGGGGGGGGGGGGTGGGTAGCTCTCCGTATGCTCCATGTAGAATTGAATTGTTGCTAACCCTTCAGATGCAGTCACCCTTCCGCTGCTGAGAGATTTTAGCTGCTATGGTTATGTATCTCGGAATCTTACGTTTTGTCGTTTATGCGACAATTTAGAGGAGCAGCTAGAGTGCGATTTTCCTCTGCGAAACTGCTTTGATACGAAGAGATTTAGTATTTCAGTATTTTGTGTGTCATTCCCTGTTTCAACGCTATTATGGTCACAGAGTGTCTGGTATATGGTTTCAATCTGTTTACTGTTTTAATATTAACACCAAACTTTCTAGGATTTTTTGAAGTGGGTTGAGACTTGAAGGGACGGAAACGCCTTTAGAGATTGTTTTATAGAGTGGTGTTTATTGTGTAAAGAATAGCGATAAAGACATTGACACTAAAATAACTTTTAATACTTGATGGAACACCATTACATCTATTAACTTGTCAAGAATGGATGCTTGAATGGTGTTTACTATAATACATGGTGTCCCATTCAACCTTTTCACCCCAGATATCTCCGAAGCTACAAGAGATATTGAAAAACGACTTTCACGGTCTTGAACCTACGGCATGGGCTTATGAAAGTAGGTACTATGACACAGTCTAAAACGTAAAGATGTATATTTCCAACGCAAACTTGTGTTTTTTTTTTTTTTTTTTTTTTTAATGGATACCCCACATTATCTCAAAAGCAATCAATAGCATGAAAAATCAGAAAAAGAATGGCGTTTATTGCATCGCGATGCGTCAATTACATCCGGAGAAACTGCGAAGCGAAGATGACGTTTGAAATACATGAGGCGCGCTCCTAGCGCGTGTCCGATACTCAAGGGAGACGGCCGAGTCTCGGCCACGCGCTAGGAGCGCGCCTCATGTATTTCAAACGTCATCTTCGCTTCGCAGTTTCTCCGGATGTAATTGACGCATCGCGATGCAATAAACGCCATTCTTTTTCTGATTTTTCATGCTATTGATTGCTTAAGAGATAATGTGGGGTATCCATAAAAAAAACACAAGTTTGCGTTGGAAATATACTTCTTTACGCCGGCCGCGGGGGCCGAGGAGACTGAGGCGCTACAGTCACGGTCTGCACGGCAACTACGGTCGGGGGTTCGAATCCCCCCTCGGGCATGGATATTTGTGCCGTCCTAGTTCGTAAGTAGTTCATAAGTAGTTTGTAAGTTTAGGGACTGATGACCCCGTAGTTAAGTCCCATAGACTATACAAACATTTTTTTTATACTTCTTTACGTTTCAGACTGTCTCATAGTACCTACTTTCATAAGCCCCTGCCGTAGGTTCAAGAGCGTGAATGTCGTTTTTCAATGTCTCTTGTAGCTTGAGAAATATTTGGGGTGAAAGATTTGAGTGGGACACCCTGTATATGCCAGGTTTTTTTTCCCCCTTGGTCGTACAGCAGGCTGATTTCTACAACCGCATTTTCTAGCTTTGTTTTCTGAACTGAAAAAGTATTGGTCAATATGTCAGTTGCTTTGCCAATATAAATTTGTCTTTTTGTAAAAAAAAAAACAAAAAAAAAAAAAAAAAACCTAGTGAGAGATGTCGTTTGGCTGAGAAAATGGTCCAGTCACATGAGGGTTATTATTAATTCACATTATTGATATCACGCTAGAGGTGTCACTTGAAAAGTGCGATTGGTGAAGTTCATGGCTGGACTTGTTAGGTCGATGCTACACGGAGCTCCTGTTCTTCGCCAGACACGATATCAGGAGGTCTCCCATGTTTGTCACCTCAGTGTGTTACTAAGCGACTGTGCTGGAACCCTTAGCCTTTTGCAGGTTGCCACTCTAACCACTTGCAAGACCAACAAAAAATTTGATTCTCAATATTTCACGTAATTTATGACCGAATTAAAAAAATTACAAAGTATTTACAGTCTACTCACTCAGAGATATAATCTTACATTCAACCTTTAACACCTTAAAACAATTATTACAGTTCAAAACTGTGTGCTTGTTTTGCGGCTATGCGCTAATACCCGACGTTATTCATACAGTACTAGAAAACCAGTGCGAATACTTCGCACCGTTAGTGGAGTGACAAAAAGTTAGAAAAAAACGGAAGTAAAATTGAATGTTCGCGCATAGCTTTCGTCAGAATCAATCAATGCAAGTGTTTCAAAGGGCAAATGAAAAAGCTTGAGCCTCTGAGTGTTTTTAGGTCAAAAAGAACTGCGTACCTTAATTAGAACCGAAGATATCGTAAAACAAACCGATTAAAATATTCATTGCAAGGACAGAAGGATACCGCATTTGAATAAAAATGAAGGAAGGAGAGACTTTAAGTTAATTTTGATACTTGATGACAAATCTGGAAATGAATACCTTTCGTTTAAAGCAAAAATGAAGGAAATAGGTCGAATAGAACAGCCTAACCGACTTGTGGATGAATACCTTTCATTAAAATAAAAGTGAAGGAAATCGGGCCGGGTAGTTTGGTCTGGCCCACTGACTTTAGTTTTCGTAAATTCCTTTAATATATAAGATTTTGGAATGAGTTCCAACTAATTTATAATTTCAAATTCTTTTTTTTTTACTGACAGTACCCCAAAAAAGATGAAATGGAAAAAGTATATCGCTTGCTACATTTTCGCTGTTCATGCTGTAAACCTCCAGCATCAGACATGTAGTTTTAATTATTAGTAATTCTACATATACCACACTTGGCAGTCACTATAGGCTTGGTAACACAGTGGTAGAGTGCCAAACTACAAATCCATAGGTCGCGGGTTCGATCCCCGCCAGCTCCTAAGAGTTTTATCTGTTTCTTTCCACTTCTTTCAACTCTGGCAGTGTTGCTGATATGAAAAATATCGAGCAGCACCGTGGTTCAGAATCCACGTTAAACTGTAGGTCCCGCTATAACTGGCTGGGTAAGTCAGTTCGAAGGTCGGAGGAAGGCAACGGCATACCACCTCCAAACAGGACCATGTCTAGTAAAGCATTACGGCGTTCAAACCAATTTTCGGATTGTTGATTGCTTTACCTTTTACCTTATTCATATGTATCACTGAACGGACCTTCAAAATTACATCGTTTTACGACCCACAGAAAAGAAAAATGACGTGAAAAACATTTATAACCCTGAAAAACTTGGTTTTGCTTAAAATGCAGAGCCAATTACCCAGACTAAATTGATTGTTTCATAATGAGAACATTAATAGGATTACAAAAAATTAAAGCTGTTTAACATGTCAAGCTGCTTCGATCGTTTAAAGAATCGGGGGTTTGATGATAAAATAATAAATGTCGAAGGACACCTGTTATGCAGTAATATAGGCATAACATGCGTCGATATCTGTAAAATTACGGATACCTAAACCGCAGGTGCGGCAGAAAATTAGCACACGTATATGTAAGGAAAGAAAACTACCAGAAAAAGGGAAACATCGAAGGAAGGCTCCACTGTTTTATATTAATGTGTGCAGTTGTATTTATAACCATTATGCCAGCAAAAACACATATATTATACGATGCACGGTAATATAGATGGTTGGAGAAACGAAGGTACGATATACGATAACTGCCTCAAGAGGACTCATTAAATCAATAAGTACACCCGGCCATGTAAGCCTACTTTTCACTGCCTAAGTAAATGAATCTAACTTAATTTGATGCATTCCTTTGACCCTTATACCCCGTGGAAATGACGGAAGACCATCAAAATACTTTGTATTTACCAAGTAAACCAACATGCAGAAATACTGTCTAGTTTCTATTTAGTTTCACAGCCACAGCGTCAAAAACAGTCCACCATGGACGAGAACGTGTAAACGTAACTGATTAATCTCACATAATGTTGCGTTAATAACCTAAATTCTGTATTTAAGTAACACAGGAAAAAATGGTCTCCACTTACTTGTTGTATTATGTTTTTAGAGCAGAAAGCTGTTACTTTTGGAGCTCGTTTCATAACGAACAAAACTGAAAAACTCGACACTGTTAAGCGCCGTTCATACTAAGGCGATATAAGCGATATATCGTAAGGGATATACGATACGCGACACGCACGGAGAGATACTTGAAATCTAGAGGCAGGCGACAGAAAAGGTTCACAATAGCGCGAGTGCGCAACACATCGTAAGCGATATATCTCTTTAAGTACCGCTTGCCGGTCTCCTGAGCGATTAGTGGCGTGCGGTATTTCGATCTCTGAACACGGCAGGAAGAGGAGAATTCTGTGCTTTCTTTCATTAATTTAGTGAAAGCTCATCTGTGCAACTGGAACTATTCCAT
Organism: Locusta migratoria; assembly: GCA_026315105.1. Classification (NCBI taxonomy): domain Eukaryota; kingdom Metazoa; phylum Arthropoda; class Insecta; order Orthoptera; family Acrididae; genus Locusta; species Locusta migratoria. The sequence goes on along the minus strand of CM048755.1, from coordinate 41,246,576 downwards.
TGCCATATACAGTAAGACAGATGTGACGAGTGCAGAATGAAGGGAAATTGCATCAGAAATAAGAGTATTGTTTATTTTATTATGTAAAAGACAAGGAAGTAATCAGATTGTTATAATATTAACACACAAGGTAAATATCTAGAACTTTGACACACGAAATAAGTGTCTCAATTATAATTCAGAAAGTAATTATCATTCTGAAGCAATGAAAACTCTGTTCCCGCCACATTTTTATCGTCCACGTAGCGCCGATTTATCATCTGCTGTTGCGAACCTTGCTAGCAATATAGCTTCACAATACATCGGTTACGATATATCGCGTATCTTATATCGCCTCAGTATGAACGGCGCCTTAGGCTGCGTATACAGTGGCTCCGATATCGGTGGATCTTATTCAGAGCCGGTTCGAGAGAATTTCTACACACTAGCGGCATATTATTTAGCATTCCTGCTGGGATTATATTCAATGTAATGCACAAAAGTTGTAAAAAATACAATTTCGGCTGATTTTGGTCCCCCTTCTCGGGAGGATTCGATGGCACCTCCTGCCAGCCGTACTCTTAATGACCGAGCGAGCTGGCCCAGTGGTAACACACTTGACTCGCATTCGGGAGGACGGTGGTTCAAAACCACCTCCGGCCACCCAGATTTAGGTCTCCGTGATTTCCCTAAATCATTCCAGGCAAATGCCGGGATTCTTCCTTTAAAGGACACGGCCGATTTCCTCCCCCATCCTTATCCAAACATCCGAGCATATGCTCCGCCTCGACGGACAATGTGAGTAGCAATCTGTGGCTATTTGCTGATGATGCTGGGAACGGGATGGTATCGCAGTTTCGTGACTATCGTAAAACGATGGATGGCAGATAGCTCTAAATGTAGAGTAGTGATGTACATCAAATGTTCAAATGTTTCGCCGGCCGCGGTGGCCGAGGTGACTGAGGCGCTCCAGTCACGGTCAGCACGGCCACTACGGTCGGGGGTTCGAATCCCCCTTCCGGCATGGATATTTGTGCCGTCCTAGTTCGTAAGTAGTTCATAAGTAGTTTGTAAGTTTAGGGACTGATGACCCCATAGTTAAGTCCCATAAGCTTAACAAACATTTGAACATTTTTCAAATGTTTGTAGAGCTTATGGGACTTAACTACGGGGTCATCAGTTCCTATACTTACAAACTACTTATGAACTAGCTAATACTAATGACGGCACAAATATCCATGCCCGATGGGGGATTCGAACCCGCGACCGTTGTGGCCGTGCAGACCGTGACTGGCGCGCCGCAGACCGCTCGGCCACCGCGGCCGGCGTGATGTAGTTGAGCAGAAGAAACAATGTCATATAAGCGAATACAGTATTAGTAGTGAGCTCTAGACGCAGCCGGCCGCGGTGGCCGAGGTGACTGAGGCGCTCTAGTCACGGTCAGCACGGCCACTACGGTCGGGGGTTCGAATCCCCCCTCGGGCATGGATATTTGTGCCGTCTTTAGTCTTAGCTAGTTCATAAGTATTTTGTAAGCTTAGGGACTGATGATCCCGTAGTTAAGTCCCATAAGTTGTACAAACATTTGAACATTCTAGACGCAGTCGCGTCGATTAACCATCGAGACGTAAAGCTACGGAGGCGAGCATCTAAGGGCAGCCGAGGGAATGTGGATTCTCGTCTTTGATTTATTGTGATAATTTTGGGAAGCCATAGTTCATCTGGAAAGGAGACGTGACTCGTCTTGACTACTGCTCAAGTTTAACGGGTCCCTTTATTTTACTAACTTTGTCTTAGGGGATGACTTAATATTCCTGCTACTTTGGGCTCATTGCTGTCCTTACACGTATACATTTATTTTTATAACTTAACTTTTAATTTCAAAGTCAGAGAATTTTTAACTAGGACGGCATCTACTAAATAATTTACTGCAACATGAGGATTGCGTTTTTACTAAAATTGTTTATTGCCCATTGCATAATTATGTCTGGCGAGAAGCACTAAATTCGTTAGACACCGTCTGATGTCATTAGCTCGAGCCCCAAATTTTACAAATAAAATGGCTATATGAATATTTAATCATTTGCATAATGTTCATAAAATGCTTGCTATTATAGTTCAATGTTGTAACAATATTAATAATAATAAACAAAGTGAGAAAGCGATGTAAAATTTCTATATTCCAACTACTGTTCTAATCTCAAAGTCCACATACGTCCGAAAATAATTCAGCGCGGTGGATTCTGCGGCTATGTTGAACACCTATCGTCTCACTGGATTCCACTGCTCTCCCGATACACGCCTGACAAGATCGCTCAAAAAATCAATCTCACTGCCGTCGAGTGCCCCTCGGCCGCTTCAGATTTGTATAGAAGCCGTGACGTCATTCCTGTCATACGTCACTACCGAGCTTTAGTGATTTCGCAGTAGTGTACAAATCTTTTCAAATAATGATTGAAATGTTGATATGACGGAATCGTTAGATGCGCACTAAAATTCTAATGCAAATACATACTATACTTCAATTTCTAACATTAATAATACCCCCAAAATCAAATCAAATGTTCAAATGTTTGTAAATCTATCGGACCAAACTGCGTGGTCATCAGTCCGTAGCTTACAAACTACTTAAACCTAGGTAAACCAACCTAAGGACAAACACACACACCCATGCCCCAGGGAGGACTCAAACCTCCACGGCGAGCAACCGCGCCCTCTGCAGCGAGACGCTTTAGACCGCTCGGCTACTCCACCGCGGCCCCCCAAAATCTTAAGTGTAAACGAATGGATATTTTCAGCATGACCGATAAATTAGTCTTTTGGCCATGCCACAATTAATATTAAAGCAATCATTTAGATGAAGTGCCTTTCAGGTAGTTTTTCCAGTCCTCTTACCAATGAAATGTTCAGAATTACTGTGCTCATAAATTTAAACAAAGTACGGTCGGTAAACAAATTAGTTTACACAAAGACGACATATAAAATTAAACAAAAATAATATATTCTAAAGAGGTCTTAATGTGTGTTTACGACACCTGCAACTTACCACTGCCTCGCTGTTGGTGTATCACTCATGTATTAATTGTTATTAACAAATCAATATAAATGTTGAAAATAATATGGCTGCACCAAACTGTGGGTTTCCATGAGACCTTTCATTTGAGCCCTCGCTCGTTACTGTACTTCAATTACTTTAGCCTCCGGATTTTTCAAAGTGAATTAATATTAGTTCCATTAATAATTTTTGATATAAAATAAATATAAATAATGTCAACAGATCATCTGAATCGCGCTGTTCTTCTCTTTCATCTATCTAAAAATGAAGACAATGGCGTATTTTCTGCTGGAAAATTAGCAGTTAAAAATGACGTCACATCCGCCAGCGTGTTACGATGGCCACCCGCCGATGCGGAGCGGGCCGAGGCTACCTCCTCGCAGCGGCTGACTGCCTGTTCCGCATCGCAAATTTCGACGCTCTCCGCTGGCAAACTAGCGCGCTTTTTGCACTCCAAATTGTTTATTTATATATATGTAGTAGTTGTAACGTCACAAAGTATTTTGGTTTGCTACCAGACCGATTTAGATGAAGAAGGTGGCGTTCTTATCGAGAAACACTTCTGAGGAAATTTAGACGCCCGACATTTGTGTGAATCTTACAGCCGCCAGCCCAGCGTAAGGTGCAAATAAGAGCAGTTAGGTAGGGACTGTATGTACAAAGGCGTATAAGCGTTCGTTTTTCCTGATGGATATACTCTCCGCCACGCGCTGTATGGTGGCTTGGCAATATGTATGTTGATATAGTTTTCGTAGTTTTACAACCTAGAAGACAGTCTTACTATATAATAACCTCAGACTTATTGTAGATGATGCAGTACTCTAAGGTGAAGTACAATTTGGTGAAAGCTGTACATATAGCTTATTATTTCCAAAACGGTTTAAAACACCAGCAAATTGACATATCATTGTAAACGAGAAGACGTGTGTATAGTAATGTCAACTAATGTAAGTACTTGTTGCGAATGAAAGCAGAAACAGTCTGTATTCTTACTGTCATACACAATCGTGACTCTTGAAATTTAGTTTTTAAAACTTTTGGCTATGTATTTTTTAAAGGTACCTGATGTTTTCAAGTCACGTATAAATCCTGGTGAGATTTACTGCTAAAGATTTCCTTGGCACTCGCGCGTTGGTCGAACCTGCCAGTAACGAACCTAGCTGCTCGCCTTTGGACTGCTTCTATGTCTTCCCAAACACTTGAGCAATACTCAAGACGTGGTCGTACAAGCGTTTTATACGCGGTCTCCTTTACAGATGAAGTACATCTTCCCAAAATTCTCCCAATAAACAGAAGTCGGCTGTCCGCCTTACAACTGTCCTTACATGTTCGTTCCACTTAATATCCCTCTGCAATGTTACGCCTAGATATTTGAACGACGTTACTGCATCAAGAAGCTCACTACGAATGCTGTATTCGAACATTATGGGACTGTTTTGCGTACTTATGCCCATCACCTTACTTTTTCTACAGTTAGAGCTAGCTGCCATTCTTCACACCAACTAGAGAATTTGTCTAAGTCATTCTGTATGCTATAACAGTAAAATAAAGACGACACCCTCCCGTACACCACAGCATCATCAGCAAACAGCCGAAAATTACAACTTACTCTGTCCATCAGATCATTTATATAGATAGAAAATAATAGCGGTCCTATCACACTCCCCTGGGGCACGCCTGACGATACGCTCGTCTCTGATGAACACTACCCATCTAGAACAACATACTGCGCTCTATTACTGAGGAAATCTACTGGACCAAACTGCTATGGTCATCAGTTCCTAGACTTAAAAACTACTTACACTAAGGACAACGAACACACCCATGCCTGACGGTGGACTCGAACCTCCGGTGGGAACTGCCGCCCAGTCCGTAGCATGGCGCCTTAGAACACGCTGCTATTCCGCGCGGTTTGTACTTCACAAAACTACAAATGTAGTAAGACTACAATACCAAATTTCCAGATATGGAACCAAACAACTCGCACAAATATCTGCGTGTAACAGTTTTTATGTATAAGAAATAAAATGGCTACACAAGTTGAGTAGTTCGTAAGACAGATGGTAGAGTTTAAATCGTTATCAAAATACTGGGAATCCGCTACAATTCTGTAAAGGAGACGGCTGACGGATCAGTTGCGCGTTCCATCGTATAATATTGCTCAACTGTGCCGGACCCATCTTAAACAGACTGAAGAGTCTGAATGTCTGCAAAGAACGGTGGCATGAATCGCCACGCAGTCGTATGACTCACGGGAGACTGTGACAGACACGTTGAAGTAGCTGCTTGGGAGACGCTTGAAGTTAGAAGCCAATTATCCTGTGAAGGCGTGCTTACAAAGTTAAAGAGAACGAGAGACATTCTTCGGTGCTCTCCGATACGGACTGTGAAGACGAGATTAGATTCACTACAGCGTGCTCAGAGGATTTTAAGCAGTAAATCTCACCAGGATTTATGTGTGACTTGAAAACATCTGTTACCTTTAGAAAATACATAGCCAAAAGTTTTAAAAACTAAATTTCAAGAGTCACCATGACAATAAGAATACAGTATGTTTTTCGCAATATGTACTTAATTAGTAGCCATTACTATACACACGTCTTCTCGTTTACAATATGTCCATTTGCTCGTGTTTTAAACCTTTTTGGAAATAAGATTAGAACGCCCTTTGCTGTTTTACTCCATAAATACAAAGAGAAGAATCAGAAAACAACTATCGGCCGTAGACCATTGCGACGAATCTTTTATATTAAAAGAATCTACGAAAACTGAAGTGAATCGGCCAGACCAAACTACTCGGCCGATTTCCTTCACTTTTCTTTTAAACGAAAGGTATTCATCCACAGATTTGTCATCAAGTATCAGAATTATCATAACTCTCGCTTTCCTTTTCCTAGGCTCAAACGTGATTTGCTTCTGTATATTTCTTTTGGGGATGTCCTTGCTGTAAAATAAAGTCAGTCGGTCAGACCGTTCTAACCGAATTCCTTTATTTCTGCTTTAAACGAAAGGTATTCATTTAAGATTTGTCATCAAGTATCAGAATTAACTTAGTTTCTCCAAACTTTGTTTTTATTCAAACACGGTATCCTTCTGTCCTTGCATTGAATATTTTAATCGGTTTGTTTTATGATATCTTCGGTTCTAATTAAGGTATGCAGTTGTTTTTGACCTAACAACAATCAGCGGATCAAGCTCTTTCATTTGCGCTTTGAAACACTTGCATTGAATGATTCTGAAGTGAACATTCGACTTCACTCTCATTTTCCCCCCAACCTTTTTGTCATTCCTCTAACTCGCCCGGCACTTCGGACGAAAACCCGTCCAGCTTAGCGTGCGCGGAGTTTACACTGCTCGACGTGTGCCGTCAGAGGGTCGCTTCGAAATGGAATGCTGGGGTTGGTCTTCAACGACTCAAAAGTAAAGTTCATTTGCAAACACATTCACCTAATTTACCGAGTCGTAATTAACCGTAATTACATTCGTGGAGAATGCTTGCACAACAGTTTAGTTATAGATTACTAAGCAACAACTTCCATGTACGGTGACAGCATAACGAAACTAAGCGGGACAATTGATTAGGTATTTACTTCAAGCTCGAGGCTTTGTCGCTTTTTCTGCTAACAGAAAAATGTAACGTCGCACCTCAAAGAAGGTTTGTGCCTTTTAATCAAAAAGAAAAGAAAAGAAAGAAAAGAAAAAGACATCCAGTAGATCATCTGTGCCGATTGCTGTTACCTCTGGACAGGAAGTCATTAAAAGGAAACTGTTACGCAAGAGACGCGACGCAGAAGAGCAAAATATGTCGATATGATGTCACACGCCAGTCGCGCCCCCTGTATACAGACCGACGCAGTCTGAGGGACTGAAAGCAGTTTTTCGTGCAGTGACTACACACGGTTCTCTAATCTGTTACTAATCAGGTGTAATAACGCTGTCACAGTATATTCTGCATTATGTTAGTGGATGGTTGTACACACCGATCTAAAACAAGATAATCGCAGTTCCTTAGTACCGCACGAGTCATTATGGCGGCTTTTTGGAAGTCTCAATGATTAGCATTCCTTCTTCCAGCATGTCATTTCTCTGTGCAGCGTTGATGAATAGTGATTTTTGCTAGAATTTTTGTAGAAGCGATGACGTTGACCGACAGTAAATTGTAGTGAATTGCAGGCCACCTAAACGCAACATTCCGAAGGACGCATCCAAATTAGGTGAAACATGCAGCTTGCGCGTCGCCGCAAACGCTTAGCATTTCTGCGCAGGCGCACAGCACACTCGCCAGTAGCGCCGCATTCAACTGCTACGTACAGACGGCCGTGTGGACGTACTGGAATTTTCTTTCGTTCAAAAATGTTCCAGTGTTTGTTAAACTTATGGGCCTTAACTGCAGGGTCATCAGTCCATAAACTTACAAACTACTTATAAACTAACTTATACTAAAGACGACACAAACATTCAGTGGCCGCGCGTCCTGTGTGTTCACTGGTTCAGTTCGCCGTGAAAAAAAGTAAATAAATAAATAAAATTAAGTGTTTTTAAACTATCGTTCTTCGTTTCGTTCTTCCCTCAGATCATATTATATGCACATTCCAAGTATTTTTATCGCATGAGAAACGTTTTACGTCGCGGAGACAGAACGTATACGAGTCGTAGGGAGGCCACATAATATAGGCGACAGTGGCCTTAGTGATGCAATGCGCATGCGCGACTGAGGTTCAGTTTCACTTCTGAACCCCCTGGAGGCAGCATGTGGGCGCTCCCGTGGCTGGGAGCGGCGAGGGGAGACGCCGCTTTTAACATTGGCGTTAGAGCTGGTAGAGACGCCAGCTCCTGGCTACTCGAACTGCGGCGGGTGCGTCCCGAAGCAAGACGAGCTACTGCGCACCTCGCCTTGTGCATATGCGAATCCTCGATGAAGGCAACAGTCGCCCTTCCTGTTTGTTTTTAGCGCGTTGAAGATTCATCAGAAACACGTCATGTTCGGTAACATTTCTTGTAACTATACCTTTAAGACGCATCAACTGTGAAAGCCTTCAGAAGATCCGATCATGAACAACAATGAAGTCACTAGTCTCCATCTAGCAAGAATAGCAGAGTGGTTAGTGGCATCGCATTGCGCCGTCGAACGTAGTGGGTGCGAGATCGATTGCCAGCATTTTTTAAGCCCGTTCTTCTTTTTAACAGATACGGGAATAACAATGACTTTTATATTGTTACTTGCCACATATCTTTTGACGTTTTAGCAAATGTGTCGCGATGTTGAGGGTAAATCACATTTATATTCTTCGCTGTAACAAATATTTTACTGTTTGAAAAGATGTGGGTGAGACCAGCGTTTGCGCATGCGCGGGGTTACGAAGGAGTGCTGCTTACGTGACCCGAAGGTAGCGTGTCTGTTCATCGTAGCAGATTCATTTTGTTACAGACACTTAGCAGTGTAATCAGTTACTTACCGTGTTTTAGTGTTCATGTGCATATTAATATGTTCTTGGTGTTTATTATCAAAGAAAAACGTACAACGTTCAGTATCTTTTAGAAACAAATTACTCAGATTTAAGCTTGGAGTAAAATTGTGAAATAAAGAAGCTTGGTAGGCCAACGCCTCAGCTCGAGTTGAAGCAAGTGCAAACTAGCCGAGTGGAAATATTCTGTAAATCTTTTAACGGACATATATGTAAAGGGGTGGGGGCAAACGGGGGCGCTTTGTCCCGGTGCCTCTCGCAGAGGCGCGTCAAATTGTCTCTTTGGACGCCGAGCGGGGGCGAGGACGCCGAAACTTCGATACGCGCCGAGCGAGAGCAAGATGCGGCACTCAAAGAAGTGAACCCCCAGTCATCTGAAGCACAGCCGCCACTGCAAACATCCATGCCCGAGGGAGGATTCGAACCTCCGACGGGGACCGGTCTTGTGCATCGGAGCATAGCCCGTCAATGCTCTCGGCCACTCCGCCACGGCTGTTCTTTCGTGCGGTTGTTTTGTGTAAGCAGCTTCAGAATACCTCGCCGAAGACAGCGAGCGTTGTGCTGTCACCGTGTATTTTTCCTTCAGTATTTCCACAGCACGAATAATACCTTTGCCTGTTCATTTCAGTATATAGGTTATAGTTCAAGCTGTTCTTCCCACAAGGTCCGGCTAGTCCGTACCTTGCATTGAAAGAAAATAATCGTTATAATCAGACAGTATCCGAAGTTGCTTGGTATGGTTATCAGGACACCTGGAAATTTTGTCCATGTCTACATTTGAAAGATAACTATTCTTTCCAATAACATTAAACGTTATTCTTTCTTCGTTAAGAACTACATTAGTTTTACATTTCTGATTCTGATATGGACTGAACGAAATCCTAATTAAGAATAACAATTGCTTTAAATTATAAAAACAACAGACACTCATCTTCAAATAACCTTAATCTTCTCTCTTCCTTAGCACTGTGCAGTTCTTTTACAGCTTGGCAGTGAGCTCAAATTCACTCGCCAAAACCTGCGGAAATAAATCCCGCCGGCCGCGGTGGCCGAGGGGACTGAGGCGCTTCAGTCACGGTCTGCACGGCCACTACGGTCGGGGGTTCTAATCCTCCCTCGGGCATGGATATTTGTGCCGTCCTAGTTCGTAAGTAGTTCATAAGTAGTTTGTAAGTTTAGGGACTGATGACTCAGTAGTTAAGTCCCATAAGCTTAACAAACATTTGAACATTTTTTGAAATAAATTCCGTATGGCAGTATTTGCTCACACAGTGCCAAACCCCTTATAACACAAACTATTTGAATATCATGGGTCGAGCTGGAAACCAGTAGTGTACAATGTTACACTACAGCGTCTCTCGAGCACGTTTCCGAGATCAACCGGCGAAGAATACAGTAGTTGTTTTAGAGAAATCGGTGATCGTGTGGGATGTAAGCGAACAACTGTGACGCGGATCTGTATTTTGGTCGCAATAAGGAACTATGGACCGACGGGACTGATTGCATCCACCATTACACGTGATGACAGCATATTGTGCACATGGCAGTGATTGATCGCTTTACTAAATCACGAAGAAATGCGGTCTGTTGCTCTTTAAGCAGTGGCCGTGCCTACCATTCGACGTCGAGGGCAATGTTCACAAGGTGTTCATTGCTGTGTTTACGAGTCACGGGTAGGGATCCGCTACGAGCCCGCTTGAGAAACGCGCGACGCTAGGCAAATTATCGAATATTCTCGAGAACTTGTCGACTGTGCTGCGCTCTTTGGGGGCTGAGAGAAACTAATCCAGAAGGAAGGTTTGAGTCCCAGTCGTCATCGTTATCTTTCGTACATGTAAGGAAGAGTTTGTACTTCATAAATTGGTTTCAAGTACACGACTTTCTTTTGTTTGTACTGAATTCGTACTAGCAGAACGTTTATCAGAAGATAAAAATCATAGGATTATTAATAAGACACTTGTGTCACATGAGACAAATATAATTCCCCATACATTTACTCTTAAATGAGAAGGAAGTGCTACAACATAATACACCTAACACTGCTTATATTTATTGTAGAAAAAATTCGACAGAACTTACGGTATCTTTCGTTCTTACCAGCCTTTTAAGTACCTACAAAGATTTCAGCTTTGGTGCTTATGTTTCCAGCTTAAAGCTGTGGTACTTTCTGAACAGAGCTACCACAATTTGCATCTACAATACTGACAGTTGCTTGTTCTACCCAAAAACTGCCCAAAAGTTTGGATACTTTTAATTCTGATGATATCGGAGCCAAATTAAAAATCAAAGTTCCCGATTCTAGCGGACTGTTTCTGGCGATATCCAACCTTGTAAGCGAATTTATTTAGTTAGAATGGATAACACGAATATATACATACATGGGTATTTTGTCTGGCATGCATTAATAGAAGAATGCGCTTCGGTATTCGTGGTCGTCTGTGTTTGATTGCTAGACATATTGCGTAATTGTAAATCTCTTATCGGGCCTGTTGTATTTTTTGCTACATTGCGGATCTTTTTAAAAAGTCTGTTGAAACAGTCAAAAAGTACTGCGAGCTCCACGACTTTCGTTTCCGTGTAGCCAATCACAGCGTTTTGCGAGCGTTGCCCGTATAGTAAGAGTCAGCAGGCAGTTCAAATAACCACAGCGCGTGGCGTGCTGCCCCAGTCAAATGGGGCACAGCGCCGCTTCTCGTGAGTTTCTCGAGAACCGTGTCAGCCCCAGCAGATCGAGAAATTCTCGGTGCGCTCGAGTCGCCGCTTCTCCTACTCCTATCCCCAAACACAGGCGATTTTGACCGGCAATGGTGCGACGATTGGCGTACAGGGACAACAGAATGTAATGAAACTGTGTTTAACATGGATTCTAGACTATGCCTGCTCTACCACCAGTGACGGCTGCTGCTTCAGATGACTGAGGATTAACTTCTTTCAGTGCCGGATCTTGATAGTCGCGCCCCCTCCCTTCCGCTTGGCGTCTTAAAGAGACCAATTTGGCGCTCCTTTGAGAGTGGTGTCGGAGGAAAGCGCCCCGTTTAGATATAATTTCCTTAAAAGAGCTGCAGAATGTCTTATCTCGGCTTGTTTGCACTTGCTTCAACTCGAGCTGAGGCGTCGGCCTACCAAGCGTATTTATTCACACTCTTCTTCCAAGCTTAAAGATGAGTAATTTGTTTGTAAAAGGTACTGAAAATTGTTCATTTTTCTTTGATAATAAACACCAAGAATATGTGAATATGCACATGAACACTAAAACAAAGTAAATAACCGATTACACTGTTAAGTGACAGTTACAAAATGAATCTGTTACGATGAAGAGACTAGCTACATTGGGGTCACGTGACACTGTAAGCAGCACCCCTCCTAACCTTACGCACGTGAAAAGGCTGCTCTCCTCCACATCTTTTCAAATATTTCTTACAAAGCAGAGTAAAAATGTCATTTACTGTAAAAATCGCGACACATTTGCATAAACGTCCAAAGATATGTGGCAACTAACAATACAAAAGTCATTGTTGTTTCTGTATCTGTTAAAAAGAAGATTTGGTTAAATAATTGCTTGTAATCGGTCTTGAATTCATTACCTTCGACAGCGCTATGCGATGCCGCTAACCGCGCGGCTCTTCTTGCTACGTGGAGAGTAGTGACTTCATTATTATTCATGATCATATCTTCTGAAGGTTTTTACAGTTGATGTGTCTTTAATTTATAGTTATAAGATATTTTACCAAATATGACTTGCTTTTAATGAATCTTCAATCCGCCAAAACAAATAAGAGGAGTGGACGTTGCCTACATGGAGGATTTGCGAATGCGCAAGGCGAGGTGTGCAGTATCTTCGGGACCATTCGTGTGTAACCTCCATAGCTCGAATAGCTAGGAGCTGCTGTCTCTACCAGCTCCACCGCCAATGTTAAAAAGCAGCGTTTCCCCTCGCCCCTCCCTGCCGCGGAAGTGAACACGTGCTGCCTCCAGGGGGTTCAGTAGACAATTTGAACCTCAGACGCGCATGCACATTGCAACGCTGCGGCCACTGCAACCTATATCAAGCGGCTGCGCTACGACTCGTATATGTGCTATCTCCGCGACATATAACTTTTCTCATGTGATAAAAATACTTCGAATATAATAATGGAAAGTCCAGGTGGGAATTAATAATATAGTGAGGACAGTTTACAACTCACCGCAAAGACGTGGCGACGAGCTGCGACAGGCACATACAAAAGTCACACACATACAACAATTTCAGCTATCGGCCATGGCCTTCTTCTGAAAATGGAACACTCACCCAATCACACAGGCACACAACACAGTCATACAACCATCACCTCCGACTGCCGCACTTCGAATCACGCTCTGCAGCGAATCGGGGACGGGAGTTGTAAACTGTCCTCACTATATTATTAAAAATACTTCGAATGCGCATATAAAATGATCTTTTTATTTTATTTATTTAGTTATTTACTTTTTTCACGACGAGCTTTTTTCCGGGGTTCACTGAACTAGTACAGACATCATGGTGGGCGACTGTTGCATTATGCAACGCCATAGCGATCCCATCATAGGTATTATGGTTGGAGGTTGTATTGGACTCCACTTGCACACTCCTCTAGTAAGCATTGCCGGTACAATAACCAGTCCACTTAACATCTTTGAAGTGTGGGAGCCTGTTGTCCTTCCATACCTGACGGACGTCGGGCCCGGTTGTCTTGGGGTAAAGCGCTCGACTGGAACCCGAGGTGTCGCGGGTTAAAAACCCGGTCGGACCTCTGACTTTTTCACACTGCGCTTTAACCAATCCTTCACCACTCAACGATGTGAGGAGTCGCCAGAAACGACATGTGGTTCGGATTCCACGTTAAGCTGTAGGTCCCCTTTCCCCGGTTGGGTAACCGGAGTAGGCGTCCAATTGAAAGACTTGCACCAGGCCCACGAGCCACACGAAATTATTATTATTACCTGACGGAAGCCTCATTGTAACAGGATAATGCGCGCCATGTTCCAGACTTCTTGGTCACCCAACCTATTGCATTGCAGCTTTGGTCTGCATCTTCTCCAGAACTCCCGGCAATCTAAAACGTCTGGTCTATTATTGTGGAACGACACCAGATTAACTTTGACGGTTTGGAGAAGGAGCGTGTACAGCTAAACTACAGGCTCAAATCCACAGCATATTTGATACAATGCAGCGGCGTAAAGCCTTCAATGGCGCCAACAGTCCGTACTGATTTCATCCACCTCATTTCACATGGGGCCGTATTGTCAACCATGTGAGGATTGTACACCGTGTTGTCTCACAAGTAAATTTGCCTGTGACACATCCGGCCCTCCTTTTAGATGCTTTTTTAACAGCAGAGTAATTACTCTCTTTAACACTGAAATATACTTTATGCCGGTAATAAATATGCAGTCGCGTTGAAGATAGGAAATTTGGAGCAACAACATATTTATGTTATTTGTGTGTAGCGTGACGACGATATTTTCCACAGTATGTGCTGTATACTGAACTCATCAGAAATGGCACAAGTTCATCACACTGTAACGGAGTGTGCGGTGATACGAAACTTCCTGGGAGATTAAAACTCTGTGCTGGACTGGGATTCGAACTCGGGACCTTTGCCTTTCGCGGGCAAGCGCTCTACGATTGAGTTACCCTGGCACGCTTCACAGCACGTACTCACGACTTTAGATCTGCCAGCATCTCGCCTCCTACCTTCGAAACTTTACCAAATTCTCCTTTGAATCAAATTCAAATGTTTGTAATCCTATGGGACCAAACTACGTTGGTTATCTGTCCCTAGTCTTACAAACTACTTAAACTAAGTTAATCTAACCTAAGGACAACATACATCCATGACCGAGGGAGGATTCGAACCTCAGACGCGGGAGGCCGCACGATCCGCAACGTGGCGCTCCAGACCGCTCGGCTACTCCTGCGCGGCTCCTGTGCTGCCAGTACTGCATGACTACTTACGTCAAGTTTGAAAGTAGGAGGCCAAGTACTGGCGTATTTTAAGCTGTAGGGCGAGGCGTGAGCCGCGACGGAGCGGCCGAGGGCATTGAGGCGCTATGCTACGATGCGGGAAGCCGTTCCTCGTCGGAGGTTCGAATCCCCCTTCGGGCATGGATGTCTGTGCCGTCTTTAGCATAAGCTAGTTCATAAGTAGTTTGTAAGTTTAGGGACTGATGACCCCGCAGTTAAGTCCCAAAAGCCTTACAAACATTTGAGGGGCGTGAAGGCATCACAAGGTAGCTCAGTCGATAAAGCGCTTGGCAGCGAAAGAGAAAAAAAGTTCACTGCTTTGAATTCCGGATAGGCACAAAGTTTTAATCACCCAGGAAGTTTAATGATACAGTAATGTCATTACGGTTTGAGAAATTATTTTTGATCTGATAAGTTTTGGGCCGGGAGTGGATGGCCGCGTGGTGTGAGGCGCCATGTCATTGATTGTGCGGCCGCTTGTGACGTTACTACAGCCAATTTGCGCGCTAGTTCGACCGCGGAGAACGTCAATAGCCGCGACGACGGAACAGGCGCTCAGCCGCTGCGAGGAGGTAGCCACTAGCCTCGCCGCGGCGGCCGGAGACCAGGGCTGCGCGCCGGTAATCCAAAAGGTAACGTCGTTAATCCGTTACTAAAAAGTTAACTTCGTTGAACGTTAAAGCGTTACTCTGCGGACAATTTAACGGAAGTTATCGTTAATGCCGCGCGAGAGTAGCCGAGCGGTCTATGCGCAAAAAAAAAAAAAAAAAAAAAAAAAAAAAAAAAAAAAAAAAAGTGGTCTGGAGCGTCACGTTACGGATCGTGCGGCCTTAGGTTAGTTTAACTTCGTTTAACCCTTTAGTGATCAAATTATTTCCAGAAGCTATAGACTTTTTTTGAATACTTTATTGGGCTAAGTAGCCATACATAAAATCATAGTTTAAATCTTGAAAGTGAGGATTTAGCCTACAGGTTGTGGCGCATTTGTTTTCTACTGGACCTACATTAACGCCACATTTTTCACCTGTTGCAGATGTTCAGTGGTCTCGAAGATCTTGTAGCTCGCCTGCCATTAACACATTACAAAATTATGTTATGACGTCGGGTTCTTGGGTTTTCAGAAAACTACATGTGTGACACTTTCATTTGTTTTTTTAAGTATGTTTATTCATCCATTCCTGATAAAGCAATTTCACAACACACTTCCATACTAAATAAAATGTTACTCCAATAAGATTGTCATAAGACTCCAGAGTGACTGAATTCGCGCCAATTCGCGCGTATAAATACAATCTAGTATTTCTAGCACCTTCTAGAACACGGAAGTACAACATTTAAATATTTAACAATTTGTTCAATAAACATTAATGACTTCTGCTTTACGCAAAGATACATAAAAGTATGACAGTTGTAATAATAAGTTTTTTACATCCAAATAAACAGTAGAAAAGATCGGAAGTAAACAACAATTAGTGCAGTGTTAATATATGTTTACATTGTTAATACTACTTTCAATACTTAATTTAGTTTGTTAGAAGACCCTAGTAATGCAAATTATAATGATTAAAATAACTTGACAGAAGCGCTATAAAATGCTAATGTAATATAAACATGGAATATTAGGTTACAATACTACGACCAATTATGGTATCGAATACTTCAGTTATTTAAACAAACGGAACCCTCCTGGCGAAATATATTACAAGGTACAATAAAATTAGTGGTCACTATTGTTTCCATCGAACTTTAGTGTAACTGGACTTTATAGTTAAAAATGTATTTCCTTTATTTTTTAGTACAAAAAGCATATTAAACATTTGATTTTCTTTTGTATTGGTTCATATTGTCAATTGAGTTCACTTAGGTGACGTACTATGGAACTTAGAGAAGCATGGTGCTACACACAGAGGTACACGACAATTGCTATACATTATTTCCTAATTTCACTAGCGTCTATTGGCAAATTGAAACAGTTGTCTTTATTTGAAACAATAATGTTATCACAAGTTTCGATCAAAATCTGCGAAGTATTTGGTGACTCAAAATCTTCATCTTCATCTGAATCTCTACAACTTCTGGTAAAGTGTACAAAATTCTCAAAACCTCTTCTGGCGCGAGTCCAGGCATTCTAAACAATAAGAAACAAGCAATAACTACGATGCCGATTGCACAGCCATACAAACTGCACTTCACACACGTTCAGTGGGAAACATAGTTCCCACTAACTTACTTAGTAATATTTATGTAATTTTCTTTGATATCCAGCAAATATACACAAATACTATCTCCCTCGTAAATATAAAAGTAGACAAATACAACACAAGTCACTTCACAAGCAAAAGGAAAACACACTATACAAAAAACGCTCTTACGGTTGAAACAGTGGCTTGTTTTCTCGCGGAAACTGCGCTTCTGCATTGCCTGACTAACAATGTTGAAATACAACCTCTTTCGCGCGCCTGTTAACAATCTATATGCAGTTAGCGCACTAACAGGGATGGTAGCACAACTTAGAAGTGGGAACACAGATTACCACTGAACTTAAAGGGAAAACAAAAAAGTGGGAACTATAGTTCCCACTGGTCACTAAAGGGTTAAGTAGTTTGTAACACTAAGGACTGATGACCAACGTAGTTTGGTACCATAGAATTACAAACATTTGAACATATTGTTATCGTTAACTCGTAACAGTATTGTCCAGCCACGAAAAATCGTCATCAGTCTCCGAATTTATATACTTATGTTGTTATATTATTGAAATCAGCAATTAAAAAAAGTATTGCCCTACTGATATTTAAGGAAAATGTTTTGGGTACGTAAGTTTAAATAGGGCTTGGAGTATAAATAAAAACTAGTATTATCGGCGACTCTATCGTGGCAGTCGGTCGTGAGCGTAAACAAATGATGTCTAATCACATAATATAGTGCAAAATAGCCTCCACAAGAGTCATTTGCTTTGGGGGAAAAGTCTTTTGTACTTTCAAATGATTTGTCTTCTTGTATTAGAAGAAGAATGTTCGTTTGTCATTTGTTTACACTCGCGGCCGGTTGCGACGCTATAGTGTCCCAGTAATATGTAAATCTTAATTTTTAGTAACAATTATTTAGCAATAAAATACAATTTTTAGCAGACTCAAAATATATAGTTTCACTGAATGTCATTTGCCATAAAGTGCTTATTTTCTAAATAAACATTAACATATTAAAAAAATGGTCAAATGTTTGTATAGCTTATGGGACTTAACTACGGGGTCATCAGTCCCTAAACTTACAAATTTACTAATGAACTAGCTAACACTAAGGACAGTACAAATATCCATGCCCGAGGGGGGATTCGAACCCTCGACCGTAGTGGCCGTGCAGACCGTAACTGGAGCGCCTCAGTCCCCTCGGCCACCGCGGCCGGCACACATATTAAAATTCTCGTCTGACAGTGAGACCCGTTTTGGTGTAAAACATCTTATCCCACAGTAAGAAGTCGTTAGACTGCGGCACTTGATAGTATAGCAATATTATATTTATTAAAAAGATTTACTGAAGTATTTTCCCCAAGAAGTGTCGCTTCGATAAATGAGTCGTTGGATTTCATGTCCAGCCACATCTTCACTAGACTTTTGGCTGCAGTTGGAGCAGGCTTACGCTACGTTGTGGATTTCCCCTGGGTCCCCATTTACGCCGTTCGAGTCTTGTAGGCACCATTCACATCAACTGCGTGTTTCCAGGGAGTGATTCAACTCATCTCCTTGGCGTAGCCGCATACAGAAGGGACTTGCGCTTAAATGAGCATAATTTACGCGGCAAGACTTTTGTCATAAGATGTGGGCACAAAAGTAACGGATTAACGCATTTGCGGCAAATTAACGGAGGTTAAAGAGTCCGGTATAGTTTTTTTAATTAACTTAAAAGTTAATCCGTTACTCAAAAAGTTAACATCGTTAATTAACGATTAACGGATTAACGGACTTGTGCCCAGTTCTGCCGCAGACCGCAAGGAGAGCACGCTGGCGGACGTGACGTCATTTCCAACTGCCATTTTACCATCCGAAAATACGGCAGTGTCTTTATTTTTAGATACTATGCTGAAACTATTAGTTACAGACTAGCACAGAGAAACAAATGAAAGAGGAGAACAGCGCAGTTCGGATGATGTGTTGACACCATTTATATTAATTTTATACCAAACGTTATGGAGGAAACTAATATTAATTCACTTGGAAAGAGCCAGAGGATAAACTAATTGAAGTACAGTAACGAGCGAGAGCTTAAATTAAACCTTTCATCGAGTCGCAAAGTTTTGTATAACCATATTATCTGCAACATTTATATTGCGCATAATAATGATTTGTTAATGACAATTAATACAAGACAGATACACAAACACCGAGGCAGTGATAAGTTGGAGGTGTCGTAAACAAACATTATGACCTGTTTGGAGTATATTATTTTTGTTTATTTTAATATGTTGTTTTTGTGTAAACTACATTATTTTGTTTGTCGACCGTAATTTGTTTAAATCTGTGAGCACAGTAATTCTGAACATTTCATTGGAAAGCGGACTGGAATATACAATATTCATTGTACGACGGCCGAAAGACTTATTTATCGGTCATGCTGAAAATAGTCATTTGTTTAAACTTACGATTTTGGGGGTATTATTAATGTTAGAAATTAAAGTTAGGTATGTATTTGCATTAGAATCTTAGCGCACATCTAAGGATGCCGTCATATCAAAATTACAATCATTATTTAAAACGTTTTGTACACTACTGCGAGAATCACTAAAGCTCGTTATTACTGGAATGACGTCACAGATTGTATAAAAGCGGTAGCTGAAGCGGCCGGGTGACAGTGGAGGACCGCGGTGGAGAAGCCGAGCGGTCTAAGGTTCGAGTCCTCTCTGGGGCATGGGTGTGAGTGTTGTCCTTAGTTTAGTTTACCTTAGTTTAAGTAGTTTGTAAGCTACGGACTGATGACCACGCAGTTTGGTCCGATAGATTTACAAACAGACATTTGACAGTGGATGGCAGTTGAATCTTGACGGCAGACGTGTTTCGGGAGTTCAGTGGCATCCGGTGAGACGATAGGTCTTCAACATAGCCGCAGAACCCACCGCGCTGATTTTAGAAACAGTACTCGGAGCTCAGATTTTTCATCGCATTCTGACTTGGCTTTTTTTGTTGATAGAACATTGAACTTTAATAACAATTATTTTAGGAACATTATCAATGTGATTAAATAGCTATATTATTAGTATAATTGGGGGCATGAGCTAATCATATCAGGCTGAGTCTAACGAATTTAGTGGTTCTCAAAAAAATGTTCAAATGTTTGTAAATCTATGGGACTTAACTGCTTTGTTGTTCAAATGTTTGTAGAGTTATGGGACTTAAAATACGGGCACATCAGTCCCTAAACTTACAAACTACTTATGAACTAGCTAATACTAAGGACGGCAGAAATATCCATGCCCGAGGGGGATTCGAATCCCCGACCGTAGTGCCCGAGCAGACCGTGACTGGCGCGCCGCAGACCGCTCGGCCACCGCGGCCGGCGCTTTGTTGTTAGCTCCTATCTTACAAACTACTTAAACTAAGTCAAACTAACCAAAGGATAACACACACACCCATGCCTGAGGGAGGGCTCGAACCTCCGACGCCGAACGGCCGTGCGCACCGCAGCACGGCGCCTCAGTGCGCACGGCTATTCTGCCGCGGCTAGTGGTTCTCGCCAGACATAATCATGCAAAGGGCAATAAACAACTTTAGTAAAAACGTAACCTTCATGTTGTAGTCAATTATTTAGTAGATGCCGCCCTAGTTAAAAATTCCCTGACTTTCAGATCTAAAGTTTAGTTATACAAATAAATGTATATGTGTATGAACAGCAACGAGCCAAAGGTAGCAGGAATAAGTCATCCCCTAAGACAGAGTTAATGAAAGGGTCCACACTGTTACAATTGGGGACTCGTGTCGGGGATTTCTAGATTGCTACGCAGCTAGTCAGGGAAATTAGGAGTGAGTTACAACAAGTGAGGAATGCTACCGTCGAACGCAAGAAGTGAACACACACTACAGCAATGCACGGAGATACAACTCCAAGCAGTGTGGGTCTCGGAGAAACAGTCAGCATAGGCTTCGTGCTACAAGGAGCCTGCGCCACTTCACACCAACGCCAGCAAGCAGGACGCAGTAAAGTTAAGTGGAGCAGCATTTGTAAATTTTACGTTGTTTTCTGCAATGTGTTAGCCATGGCTAATGAGGGTCAGGCCGCATAGCTAGGGATGCCGGCAGTTCTACAAGATCGGAGGGGGCTGAAAGTAAATCCACTGGGGAAATTCATGTCAATTTACGGCCGCCGAATCAGTTAGATACAATGGTGTTAATGATACAGGACACGAATAATCGAAATACAAACTGAATAATAGTTTGCAAAGTGAATGAAAGAGTCAAATTGGAGAAATGAGTAGTCAAATCAGCAGTAAAACCATTTATATGGATAATAAAATTGGTGAATTCAATGATCAAATTAAAAACCGAAGAAATGTTTTTATGGGTGAGATTAAAAAACAAATTAGTATCTCAAAACGAGAATTTTTGTTATGTTAAAATGGTTCGAAATCTAAATTAAGGAAACTGATCAATAATTAACAAATGTTCAAATGTTTGTATAGTCTATGGGACTTAACTACGGGGTCATCAGTCCCTAAACTTACGAACTACTTACGAACTAGGACGGCACAAATATCCATGCCCGAGGGGGATTCGAACCCCCGACCGTAGTGACCGCGCAGACCGTAACTGGAGCGCCTTAGTCCCCTCGGCCACCGCGGCCGGCAGAAATTAACAGATAAGATTACTGAAATTGAGAGTGATTCGGGTGGGAGGATAGATGCTGTGCAGTCGGGGTGCAAGAGGGAGATGAAAGAGGCGGTATCGAAGCTAGAGACAGTAAAAAAGAGTATGGATACCGTAGCCCAGTGCCAAGCTGAAGAATTAATAACAGTAAGATGTGAAGAAATAGAGGGCGTCAAAAATTCTTTTGACAATATCGTTACGAATCCGTTGGGGACTTCACAGGTAACTGCAAGCCTTAACATCAAAAGTTTTAATGAAAGTGAAAAATAGCACATAGATTTCTTGTTCACATGTAAAAATTATTTCCTTGAGGGCATGTTTGATGAGGCAAAAGTTAAATTTGTGGGGCGGCAGTTGATGGACAGACATGAGCAAATCAGCACGCTGCTGATATTACAGATTGTGCCACATTTGGGGCACTAGTATTAAACAAATACTGGAGTCAAAAGAAACAGACACATCTGCAAAACGAATTATCAAACGGAGATTATTACCGTAAGGACTAGGGAAAACTGCGGGAGTTTTGCGAGTGGGAATTGAAAAAAATAGTGCACTTAGACAAGCCGTTAATTGCGCTAATTGTGGTCTCTATGTTAATAACACGTATGGCAGATTAGTTACAATGGCATCTGAAACACAGTCCTACAGACTGCGTCGAGAGTTTTCTCGATTACGTGGGACATATGGACTATGCAATGCACCGTCGTAATAGAGGGGCAAATAATTCTGGCGGTAACTTTGATAATAACGAGAGAGGACAGAAACAATGGAGTGACGCAGGGAATAACGGCGGGCAAAATGATGCAACTAACGACCAGAGGCAGCGAAACTAAACACGTTTCCTGATGTGGTGTCCGTGAAGGGAGTAAACGAAACAGGGCCTGCAATTAAGGTAAAGAACATGAACAACGATTTTAGTGGTAATGAAAGTAAGAGAGATTTAGGAGTTTTAAATGTTGAAGCATTTTTAGGGAATGTGGAACTGTGGAATGGGTGGCGGGAGCATGATTTATTAAAGGAAAATCAACGTAGGAGAATACTCGAAACTTCAGAAAAGGACTCAGTTATAATAAGTAGGAAGAATTCTTCTGTGGACGCAAGCATAAGTCTGGCAGTACTCGATCTGTGCAGTCAGGAAGGTGTAAAGGTCACAGCAAAATTTGATTCCGACGGCGTCGATGTTAGGGAGGCTGGCGTTCAGGTAATGCAGGTCTCTCCAATTCGAGTACTTAGTGCGGCCGCGGTGCTTTCCCTCGCCACGCTTGCCTCGCCGTGTCGCATCACGTGTGTGACACAGACAACGCGAAAGTGTAGCTTGAGCACAAAAGGTTCGGATTTATGGGTAACATTTTTTAATGCTTAATAGGAAGATGGAAGATTGTTTTAAGCCTGGTGGGATACCACAATGCTTAATATAACATTGATTATAAGAGGTAATCTGTCTTAGGCTGACTGCAGTTAAGAGATTTCTTTTACATCAGACGCGTTTCGCTTTTTTATTTTAAAAGCATCTTCTGTGGTCTGTAAATGATTCTAAGGTTTGTACAGTTTCTTTTCGATAAATCGATTAAAACAGTTTTTTAAAGAACATTTTGCACGTTAGGCCTAAGTGTTTTTAACTTAATATTCGGTCTACTCACGGTGTTGATGTCTCTTCTTTACATGTTACTACTGTTTCTCCGTCTTGTTGACTGGAGTTCGTTTGTTCCTGGCGTGTGTTTGTCGGCTGTGTACAGCACTTTTCGTGTGTTTTTGTTTCGTTTTTTCCTTTTCATCTCAGCACATCACATCACTTCACTTTTTGAAATGTAAACAGATTACATATCACCTGTTATAAGTGGAATGCCTGTCTGTTTATTTATCATTTCACTACAGTGTGCCTATGTTTTCGTCTGTTCATTTGTTTTTCGTGTGGTCTGTGAGTGTTGTCAACGTTATATATTTATAATACATAAGTACGACTTAATTCAACATGTGTGAGTGTGTGTGTGTGTGTGTGTGTGTGTGTGTGTGTGTGTGTGTGTGAGAGAGAGAGAGAGAGAGAGAAATATTTAATTTCGTGAACAGGGTGTTAAGATGTTTTTTCAGATGAGTAAATGCAGATTTCAAAATGTTCAAATGTTTGTAGAACTTATGGGAATTAACTACTGGGTCATCAGTCCCTAAGCTTACAAACTACTTACGAACTAGCTAACACTAAGGACGGCACAAATATCCATGCCCGAGGGGGAATTCGAACCCCCGGTGGCCGTGCAGACCGTGACTGGAGCGCCTTAGTCTCTTCGGCCACCGCGGTCGGCAAATGCAGGTTTAATTGGGTTGTAGTGGGGGGGGGGGGGGGGAGGAGGTCAGGGTATCGCGATTAGTGTTTTTATGAAAGGGGGGTTGACTCTCATAATGTTTATATTTATGTTAGGTGGTCAATAAGCTGGAAAAGTGTATTGTTTGCTAGATTGGTTTCGTCATTTATGAGATGTTTCTTTTCTGTTATTGATTTTTTAAAACTGTTTTTAATCTATTTATCGAAAACAAACTGTAGAAACCTTTGTATCATTTACAGACCACAGAAGACGCTTTTAAAATAAAAAAGCGAAACGCGTCTGGTGTAAAATAAATCTCTTAATTGCAGTCAGCATAAGACAGATTACCTCTTATAATCAATTTTAACAGCTGCTGCGGAATATGGCCACACAACCAAATTTAATATAACACTCTACCATAAATATAAAAGCGCTGCCACTACGAAAATAAACATTCCGTAACACGCGAGGGGATTGAAGGAACAGACAGAAGGGAACTGATTTCTAAATTAAAAACACTATTACCACGATCTGAAGAGGCATGTCTTGTTAATTCTGAAAGAAAACAAAAAATATAGCTTTTTTAAATTGTACTTATGTCCACATCCGGGAGTACACAGTCATTACATAAAAATTTCGAAGATAGGTTTGAAGAAATAAAAGTTCACTCAAAAGGTTTTATAATGCCTCTTTCTGTGCACGCAGAGGATGCCCCATCAAGTATCCAAATTGAGCTGTCAGAACTACAGCAAAATTCAATTTCGACAGACTACTATTACCATTAGTCTACAGTAGCGATTTAAATTCGTTTATTATAAAGGCTTTGATGAACAAGAATTCCTGAGGATTCATGTCCTTGCCGAATATGTGTTGTGCAATGTTATGAGCAACGTTCCTTTGTAACAAATGTTTCCAATTATAAATATTAACGAAACAAAAACAAGGTCGAGTTTAATGAATCGTTGCAAGCTGTAATTCCAATTGTAACTGCCAAAACTATTGTATCTAATATGAAAAAATTAGTTTCTTCAATGCTACATCTACATCTAAATGGGATACTCTACAAATCACATTTAAGTGCCTGGCAGAGGGTTCATCGAACCACCGTTATAC
The DNA here is from genome assembly GCA_026315105.1 of Locusta migratoria. Taxonomy (NCBI): domain Eukaryota; kingdom Metazoa; phylum Arthropoda; class Insecta; order Orthoptera; family Acrididae; genus Locusta; species Locusta migratoria. The sequence continues at coordinate 41,221,827 of CM048755.1, read as the reverse complement.
TATTGTATCTCCAATTCCATTCTCGAATAGCGCGCGTGAAGAATGAACACCTGAATCTCTCCGTTCGGGCTCTGATTTCTCGTATTTTATTTTGATGATCATTTCTACCTATGTAAGTGGGAGTCAACAATATATTTTCGCATTCGGAGGAGAATGTTGGCGATTATAGTTTCGTAAGTAGCCCACGCCGCAGCGATAAGCGCCGTTGTTGTAATGATTCCCATCCCAGATCCTGTATCATTTCCGTAACGCTGTCTCCCCTGTAACGTGACAATACGAAACGTGCTGCCCTTCTTTGGACTCTTTCGATGACCTCCGTCAAACCCACCTGATAAGGATCCCACACTGGGCAGCAATATTCCATAAAAGGACGGACAAGCGTAGTGTATACAGTTTCTTTAGTAGTTCTGTTGCATCTTTTAAGGGTTCTACCAATAAAACGCAGTCTCTGGTTCGCCTTTCCCATGACATTATCTACGTGTTCTTTCCAATGTAAGTCAGAAGTAATTATAATTCCTAGGTATTTTGTGGAGTTTACGGCCTTCACATTTGATTGATTTGTCATGTAAACAAAGGTTAACGGATTTCTTTTCGTACTCATGTGAACGACTTCACATTTCTCATTATTTAGAGTCAACTGCCAATTCTTACAACATACAGATATCTTATTCTAATCGTTCTGCATTTGGTTTTGATCTTCAGATGATTTTACTAGACGGTAAATGACGGCGTTCTCTGCAAACAACCTAAGAGAGCTACTTAGGTTTTCCCCTAAATCGTTTATGTAAATAAGGAACATCAGAGGACCAATAACGCTACCCTGTGGAACACCGGATATCACCTCTGTTTTAGTCGATGTCTTACCATTACCATCGATTACTACGAACTGTGTCCTCTCTGAGAGGAGATCCCATATCCAGTCGCAAATTTGGGGCGCTATACCGTAACCACGCAATTTGATTAAAAGCCGTTTGTGAGGTACGGTGTCTAAAGGCTTCTGGAAATCAAGGAATACGGAATCAATTTGCGAACCCTTGTTTACAGCACACATCACTTCGTGTGAATAAAGAGCTAGTTGTGTTTCGCATGAACGATATTTTCTAAATCCATGTTGACCTTTGGCCAATAGATCATTCTGTTCGAGATAATTCATAATATTTGAATACAGGATATGTTCCTAAACCCTGCTGCAAATTGACGTCAGTGAAATAGGCCTGTAGTTTAGTGGGTTACTCCTACTGCCTTTTTTGAACATAGGTGTCACCTGGGCAACTTTCCAATCTTTGTACAGATCCTTCTATGAGAGAGCGGTTGTATATGACTGTTAAGTAAGGAGCTATCGCTTCAGCATAAACAGAAATCTAATGGGTATACAATCCGGACCAGAAGACTTGTTAAGTGATTTTAGTTGCTTCACTACTCCGAAGATATCTACTTCTACGTTACTCATTACGGCCTCTGTTCGTAATTTGAAATCTGGGATATTGATTTCGTCTTCTTTGGTGAATGAGTCTCTAAAAGCTAAGTTTAGTAACTCTGCTTTAGTAGCGCTGTCATCGGCAGGATCGCTATTACTATCACGTAGTGAGGGTATTGTTTGTGTTTTTCCCCTAAAATATTTGAGATATGACCAAAATCTCTTAGGGTCTCAGTCAAATTTCGAGAAAGAGTTTCGTTGTGATAAGTATTGTAGGCATCTCTCATTGAAGTCCTCGCTAAATTTCGAGCTTCTGTGTAGGATAGCCAATCCTGGGGATTTTGTGTTCGTTAAAATTTAGTATGCATTTCTGTTACTTTTGCAGCAGTGTCCTGATCTGTTTTGTGTACTAAGGAGGATCACCTCCTTTTTTTATTAATTTATTTGGTATAAAACTGTCAATTGCTGTCGATACCACTTCTTTGAATTTGAGCCACATCTGGTCTACACCTACATTTAGTGTTAGAAACGAGTGGAAGCTATCTTTCAAGAAGCAATGTATTTTATTTCTATCTGCTTTCCGGAACAAATATACGTTTCGTTTATTTTTGGTAGCTTTTGGACTTTCGATATTCAATCTCGCTACGACAGCTCTGTGTTCACTAATACCAGTATCCGTTTTGATGCTCGTCATGAGCTCAGGATTGTTCTCACATCCATTCACAATTCTAGATGGCTCATGAACTAATTGTTCGAAGTAATTCTCAGAGAATGTTTGTTTGTAGAGTCTATGGGACTTAACTACGGGGTCATCAGTCCCTAAACTTACAAACTACTTATGAACTACTTTCAACTAAGGACGGCACAAATATCCATTCCCGAGGGGGGATTCGAACCCCCGACCGTAGTGGCCGTGCAGACCGTGACTGGAGCGCCTCAGTCCCCTCGGCCACCGCGGCCGGCATCAGAGAATGCGTTAAGTACAATTTCACACGATGTTTTATGCGTACCTCCTGATTTGAAAATATAATTTCGCCAACAGATTGAGGGTAAATTAAAATCTCCGCCAAAGATCTATAAAGAATGTTGAAAATCAGTATAAAATCAGGAGCGCAATAAAATTGTTCTTTCTCCCTATAAACAAAAATTGGCATTATCGTTATTACTCGTTTAAATAAGTGACAAAGAAGACGACTCTCGTGTCGCTACGCGCGTCGTCAACACGTCCCCTGCAGCCGCTGCCCTGCCTCTGCCTCTACACACCACCGACTGCTGCAGCAGAGCACCGGTGCTTTCCCGCTGCTCGCCAAGCACCCGAGTTGGAGAGGCCTGAGGTAGTGGAACCTGGCGCAGCTGATGTGCGTAATCACGCAGATGGAGTCGTGTACGCGGAGAGTCTGTTTACCTTGCGGCAGGAGGCTGCAGGAAACGTAATGGTGGACGCCAAGGCTGGCAGGCGTAAACAGCTGCTGCCAATCAGTAGACCAGTGGCGGCTGTGCTTCAGGTCACTAGGGCTCCACTTCTTTCAGTGCCGATCTCATCTTCTACATCTACATCTACATAGATACTCTGCAATTCACATTCAAGTGCCTGGCAGAGGTTCATTAACCACTTTCATAACTTTTCTATACCGTTCCATTCTCTAATAGCGCGCGGGAAGAAAGAACACCTACAACGTTCCGTTTTCGACCTGATTTCTCTTATTTTATTGGGATGGTCATGTCTCACTAAGTAGGTGGGTGCTAGCAAAATATTTTCACATTCAGAACTAAAAGTCGGTTATTGAAACTTCGCAAACAGATCACGCCGCAATGTATAACGTCTTTCTTTTAATGATTTCCACCCCAATTCTTGCAACATTTCCGTGACGCTCCCCCCCCCCCCGTAATGTGATAAAACAAAACGATCTGCCCTTCTATGAACCTTCTCAATGTCTTCCGTCAGTCCCACCTGGTGATGGTCCCGCAAGGGGCAACAGTACTCCAGGAGAGGACGCACAAGTGTGATGTAGGCAGTCTCTTTGGTGGAGCTGGTGCATCTTCGAAGCGTTCTGCCAATGAAACGTAACCTTTGGTTTGCCTTCCCCACAATATTTTCTGTGTGTTCTCTCCAGTCAAAGTTGTTCGTAATTGTAACTCCTAGGTATTTGGTAGAATTTGCGACCTTAAGGTTTGACTGATTTATCGAGTAATTAAAGTTCAGCGGATTTCTTTTAGTGGTCATGTGTATTACTTCACACTTTTCTTTATTTAGTGTCAATTGCCAATTTTCGCACCACGCAGAAATTTTGTCTAAATCGCTTTGCAGTTGATTTTGATCCTCAATTGACTTCACTAACCGATAAACGACAGCATCATCCGCGAACAGTCTAAGGGAGCTATTCAGATTGTCTCCTAAATCGTTTATAAACACGAGGAAGAGTAGGGGACCTATAACGCTTCCCTGTGGAACGCCAGATATCACTTCTGTTTTACTCGATGACTTACCGTCAATTACAACGAACTGTGTTCTTTCTGTTAGGAAATCGTGAATCTAATCGCTCAATTGGGGAGATATTCCATAAGCACGCAATTTCATAAGAAGCCGCTTGTGGGGTACAGTGTCAAAAGCCTTCCTGAAATCCAGAAATATGGAATCGATTTGAGATCCCTTGTCGATGGCACTTAACACTTCATGTGAATAAAGGGCAAGCTGTGTTTCGCAAGAGTGATACTTTCTGAATCCTTGTTGACTACTAGTTAATAGGTCGTTCTCTTCGAGGTAGTTCATAATATTCGAACAAAGTATATGTTCCAAAATCCTACTGCAAATCGACGTCAATGAGATATGCCTGCAATTTTGGGGATCACTCCTATTGCCTTTCTTGAATATTGGAGTAACTTGGGCAACTTTCCAGTCTTTGGGTACGGATCTTTCGCTGAGTGATCGGTTGTAAATTATAGCTAAGTACGGAGCTATTGCATAAGCATACTCTGAGAGGAATCTAGTTGGTATACAATCTGGCCCGGAAGATTTATTTTTGTTTAGTGACTTAAGTTGTTTTACTACTCCAGGAACATCTACTTCTAAGTTTCGCATGCTGGCAGCTGTTCTTGGACTGAATACTCGAGTGTTCACTTCGTCTTTATTGGCGAAAGAATTTCGGAAAGCTGTGCTTAGTAATTCTGCCTTAGCAGTACTGTCATCGGTAGTATTACCATTGCTATCGAGTAGTGAAGGTATTGTTAGTGTTTTGCCACTAGTGTACTTCACATATGACCAGAATTTCTTTGGATTTTCTGCAAGATTACGAGACAGGATTTCGTTGTGGTAACTACTATAGGCTTCTCGCATTAAAGACCGCGCTAGGTTGCGAGTTTCAGTAAAATATTGCCAGTCTTGTGGATTCTGTGTCTTTTTAAATCTTGCATGCGTTTTTCTTTGGTTCTGCAACAGTGATCTGACCTGTTTTGTGTACCACGGGGGGTCAGCCCCCTCTTTTATTCATTTATTTGGTATAAATCTCTCTATTGCTACTGATATTATGTCTTTGAAAGTAAGCCACAACTGATCTACGCTCGCATGTTTAGTTTTGAAAGACTGGAGACTATCACTCAGGAAAGGGTGAAGCGAATTTTTATCTGCTTTATTGAATAGATACATTTTTCGTTTATTTTTGGTGAATTTGGGCATTTCGACATTCAGTCTCGCTACTACAACTCGATGTTCGCTAATCCCTGTATCTGTTTTGATGCTCTTTACTAGCTCAGGATTATTTGTTGCTAGGAGATCAAGGGTATTTTCGCAACCACTTATTATTCTAGTGGGTTCATGAACTAACTGTTCGAAGTAGTTTTCAGAAAAAGCATTCAGAACTAGTTCGGACGATGTTTAATATTTGCCTCCGGTTTTGAATACGTAATTATGCCAACATATCGAGGGTAAATTAAAGTCGCCACCGATTATAACAGTATTCTTCGGATACCTGTTTGAAATGTGATTCAAGCTTTCTTTGAATATTTCGGCAACCGCATCGTCTGAGTCAGGGGGCCGATAAAAAGATCCAATTATTAATTTATTCCGGTTGTCAGGAATAACCTCTACCCAGACCAACTCACAAGAAGTATCTGTCTCAATTTCGCTGCAGGACAAAACGTTAGTAACAGCAATAAACGCTCCACCCCCTATTTTATTTATTCTATCCTTTCTGAAGACCATTTGGCCCTTTGAAAAAATTTCGGCCGAACTTATCTCAGGCGTCAGCCAGCTTTCAGAACCTATAACGATTTGTGCCTCAGTACTTTCTATCAGTGCTTGGAGCTCTGGAACTTTCCCAATACAGCTACGACAATTTACAACTGTTATACCAATGTTTTCTAGATTTGCTTTCTTCCTGTGTCTGACCTGCCCCCTTTGAAACTGAAACCCATTTTGTGTATTCCCGAGGCCCTCTAACCTAAAAAACCGCCCAGTCCACGCCACACAGCCCCCGCTACCCGTGTAGCCGCTTCCTGAGTATAGTGGACTCCTGTCCTATTTAGCGGAACCCGAAAACCCACCACCCTTTGACGCAAGTCGAGGAATCTGCAGCCCACACGGTCGCAGAACCGTCTGAGCCTCTGATTCAGACCCTCCACTCGGCTCTTAACCAAAGGTCCGCAGTCAGTCCTGTCGACAATGCTGCAGATGGTGAGCTCCGCTTTCATCTTGCAAGCAAGACTGGCAGTCTTTACCACTTCTGATTGCCGCTCGAAACCAGAGAGGATCTCTTCCGATCCAAAGCGACACACATCATTGGTCCCGACATGAGCCACCACCTGCAGCTTGCTGCACCCTGTGCTTTTCATGGCATCCGGAAGGACCCGTTCCACATCTGGAATGCCTACACCCGGTATGCACACGGAGTGCACATTGGATTTCTTCCCATCCCTAGCAGCCATTTTCCTAAGGGGCTCCATCACCCGCCTAACGTTGGAGCTCCCAACTACCAACAAACCCACCCTCTGTGAGTGCCCGGATCTTGAAGGCAGCGGGGCGAGTACAGGACAAGCGACACCATCTGCGTCAGGAACATCCTCTGACACAGACAGCGCCTCGAATCTGTTGGCAAGACTAACCGGGGAGGCCTCCACTTCGCTCCCCCGGGAAGTCTTACGCCGCCTGACACGCGCTGAGGAGACCTCCCAATCCACCACGGATTGGGGGCTACCTCCTCGCGGGCAGTGAGCGGGCTGGCCACAGCCGCAGGCCGATCGGAGGGCACAACAGACGCACAGGGCGTCTGCTGCACCCCCGCGAGCGGCCCACAACAGCGGCGCCCACCCACCGCAGTCTCAAGCGTTGCCAGCGAAGCCAACGCCGCCTGAAGCTGCGAGCGAAGAGTCACCAACTCTGCCTCCATCCGTTCGCAGCATCTACATCTACATCTACATACATACTCCGCAATTCACCGTAAGGTGCGTGGCGGAGGGTACACCGTACCACTACTAGGCATTTCCTTTCCTATTCCACTCCCAAATTGAACGAGGAAAAAAAGAATGCCTATATGCCTCCGTACGAGCCCTAATTTCTCTTATCTTGTCTTTGTGATCTTTACGCGAAATGTAAGTAGGCGGCAGCAAGATCGTACTACACTCAGCTTCAAATTCCGGCCCTCTAAATTTACTTAACAGAAATTCACAAAAATAACGTCGTCTTTCTTCCAGCGATCCCCAATTGAGTTGCCGGAGCATTTCCGAGACACTCGCGCATTGGTCGAACCTACCGGTAACAAATCTAGCTGCTCGCCTCTGAACCGCCTCTATGTCTTCCTTCAAACCGATCTGCTGCGGGTCCCAAATACTTGAGCAATACTCAAGACGTGGTCGTACAAGCGTTTTATACGCGGTCTCCTTTACAGGTGAAGTACATCTTCCCAAAATTCTCCCAATAAACCGAAGTAACAGTTCCTAGCAATTCTAAAGCAAGGCGCTAGCTTCAAAGTGGCGCCGCTCCCCCCCCCCCCACCCCCCACCCAACGGCGCGTCGATGTTACGCCCCCCCGCCCCTTTAGATATATTTTTGTTACAATATATGCAGAATGTCTTACCTCGGCTTGTTTGCGCTTAATTCGAGCTAAGGCGTAGTCCTACCGAGCTTCGTTATTTCACAATTCTCATCCAAGCTGAGTAATTTTGTTTTTAAAAAGATACAGAACGTTGTTCATTTTTCTTTGATAATAAACAACAAGAACATTTGAATGCTCACATGAACACTAAAACACAGTAACTGATTACACTGTTAAGTTACTCTAAGAAAATGGATCTGTTACGATGAAGAGACAAGCTACTTTCGGGTCACGTGACACTGTAAGCATGAACCTCTCCTAAACCTACGCATGCGCAAAGGCTGCTATTCCCCACATCTTTTGAAACAATTAAATATTTATTACAATGAAGAGTATAAATGTCATTTACCCTCAAAATCGCGACAGATTTGCAAAAACGTCCAAAGTATATGTCGCAAGTAACAATACAAAAATCATCGTTCCCGTATCTGCTTAAAATAAGATTGCGTTTCGTTTAAAAAATTGCTTGCAGTCGGTCTCGAAGCCAGTACCTTCGACAGTACATAGCGATGCCGCTAACCACACGGCTATTCTTACTAGGTGGCGAGTAGTGACTACATTATTAGTCATGATCAAATCTTCCGAAGGTTTTTACAGTTGATAAACCTTTAATTTATACTTACAAAATCAAATGTTCAAATGTTTGTAAAGTCTATGGGACTTAACTATGGGGTCATCAGTCCCTAAACTTACAAACTACTTATGAACTACTTACGAACTAGGACGGCACAAATATCCATGCCCGAGGGGGGATTCGAACCCCCGACCGTAGTGGCCGTGCAGACCGTGACTGGAGCGCCTCAGTCTCCTCGGCCACTTATACTTACAAGATATTTTACCAGATACGACGTGTTTTTGATGAATCTTCAATGCGCCAAAACATATATGAAGGGCGGATGTTGTCTTTATGGAGAATTTTCACACGCGCAAGGGGAGGTGCGCAGTAGCTTCTCTGTCTTGCTTAGGGATCATTCGTGCGTAACCACAAGGGCACGAGAAGCGGAGCTGGTGTCTCTAACAGCTCCAACGCCAATGTCAAAACCGTCTGTGGTTAAAACCGTCTATGGTTAAAACCGGCGTTTCCCCTCGCCCCTCCCTGCCGCAGGAGCGCCCACATGCTGCCTCCAGGGGGTTCAGAAGAAAAATTGAACCTTGGCCGCGCATGCGCATTGCAACGCTGCGGCCACTGCCCCGTATATTAATCGGCCGCGCTGCTACTCGTATATGTGCTGTCTCTGTGACGTAAAACGCTTCTCAAGCGATAAAAAAATTTTGAGTGTACATGGAGTAGAATGGGGTAAGTCTGCGCAGCGGGTAAGAGTGCGCAACACATGTATCTCAGTTTTAAAGATCCAATAGTTGGCTGCTCTGCAGGGCACGAAGCAGCCTATGTGGCTGACTCTTTGTTGTCATAGTTTCGTTGTTGTCGTAGTGCTAACGGCTGTACAATGCGGTAAGAAATGTTTTACATTACGTTAATATACAATTTTATCTTGCGAAAATAAGCTCTACCTAAGACAATAATGAGCTCCCGACGTCGCGGTCGAGTAGCCGAGCGGTCGAAGGCGCCTCGCTGCGGAGCGCGCGGTTGCTCGCCATCGGAGGTTCGAGTCCTCCCTGGGTGTGTGTCTTGTCCTTAGGTTAGTTTACCCTAGTTTAAGTAGTTTGTAACCTACGGACTGACGACCACGCAGTTTGGTCCGATATAATAGATGTACAAACATTTGAAACATTTTGAGCTCCCGATGTTTAACTTTATAAGTCAACTACGATTTATTTTCAGTAACATAGAATCTCGTGCAAAGCGTTTCCATGTGCAGACAAAAGCTGCAGTCCCGTATTGCGGGGCAAGCTTACGCGTTTTGAGTAGGGTAAAACTGCGCAGTGCGTAATCTCACCACATCGGATATAATTATTACTTTTTCGTTGTTGTGAAGCTAGAAACGTTTATGAACACTCAGGTCCATATTGTACTTTGATAGTAGTCTTAAAAGAGATATTTTATTTTATTGTAGCGTCTACAAAAGAAAAACTGAACGAAAGGCATGCACTCCAGAGATGCTGGAAGCTGCTAAAGAAGGTCTGAAAAACGGAAAGTCTAAACGACAATCAGCGTGGAAGCGTAGAATAAGTGATTATGATCAAGCAAACAAAAAGAAATTAAAACAAAACTTAAATACGTTTACGGAAAATCCACGTACTTTTCACTGTCGCGGCTGTACTGACAATTAGAATAATCCGCCAACGGATGGTTGGATTCTGTGTCTAAAATGCGAGGAGTGGTGGCATGAATGCTGTTCTTGTTATGGAGGTACTGGGCACTTCAGGAATATTATCCTTCAGGTTCTGTTTCATAATCTCCACAATTGTTCAATTAAGCATAGTTTGCACAAAAACTCATTATTTTATGCCCAGAAACATGGGGCATTATATTCATGTATACGATGAATTAAATAAAGAAAAAGGATTGAGTGACATTTATGTTTTTATCGTTTTAATAACAACGCGCCTCGGTGGAGTAGCCGAGAGGTCTAAGGCGCCTCTCTGCGGAGCGCGCGGTTGCTCGCCGTCGGAGGTTCGAGTCCTCCCTGGGGAATGTGTGTGTGTGTTGTCCTTAGGTTAGTTTACCTTAGTTTAAGTAGTTTGTAAGCTATGGACTGATGATCACGCAGTTTGGTCCGATAGATTTACAAACATTTCTACATTTTCAATAACAACGCGCAAAATTACCTTACTGGAAACGCACTCTTACCCCACGGTTGCCTCTCTGCGCATTTGCATTACTTGCTTATTAAATGCGAAATACAGTTTAGATTATACATCTGACTTTTGGACTCTGTTATATAACAGGAAAAAGTCAGATGAATTGCCAGTTAAAATATGATTGTAATTCGTGAAGTCTTCTCCATTACGTGCCTAATTAAACCTTATGTGCGCAATGTTGCCCCACTTTACTCTATAAAACTATCTGATAGAAGAACTAAACCAAGAGTGACAGCCGGCCGCAGTGGCCGAGCGGTCTGCGGCGCGCCAGTCACAGTCTGCACGGCCGCTACGGTCGGAGGTTCGAATCCCAGCTCGGGCATGGATGTTTGTCCCGTCTTTAGTGTAAGGTAGTTCATAAGTAGTTTGTAAGTTTAGGGACTGATGACCCCGTAGTTAAGTCCCATAGACTATACAAACATTTGAACATTTTGACCCAGAATCAGCCTATGGCAGTTCCATCTTGATGGCAGACGTGGGTTGTGAATGCAGTGGAATCAAGTGAGACGATAGGTTTTCAACATAGCCGCAGAATACGCCGCGCTGAACGTGTGGTCTTTGATTTTGAACAGTAGTCGGGACTCTGAATTATTTTTTTTAGGACAAAAAAAAATTAAGTCCCTTAAGCTTAACAAACATTTGAACATTTAGAACAAGAGTGATAGTTTGAAAAGAGTGTTTATTTAATTTATTTGTTTACTTTTTTTTCACGACTAGTTTTTTTCCGGGGGTTCACTGAACCAGTGAACACATAGGACGCGCGGCCACTGCAAATAAATGTTTGTAAATGTATCGAACAACACTGCGTGGTGATTAGTCCGTAGCTTACAAACTACTTAAACTGAGGTAAACTAACCTAAGGACAACACATACACCCAGGCCCCAGGGAGGACTCGAACCTCCGACGGCGAGGAACCGCGCGCTCCGTAGCGAGGCGCCTTAGACTTTTTTATTTATTTATTTTTTATTTTTGAGGTCGATCTATGTTATGCGGTCGTTCAAATGTTTGTAGAGCGTATGGGACTTAAATGCGGGGTCATCAGTCCCTAAACTTACAAACTACTTATGAACTAGCTAATACTAAGGACGGCACAAATATCCATGCCCGAGGGGGGATTCGAACCCCCGACCGTAGCGGCCGTGCAGACTGTGACTGGCGCGCCGCAGAGCGCTGGGCCACCGCGAAGGTCGTTCATGGTTGTTCGTTGAATGTTCGGCTCAGCTGTTTTATTACAGAAGGCATATAGCCCCCTGACCGGGCGCGCCGAGCCACGGCGCCCGGTAACCGCTCGGCTACTCCAGTTACTGATAACTGTAGCGAGATTAGGGAATTCTTCATTATTGATGACGAACAGTAAGCACTCACTGTATCAGCAAGAAGGAAAATGAGTTTATGCTTAGTGATTACACCTCGAAAGCGAAATTCATGATTCTACGTTGCTAGAAAATACGAGTGTTCGTGAGAGTCTGCCTGAGTTTTGCAAGGTATTTAATGAAATTTTTAAAGATGGTTTAGAGCTGGAACCACCAAGTGAAACAGTAATTGGTACATCGTGCTTAGCCGCGGTGGAGTAGCCGAGCCGTCTAATGCGCCTCGCTGCGGAGCGCGCGGTTGCTCGCCGTCGGAGGTTCGAGTCCTCCCTAGGGCGCATATATATATATATATATATATATATATGTGTGTGTGTGTGTGTGTGTGTGTGTGTGTGTTTGAGGTGTCCTTAGGTTAGTTTACCTTAATTTAAGTAGTTTGTAAGCTACGGACTGATGACCACACAGTTTGGTCCGATAGATTTACAAACAACAAGCATTGTGCTTAGATAGCTTTAAACAGGCAGGGCCAACATTTCCGCCCAGGCCGGGACCGTGTGTCGCTAGTGTCGGCAACGGAGCGAGAGAGATAGCTGCGGCAAGAGTGAGACCGCACAGCACTGCTCTGCGCTGGACTGTCCCGCGTTCAGATCTAACGTAAACGAAGTAACAGAGGAAGCGCAGCTCTGTAATGGGGTCCAAGAACGGTAAAAGAAGCAAACCATTTACTGTTTACGTAACAATTAGTGTTTGTATGGCAGAAGCTTTAGAAAAATCCAAAACACGAATCGAAGAAAAACGTAGCGATTTTGTGACCCAAATTTGATTCTGTTAGTATTTTACATGCACACTCGTCATATATACAGTAGGCTTCTGAAAGATATGTGTTTCTTAAATAAACTAGTATCATAAATATGCTATTTTAAAAATAATTTTATCTATTTACAAGTAAATATTTTTTGTTAAAACACAAACAAAAACCAAAAAAAATATTGTTTTAGGTGCATTATGCTTCCAATATGAAACGTGACATCAGTTTAAGATAGCTGGTTAGCTCGTTAACTGCCTGGCGTTCCACAAGGAGACTGCCTGCCGCTTAAACTGAACTTTATGCGTCAGCGGCAAGCGCTCGCGCTCGCTAGTTTAGAGCAGCAGTCAGCAGTCGCGTTGCCGCTGCCAATAAGAAAGAGCGTTACAATTGTACAATGTCAACTATTCGAAGCGGTGTACGTACAAGATTTTGACGATCAAAATATTATACTTCCTATCAGTACCTTAACCCTACACTACAAGGTGTTGCCGTTTGACAACGCAAATTTTTGTTACTTTCTCAGACATACTTCTTGTTGACAGATGGCGTACCATGCATATCTTATACATTGGAGTTTGTTATAAGTATTTTGTTTATCGTTTTCTCCACAGAAGGCAGCGCAGTAGTGAATTGAGGAGAATTGCAACAAAAAGCTCTCCAGCGGGTTTTACTCATTGTTGAGCATTAATGTAATTACAAACTGCCGGCCGCGGTGGCCGAGGGTACTGAGGCGCGCCAGTCACGTTCTGCACGTCCACTACGGTCGGGGGTTCGTATCCCCCCTCGGGCATGGATATTTGTGCCGTCATTAGGATAAGCTAGTTGATAAGTAGTTTGTAAGTTTAGGGACTGATGACCCCGTTCCCATAAGCTCTACGAACATTTGAACATTTGAATTACAAACTGATACGACTTCTTTCAAGTAAACGAATTTTATCATGTTATAGACATGTAAACGGAGTAGAAAACATGTTAGATAGCAATATTTTCATGAAGAGTGATTTATGTCTAAATGCATGATGTTGACAATGGCAACAGGCAAATAATGAATTTCACATTGTTAAATGAGTTATAAATTTTTTTCAATATTTTCCCCTGCATAGATGAACATTTCCTACCATATATGAGGTACGTCGACAAAGTAAGTTCCGTTTGGTTATATAAAACAAACGTGTACAGATACAGGAAAAATATTTATTGTACAAAAATATACAACTATTAAACTACTTTTCTACATAGCTTCCGAAATTTTCTAGGGATTTGTCCTAGCGTGGCAGAAGTCTGTGTATGCCTTCTTCGTAGAAGGTTGCTGCCTGTGTATTCAACCATGTGGTAACATGTTGTTTCAGCTCGTCATCATCGCTGAAGTGTTGACCACCATGGACAGGTTTTAGGTGTAAGAAGAAAGTCGCTAGGAGATAGACTGTACGGAAGATGATCAAACACGTCCCAGTGAAATTCGCGTAAGAGTTGTTTGGTCACATTTGCCTTGTGAGGTCGGGCGGCAACTTGAAGGGAAGAAGAAGACTCCTTTCATCTCTTCTTACACCTAAAATCTGTCCTTGGTGGTCAAAACTTCAACGATGATGAGCTGAAACAACATGTTTACCACATGGTCGAATACACGGGCGGCAACCTTCTATGAAGAAGGCACACAAAAACTTGTCCCACGCTATGACAGGTGCCTACAAAATTTCAGAAGTTATGTAGGAAAGTAGTTGAACAGTTGTAGATTTTTATACAATAAATATTTTTTCTGTACCTGTTCACATTTGGTTTATATAACCAAACGGAACTTACTTTCTGGGCATACCTAAATAAAAATTCATGCAATGCAATATTTGTCGTTTGACAGCGTTCATCCAAATTACCGTCAATGGGTTCTGAAAGAGCACCACCTTTCTGTTCACCGTCAAACAAATCTTACTGGCCTGCATAACTCGACTCCTGATTGGCTGCTCTAACCTAGCGAGCCTGACTGTAGCGTCCTTCCTGTTGCTACTCGCCACTCTGCCCCACGCACAGTGCGTGGGGCAGGGGCGGTGTTTGGCCAGGCCTGGCTTTAAAGAAATAGAAACAGGTGTATTGGCAGAGACTAAGCTTAGGAAGGACCCAGTCGACAAAGTACAATTGTTAATTAAAGTGGAAATTAATGGTACAACTGTGGATTGTCTTGTTGATTCTGACAGCGATGTATGTCACGTTTCTCTATCTTTCTTTCAACATGTGGTATATTATGATACTATTGTATTTCCAGTTAGTAGTAATTAAAGAAGACGAAAACGTGATTGTGATGGGGGACTGGAACTCGGTAGTAGGAAAAGGAAGAGAAGGAAATGTTGTAGGTGAATATGGACTGGGGAGAAGAAATGAAAGAGGAGATCATTGGTAGAATTTCGTGCAGAGCACAATTTAATGATCACCAACACATGGTTTATTCACCATGAAAGAAGGCTGTATACGTAGAAGAGTCCAGGAGACACTGGACGGTACCAGATTGACTTTATAATGGTAACGAATAGATTTAGGAACCAGGTTTTAAGCTGTAAGACATACCCAGGGGCAGATATAGACTCTGACCATAAATTACTGGCAATGAACTACAGATTAAAACTTGTGAGACTGCAAAAAGGTAGAAAAGTTAGGAGATGGAACCTGCACAAACTGAAGGAACCAGAGGTGGTTGAGGGTTTCACAGGGAGAATAAGGCAAGGATTGTCTGAGATGGGGGAAAGCAATACAGTAGAAGAACAGTGCGTAGCTCTGAGAGACAGAGTAGTAAAAGCAGCAGAGGATCATATAGGGAGAAGGACAAGGCCTAATAGAAAGACCTGGATAACACAGGATATGCTGGACTTAATTGATGAGAGGAGAAAATATAAAAATGCATCAAGTGAAGCAGGCTAAAGGGTGTACAGACGTCTGAAAAATGAGGTTCACAGGAAATGCAGACTGGCTAAGCATGAGTGGCTAGAGGACAAATGCAGAACCGTAGAAGAATATATAAATAGGGGAAAGATAGATACCGCCTACAGGAAAATAAAAGACATATTTGGATACAAGGAAAGCAGCTGTATGAATATCAAGAACTAAGATGGTACACCAGTACTAAGCAGAGAGGGGAAAGCTGAAAGGTGGAATAAATATATAGAGGTCCTATATAAAGGAAACAAACTTGAAGGCAGTAATCTAGAAATGGAAGGCAAAGTGGAGGAAGATGAGACAGGAGATATGATACTGCGAGAAGAATTTGACAGAGCGCTGAAGGATTTGAGTTGTAACAAGGCCCCTGGAGTAGATGATATTCCGTCTGAACTGCTGATAGCGTTAGGAGAGCCAGTCATGAAAACATTGTGCCACCTGGTATGCAAGATGTATGAGGCAGGGGAAATGTCCTCCGATGTCAAGAAGAATATGGTGATTCTAATTCCAAAGAAACAAGTGCAGACAAGTGTGAAAATTACAGAACTATCAGTTTAATAACTCATTGTTGCAAAATACTAACACGAATTATTTACAGACGAATGGAAAAACTTGTAGAATCCGACCTTGAGGAAGATCAGTTTGGATTTAGGAGAAATGTAGGAAAATGGGAGGCAATATTCACATTACGACTTATATTAGAAGATAGGCTAAGGAAAGGCAAACCTACCTTAATAGCATTTGTAGCTTTTGACAATGTCGACTGGAATATACTCCTTCAAATTCTGAAGGTAGCAGGGGTAAAATATAGGGAGCGAAGAGTTATAAAAAACCTATACAAAAATCAGACAGCGGTTATTAGAGTCGAAGGGCAAGAAAGGGACACAGAGGTTGGGAAGGGAGTAAGACAGGGTTGTAGCCTTTCATTGTTCAATCTTTACATTGAACAAGCAGTGAAAGAATGCAGGGAGAAATTTGGAGAGGGAATTAAAGTTAAAGGAAAACAAATAAGAACTTTGCGGTTTGCCGATGACTGTAATTTTGTCAGAGACTGCAAAAGACCTGGAAGAGCAATTGAATAGAATGGACAGTGTCTTGAAAAGAGGATATAAGATGAACATCAGCAAGAGTAAAGCATGGGTAATGGAATGTAATGTCATAAAATCAGGTGATGCTGAAGGAATTAGATTAGGTAATGAGATGATAAAAGTGGTAAATGAGTTTTGTTATTTGGGTAGCAAGATAACTTCTGATGGGTGAAGTAAAGAAGATATAAATGCAAAATGGCTATGGGAAGAAAAGTTTTTTCTGAAAATGCGAAATTTGTTAACATCCAATATTAGTTAAAATGTTAGGAAGTCCTTTCTGAAAACATTTGTCTGGAGTGTAGCACTTTATGGGAGCGAAACGTGGACAATAAGGAGTTCAGACAAAAATATGATAGAAGCTTTCGAAATATGGTGTTACAGATGAATGATGAAGATTAGATGGGTAGATCACGTAACTAATGAGGACCCCCAGGGGGCCTACAGCTCTTTTGCGGGTACATGTGTGGTGCGCATGGTTCCTCGAGCAATTGCGGCCTTCCTTCCTACTTCCCCAGGCTGCATCCCTCCCCCCCCCGGTTCCCTCCCCTCCCTCATCCCATTCCTCCCCACTACCCTTCTCCAACCCTGTCTCTAGGTGTATTATAGAAATGGAATACAAAGTGCAGGTAGAGGAGATAGGAGATATGATACTGCGAGAAGAATTTAACAGAGCGCTGAAGGATTTGAGTCGAAACAAGGCCCCTGAAGTAGATGATATTCTTTCTGAACTGCTGATATCGTTAGGCGAGCCAGTCATGAAGAAATTGCTTCACCTGGTATGCAAGATATATGAGAAAGGGGAAATACCCCCCGACGTCAAGAAGAATATGGTGATTCCAAATCCAAAGAAATCAAGTGCAGACAAATGTGAATATTACAGAACTATCAATTTAATAAGTCAGAGTTGCAAAATACTAACATGAATTATTTACAGATGAATGAATAACCTGTGGAATCCAACCTCGGGGAAGATCAGTTCGGTTTTAGGAAAAATGTAGGAACACGGGAGGCGACCTATCTTAGAAGATAGGCTAAGGAAAGGCAAACCTACGTTTTTAGCATTTGTAGATTTAGAGAAAGCTTTTTCGACAATGTTGACTGGAATAAACTCTTTCAAATTCTGAAGGTAGCAGGGGTAAAATATAGGAAGCGAAGAGTTATATTCAACTTATACAAAAACCAGACAGCGGTTATTAGAGTCGAAGGGTATGAAAGGGACGCAGATGTTGGGAAGGGAGTAAGACAGGGTTGCAGCCTTTCCCCAATGTTGTTCAATCTGTACATTGAGCAAGCAGTGAAGGAATGTAAGGAGAAATTTGGAGAAGGAATTAAAGTTCATGAAGAAGAAAAAACTTTGCAGTTTGCCGATAGTCATTCTGCCAGAGAACGCAAAGGATGTGGAAGAGCAATTGAATGGAATGGACAATGTCTTGAAAAGAGGATATAAGATGAACATCAACAAGAGTAAAACAAGGATAATGGAATGTGGCGTCAGAAAATCAGGCGATGCTGAAGGAATTAGATTAGGTAATGAGACAATAAAAAGTAGTAGATGAGTTTTGTTACTTAGGTAGCAACATAACTTCTGAGGGCCGAAGTAAAGAAGATATAAAATGCAGAATGGCTATGGGAAGAAAAGGATTTCATAAGAAGCGAAATTTGTTGACATCGAATATTAATTTAAATGTTAGGAAGTCCTTTCTGAAAGCATTAGTCTGGAGTGTAGCATTGTATGGGAGTGAAACGTTGGACGATGAATAGTTCAGACAGGAAGAGGATAGAGGCTTTTGAAATGTGGTGCTACAGAAGAATGATGAAAATTAGATGGGTAGATCACGTAACTAATGAGGAGGTGCTTAATCGAATTGGGGAGAAAAGGAGTTTCTGGCATATCCTGACTAAGAGAAGGGATAGGTTGGTGGGACACATTCTGAGGCATCAAGGAATCGTCAACTTAGCATTTAGAGCGAAGTGTGTGGGGTAAAAATTGTAAAGGGAGTCAGAGGGACGAATACAGTAAGCAGATTCAGAAGGATGTAGGTTGCCGAACTTATTGTCAGATGAAGAGATTTACACAGGACAGGGTAGCGTGGAGAGCTGCATCAAACCAGTCTCGAGGACTGAAGACCGCAACAACAACAACAACAGTGTTAATATAAAAACAGCAACTGGAATCGTAGTAAACCTATAAAAGCGAAGTAATTTTTGAATTAGTCATAACTATAATGGCATAATGTACGCACACATTTTTTTCAAAAAAATGTTCAAATGTTTGTAAAGCTTATGGGACTTAACTACGGGGTCATCAGTCCCTAAACTTACAAACTACTTATGAACTACTTACAAACTAGGACGGCACAAATATCCATGCCCGAGGGGGGATTCGAACCCCCGACCGTAGTGGCCGTGCAGACCGTGACTGGCGCGCCTCAGTCCCCTCGGCCACCGCGGCCGGCCACATGTTTTTGTTGATAACTTGTGCAGTAACATTATATTCGGTTCAGACTTCCTGGCGAAGTACGTCGGAAATCTGAACTGCAAGTAACAAGGACCGAGAGTTAAGCAAGGGTGGATACAGAAAACGCGTTGTATTTAAATGTCTCTGTGTGTGGGTTGTATTCCTGTTCCTTTTTTTCTTTTCGTTCTTTTTCTGTAATTTGAAAATTGTAGGAAGTGTTTTATGGTGATAATTAATTGTCTGGCTCTCTTTGCTCCTTTCCCGCACATGCAGGGTGGGCACTGTGTTAAACGCGGATGTGGCATATGTAAATATTTACAGGGTGGCCGGATGCCCTTCCTGCCGCCATTATGGCGATAATTAATCTTATCGATTAATTCTTGGTACCCGAGGTAGCGTCATATGTTTGAAAAATTAATTCTTGGTGCGAGGAGGTAATAAATAATTAATTTTGTTGTATGTATTTATGTAAATTCAGGGATTTAAAATTGACAATGAGTCAATCATTTTGGAAGGGTTAAGTTTCGATGAGCGAAGATACCGTTCTGTAACGTGTGCAGTGTAGTAAATTGGGGTTATTAATTATTGCTAGCACCAATGACCGCAGGGGAAGTAAAAACGGCAATCGCGTGTGTCACTATCAACGCAGTGACTGTACAGATCGTCCTTTCCGATAAAAAGCTTCCAGCTGTTGGTATTTTCTCTATCAGCAGGGTGTGTAAATTTTGTAGGCTCTTCTGTGGGCAAAACTTTTTATTACGGTCAAAGTCGCTTATGGGCATAATTGTTCACTTAAAGTCTGTCTGATAGGCTATAGTGAGCAATATAGCAGTGCTGCTTCACGTTAGAGTCGTAAATGCGTCAACTGCTGATGTGTGATACACTGTTCGTGTGCTTCGTCAAGTGGTTATAAAACGACAAAAAGTGCTAAGTGAAATTAGAAGCAAACCAACATGGTACGCACATTTCGTAGTGACTTTGATTCCATATTATATTTCTTATGTACAATTAGCGACATTTGAAAAAGAACTGAAAGAAATGTTGTCTACACTTCGTAGAGTAAAATATAGTTTTCATTTGTTGTTTTATGTTGTTATTAATGGGTAATTGTCTGCGTTATACTAACACATGTAAATTGAAGCGTAGAACGCATACGTCTTGCAATTGCTTTTTTTTTTTTTTTTTTCATTTTTCTTTTTTTATGGGACTCGACTACGGGGCCATCAGTCCCTAAACTTACAAACTACTTTGGACGTCACAAATATCCATGCTCGAGGGGGGATTCGAACCCCCGACCGAAGTGGCCGCGCGGACCGTGACTGGAGCGCCTCAGTCCCCTCGGCCACCGCGGCCGGCTTGCAACTGCTGACCTCGACATTGCTACACTGAATTTTATTAATTCTGTTATATTTTATTAATTATCCCGCGAGCATTCACGCGTGAGAATTTTGCTCACAGTAATTTTAAAACAATCGGCACTTTACCAATTTTAAATAGTCAAATGTGTGTGTTTTCTTATAAAGGCAACTAGAAATACTTATTTAGACATATTAAGTACATTACAAACTTTTCTTTGACTGTCAGAAAAATGTTACACACGCGATCGATCGCGTGACTTTTTAAAGGCGCGAGTTCTCGCGGGTTGTATACGGTTAACCATTTGTGTATGTTGAGTGGATGCTTAGTGCTGTTTTCCTTCTATTGTCACTGTGTGAAATTGAAGGAAAAGGGGAGTATTGTATGTGATGTTACACCAATTTAGCGCGCTTGTCTGAGAGCGGAGAACGTCAATAGTTGTGACGGAACATAACAGGCGCTCAGCCGCTGCGAGGAGGTAGCCTCGCCCGCTCGCATCGACGGGCGGCAATCGCAAGCGAGAACACGCTGGCGGACGTGACGTCATTTAACTGCCATTTTACCAGCCCAAAAAACGGCAGTGGCTTTATTTTTACGTAAGCAAATGAAAGAGGAGAACAGCGCGGTCCATGTGATGTGTTGATACCATTTATATTAATTTTATACCAAACTTTATTGTGGAAACTAATATTAATTCACTTGGAAAAAGCCAGTGGCTAAACCAATTGAAGTACAGTAACGAGCGAGGGCCTAAATGAAATATCTCATAGCGACGCACAGTTTGGTATAACCACATTATCTTCAACATTTATATTGCGCATAATAAGGCAATTTTTAAGGAAAAACAGTAATTATTTGTTAATAACAATTTATACAAGACAGATAGATAAACAGCGAGGCAATGATAAGTTGCAGGTGTCGTAAACACTCATTATGAACTGTACAAGCTTCCTAGGGTTTTGCTTGCGGACGGAGAAGTTAATACTGCTTCCTCCCACAAGTCCCCAAAAACCTCCACATCCTTGCGGATGCTGTTGCGTAGCAGTGTGCGTTTGTACCGCCCTACAGTACGCACGAGGTGCTGTAGTTGCTGTCCAAGACTTTATGGACAGCATAGAGTTCTGACTAACCTGTTGTCTTCTATAGTTGTGTCCCCAGCGCAGAAGACAGCACACAGGTCGTTGGTTCTTCTACAGCATACAAGTGAGGCTAAAGTTCTTTATGATGGAAGCATAATAAGCGACTCGCGAGATTTTTAATTGTCAGGAATGCCATTTATTAAATAAATAAAAAAATAGCAACTATTGTTAATATGCTACGGCCTATGCTGCCCATAGTTCATGTTGAGACCTCGACTGATATCACATTTACTCAAAAATCTTTACTCATGACCGGCGCTGTCCGGCGCGTATGGTGGTCAGCTCGAGACAAACTGCGGCGCGTTGCGAGAGGGCACCTGACGCTCTATTTCGCGCCAAAACAGGGCCGTCGCGCGCCTTCTGCAAAATCGCTCTTTTCTTGTTACAATAAGAGAAGGCACCTTAAACTTTTTAAACTGTCCAAATCTAGCCTGTCCTTGAGAGATATTTATAATAAATTCTCAGCTCTGAATAATTAATATTTACTTTATAATAAACAAAAGTAATTTCAAAAGAAATCACGTGACGTGAAATGCAGCAGCCAATGCGAGGAGAGCACCAGTAACATAGGCGGGCTTTCCCACGGGAACCAGCACCTACTGCGCCATATGCTACTGCTCCCCACCCCACATTTCAACATATGCTGCACTGCTGTCTTTCTTCCGCGTTTAAGACACGTACGATGTTAGCAAAGAAACGGCCAGCGGCCAGAAATATGAAGTGGCCACAGGCCAGGAATATCA
This sequence comes from Locusta migratoria, assembly GCA_026315105.1. Lineage (NCBI taxonomy): Eukaryota > Metazoa > Arthropoda > Insecta > Orthoptera > Acrididae > Locusta > Locusta migratoria. Next base: position 41,199,733 of record CM048755.1, on the reverse strand, counting down.
CAACTGTTTAGACTATATTATTTTTGGTTTATTTTTATATATTGTTAGCCAGCGGCGGTGGCCGTTTGTAGAGCTTATGAGACTTAACTATGGGGTCATCAGTCCCTAAACTTACAAACTACTTGTGAACTAACTAATACTAAGGACCGGACAAATATCTATGCCCGAGGGGGGGATTCGAACCCCCGACCGTAGTGGCCGTGCAGACCGTGACTGGCGCGCCTCAGTCCTCTAGGCCACCGCGGCCGGCAGTTGACATTAGCTGGCTAACAAAATTCTATTACATCATCAACAATAGACCCGATGAACACTCTCTGCGTCGTGGTCTGCCTCGACACACAAGGTGTATTGATTTCGCTCATTTAAAATGTAGATTCGAAATGTAACGTCATAAAGCATTTACAGGAAACATATTTCGGATATAAAAGTGTTTAAGTGTAGTGAAAATATCGGGAAGATGCGTTAGAGGAATGCCATGTGGGTGGAGCTCTCAGCCTGGGCAGTGTACGCCCCCTCCTGACCAACGGTTGGAGCGTGCCGAGAAAACCGGAGTGGGACGGCCGCTTCCGTCGGAGGTTCTAGTCCTACCTCGGGCGTGTGTGTGTTTTGTACTTAGTGTAAGTTAGTTTGTAAGTCTAGGGACCGATGACCTTAGCAGTTTGACCCCTTAGCTTTACAAACATTTTATTTTTATTTTTGAGGAGGAAGCTGCATCTCACATTACTACTCCGATACGCAAGTACAGACACACAGTGGAATTAAAGACAGTAGCTGTTAGCAGACATTGAATTACATCAATGAGAAAAGTTGAAAATTTGTGCTGGACAGGATTCGAACCCATGTCTTCCACTTACTCCGGATAGCTTAGTGGGCAGCACAACTATAGCTCGTACAAGAAGTCGCGGCTGATGTGTAGAAACGCATTCTCGAGTTGTGCGCAAGGCGAGTCCATTCAGTTGTTTGGGTGGGGCGGCCGACTCGGTTGCACGTCGCCTGCTAGGCCGCAAGATTCGTCTGTTAAGCCGGGCCGCGGTGGAGTAGCCGAGTGGTCTAAAGCGTCTCGCGCGGTTGCTCGCCGTGGAGGTTCGAGTCCTCCCTGGGGCATGGGTGTGTGTATTTGTCCGTAGGTTAGTTTACCTACGTTTAAGTAGTTTGTAAGCTACGGACTGATGACCACGCAGTTTGGTCCGATAGATCTACAAACAATTGAACATTTGATTTGTTAAGCCGTCAGTCAACTGCGCCCCGCGACCACTAGGCAACACGCAACTCAGGCGGCCGCCCCTCCAAGCAATGGAATGGACTCGCCCAACGCCCAAGTTGAGAAGGCAGGTGCGACGACCTTAGTCCACTAAGCTGTCCGGACACAGTCGTCGTCATAACCACACGGACTACACTAGCACGCCACAAATAGTCCACATCCTGCTAGTTGACCTCATTGCTCGCCGGTTACCACCTCATAGGAGCTGGAGTATGGTGTGGATCTGCACGCAAGGCTGTCTACGGCTTGATTATATACACAGGGGGTGGAAAAATAATATAATGCCCCAACATAGACACAATATTCATTTATTAGTAAACAGTTGGCACAGCACTGGCGCAAGGCACGTGCGAAACGTTCGGCAGCACGGGGCGGCAAATCTGCCGGCTCCCACTTTTTTTTTTTTTTTTTTTTTTTTTTTTTTTTAAACGGACAAACTTAACGTTCATGCCCAAGAGGGTATTCGATCCAAACCTCGGAGGGAGCGCTTGGGGAACTGTGCCATGGCGCCTCGACTACCTGCCGGCCGCCCCTGTTGTACCAGGGGAGGGAGGAGGACTGATTTCTTCCTCGCCACTGTGGCAGCGCCGTCGTGTTTACGCCGGAGGAACAGAGAGGGGGAAACAGTCTGGCGTACACGTCAGTCAAATTGTCTAGGTACCTTGCACGCCAGTATTCTTATGAGTGGAGCGCTGCCAGCCTGTTACGCGCCGTGCGTTTACGCATAACTAATTTTGAAGAACTCGAAATCTAATCTGGAAATTCAAATGCAATACTCGATACTGCAGTTACATATTAAACCTGAAGCAATTTTGCTAAGCCCTTCAATGGCAGTTTCCGAGTGTTTTATTCTTCCCGTATTATGGGGAAAAATGGGTGAACATTACTACAGTCAAACACCACCAATGGCTAGAAGTATTCCGAATGGCTAAATACGCTGCGAGTAATTACAAGGGATAAAGATATTGCTAGTAAGCCTGACATAAGTTGCGTTTCGACGTAATTTTGTAAATTTTAGCTATCCGGTTCTGAGTGATAGTCTGACGTTTTGGTTTTTGAGCCGTGAAACTCCTGTCTCCGCCTGCATGAACAACAATCAAACTCTGACCGGCACTTTTGTTTGACAATACTACTCGCCCACTATCACTTCGACTACATTTATTTACTGTATAATGCATGTTTCATCTAAGTAAACTACTGGTCGCTTTGATTCTGATGAACACCTGAGAAAGTATGGTCTTTTAGCAACAATGTGGAATGCCCTCTGTCCGCACAAAACAAAACGTTAATTTTGACACCTTCTAAAAAGAAACTCCATAGACAGAACATCGCATCTAAGGGTTTCCTTGCTATCTTTGAATCTCATTTCTATTTGACAAGTTTTCGCAAATTTCGTATACCTTTCTACTGATCGTAATGCCATAGAAATTGCTGCCTGATAATACATTTAACCATATAATCGGTCCCATACTTATTTTGAGCTTCTTGCGTCTTCTTCTTGGGCACTAGTTTAACCGTAGCCTCGCTGTACCTCGTCACGTGACCTAGTTCCTGGCACTGTCGCGTCACCACTTCGCCTTTCCAGACAATAGGTATTGTTGCGTTCTCTACAACGAAAACTGCAGAATTCGTTCGGTAGTTAGCCGAGGGAGTCAAGATTGGTCAGAAGCACTTTCATAGAGTTTCGTAAGAACAGAAGAATTGGTGAGTACGAATATCTTGCAACTTGCGATGTAATAGGTAAGTGCTTTTCATATAACGTACAATTAGTATTGCGCATGTACGTTACTCATAAGTTAGAACTATTTTTCTTATGATATGTTACTTAAAAAAATGGCAAGTCGGCAAATAAGCACCCGTCGTCCCAATAACTAGAATGAAAATAAAGCGAAGAAAAGTGAAGTGATACTGCGATGACTAATTTGTTACCCATTATTCCATAATCAGACACAACAGAACTAACACATGGAAATTACGACACATGTCGAGTGTCAGTTGTTTGCAATGAACAACGCAGTGCAGTGAGTTAATATATTTCGACTAGCATTAGCACCCGTTTATGCCCGGGTGTGTATTTATTGCATTATTATGTTACTCCATATCCTTATTCTTTCTCTCTCCATTGTCTTCCGCCCAACTCTTTGACCGTTTCACCTGCGTCTGTAGTGAAATTCGACCTGAAATTCAATTTCACGCGGCTCAGTTCTAATGACTTCATCTCCTGAACAGTGTATCCTACAGTAATATAATTTTCCGTTTACGTGCAGTGGAAAATTTTCTGCGAAGTGTGTTGCAAAAAAAGTTAGTAGTAAAGATGAAATAAATTAAAATCTGATGCGTGATGGTGAGGTTTTTCATACAACGCATTGTTTATGACGTCATATATCCTGAACTATGTTTTTTACTACGATATAATTGTGATGGTACATTCGGTGTTGTATGTTCATACAGTCTGCAAAATGTGACACGAATAGGTTTTGTAGTGAAGATGTCTTAATTAAAACCTCTTCCATGGTGGGGTGGTTTCCGAAGAACCTAGTTTCCTATGGCTTCATATCTTCTTAACTACCATGATATAATTTTGGAGCTAAATTCAGTGATATATGTGGATAATGTTAGCAAATTATAAATAAGTAATAAATTAAAAAGTCACGCCTGATGCTGTGGTTCCACTGAACGCTAATGTAAACAGATGGTAATTTTCGACGCCTGTAAGTTACTATCATGACGTATCTCTTGAACTAAGAGCCGCACAATGGTATGATTGCCTATGTTCATTGTGCCCTATATGTAGATACTACCTGCAGAGTGTGTTGCAAACAGAATTAACAGTTAAAAAGTAATAAATTAAAACGTCGTAGCACTTACCTAAGTTTAATCGAATCAATAGCTAAAATGTGGTAAGAGAAAAACATTTTTCTTTTAATCATTTTTTGGGGGATGTCGGCTAGAATAAGTTGTATAAAGGCTTGAAACTGCATGCGATGTTTTTTGGACGTAGCTTTTATCATTTTCTAGTGATGGATGCACAAATTTGAATATTTGAGTGCATAATGTACAAATGTTTGTTACGGGACTTAACTGTGGGGATATCAGTCCCTAAACTTACAAACTACTTATGAACTAACTTATACTAAAGACAACACAAACATCCATGCCCGATGGAGGATTCGACATCTGCCGGGGAACGGCCTCGCTTGTCGGAGCATAGATCCTCAATGCGCTCGGCCACTCCGGCGCGGCTATTTGAGTGCCGTCGGCTTCAAGACAAACTCACAGTTTCTATGTAGTCTTGTCTTAACGTTTTCAGCTTTACATAAAATTACACCTCTTAATGAGTAGAATATGACAGCATTTATTATTTTCGGAATCGGTCGATAACTATGCGAAGTACTGAAAATCAAACTTTTCTTCGTCTTGGAAGCTGTTAGGTAGCACACACACATCCATTTTACAGTATATACAGATTTACTTTCTATTACGTTCTTGATTACGTAATTGTTAAGCAAAAAGTTATGAAAAATGAATAGAGCTTCATCCCACTTGCTTGCCGTTATGAGAATCTTCTCGTTATCTCTGTAGAATGTAGATGCTATTATAAATCGCCTCGTCTCTGCTGCGCGCTGCTTCTGAAATAGCGCGTTCAGAAGAATGTTATCAAAATTTACGAAATTGATCCTTAGTGAAGCATGAAGTCAGACCTCCCAGGGCTGCATTTTCCTGAAATGCTTCCTTCGCTGTTATAAGAGAAGTAAGAAAACGAAAATATCATTAGAAGGGTAGAGAAAAACGAAGTTTCACAGGGTGCACAAAAGCCCGACTAGAGAGAAGGATGTAAGTTTATTTTAATTTATTGTTAGATAATTTGGTTTGCAGAAATTAATTTTTTTTTCAGGTACAGACAATTAAGAATACTGCTTATTGGGGTGACAACTTCAAGCTCTCATTCTTCGTAAAGTATATGATTCAGAAAAACACAATTTTGCTACCAATCTATACATATTACAAAATGTGTCTGTGTGTTTGGTGGGGGGGAGGGAGGGGGATATCAGTCAAACTTGGTACACATTACACATGTCCCTCACTATCAGAAAACATAGTTCAGGAGTTAAGACGACATAAGGAATGAAATTCACTAAAACTGCCACCCACATCATGCGATAATGTTCCATAACTGCTCGTAAACTAATGGACCGATTTTAACAGAATTTTGTACACATTTTTGCCTTCAGGACACAATTCCTATGAGGATAAAAACCACCTACTACACGTATTTATTTTATTTATTTAACATGCCCCATTACATAGTAATACTACAATACATATGTCAGTAGACGTGAAGTAATAAACACTAAGCGCCACAAAAATGCCCATCATGCTGCGTGTGATAACAATTTTTTCATCCACCACTGCGAATGAAAACACTTAGCCAAACTTTATCTCATTGACAATCACAACGAAATTATGAAAGGGAAAAGGTTTATAGCTTACTACTTTTCCACTGTTCGTGCAGCCACGAAAGTGCAAATCGTAAGACTATAACTTGTTAGAACCTTAATATATTTTTTCAGCATTCGTCTGTGCGTGTATTTTTCTGCAAGAAAAAACAGGTTGAAGTCAAACGGAACTAACTAGTAGTTAGAGTAGAATTTTAAATTTAAGTTTTTGTACGGTATTAAAAAGCCTCCTTGCCACTTTCCTTCAGTTTTTTCTTTAAGAAATTGGCAAATCAGGGACGATGAAAGCCAAATGAACACTGACATCAACAGTTAGTTTCACGTAATCGTTCTTTACAGACTGGATCGAAACGTGTCCGACGGTAGAAAAAGACTGTCTGGCAGTGAATATAGAAAAAGACGGGCACTGAAGGATGATGACGATAAGAAGCAAAAGGATGCACTACAACGATATTTCAATCCAAAGAGAGAAAGACCTAGCAGCGGCGAGGGTGGAAAAATAGATCCTGAAAGTACAGAAGCTGGTGGAGCTACTGCAGCTACATCTTCAGGACATGATCAGAATGTTGACGAACACCGCATACAGTAGCAATGGGTCATCCACAACATGTTCAACAGACCTCTCCTGGACTCAAGACCTGCTTTGTGACGATAGCTCCGAGATTGAAACATCAGGCAGAACTGAAATAATTAGGCGACCTGATTCGGTACATACCGGAGGAACATCAGCCGAGGTACTCACCACCGGAGAAGAAACTGAAGGCGAGCCTAAACTGGAAGAGACAGTTGACTCAGATCCCGGAAGATGGCCGGAAATAATTACCGACTGCATTCGAACGACGTTGGTCATGCGAGGTCCTCCCGAGCGCATCAAGGAAGCTGAAGAATGTCTTAAAAACGCGGACAACCGGCGTTTCAGCCCTGTGCACTTGAGCTATTCTTTGAAGAATTTAGAAAAAGCAGATAGACATTGGTTGGTGTACTCAAAATGCAAGGATACTGCCTTCTGCTTTTGTTGCAAACTTTTCTCGTCATCTACAGTAAAAATTGCAAAGAACGGTATAACCGACTGGCGGCACCTTGCTTCGTATCTCGAAAGTCACGGGAAGTCTACCGATCATTTGAAGTCACATAAAAAGTGGATCGTGTTTTCTGAGGGGATGAAAAAGTCACGAACTGTCGACGGCCATCATCAAAAGCTTCTGATTACTGAAAGCGAACATTGGAAAACTATTCTTGGGCGCTTAATAGCAACAATTCATTTCCTGGGTCGGCAATGTCTGACTTTGAGAGGAAGTACAGATACACTCTTTCAGACTGACAACGGAAACTTCTTGAAACTCGTTGAATTATTTGGATAGTTCGACACTGTGATGATGGAGCACCTGCACAGAACAAAGCAAGGTGAGAACAAGGGTCATCATTATCTTGGAAAGGAAACACAGAATGAAATAATTCATCTTATTGGATCATCTATAACCAACAACATTCTATTAATGATGAAATCTGCAAAGTATTATAGTATAATTCTGGAATGCACCGAAGATATTTCAAAAGTTGAGCGGATGACAGTTGTGGTACGTTTCGTTCAGGAGGCAAGACTCGACGGGGTATACGATGTCCGTATACGGGAGCATTTCCTGGGATTTCTTCCAGTGCCCGATTCTTCAAGCTCCACATTGATGCAGTTCTTACTCAAGTTCTTGAAAGAAAAAAACATCTTATTGTGTAATATGAGAGGCCAAGGTACGACAATGGAGCAAACATGAAAGGAAAGAAGTCTGGTCTCCAGAAAAGAATACCAGATATTAACAAGAGAGCATTTTATGTACCATGTAGCAGTCATTCATTGAATCTTGTTGTCAACGATGCCGCTATGTCTTCTAAATATGCTGTTTCCTTGTTTTCGACAGTGAAGACCTTGTATGATATCTTCTCGTCCTCCGTTCGACTTTGGGATGTCTAGAAGAAGTACCTGCCTAACCTGACGCTGAAGTCACTGAGTGATACTAGGTGGAAAAGTCGCATCGATGCACTTACTCCCCTGAGGTTTCAAATTGGAGGCGTTTATGATGCACAGGTTCAAATATCCGAAGAATTCGATGGCATGACCGCTCACGAAGCAACGTCACTTGCGAATCAAAAAATTACACCTTCCTCACTTCTCTGGTAATCTGGTACGACATTCTGCTTCACATCAGTGTAGTCAGTAAGACCCTCCAGGACCATTGACATAAATGTTTCTGAGGCCGTGGAAATGCTTGAAAAAAAGGAAAGCATATTTTGAGACCTGCAGAACAGAAGAAAAGTTTGTATCTTTCTTGACGGATTCAAAAAATTGGCTACAGAATTAGAGTTAGAAGATTTAACGTTACCACGGATTAGTGTTTCCCGGCGACGAAGTAAGAAGCCAATACAGTTTACTTAAGAAGGAAGGGATGAGACATATGACCCAACAAAACGTTACAAGATTTAATTCTACTATTATCTTTTCCATATAGTAACCACATCTTTGGATGAGAGATTCAATCAACTGAAATCTCATTGTGATTATTTTGATTTTCTCTACAACATCGGCGAACTGAAGAATGCGCCTCCTGACAGCCTGGACACAAAGTGTAGAAACCTCGTAGCGATTTTGCAAAATCATGAGTCAAGCGACATTGATGCACTAGAGTTGAGGGAAGAACTAAAAGTGCTTTCAACATTGTTGAAACCTGGAATAGGTCCAAAAGAGACTCTGAAGTTTATAGGAAGACATAATTTTTGCCCTAATGTCAACGTTGCTCTGAGAATTCTCCTGACACTGCCAGTGACAGTTGCGAGTGGAGAGAGGAGTTTCTCAAAACTGAAATTGATAAAGACATACCTCCGATCAACGATGAGCCAAACTCGTTTGAATGATCTTGCAACAATTTCGATTGAGCACGAGCTTGCAGAGGAGTTAAATTACACAGATCGTGTGAAAGAGTTTGCACAAGCAAAAGCCAGGATGGTTCGATTTGCCTAGTATGTTGCTGGCCGCGGTAGCCGAGGGGACTGCGGCGCTTCAGTCACGGTCTGCACGGCCACTACGGTCGGAGGTTCGAATCCCCCCTCGGGCATGGATATTTGTGCCGTTCTTAGTTGTAGCTAGTTCATAAGTAGTTTGTATGTTTAGGGACTGATGACTCCGTAGTTAAGTCCCATAAGCTTTACAAGCATTTGAACATTTTTTGATGTTTTTAAATTTTTCAAATGTTCAAATGTTTGTATAGCTTATGGGACTTAACCACGGGGTCATCAGTCCCTATACTTACAAACTACTTATGAACTAGCTAACACTAAGGACGTCACAAATATCCATGCCCGATGGGGGATTCGAACCCCCGACCGTAGTGGCCGTGCAGACCGTGACTGACGCGCCGCAGTCCCCTCGGCCACCGCGGCCGGCTTTAAATTTTTATATTATGTTCAGCGTCTTGGTTATTTACTGTGTTGCTTCTTATTTTGTTGAACATTAAATAGTTATTGTAAATATTATTGTTCAAACCAAATTATCGTTAAATTGTAAATATATTTTGTTTTCCGTTAAATACATTATCTTTTCACAACCATTGAAAAATGATTATTTACGTTAACTGTAAGTTCATGCCGCGCGGGATTAGCCGAGCGGTCTAAGGCGCTGCAGTCATGGACTGTGCGGCTGGTCCCGGCGGACGTTCGAGCCCTCCCTCGGGCATGGGTGTGTGATTTTGTCCTTATGATAATTTAGGTTGAGTTGTGTGCAAGCGTAGGGACTGATGACCTCAGCAGTAAAGTTCCATAAAATTTCACACACATTTGAACATTTTTGTTAATTCACAAGGCTTATTAAAATTAGCTAGATTTCTTCAGCCAGGTTTGATTCCATTTTTGCGCTGGTGACCAGCGACTGTCTTGTACAAATCTGTAGGGAATGTCACCAATCACTCGCAATTTTTGTTTTTATTTTCCAGATCTATATACATTTCGGGCACAGTGTGACTATTCTCAATGATTTGAGTTATGTTTAGAACTATACCGTCATGCTGAAGGTAGCTGTCAACATGACGGTTTAGATGTAAGCACATATTAAAAACTTTGAGACTGGCCTAGGAAGATCTGAAAAGAAAAAAAAATGCTAATGATTGCTGAGATTTCCTACAGATTTGTTAAAATAAAATTCCACAAACTTTTTGTTAAAAAAATCGGGGGGGGGGGGGGTGGCGGCAATTTAGCAACTCGCACGGGGCGGCATTTGGGCTTGCGCCGGCCCTGCTAGAGAAGACCTGCAGTTCGTCGAGGAACAGTTTCGTAAAGTGTATTTATATTTTCCAGCAGAAAGTTAGCCATTTGTGTACCAGAATATCCCCCAAATACGTCCACGGTGTTTGGAGCTGTAAATCTGGTCGTCATTGTCTGTTCCAAAACTCCATACAATGCTTCAATTATGTTGAGACATGGATATTTTGTTGTCCAGGAGAAATGTTTAATAATTTTATCATGCTCTACGAAGCACGTCTGAACCATTTTGGATGTGTGTCTGGGCGCATTATATTAGAATATGGTACTGTTTGTTAATCATATGTTAGCCATTGTCATCAGTTATCCGATCAGTGAGGATAATGACAGAAACAGTTGAATGCCTTGATATTGATGCCCAAATGATGATGGGATCTCATGCTTCACTTTAGGAAGCAGGCATGCTGTATCTTCAGTGGCGTAGCTATCATAGGGCTAGGCGGGGCAGTGCCCCGGGGCCCCGAGCTCCAGGGGCCCCTCGGCCTTGGTGAGCGACGATCGAAAAAAGTTACAGTAGAGTGTCGAATCTTTAATTTTTTTTACTCTCCCATCCTATCGTACATCATATCCCCTTCCCCTCAAACCAAGTTTCCCACAGTAGCCGCACTGGGCCACCGGCTGGCGGAACAATGCTTCTAATTGGGCCTTCACGATGCCTCTATATGTCGCTGCTGACAGGCGAAGCTGACAGTCAATGTGTCCAACAATCGGCACACTTCAGTCGGCAGAAGTAGCGGCAGCATCAAAGCTACTCACAGCAACAGCGGCGTCTTCCAAGTGTTGCGGCGTGCAATGTGAAGGATCGCGCTCCTCCAAATACAGTATAAATACATTGAATGTGTACTTCTTATTGGCAAATAGAAGTGTACAGTTCCAATATCCGAATAAACCGGTTTTCCGAATATCCATGTCTCCAATTTACTTCGGATAACAGACGTTATACTGTATATAATATTTTAGTTGAATGAAGGAATTTCGACTTTTGATTTCTCCTGCAGAAATTGACCCCAACATGGATAGTTCACCAATTATGTAAGGAAATTATAACAAAATAAGCATGATTAGAATGTGAGGTTACGGAAGTATTTGCCGCAGTTTTATTCTTCTGCAGCAGCCGAAAGGTCGTTCAGCAAATTAAAAATTATCAAAACGCATCTGAGGTACAGTATGGCTCAAGCTCGACTCGGACATTTGGCACTCATAGCAATCGAAAACAAGGCTGATTCAAGTCTAGATTTAAAAGACCTTATTGATGATTTTGCAAAAACCAAAGCCAGGAAAATATTGTAAAAGAATTGTTAAAATAAAATTGACTACTTTTTAATTGTGTATCCATATTATTACTATAATGTACTGCAGTCACAAAAACGCTTACCGATAATTACCGATCAGAAATATATCTTTGTCAACATCTGCAATCTAACAGTTCTGAGCATTGTATTCCTCCAGTATGTATTCTTTCATTCGGACTTTGGTGCGCGAAGAAACACGAACGAAATCTCCACGACTTGAAAAACGCCACACATTAAGTTCGTGATACACAGTAAGGCACGAAAAATAATTATGATTTTTTTCAAGGACTAATAGTATTCGTGTTACAAGAAATGGAAAAATTCCCAACTTTTAGAAAACAATGTTTTAACACATTGACTGCCACGTCAGTTAAATATAAGTCACAGGAAGTCTTCTCTTCGGGTCACGTGAAGTAAATACAACTCACGGACATTTTTCCATTTAAATCTCAGTGGTGCAGTTGTAACTCACAGTAGCGTGCTGTGACTTGGTGTTACAGTACGTAATGGCCTCAGTAACAAACCATGTTCGTGGCCTCCAGTTTTCAAGAGCTCAAGAGTAGTTATTGACACTTGAAATCGTGAATTATATGTAACTCACATGGCCCAGTCATATTGGAGTTTCCTTGTTTTTATAATTTATTATTTGGTATTACATATTACTTATACATTATATTGTATATCACAAACAGTTTTAATTACATTCTCCAACTAATTGCAACAACAGTGTACACCTATGACTTGCTGCTGCTCCCACGTTCACAAGAGCACAATCTGCAGGCAGCTCGGTTGCTACGGTGAGAGATTTCTCAGGGGCATCGGAATCTTCTGTATGGAGTAGTCTCAAAGTCACTTCCACTTTGAATTATGTGATTGAGATGATCTTGTTGTTGATGTAACGGTAAATCACAAGAGCATTTACCACTGCTGACCCTGTCAACAGTTCCGTTGCAAGCTTCCTGTACCATTTCACACCCCACCTTAGACAATATAGGACTTATTTGGCGAAAGAGATAGTTATCATTGCTGGGTTTTTCTTTGTGCCCCTCTTGGTTTGAACTTCAGCTTCTTCCTCTCCATGAACAGTACTCAGCATCAACACATTCCTCTTATTTTTCCATTTCAGTAATATCTTCTTCACTTATTTCCATAACTTCATCTAAAAGCTTCTGAACATCGTTTTTTCATCTACATAACTTCTACGAGACACTTTCTCCTGCTACAATATCACTGTGTTACGGAGCAAACAACACTGAATAAAGACTGTAGTAACAATGCAAAAAAGCAATAATGGAACTGTACGCAAATAATGTTGTGGAATGAAAGACTTACAGGAGTACCAACCCAAAATTATTAGCGACATAGCAAATGACACACCTGGCACTTTACTCTGGCGCCATGTGAGTCATATGTAACTCACACACACACACACACACACACACACACACACAAAAATACATAAACGATATTTAAACTTATTTATACATCAATCTCTTACCTCAAGCAAACTAAAGCAGAATATGGAAAAAAAGTAAGTGGTCCCCGGGGGATGGTAACCCAAGTATACCTTTGGCAGCCAATATGTTAATATAGGTATTGTTAAACAGAATGTTGTGGGGATATGACAGGTGAAACAGCAGCCACGGGCCACGGGCAGAAGGTGCGGGAAAGGGCAGACAGCTGGAATGGTCAGGCATTGCCGTTCTTTGTGCGCCTGCTAAACGAACAGCGAGAAAGCGAGCCCCCACTCTGTCTACCCCATTACGTCGCAAAAGGAAATTACAAGGTGTTTTACAAAGTTATACCGACCATTCCACAGTGCACCTCACAAATCACAGATGACGTACTGCGCAGACACACCTGGAGAGTGCGCATTTTCCACAAAATGCGTTGCCCCAGGAAACAGGCATGTTTATTTTCTACAAATGCGTTAATACTGTAATTTTTGCGTGAAAGCATAACAAACTTTCACAATTACATTAGAGAGTACGATTAAATATTACCTGCTGCGTGACAGATAATAATGTACTAAGTAGTATTTAGGTTTGCCTTATTATGTCTTCCAGTGGGCTGTAGGGAGCTGGTGATGAAGTAGTTCTGCATCTGTATGTGTCTAGTTTAAAGAGGGCCCCAATGTCATTTTTGCCCCGGGGCCCTCGGTGACTCAGCTACGCCACTGTGTATCTTATGCTTCTTTTGCTATTTTCGATACATAAACCCAGTCGCTTGTAGGAAGCAATGTAAACGATGATTTATAGTACAATACTAGATACTTCCAGTCATTAAGTGTCGAGATTTTATGATGGTGGCAGCACTTCCTTCGCCACTTTGCGTTGACGTCCAGGATAAAGGGATTAGCAACTACAGCCCTTCCGCCCGTACTGCTGAAGCGGTTCTGTAGGTACGCTTCATGCACCTTAACCAACTCTTACGTACTAAAAACAGCAGCCCACGGCGCTGCAAAGCTACTTTTAATTTTAAATCAGCGCCGCAATTAGGAAGGGGACCCGGGCGGTCGCCCGCGGAGCCAAGGCCCAGGCAACGAAAAAATGCTGCTACCGTATCAATATTACAATTTACAATAATTCATCTTGCGAGAATAAAATATTATTCAATCTCATTCAACATACGTCGTTAATCTCACAAACGCGCGCTGAATTCAGGATATCAGAAGAGAAAACGTGCTGAACGCAATCTTCCAATTGTCTGCATCCATATTTCACGCGAGCTTTGTCTGACGTCTGGGAGACGGGTCTACCACAGCGCCTCTGTTATTTGTTTCAAGAACTGCAAGAAGGGAGCGTCCATGCAGCCGCACCATCTCTCGTGCACCACAGAAACTACTAGTAGCTGCCGGTCCAAGTAAAGGAAAAGACGGACTGTGAAATAGCCATTACACTTGAAATCAATTAATTTGAATGGATTTATAGCGAATATTTGTGACTTAATGACTCATCTACAGCAATTAATAGATCAAGCACGGCATACATGAAGAATACTCTCATAGCACACTGAAATAATACAGCGCCACACAATGTGTGAGGGACTGCACATGTTGGCAGCACTACGATTTACACCCACATCTCAGTAACTGTTGGTACGAGGCGGAGGCAGGGTTCGTGCTTTCGTGGTGAATCATAGTGACTGGAAAGAATGTCGTGACGGGGGACATTTTAATTTCCTGATAAGTTTAAAAACATTTTTATCGTTTAGTTCATGTTTTCTTTTCTAGTTATGTCTAGTGATAGGTGATTTTATTGATTTGTTATTGATCTAGCTTAAATTGTAGTCGATAAATAGAGTAGTGTCTACGCCATAAGTTGCCAGATTATTTAATCATGCCCGAAGAGACGAAAACGATTAAGAAAAAGCTTTCGGCTTCAGAAAATCGGAAAAGGAAAGCTGAAAAAGTTCTTGAAGAAGCTAAAAAGCACATGAATATTTATAAATACCTACAAGGAAATTCTAAGGCAAGTACTTCACACATTAAATCAGCAGTCCACGTATTAGCAAATATTTCTTTAGACTATGAACTTTAGACACAAAAAATATACAATCATCTCTTCAATGTGATCAAACTGACCAGTCTTATAAGTCTTTCCATTAACCCTCTGATATTTATCCAAGTCAAAATCAGCATATTACTTCTGTTGTTCATAAATGTATCAACGTTCGTGGAATAAAAGAATACAATGTTTTTGATTAGGTACTTAATGCGAGAGATATAGATCGCATTGTACCACGTGGACCCTCACAAGTATGTAGAAATAACTTTCCAAAAGATGAAACTGGGCGCCATTTCTCTTCATTTCATTACACAAGAAAACTATCAAATGAAGAAACTATCAGGCGACGGTGGCTAGTTTCTTCAGTATCAAAAATGTTTCAAATGTTTGTATAGTCTATGGGACTTAATTACGGGGCCATCAGTCCCTAAACTTACAAACTACTTATGAACTACTTACGAACTAGGATGGCACAAATATCCATGCCCGAGGGGGGATTCGAACCCCCGACCGTAGTGGCCGTGCAGACCGTGACTGGAGCGCCTCAGTCTCCTCGGCCACCGCGGCCGGCTCTTCAGTATCAAATGACAGTGTCTTTTGCTTTTGTTGTCAACTGTTTGACTTAAAATCAATTGCTAATTTGACTAGTACTGAGAGTTTCGGAAATTGGAAACATTTAAGTGAAGCTTTGAAAATGCATGAAAATAGTCCTAACCTCAAAACATTTACTAAGGGGACTGAAGCGTAAATCAGGTTTAAAGCTGGATTAACTATTGTCAATGAAGAACAAAAGCTAATTTCTAAAAAAGTTAACGATGGAACAATGTGCTTCAAAGATTGATGCACATAACTTTGTATTTGGCTGAAAATAATATGGCATTCAGAGGGTTATCTGATAAATTATTTACCCCAAGTAATGGAAAACTCTTAGGTCTTGTACAATTATTGGCAAAGTTTGATTCCATAATGGAAGAGCATGTCAGACTGGCAGTGAATGGTGATTTGGCTGACCATTATTGAGGTAAAAATATACAAAATGAATTAATAGAAATCAATCGTTATGTCGGCAACCATATCCCGCATAAAAGGTTGATCGTACTCCAGATACAAGCCATAAAGAGCAACTTTCGATATCTTTATGATGCGCCGACATAACCGAGGATGTCGTTAGTGTAAAATAACATTTTATCTCATTTTTGCAAATTGATGATACAACCAGTGCAGGTCTCACAGAAAGCATTTTGAAAACGCTGAGTGATCTTGGCCTTAACATTAATGCATGCAGAGTACAGGGTTATGATAATGGCGCGAGCATGAAGTGGGAAAATGAAGGCGTTCAAAACAGAATTAAGAAGTTAAATCCACTACCATGTGGATGCCATAGTTATAATCTGGTATTATATGATGCGGCAAAATCATCAGTAAAAACGGTGACTATTTGTAATGTTACAAAAAAATGTTTATTTGCTGGATCAGATCTAAAATTTTGACCGACCATTTGAAGATATACAAGCTGAAAAATGAAACACGCTGGGAAGCTTGAATTGAAAGTATTTTATTCCATAACCGTTCATCCGATTGCGATAAAATGTTGCACACTTCACGTTCAAAATAAGAGGTACGGCACTGTGTGCGGGATCGCCAGGTTTAGGGATTTGTACTGTTGTTACCTTATAGGGCTTTAGCCCAAGTAACTCAGTAGCTCTCCATACAGAACGTAAGAAATTTGTGTTTGCTGTTAAAGACGTCTAGAACAGTTTTTAGGGGAATTTAGCAGATGGTAAGCGATGTCACCTAGATGACGTTCTGTGAGCACTGTACGTCATCATTTACAAATGTTTAAATGTTTGTAGAACTTATGGGACTTAACTACGGGGTCATCAGTCCCTAAACTTACAAACTACTTATCAACTACCTACAACTAAGGACGGCACAAATATCCATGCCCGAGGGGGGATTCGAACCCCCGACCGTAGTGGCCGTGTAGACCGTGACTGAAGCGCCTCAGTCCCCTCGGCCACCGCGGCCGGCCATCATTTACACTTCTTGTCACAGAAACTTTCCGTTTCACGAGATTTACTCGCTAATTTGTGAATTTCATCAGAACACGGAATTCAGACACCTGGAAACTTCCTTTTCTTGCTTCACATTCGATATGACACACGCGAAGTGGTTGACTTAAATTTTATTTTTGATTGCGTTGAATTTCTAATATTTTCTTGTACTTTTCCGTCTCAGTATGTGGTTGCCACTTCAAATACCGAAAGGAATATTGGTAATTTCCAATACTGGGGTATATCGAACGTGCAACTGTAAACGATTTTGTGTTTCTGAATCGGAGATTCGGGCGCTACGCGCCATCACGTACTAAAAAAAAAGGTTCTTATTTGACCTATACCTACCCCTCTTAAGGCTACACTACAGACCACTTAAAGTTAGGTTAGGTAGCTATAGGTTAAACAAGAAGTTTTTTTCAGTATGTGAGGACGCGTAGCGCCCGAATCTCCGGTTAAGAAACAATCTATTTACATATAATTACGTAGGCTTCCGCGGCCAGAGTCAGATGACATTAAAGTTTTCTGGCTGTTGTACCGCCTAATGATGTAAGAGGCTATTACTTGAAGTGTGGGGAAGTATACATCGGTGAGACAGGGACGGCAGTGGCAACGCGCATACGCGAACATGAACGCTACATTCGATTAGGCCAACACAATAAATCTGCAGTAGCCGAACACCAGCAAGATTGCAGCAAAAAGATAAAATTTAACGATGCCAGAATACTCGCCAAGCAACCAGAGATGGTTAAACGCAAGATAAGGGAAGCCATCGAAATTGTAAAACACCCTAATAACATGAACAGAGAAGATGGACTCAGGCTTGCCCCCTCTTGGTTACCAGCCATCACAGCGAAATAGGCCGCACTGACAACACAACACGCGAGCCTCACTAGTAAGCAACTGCCGCCGCGCGGCCCACGGCCAGCAGGAGAGAAACGGAAGTCCTCACTCCATTCGCCGATGAACACCAATCATGTGTCGCTATGCAAGAAGCAATAGGCAACGGCTAACCCCCACTCCCTCCACCTCAGCATCCTATCATAATAAAGTTTCCATTCTTCCTCCAAAAATCCACCAATAACATCGTTGATTTTAAAGAAATTATGACAATGTCTAATTGAAAGTAAATATAAAGTATAGTAACAACCACTTCACATCAGTATACCCAGATGAAGGCCACTGTAACGTTGGGCGAAACGTCGGTTATTTAAGTAATAGTCTTCTTACATCATGACGCGATACAACACCCAGAAAACTTTTATGTAATCTATTTACAGTTGTACGTTAGATATATATCATTTCAGGCCAAGGTTCTTCGATTGCAAGCATTTATGGAAATAACCGAAATATCGGCATAACTGAAGACAGGGATACCACCCGACAGCTTTAACCCATGATGTAATCACAAGTTCGGAAGACACTTAGATTATTTATTATCTACAATACATAAGTATTAAGATATTATCCCGTATGTGGTTATCGTCGTAAATTACATATTACAATTACATATCTTAATACTTATGTATTGTAGATAATAAATAATCTGTGGTTATCGTCGTAAATTACATATTACAACCATCCATGACATACCATCGTCTACAACTCTGCTACACCATCATTACTCACGCCACCAACAAATACGCTCGTACACGACAACCTGCCAATGCCACGGGTCAAATCTAACGGCTGATATCCCAGTCTTCAGATAAGCCAAAATTTCATATAATCATCTCGTCAAAAAACAACATCGTAATTAGCTATATAAATAATAACTTTGTGGTAAAATTTCAGAGTGACTACAACAGAGGAGTCATTAACTCCGGGAAATTCTTTATAAAATTCCGTATTTAATGAGACCTGGAAATTGCTGTCACATAATATACACACATGTCGTATGTACCGTATAGTGAGTTGTGTGAGTTTATATTTTTCCTTGAATATTTAGCTGCTGTGCCTCCAAACCTTTGTTTTACAAACCAGGCGGGCCCCACAACTAAGAAGCTGAGAACCGCTGCATTATAGAAATACTGCAGGGGGGGGGGGGGAGTGGAAGTCAGCGTACTTTCACCCGAACACGAATCCGACGCCGATAAGCTGTCGTGATACGGGCCTCAGATGAATGTGGGTCGATGAATCCTTAGAGGGTTCTGAAGCAATCTGTCTGTGGGATGCGTACCTTTCACTCAATAGGTTTCGTGCCTCTCTCGTTACGCACCTGTTCCTCCTGTAACTCTCCTGGCGTCTTTTACTTTTACACACTCCAGCTGCTGCAGTCAGTGAAATAACTCCTTGTACCACGTGTAAGCTCTGTCACTAATTATATGCTGCCCTCTTGCTTTCATCCTTCACGCTCCCCTAATGTCTAAGTTACTGACTGATCACAGAAGATTTTTTTCTTGCGAGTGAGGTGCAACTCTACTTATACATACAGGGTGTTTCACTAGATGTGTTTACCTTTGTAAGTTACGAAGTAATAGGCGACGGAAATATTTATTGCGGTAGGTAACCATAAGAAATGTTACATTGTCTGCGGAGCTATGAACATAGTTTATTGAGTTATTTTCTAAAGAGTTAAGCAAAAAGAAAATTTTATAAATGGAACAATAGTTGTTTCTATCATGCGCTGGTATCAGTAACACCAGCTGTTTATAAATCAATTTAAATTACATTCCTATTTAGTTTCAAAATTTCAAGGGCAGATTGCAACCTTCCTATCGGTTCTCACTAATAAGACTTGGGCAATACGTAACTCAGGGCAGATAAATGTTTATGGCTCGTTGTCTCTGTTCATAGGGGTGAGTTATACATATCAGCTTCTATGCCCTAAACAGCTACCCAATCTGTTTAAACAGGATCAATAATTAATCTGTAGTTTAGCCAGTCTATCAATCTGCTTATGATGACGTGAAAATATATTTAACAAACATAAATTAAACATCTGAATGACCAACAAAATGGATTCTAAGATATCTAAGATGAAGAAGTGATTCACTCACGAAGTAATTCTTTATAAATGGAGTTTATTACTCTTATTAGACATGAAACGCGGAGGTGGTCCTACTTTATACATCGGTACAGAACTGTATATTTTCCCAACTATTGTTCATGTGAGGCACAATAAGTATCACACGCACCCGAGAGTAAATGTTTCAAATTATCAAATTGAAATGTTCAAATGTTTGTAGAACATATGGGACTTAACTACAGGGTCATCAGTCCCTAAACTTACAAACTTCTTATGAACTAGCTAATACTAAGGACGGAACAAATATCCATGCCCGAGGGGGGATTCGAACCTCCGACCGTAGTGGCCGTGCAGACCGTGACTGGAGCGCCTCAGTCCCCTCGGCCACCGCGGCCGGCTCCAAATTATCACTCGTAAATTAGTGAAGTGCATCGAACATTGGAGTTCCAAATTAATTACAGTATTTGTTATAAAACACAGTTTGTCATCACACGTGTACACTATTGCTGATTTATCACAGTTCCACAGCCCTACTACCGTGAATAGTATATCACTTTTCAAGCAAAGACTAAGTTCTTCAGTCACAGTCCCATAAATTTTCTAAGTTCACTCATGCATATCTCTTCAAATCACAAGTTCGTAACGCGGCTTCAGACCGCCCCGTGTCACAACCTTTCACCACCGCGTCCAAGTTACGAGTCCCTTCCCAAGCGCTCGAAAAGCGTGCTCTTCCGCTCCCAAATTGTATCCTTCCGCGCATCCTAACGCCTCATCTTTAAAATACAATTTCCCTTCCAAAATTTTATACATCTGAATATCACAGAATTAAATGCTTTGACCACCTCCCTACAAATATTGTTTACATTTAACAAACAAATATATATTTAACAATACTAAAAAACGGTTGAGACAAGCTCTTTGCTCAGATAGCCTTTAAGCGTGGCGTCTCACTGTTCAAATACACTGCCGCCGTCGAAATATAGTTACACAATTAATATTTAATTTATCATGGCTTTTTATACAAAGATATTCAGTTATTGTCCACAAATACTTATAATTCTTTATATATAAATTATCTGTTGCATATCTACTATTTTTAGTCAGCCATGAAATATTTATGTGGCGGTCTACAACATACAGAATGTTACTAAGAATAATATTAAATATAATAAAATACATATATAAATGTAATGCGCTTTGCTGGGTTCATGTTTTGTGTTTCTGTGGTGGAATCTATGTTCTGACACAAGAATATTACGACCTCAACGAAAAGCAGAACAAGAGAGTAAAACAAAGTTTATTGAAAGAATACAGAAATAATGTTGTACATCTGATAAGATAGGTAGCGTGGTACAATGCTGCCCATTTGCCTCTTAAATTGTTACTGATAAACACAACGTATCAGTAATTGTAAATATAAGTCTTATTATTATAGTACTGAAATTTGTCAGCTTTTTATCTGTAAGGGATATTGAAATTGTAATTATGGCATTTGTTACTCCCAAGTCTCCTGAATCCATTCATATTATTATATTTGCTGTATGATCATTCCCTGATTTTATATGGATTTTTAGAATAATGTGTGTGGCTATATTGTATTTCAGTTGCAATCTCGGCCACAGTGGCCGAGCGGTCTGTGGCGCGCCGGTCACAGTCTGCACAGGCGCTACGGTCGGGGGTTCGAATCCCACCTTGGGCATCGATGTTTGTGTCGTCTTTAGTAAAAGGTAGTTCATAAGTAGTTTGTAAATTTAGGGACTGATGACCCCGCAGTTAAGTCCCTTAAGCTGAACAAACATTTGAACATTCAGTTGCAATCTGGGTTAGCCGCCCTCGCTCATCAGAGACAGTCACTTTCTGTTTCTGAGCACATTAGGGAAACCGTGACTACCTGTGTATCCCATTAACTAGGTCTGAACTGTTAGCCGTCTGTCTAGGGAACCCAAAACCTGGCAAAACCCGCCTTTGACATGGAAACATTCAGCTTCCCCCTGTATATGTAATGTCACAAGATATCACACGCTGTACATAATACATGGCTGTGTGGTGGGTGATGGATGTTCTGGGGGTGGGAAGTTTATTAAAATGAGATTTTCAAATGTGTGTCGATGGTCCTGAATGCACAATGCAATGAGCCTTCTAAAGGATCTGAGGACGAGATGGAATATCGCCGATGTCACGGAGCGACATAGGCTACGTCCTCGATGCGCCGTTTTAGATCTTCTGGGCATGTGAGCACAGTGACATAAACACAATTCTTTAGATGTCCCTACAGAAAGAAATCTAATGGTGTTAAATCGGGCGACCTTGCTGGCTATGAATGTGCACCATGGCGCCACAACCATCCTCCTGCAAACCTGTTGTTAAAGGCGCGTTCACACGAGACAAGTTTAGTTGAAGTAGTTTACTTGACCACAAAAGCTGAAAGCGACTTGAACCAGTTTTCGATCACACGTTTCAACTGAAATCGATCAATTCAGTAAAAATGGCTTTACAATTAAAGGTGCGCTAAGTGCTGCCTACTCTAACAGTTATGCTACAAGTAAAGTTGAGAACAATTTTATTAAGCTAAGGGCGAAAGAGTCGTCCCCATTCCACTTTTTTAATTTTAATTTAATTTAATTTTTTTTTATTTGGACACTAACGCATGTTCCTTTTTGTACATTGTTCTGATTATTACTTTTTTTTTTTTTTACGTCGGCAGTGGTTAAACCGGTACTGTCCATTTCTTTCACGATACCTTGCAAAACATTTTCCCGCACATCATTATTTTTGTAAGTATCCATACGGTGATTTCACAGGCATTTGTGCTTATCGTACAGTTCTAAAACGTTTATCATAACGCTGTCTGACCACTCGACACTCATTTTCGGAGATATCTGAAAACGCAAAACTTATACAATACGGAAAACACCGACACACAATCTGCAATGTTTAGTTTTAAAACATCTAGCGGGTTTACACGTGTAACTATGTGGCTTAACTCAAAATTGAATCACCACTTGAATGGAAAAGTTTGACTCGGTCAATCTTTTCTTGATCCACTAAAAAATTGATCAACTCTATTGAAGCCGGCCGCGGTGGCAGAGGGGACTGAGGCGCTACAGTCATGGTCTACACGGCCACTACGGTCTGGGGTACGAATCCCCCCTCGGGCATGGATATTTGTGCCGTCCTTAGTATAGGGTAGTTGATAAGTAGTTTGTAAGTTTAGGGACTGATGACCCCCTAGTTAAGTCCCATAAGCTTCACAAACATTTGAACATTTGAACTCTATTGAAACGAAGGTTCAGATGACGTTTTTCATTCAGCTTTCGTTGATCAAGTAAAATCGTTCAACTAAACTTGACTCGTGTGAACGCGCCTTTAGTTCTTTCACAATAGCACCTCCAGAATGGGCTGGCTGCCCATCTTGCTGCATCCACATATGGACTTTCGTCATGTTCAAGGGGACCGCCCAAACTATAGACTATAAAAGCGCGACATAACTCACCTGTCAGTGTACCTGGGAAGTAGTATGGACCGATGATTTCATCCCCAAGTCTTCCACACCATACATTAACTGACCACCTACGTTGACGATCGGCAGGTCGCGCCCACCGAGGATTGTCTGCGGCCCAGTAGTGCACGTTATGACGATTCACTGCACCATAATTTGTGAACGTGGTGCTGTCAGAGAACATAACACTTGCGCATGGTCCATTCACAGAATGTATGTCTCGCACTGAAATCGTTCCCATGCAGCTCCTCGGTCAGTGACAGGCAGTACGGGTGAATCCTGTGGCCATGTACTACAGGCCACACAGATGTGAGTCTAAAAGAAACACCTCCGTCTGCTCACTTCTTGCAGTTCTTCGTCTGTTACTGCGGCGTATTACCAAGCTGCTTGTTTCCCGAAGTCATTGTTCGGCACGTAATGGCTGCCGGGGCTCTTCGCCTAGGTCATCTCACGGCATACGCCATGGCTGCTTCAGTGACACTCGCCGAGCATCAGCAACATGACAATTTACTCGTTATTCGTTTGTGCCATCTCCATGCGACGGCAGTAACTGTCGGATATGCGGCCGTGTCCGGCGACCTCGCTCCGTGACACCGGCGACGTTAAAACACGGCCGCACCACATCTAGAAAGCGCGTTGCGTTGTGCGCAGCGTTTGTGGTATCTGCCCCTGGTACTTTAAAGTTTAAAGGGTTGTAGCTCCCAAAGTAAACGTTATAGGAATGCAATTTAAATTGATCTATACATACCTGGTGTTACTGATTCCAGTGCATGATAGAAACAACTATTGTTCCATTTTAAAAATTGTATCTTCTCGCTGTAACTCTTTGGAAAATAACATAATGAACTATGTTCATAGCTCCGCAGTGTAATTCTTCTTATGGTGACCTACCGCAATAAATATTTCTGTCGCATATAACTTCGTAACTTACAGAGGCAAACACAGTTAGTGAAACACTGTGTATATTCTACTGGGGGTTTTCAACAAATTAACTTGAAACAGTTAAAAGTGTTAGGAGTTCCTTGTTCTACAGAAAATGTCATAGTGTAGTTTATGCTTGAAGTGTCGAGTGTCAATAACTTTAGAGAACTACACTTTTCATGTTGCTCCGTCTATCCTTTCGCTGAAAACAAGATCATATGTTTTACCGTATTCGGATCTTTTTTATACCCTTAACATCACTTACAGACATTATTCACTGTGCCATCAACGCATCTATTTCAGTCTGAGAGCTTATCAGTTTCTTTGGTCTCATCCTTTTCCTGGCATGGATGCCAACGACGGTCAAGTATGTATACGTAAGTAATAAGATTAAAGCAGTTCTTCATTTGTAATTTTCCCGACGGTAATTCATACCAACAGCATTATTATTTCCTTGTCTGCGGTTTGTAACGGTACGGACACTTAACTAACTGTATTAGGGATGCTTTATTCCTGCTACCTTTTGTTCGTGGCTGTCTGTAGACGTATACATTTATTTGTAAAATTCGTTAGTCCCCGTCTGGTATGATTAACTCGAGCCTCCAATATTGCTAACAAAATATCAATATTAATATTTAATCATTTGGATAATGTTCCTAAAATGATTGCTATTGAAGTTCAGTGTCCTAAAAAATAAAAAAAAAAAAATCAAAAATCAAAAAGCAATGATTTATTTCTGAGTTCTGACTACTGTTCAAAATCAAAGACCACACCTTCAGCGCGGCGGATTCTGCGGCTATGTTGAAAACCTATCGTCTAACTCGATTCCACTGCAGTCACAACACACGTCTGCCATCAAGATGGAACTGCCGTAGACTGATTCTGGGACCCACTTATATACGGTCTGTGATGTCATTCCAGTAATGCAGCCTCTAACGAGGTTCAGTGGTTCTCGCAGTAGTGTACAAAATTTTTAAAATAATGATTGAAATATTGATATGACAGCATCGATAGATGCTCGTTAAGGTTCTAATGCAAATAGATACTTTAATTTTTAACATTAATAATACTCCCAAAATCATAAGTTTAAACAAATTAATATTTTCAAAATGACAGATAAATAAGTCTTTCGGCTGTCGAATAATGAGTATTTAAATAATCACTTAGGTAAACCTCCTCGCAGCGGCTGATTGCCTGTTCAGT
This sequence comes from Locusta migratoria, assembly GCA_026315105.1. Taxonomy (NCBI): domain Eukaryota; kingdom Metazoa; phylum Arthropoda; class Insecta; order Orthoptera; family Acrididae; genus Locusta; species Locusta migratoria. The sequence continues at coordinate 41,174,270 of CM048755.1, read as the reverse complement.
CGTCGCAACTATTCAAATGTTTGTAAATCTATCGGACCAAACTGCGTGGCCATCACTCCGTAGCTTACAAACTACTTAAACCTAGGTAAACTAACCTAAGGACAACACACACACACACACCCATGCCCCAGGGAGGACTCTAACCTCCACGGCGAGCAACTGCGCGCTCCGCAGAGAGATGCCTTAGACCGCTCGGCTACTGCACCGCGGCTCGCAACTATTGACGCCCTCCGCGGTCAAACTAGCGCGCTTTGCGTTGCAAATGGGTGTTTGTAGGTTGTTGTAACGTCACAATACCTTCCTTTACTTTCAATTTCACACAATGAAATTAGAAGGGAAAGAGCACCAAGATCCACTCAACATAAACGAATAGTCAATAAAATATAATTAATAAAAATAACAGAATTAATAAAATTTTGTGTAGTAATATCGAGGTCAGCAGTTGCAGGGCATATGCTTCAGTTTACGTGTGCTCGTGTGATACAGACAATTACCCCATAATCATAACATATAACAACAAATAAAACAATAGTTTACTCTATGAAGTTTAAATAACAGTTCTTTTTTTCCAGTTCCTTTTCAAATGTCACTAATTTTACATAGAAAAATAAATAAAGAATCAAAGTCACTACCAAATGTGTGAACCATTTTGGTCAGCACTTCGCTTATAATTTCACTTAACACTTTTTGTCGTTTTATAACTACTTGATGAAGCACACGAACTGTGGATCATAGATCAGCAGTTAATGCGTGAAGCAGCTCTGCTACGTTGCTCACTACAACCTATCAGCCAGACCAGGTACTTTAAGTGAACAATTATGCCCTTGAGCGACTTTGCCTATAATAAAATGTTTTGCCCACAGAAGCGCAGCCGGCCGCGGTGGCCGAGGGGACTAAGGCGCTCCTGTCACGGTTTGCACTGCCACTACGGCAGTAATTATATAGGTTATTTAATAATTAGTTAGAAGTTAGTAATTTGCCGAATTTGCTGGCTCTCAGTTACTGGCGTGATGTTTGGTGAGGACGTATTAGGCTGTGTTTAGTAGGCAGTGTAAACATCTATATGTGACCAAAGTACACAGATATCACAGTTTTCTTTATTTTATGTGCTTTCCCAAGACGGCAACTGTTTGAGTTCTATTATATTTGTGCCGGCCGCGGTGGCCGAGGTGACTGAGGCGCTCCAGTCACAGTCAGCACGGCCACTACGGTCGGGGGTTCGAATCCCCCCTCGGGCATGGATATTTGTGCCGTCCTAGTTCGTAAGTAGTTTGTAAGTTTAGGGACTGATGACCCCGTAGTTAAGTCCCATAGACAGTGGCGTAGCTATCATAGGGCTAGCCGGGGCAGTGCCCCGGGGCCCCCGAGCTCAAGGGGCCCCTCAGCATCCGTGACGTTCGGAAAAAGTTACAGTAGAGCGTCGAATTTTTTTAATGTCTACCATCCTACCGTTCATCATCTCCCCATAACTTGAATCAAGTTTCCCACGGGTGGCAGAACATTGCTTCTAATGGGGCCTACACACGACGCCACTTTTGTATAGCTTACGGGGTCATCAGTCCCTAAACTTACAAACTACTTATCAACTAGCTTATACTAAGGACGGCACAAATATCCATGCTCGAGGGGGGATTCGAACTTCAGTAGTGGCCGTGCAGACCGTGACTGAAGCGCCTCAGTCCCCTCGGCCACCGCGGCCGCCTGAATTACAGCAGTGTGTTTGACGATACACGGTGTGACCACATTTGAATATGGTGTCTCTACAATGTATTATTACAGAACGTTATTATTACGGCAACTCATTTGTTTATGCAGTGAATTCCCTCAATGGAGTGCTCCTTAATCATAGATACCAATGAATTGCTGTAACCAGTTGCACTCTGAAATTCTTGCAAGAAGAAGAGAAAATATGGATCGTGAGTGATTTTGTGGATTGTATTACTGATCGGCGCGTCAAATGTAGTGTCTGATTTTTTGGAGGTAACTTCCTGGTCCATTATCTCAGGAAGTACAAAAGGTACAGTTTTATCATTATTACACTGGCTTGCCCAGCGGAAAATATACACAAAAGCATAATAGCAAGGTGTAAAATGGCTTTGCCGTTTGATATTGAATTCCCAAAGTTGACCTTACATTTGTCCCGGAATTTACCCTTTGAAAAAAAAAAAATTACTGTTAAACTTTACTCATTGTAATGATATTTCGGAGTTCTGTGCATAAAATTGATCTAGAGACCTAGATCTGTAGATGTAAAGTACCGTACCTTACATGCTTAGCAATGAGAGTACAAACTTAGCCGTACAGAAACGTGTAGTACATTTCTCTTTTGATCTCATCAGACGCAGAATTTATTCCTCTACATCGTTCACCTGAACCACGTTTTTGATAGATGGGTTAGTTTCAACGATATTACAAAATAAATAAATAAAATAATAAAAAAATTTAAAAATGTAATAAAAAATAAAAACTAGAGATTAAAATGAAAATTTCTCATGAACATGTAAAATTTTTCCAATTTTGAAGAGCAGTAGTGTGAAAACAGGAGGTCCAAAAAATATGCGGATGGTCTCATTCAGTGCTGAATTTCATGCCTTACAACGTTTAATTACACTATGTTTTCGATATTGTGAGTCATTTAAGAAAGTAAATACGCTTTCTCGGGTACGTTTTTGCCCTCCACCACTTTTACGCAACTCCACAGAGGGGGAAAACCCTCTGTCGCAATCTGGTCAGTTGTTCTAAATGAGAAAACAAAAAGAACTTCGCTGTTTGTTTCAAATAATGGTGAGAATTCAGCGCTTTACGCTACTTTTTAAGGTACTTTTCTACCCGCGCACTTTGTTTATTCTGCTATTTAAACGATTGAGATACAATCACGGATCAGATGTTTAATGATGTATTTAATTTGTCACAAAAGTGAATTGTGCATTGAAGACGGTACCCTCTACCCACTGTCACGATAATAACCGAAGTTGCCGACTTAGTTATTTTACTTTTTACTGGCCAGACAATAACATAATATACTTCATAAAGCCTGATAGGGGCACGGCTCAATCAAAAGTGTTTCAACAAACAAAATCCGGGAAGTTCATTTTGCTGAAACCATCCTACACGAATACTTACTATATTTTTCTTCTTGACTGGGATTTCAACGAAATTAGGCTGATCGGTACGGGACCAATGAGGTAACAGCGCAGTAGTTTAACGGCAGAGTGAGTTGTCGGCACTGACAACAGTCCGCCTGCTGTCACCGCGGACGCGAGTCCGACTTGGCTTTTACCGGTTTGCTTCGCGGCAGGGGGCCACGTTTTTGTGGTTGAGTAATACTTCCTCATTGTTTATTTTTAATAGATTCTACCTGCGACTTCTTTCGCCTAGTATGGAACAACTTCGAAAACTATCCACTGGGTTCGTTTTATCTTTTTGTTCTACCCAGGTCCAGCTCTATCCCTATGCAAAATTTCATCCAAATCCATCCAGTAATTTTTGCATGAAAGCATAACAAACTAACTTTCATAATTATAATTATATTAGAGAGTATGATTAAATATTATCTGCTGCCTGGCACATAATGATTTACTTAATAGTCTTTAGGTTTATGATTAACGATCAAACGGTGTCTAAGATACCCTGTTCAAGTGCAGTAACAAATTAGGAAACCGTCTGGAAAATGTCTTACGAATAGATTTGTTAACAAATAGGTGATAAAACCTGATGCGTCATGGTGCGGTTTTTCGTGCATGTTATTTATTATTTATGTCATTATATCTCCCGAATCATGTGTCGTAGAGGCGTTTCTTGCCGTCACAGCTCTTCTTGCCTAACGGTAAGGAGCATGTGTATGACATCTGCTTTGAAATACAACTTGTACTTGGGGCGAGTTATGAACATGGTCGTAGGAGTACAATAACCGTATTCGCAAATGTGAATATGAATAAGCATCAACTGTACAATTTAGCTGTGAAAAGTAGGCGTAAAATATTCAACCTAACGATCAAAAGTATACATTTTTTCTAATGTTTATACAATCCATACAAAACTGTAACATGTAAACGATGGTTTCAAAAATTAAAAGCAAACAGCCGACGGAATTTGGCACAATAAGGGCTGAAAAAATGTTTCAGCATCCCAGCATGCTCTGCTCGGGGTCCAACTAGAAATGAGAAATCGGCAGTAGATAAATGTTAAATTCACATATACTGGATGACTCGCCCACAGACGTAAATAGAGACTTATGAAAAAAGTTAAATACAACCTTTTGCAATTTTTTATTATTGCACAACTAGTTCAGCAATCTAGCTGAAATCTTCAGATGCCTTATTTACGTAAAATAACTACAAGCTTATGGTCGCTTATGATGAGTGCTGTAGTTTTTATCTTACAATCCAGTGGATGGTAAGGAGCCGATGATGAAGAAGTTTTGCATCTGTATATTTCTAGTTCAAAGAGGGGCCCCAATGTCAATTTTGCCTCGGGGCCCTTGGTGACGTAGCTACGCCACTGCCCATAGACTATACAAACATTTGAACATTTTGAACAGAAATGTTTGTTAAGCTTATGGGACTTAACAACGGGGTTATCAGTCCCTAAACTTACAAACTACTTATCAACTAGCTTATCCTAAGGACGGCACAAATATCCATGCCCGAGGGGGGATTCGAACCCCCGACCGTAGTGGCCGTGAAGACCGTGACTGAAGCGCCTCGGCCACCGCGGCCGGCATTTTTGAACAGAAGCGCACACAGAATTCACTCCGCCTCCTGACAGATAAAATACCAACAGCTAGAAGCTTTTTATCGGAAAGAACGATCTGGAGAGTCACTGCGCTGATAGCGAGACACGTGACTGCAGTCATTGGCGCTAGCAATAATTAATAACCCCAATGTACTACACTGCACACGTTAGACAACGGTATCTTCGTTCACCGAAACTTAACCCTTCCAAAATAACGGACCCATTGTGAATTTTAAATCCCTGAATTTACATAAATACATATCACAAAAATTAATTATTTACCCACAAAAATAAAACCTTTTTATTTTGAGCCCCACCTCCGCGCACGAATAATTAATTCTTCAAACATATGACAATTTATGTGCTACCTCGCGCACCAAGAATTAATTCTCCACATTAATTATTCTCTGAATTACTGACAAGTTTACACCACCTCCGCACATAAAGAATTAATCGATCACATTAATCATCACCATAAACCACTCCCCACAATTTTCATATATATGTAAAAGAAGAAGAAGATAGAGAGAGAGAACACAAATACAACCCCCAAAATATTAAATTTATTGCACACATCCAAGAAATCACAGAGATATTTTAAGACAATTTAATACAACGCGTTTTGTGTATGCGTCAGTGTTTAACTCTCGGTCCTTGTTACTGTAATTAATATTTCCTGTTTACTTCGTCAGGAAGTCTGAACTCACTAGAATGTAAGTTCACAAGTTATCAAATGTTCAAACGTTTGTTAATCTTAAGGGACTTAACTGCGGGGTCATCAGTCCCTAAACTTACAAACTACCTATGAACTACCTTTTACTAAAGACGACACAAACATCCATGCCCGAGGGGGGGATTCGAACCCCCGACCGTAGCGGCCGTACAGACTGTGACTGGCGCGCCGCAGACCACTCGGCCACCGCGGCCGGCCCACAAGTTATCAACAAAGAAACTGTGTCCACACATTATGCCATCAACACCTAATTCAAAAATTACTTCGGTTTTTATAGGTTTACTATGATTTCCAGTTGCTGTTTTTATGTAAACACTACTAACTGGAAATACGATAGTATCATCATTTACCACATGTTCAAAGAAAATTAGAGGAATGCAACATACATCGCTCTCAGAATCAACAAGACAATCCACAGTTATACCACTAATTTCCATTTTAATTTACGATTGCATTTAGTCTCTGCTAATAAAACTCTTTCTACCCCTTTAAATCTATCTATGCACAATGTACCAATTACTGTTTTTTTACGTGCTTCCAATTTTAAATCATCTTTAAAAATTTCATTAAATACCTTGCGAAACACAGACTGACTCTTACTTAACACTGGTAGTTTTGTAGCAACGTCGAACGTTTCACTTACCCATTCCTATGGAAACAAGTGAATCATAAATTTCAATTTCGAGACGTAATCACTAGGCATCAACTCACTTTTCTCTTTACTGAGCAGTCAGTATTTATATCGTCAATGGCAGCTTGCTGTTCGTCAGCTATAATCATGAATTCCCTACTCTCGCTACAGTTATCAGCAACATCTGCTGATTCGCTGCAGCCTTTTACACCAGAGTCCAGCCGCCGTAAGTTTCCTGCAGCCTCCTGCTGCAAGGTAAACAGACTCTCCGTGCACACGACTCCATCTTCGTGATTACGCACATCAGCTGCCTCAGGTTGCATTACCTGAACGCCAGCCCCCCTAACATCGACACCGTCGGAATCAAATTTTGCCTTGACCTTTACTCCTTCCTGACTGCCCAGATCGAGTATTGCCAAAACTATGCATTCGTTCACAAGAATTCTTACTAATTATTATACCTGAGTCCTTTCATGAAGTTTCGAGTATTCTCCTGCATTGTTTTTCCTTTAATAAATCATACTCCCGCCATCCATTCCATAGTTCTTCACTCCCTAAAATTGCCTCAACATTGAACACTTCTAAAACATTTTGTCCGTAAATCTCGCAGATTTGCCGATGAATTTCCTTCGTTTTAACTTTCTTTTCATTTAAAATACGAATCACAGATCTGATTTCACACGCGGCGGCATTTTCAATTACGGCTGGCATTATAAAAAACGACTACAAGGTACACGTTGACAGCAGCGGTCTGAAAATGGCGTACATGTCTTCCTTGAGTCAGAGTCACTGCGATCGTAGCGCTGCCGCGGATAGAAACAGCAACGGAACTTACTTTGTGAACGACCCTGGTAGTAAGTTATGCTGCTTCCAGTATTAACAGATAATGACAATTATGTGTATTCACTATTTTAAAATACTGTTTCCATTATATTAGATTTATAATGAAACTTGGCATGTGCTGGCCCGAGACTTGAACCCAGAACCCTGTTTTAACGCTCAATCCGCCTGCTTATTTAGGCATGAATCATGAAACGACTTCACTGCTTCACTTATGCTAAGAGCTCTAACCTGCTTTTCATACTTCACAGATGTATACTTCATTTGTTCTGGAACAAAGGATATTGTGGAGTACTAATTCAGAAGTGCAGTTCCATAAAGAAGGGAGGAAGAGAGGTAGGAAGAAAAGAAGGATGGAAGGACGATTTTTGTGTAACCTCCCGTTGGATAGTCTGTAAATAACTCAGGAAAGCTTCGTGGTGCTTGGACATTTGGACAGAGTGGTACAAGTGCAACTGAAAGTCAGAAGTCGAGTTGTGGTCATGGCTGGGTAGCTCAGTTTTCAAAAGCATCACTCGCGTTCGTAGGGTTTCAGGATGGAGCACGGGTGAGGTAGGTACTGCAGTTTTAATTTCAATACGGTTTGGTTTACGGCGAACCCCAGTGCTACAGACGAGATAGTCTCTAAATTCAATCTACATACATTTTAATGCACTGCAAATTGTTGTAAACGCTTAGTAGTTAAGGGGTTAACAGCTATAAAATATCGTAAATATTTTTCTCTTACCGTACTTGACAGATATCTTCATCCAGTATATCAATCCTGAAATCACAGAATGTTCCAGCTCTGTCTTGGTTCGGGTAGCTGGGATTCACGAAGTATGATACGACTTCACTTGTCACATTTCGGCAACTCTTTTCCACTGAAACAGAAATTTTGCAATTAGAAGTTTTAACACTAACAGTCTCCCAATTTCCATAATAAACGCCGATATTCATCTGTGTTCATTTCAACAGTAATACTTTGAGTGTGGCACAAGAGTATAGTGCAGAAACTGAGGTTACAAATTCAACTTGCAAACAATTGTGCTAGCAAATCTATGTCACTGATTATTGAAGTTATCGTGGTCTCGATGTCTAGATGTCGATTATCGCCGAAATGAGATGTTCCAGGTTTTAGACAAACTGATAATGAAAATGCCACAAACTACTTGGTTATTTTCACTGTATAATTTTATTCACTTCGTAGTACAAATATAATAAAAAATGTTCAAATGTTTGTTAAGCTTTGGGACTTAACTACGAGGTCATCAGTCCCTAAACTTACAATCTACTTATGAACTACTTACGAACTAGGACTGCACAAATATCCATGCCCGAGGGGGGATTCGAACCCCCGACCGTAGTGGCCGTGCTGACTGTGACTGGAGCGCCACAGTCACCTCGGCCACCGCGGCCGGCACAAATATAATAGAACTCAAACAGTTGCCGTCTTGGGAAAGCACATAAAATAAAGAAAACTGTGATATCTGTGTACTTTGGTCACATATAGATGCTTACACTGCCTACTAAACACAGCCTAATACGTCCTCACCAAACATCACGCCAGTAACTGAGAGCCAGCAAATCCGGCAAATTACTAACTTCTAACTAATTATTAAATAACCTATATAATTACAAAATAAAATCATGAAATTATAAGATAAACAGTGACATTCCAAATAAATGTTACAACACGAAAAGTGAAAGCTATAAACAAGCAGTGAAGTGAAATGGGTGCGAAAATGCTCTATTTGGCAACTCGTCAAAATGTTAACCTTGATTTATTTCGTACATCCGCTAATATTAATAAAAGTGGAACTACATCAAATGACGTGTGAAATATTCCGAAACAATAATGAAATCTGCATGCGTCCACCATAATTGTCGTAGTGAAATAATAGGTTTTAATAATTTCAATTTATATGCTCAGATCACACAAGGTATGTAACATCATGATTACTTTCGTATTTTACAAATGTTTTCGTAATTGATTATGTCTTTAAAGTACCTTTGAATTAAGTGAGCAATGTTATGAGCTACGTCCTAGATCGAAATATAGTGTCTGTAAAACTCATGACATTTCATAAAAAGATAGGGTTTGAACGCAGGGCTTAAGGGGGGGGGGGAGGGGGGGAGGGGGCGGGACGCCCCGGGCATCTCGTCTTGGGCGGCCTCCAAATACCTCGAAGGCACGTGATTTTACTTTATTTTATTTTTTTCCTATGCCTCTCGTCCTGGGAAGGGAAGGAAGCTTAGGGCTTAACGCCCCATCGACAGCTTGGTCATTAGAGACGGAGCTAACGCTCGGAGTTTTAGGTAAGGACGGGGAAGGAACTCGGCTGTGCCCTTTGAAAGGAACCATCCCGGCATTTACCTGGAGTGATTTAGGGAAATCACGGTAAACCTAAATCTGGATGGCCGGGGGTGGATTTGAACCACCGCCCTCCCGAATACGAGTCCAGTGTGTTACCACTGCGCCACCTCGCTCCGTCTCTCGTCCTGGGGAGCCTTCTAATCCCAAAAGTTACTTTTTATAGTAAGACATGTATTTCCAAGTGGGCGGGGGGCCTCATTTTGTTTTGCCGCCGCCCCGGGCCTCCCACAGCCTTAGTCCGCCTCTGAATGCAACTTTACAATGTCATAATATACTGAAAAATAGCTAATCGATCACTTCGTAATACGGTATCGAACAGTTCAGTTAGTAGTTGAGTTCTTATGGGCTGTTATCTTCTATCTAATATATAAAGCAGAGTGTCCGTATGTTTGTACGTGTTGCATACAAATCTACAGTTTTGTTCCAATCTTTATGAAATTTTGTACACGTAAGAGTCAATCCATGAGGACGGTCGCCGTAAATGTAAGAATCACATACGATATATAGTTCACGAGATATGACGTCATAAACAATGAGTTGCGCGAAAAGCTGCTGCATTTTGCGACAATGCTGCTCATTTTCTCCTAAACCATTGGACCGATTTCAACCAAATTTGGTACACACATTCCTTACCGTGAGGTAACAGTTGCTGCATGGTTAAGAATCACATACGGCACATGGTTAAAAAGATATTACGTCATAACCAATATAAAACTCAAAAAATACCATATAATGCGGCGAGACTTTCGAAATACATTGTATGAGAATGACAGTACTTACCGACACGCAACAAACTTTAAACATAATTTCAAACCTTTATTAAACTTTTTCTCGCTGGCAACCATAGCAAAATGATGAAAGGAAAAAAAAAGTTTCTCGCTTACTACTTTTCCGCTGTTTATGGGGTAAAACTACGGCATTCGGTATGACTTTACAATTTATAATTTGTACACTACAAATAGTAGCCGCAGGAAATTTTACAAACAGTATACAAACATATAGTTGAATGTGTCTTGTAAATTGTATCAAAGTACGGCATGTAGTTCATGAGATATGAGCACATAAACAGTAACGTTCATGGAAAACCGCACCATCACGCATCAAGTTTACTACTTCCTACCAACTGTATTCCCAAGGTATTTTACAGACATTTAGCCCCCATACTAATGAATATATACCTGAAAAATGGCAGGAATAAATAAAGTAATATCCGTGTAACGCCAGGTTTTCAGCTAGTAAAGTATAACTGAAACATAAGAAGGAATGTTAAACAGTTATGCCTCAGAATTTTTTATTCTGTCCTCGATATCGCTTGAGGTATTACGTAACATGCATTTTACTTTGACGACTTTTCCGATTCGCTGAAGCAACTTGCAACTCTTTGCCGCTAGATGGTACCGAATTGTAGGTTGTAATAATACGGAGCGAGATGCCAGTCAGCCGTGTCCGTCATTTTTTTACCAGACTGTGCGCGGGATGTGGAGTTAGATAGCGACACAAGAAGAAATGCAGCCACTTATGGAATTAAAATCAGCAACCAGTTCGACGTATGAGACCAAAGCCGTTCTTCCATCTGAATACTCAGTACGTGGTTAGACGAATGCCATTTGTATGGTTTGATAAAGTTCAAAACACAAACACTACAAAAACTAAAAATTAACTTCAATAATATAAAGTCCTGGGAGCAGATGTGATGAGATAAAAAATCGCATAGCTGTTAAGACGTGTTTATTTAGACACAACCAGTTTCACATAGATATAGATGCATATTCAGGTAACATCTGTGAAGAGGAAATATATCTGAACTAATGAGTGGAGTATCTAAAACTTTTAAAATATTTCAATTTTTTAAATTTTTTCAAAGGGTGTGTCGAAAGTAATTACTAGAAAAATGACTACATGTTATTTTGAAAAAGAAGAAGAAGACAGCGTCCAGCTTTCAGGAGGTCTTGCTAAAATACTCACAACATTGTGCAGGCAAGCACGACAGTGCTTCACTTCAATGATCTTACGGGAACCGGTCTATCCACTCCAGCACGGGCGTTGGCACAGGTTTTTAATATCAGATAGGAATTAAATGCACATTAAAAGGAATTTATTGAACGGTACAAGGTTTAAGTTGGGACTAATGAGATTCGGATAGTAAAGGAAGTGAGCATTTGAGTCTCTTACAAGCAGTTCATAACATTACTTGTGTATTTTATATATTTTTATTTTCTGTTTAATTTGCATTAAAAAAGATGACCACATTGTAGAAGTTATACGACCAGATAATGATGGCACAGCCCATCGAAACCGGTTGTCAATAAATTAATTAATAATACTGCGATAGCCACGCTGGAGTAGTCGAGCGGTCTGGAGCATCCCGTTACGGATCGCGCGGCCTCCCGCGCCAGAGTTTCGAATCCTCCCTCGGACATGGATGTGTGTATTGTCCTTAGGTTAATTAGTGTAAATAGTTTGTAAGTCTAGGGACTGATGACCAACGTAGTTTGGTCCCATAAGAATTACAAACATTTGAACTTGTTTTTTAATACTGCGATATTGGCGTTTTCGTTTGGAAGATAACTGAGCATTTAAAGATGAGAAAAATATTAACTTTTACTTTAATGCTGACGCATAGAGAATATTATATTTGACTTACAAATGTCCATATGTTTGTAAATCTAACGGACTCATATTCTAGGTTATTAGTCCGTAGTGTACAAACTACTTAAACTAAGGTAAACTAACCTCCCATGCCTGAAGGAGGGGGGGGACTTGAACCCCCGACGGCGAACGGCCACGCGCACCGCAACACGGCGCTCCAGTACGCACGGCTAATACGCCGCGGCTGACTTACAAGGTAGGTGTTTGAAATCTTTGAGTAATTTTTGTGTGAACTCATATCTGGCTCATTTCGAGTCGGTGAACGCAGTGATGAAGCTCTCCTGTTAAGGAAATTCCTAGTTTCCGAATTCTAAAGATACATGATTTATGAGCTGTAAATTCTTGTTGCGCGCAGTTACAGCTCTGCACTGCGTGCTGTATGGTATTGTGAGCGGGGAATTTTCTACCAGAATGTGTCACACTCACAGTAATCCAGTTCGTGTCGTGGATATTTTACGAAAAGGTGTGGCACAGTTAACAGTATATCGTAAAGTGATATACGAATGAGTTGGAGATCTTTCTTTTGCGACTCATTGTACCGATAAAATAGTTGCAGAAATATCTATGATTATAAATGAGATTGGATTAGATTAATTGTTTGTTTCATAGATTCAGATTGAGGAGATCTTTGTGGATGTGGAACATGTCATTATATATAAGCTTATACTGTTATGTACACAAGGTGGACGGCCGGCCGCGGTGGCCGAGGAGACGGTCTTACAGACATTCGGCAGAAAACGATGAATTTATTTATCAAGAGGACACAAGATATTCTCCGCAACAACCCTGAGAGTATTACGGCTCTACTCTTCAAAATGACAGAGCCAAAGAGTTTAGCTGCCCCCGTCAATGTGGCCCCCATTAATTACAAGCTGAACCATGTCAGGGAGTACTTCATTGAGGTTAGTTACAAGAAGAACAGTCAGACAACAGGAGAACATAGTAATAGGCCATGTTATCATGACAAACCACGGACGAGTGCTGTTAGAAACAGAATGGAGAAGAAATATCCTACAAAAGACTGGTGCTCTGTCTGGAGGAATATTAGCAACAAACTTTTAACATCGGAGGTACGTTCCACGTGGTATCAGGTTGTCAATGCAACTATAGCAACGAACGAGAGACTGAGTGTTATAGGCAAGGCTAATTCCAGTTTATGCACCACCTGTGGACATGTAGATACGTTACTCCACAGGTTTACCTGCTCGGACTACAGTGACCTATGGACAAAAGTGAAGCAGCAGGTGGCGTTCCTCCAAAGAAATGACGGCCGATTCATCACCACAGAAGAATTACTGATACCGGATAAGACATACTTCCCACGACAAAAAAACAATACAATAATGTGGATATTCGGACATTTTGTGCACTTCGTAATTCATCGAAGTTGCCAGAACGACGCTGAGGATTATAGTAGCTATATGGCAATGGAATATTACAAACTATTAAAGAATAGAAATTTCAAGAAGGATTTCGGTAACATGCTGCAAATAGTGTTCCGAAAGGAAGGTATAGGATAAAATATGTTACGCTAGAGAAATACAACCAGTTGAACTCCATGAGATAAATAATGTTTTACCAATAACAAAATGGAACAGAAGAATCAATAGACCATTTTTTGTTATTATTATTTCTATTATTATTATTTTATTCCGTACTGACAACTCCTTAGTTCAACTAACATGAAGAACAATCACTAGCTCTAGAAGATTCACTAATGCAGACGTAAGAAGAAGTCTCGTTTTCTGTTTTTATTTGAGGAAGCATTGTTTTCCAGTCCTCACAGAGGTGGTACAGTTAATTTACTTATGGCGTAGAAGTTCAACGCATATGAAAGAAGAAGTCATAATTTTCTGTTTGATTTTCAATTCCAGTCAGCAGAAAGGCAACTAATTTCGTTATAGCGTGAGAAAGCTCGCCGATGAAGGCATTGATGGAGAGAGTAAGGACGGGGTGTAGGGGAGAAGGGAGCCCCGAAAAAATATTAAAAAAAAAGGAGACTGAGGCGCTCCAGTCACGGTCTGTACGACCACTACGGTCGGGGGTTCGAATCCCCCCTCGGGCATGGATATTTGTGCCGTCCTAGTTCGTAAGTAGTTCATAAGTAGTTTGTAAGTTTAGGGACTGATGACCCCGTAGTTAAGTCCCATAGACTATACAAACATTTGATTTTTGAACAAGGTGGACGATGGTCGGCCAGGTCAACTCAAGGGCACGCTTCATGTAACAGAAATTAGTAGCACCACTCTTAAACATTTATTATGTATGAACACGACAATAACAAAGATAAATACAACTTAACTTTTTTTGCTCGTAGTTTCTGAGCAAGCAATGTCCCATGCCTCGAAGCAGTCTTCTGTAAATACAATACAGTCACCATTCCATAGTCCACAATGTCACTTTTTAACACTGACTGTCCCATACAGACGTGGATAACGGACACGGACTAACTATCGAGGACGTGCGAAGCTGTCTTGTTTACGGGCACGCTGAGACTCTGCCTTCCGACTGTAGACTCCTGGCGTCGGATTGGCGCCCGCCTATGTCGCGGGCGGCGGAGGGATCTCACATCGATCGTTGGATGCGCGGAATCCGATTGTCCTCGTCTTGATGCCTCGCGCGGAAGCATAAAGTGGTGCGACGGCAGTGGCTCCCTCTGTTGCACCACGTCGCTGCACTGCCCCGCGACCGGTCTCTAGCGGAAGCGCGCACTCTTCCAGGACGGTCACAACAGATACAATCAATCAATTAGTATTGATACATATATCATTTGGTTCTATTGAAAAATTCGTCAATCGAATAAAAGTAGTTGGACACTAGTAAGTCTTTCTGGCTCCTCATAAACAGATCGTTATTTGCTGCAAACATTTTTATGCCTGCTGGTAAATTATTAAAAAAATGTGTGTTCCTGAGTGGTACACCCCTTTTCAAACTGCTGATTGAATCATGGACTGAGAAAACCGATGGAACGATATTTAAAAAAAAAACAAAAAAAAACGACGTTCATAAATCTTTAAATAGAAAATTCATTCGCCAATAAAAAACCCTTCCTCCTCACGACCGAGTATAACATAATAAGGAATCTTTATACAGTTGTTTATCACCAGATGTCTCCACCAGTTTGCAAGGAAACGATCGTTTATGCCTGTCGGCCCTGTGGACATATGACAGAGGGAATTGTAACGAAGTACAATATTGCCGCGAGACAGCATGTAAACCGACTGCTGGTGTGGTGCAGGGGATAGCGTCACAGACTGTGGTGCTGAAGGTCGCCGGTTCAATCCCGACCACCACCCAAGATTTATTTCTTTGTAATTAACAATTCCAGAATCTTCTATATCTTTCCTATGTTCACTTGTAATTTCTAGTTGTTTCTTATGTTAACTATTCTTCTAATTTCTGGTACATTCTGTCTGTGTATAAATAGCAGAGCACTCTGACCGAGAGGCAGTCAGTGCTGCGCATGTATGTTAAGTTCGTAATAAACGTGCTTTCAGTATAAGTGCTGTGTGCAGTGGCCTTCGAAGTCAAGCCTGCTTCCATTGCAACGCGACAATATCGTTCCGTGATTAGTGTTACGAGTAGGAAACTGTGATCATGGTATCAGACATTAAGAAGTGGTACTGTTAGTAATGCACTGTTCACAAAAGTTGTGCCAAAAACATCTTGTATTAAGACCTGACTATCACATGGAAACATTATCTCATGGCGCAGTAAAATACACCTGCTCCGAAATGTTAGTTTACAGTAGAAAAGTGCTAGGCGGCATATTTTAGAAAGATTATATCCTACACTGTTTGTGAAACAGTATAATCCCTTTGCGAATGACGATGCATGTACTAATGTACGTATTCAATTATGTACGTGTGCATGGATATTGAAAGAGGAAAATAAATTGTCCACAGTCTTTCCTGTTACGTTTTGTACATTAGATAACACAGTTTATTTTCCTAGTGGAATATCACTGCCGTTTGCTTGAAAAACGGACATTTGGCTCATTAATACATGGTCACATTTCTCGGAAACTAGGCATTTACTTGACAGGGGATGTTCGCCGCTGTGTTAATCGACTCGAAATGAGGCTGATATATGCGTCTGACCGAAATACGCCTCATACATTTTAAACACCTACCTTGTTAGTGATAGATCTCTGATACAGGACAGAAGAAGAACTACTTCTGAAGTCAATACGATTAATTTTTCGCAATGAAAAATTCCTTTTACCCCGGTTTGTCAGCTTAAAGTCAAAGAATCGTGGCATGATTATTATTAATTGTATCTTCCAAGATCGTAATTAAAAAAGACGGGTCTGTACTTAAGAAGTATCAATACCAATGAATTAACAGTAGAAGTAAAGTAAATCTGAGCCAAGTTACGAAACTTTAAGTAAATTCGATAGTGTTTCTAGTTTAAAAGAGTAAAACCTGTCATGAGGGGGAATAGGATTTAATTTTTTGAATAATAAAATCAAAATTGATCACTTACATAGTCAAAGATTATTCTGGTAGCAAGTAATAATATAGATTATAGACCGATAACATGGAATTATTTCAAGTAAAAGCAGTCAGACAGCAGTTATTAATTCAATATATAAAAAGTATACAAAATAGGAATGTACTTTGCAGTTTCTGGGAGAAATGATACCTTACTTGGCATGTCCTGAAATGAGTGATTTTGCATTTACTAATCTTAGTAATTTGCGCAAGAGACTAACGTGTAAGCTTTAAAAAAATTAAGCAAACAAATTAATATCCTATTCTTGGTAATACAATAAGTGGGACAGTATGTTCGGTGTGTAATAATGAAAATAGAGCTGTACAGCTGTTAATTCAGAAAAAAAACAATTACAATCTTTAAGCGATAAAAAGGACCGATACAATTTGAAATTGACATTTATAGTAAAAAATTAACGTTTTGAGCATAAACAGATGAAGAGATTCGTTAGTCTTAATTAGTGATACATGAAAACTTGTGCCGGACCGAGACTCGCTGTTTGTGATAAACCACTGGAAACATCAACGATCATACACTACGGAAGAATAACCTGTAGCAGAATGACCACATAAAATATTCGAAGGAAAAGAACATGAGTTTCAAAGGAAAAGTCATATGGCAATTTAATTCATCGATCAAAGAAGTAGCTTACAAAACACTTGTAAGACCAATTTTTGGGTAGTCTGGGACTATCAAGAGAATAGAAGGGATATAGACGATCCAAGAGTGTCACATTTAGTCACACACGTTTAGTAAGCACCAAAGTGTAACTAATTCCAGTGGCAGGCGTTGTAAGGGAGGCGTTGTGCATCAGGGAGGTGCTTATCCTTAAAATCGCAAGCGTTTACGTTTCTGAGAGTCGGGCATACATACTGTTCCCTAGCACATAGTCTTGTCAAATGGTCACATAAAACATGGCTAATATGGTGATTCGACACTTTGGGTAGTGTTCGTCTTTAACGATGTACTCAACGGGAATGTCTTTCAGACAGGCGTGCAACACACTCATGCCCGAGGGAGGACGCGTACCTCCGACGGCGCACTGCGCAGCAAGGCGCTCGGCCAGTAGACCACAGCTCGGTCAGGAAGTCGTGCACGGATAGCTCATGGTTAACGCGACGAAAAGCAGGAAAGCCGGGTGCGAGTCCCGGTCCGGCACAAATTTTCGTGTATCACCTATAAATTGTACAGCTTATGCTGATACATGTTCACAGTTGCGAATACATTCCTTGTATTGATTGTATGGAGTGGTTTGTCGACGGCCGTTCTTCTTACGCGCCATCTGCGAATACCTGTAGCACAGGGTAGGGTCAGAATGAAAGATCTATCAGAAACACCATCCTCCAAAACTCTAAAAGTGGCTTTGGAGCATAAAGTTAGACGTAGAAACTGCATGAATAAACTAACGGGATACGTCAACTATTGTCTCCACAAACATGTATTGGAGAAGTGGGTTTCGAGTTAGCGTCCAATCATCCAGATTTAGGTGTCTCTGGTTTTAGTATATTGCTCATGGTGATTGGTAAATCTGTTCTTTACACATGGCATGGCTGATTTCCTGTCTTAACCTTACCAAATCTTACCTGGCTCTGATAATGTCGTCGTAGACGAGGTGATAATCGCTCATCTATCTTCCTTTCGCGCAGGACGAACGTAAGAACTATATGTTAGCATATCAAGCAACCGTTTATAGTAGATGTAGTATGCAGCATTGGTCGTTTTTTATTGTTTTTGCAGATCGATTTTGATCACATAATGATGATGCTCAATGCACCAGTCATCGTAGTATCAACTAAGCATATCCTATGCCATATTAGCTGAATGTAACATAGATTTTTTTAAACATATCAGTGTAGTGTCTAACCATGAAATCTGATTAGGTGGTTAGACACTACACTTATATGTTAAAAAATATCTTTAAATTATTTCGTTTGAAGAGTATCAGCAGGTCTGTGCACAGCTCCTGAAGTGACATGTCTTGCAGACTGGAGTGTTAAGAGTGATGTGAGCGTTCTGGAATCTGGCCAGACAAGTTCCATTGAGTCAGTATCGGCTCTTGGGCCACAATTAGTACATTTGGCTTTGAACGTTTCTTGAGTCTCGTAGAAACTGCCCAATGGAGTAAAACACTGAAGAGACAAAGTAAGTACAGGAAGCACAGAAGTGCAGCAACGCCACGTAGCATGGACTCCACCAACATCTGAAGAACTGTAGGAAGAAATTAACACCATGCATCCTACAAGGCTGTCCATAAGGCCGTAAGAGTACGAGGCGATGGAGATCTCTTCTGTTCAAATGTTTGTGAAGATTATGGGACTTAACTGTGGGGTCATCAGTCCCTAAACGTACAAACTACTTATGAACTAATTATACTAAAGTCAACACAAACATCCATGCCCGAAGGAGGATTCGAACCCCCGACGGGGAACGGACTCGCGCATCGGAGCATAGTGCCTCAATGCGCTCGGCGATCTCTTCTGAACAGCACGTTGCTAGGCAACGGAGAGATGCTCAATAATGTTCATGTTTGGGAGTGAAGTAGCCAGAGAAAGAGTTTAAACTTGCAACAGTGTTGCTCGAGGCGCTCTGTAGAAGTCATGGATGTTTGGGGTGTCGCACATTTCTTGCGCAGTCGTTGACAGCGCAAAGCATGATACGGAGGGGCCGCTCTCTAAGCACACCGGGAATTCACTGTCTTTTCTTTCTGTATGGTAGGATCCACCACAGTATAAATGCAAAGTTCAAATACCTACGACTCCCCAGGGGTGTTTCGTGAGTACGTGCGTGGAGAGCACGGGGACCCGAGCTAATGCAGTCTTTCTCCCTTCTTCCCTGCCTGGACTGCATTTCCTCCCCCCTCTCCCGACCGATAACCTTGGCAGTATGGTCCCCCTATCCCAAACAAATAACCAACTACTTATGAATCTAAAATTCAAATGTTTGTCGATCTATCGGACCAAACTGCATTGTCATCAGTCTGTAGCTTACAAACTACTAAACCTAAGGACAACACACACACACCCATGCCCCACGGAGGACTCGAACATCCGAAGGCGAGCAACTGGGCGCTCCGCAGTGAGGCGCCTTAGACCGCTCGTCTACTCCACCGCGGCTTACGAAACTATTTAATAACTCCAGCACTTCTGTAGAGGAGTGTTTCTCAAATTTTTCGAACATGCGACCACAGACAGACAAATACATACAATAATATTAAAATATATACAGACGGGAAACCTTCGTAAGGGCCCGGGGGGGGGGGGGGGGAGCGGGCTGAAGCAGTTCCGTAGGATGTCCCATGATGGCACTGCGGTCAGAAGCAGCCCTTTAAAACTGGCCAGAGCAGGCGGCAGGTAGCGGCTGTCCCCACAACCACCTCCCCTCAAACGCCGGCACACCAGACACAGCCGTAGCCTCGTGGCACAGAGTAACATATACAGAGAAGCAGCCCCCTCTAAACCACTGTCCTACGCTCCCCTGGTGGTTCTATAAGATGCTGGCAGGTGTCAGGCAGTTCCCTGGCTTAGTACCGGTAGACCACAGTAAAGGCGCTTCTGAGGGTTAGGTGGAGGGGAGGCTGAGGGGAGAGTTGGTGCCGCCTGCCACGAGGCCACGGCTGTGTCCGGCTTGCTGGCGTTTGAGGGGAGGTGGTGGTGGGGCAGCCGCTACCTGCCGCCTGCTCTGGCCAGTTTAAAGGGCTGCTTCTGTCCGCAGTGCCATCATGGGACATCTTACGGAACTGCTGGAAACCCTCCCTCCCCGCACCCCTGAGCGTAGGACCGGGCCCTTACCAATGTTTCCCGTCTGTATATATTTGTCTGTGCTCGTAGCAGGCGGCACGAGCTCTCCCCTCACCCTCCCCTCCACGCTACCCTCAGAAGTGCCTCTAGTGTGGTCTACCGGTACTAAGCCAGGGAACCGCCTGACACCTGCTAGCATCTTACGGAACTACGAGGGAAGTGTAGGACAGTGGTTTAGGGGGGGGGGGCTGCTTCTCTGTATATGTTACTCTGTGATGCGACCTCCTTCCAAGTAAATATATTCTGGCCACTCCCTTCTAAATAAAAATATTCTGGCGACCCTTGTCCCTCATGAACCGTAAGGAAACTATGTTGTCTCACAGGAAACAAATTTAATCTTTCTTTTGTTCCAGTTTCCTTCCCCCCCCCTTTTTTTTTTAATTCTTGGACGTTTTTTTTCCGGAATGGAACATATTCTCTTGTACATGATTTCCGCCAGGAAAATATAGTTTGCCTAACGAGTGTTCCGTATTTCCGGCAAAACTCAGAAGCGAATTATGCTCACTAAGAAATCTCACTGTGTAGAAAATTTGTAAAGAAGTAGATTTTTTTTCGATTTTTCGGAATTACTTACTGTATCACGTTCTTTTACCTGTCGATGATTCCTGGAAACAGTTTTCAGACTTTGCGCTTATTGATTATTAACACACTGTATTATAAAATAATCTATGATCTATTCAATTCATGATTAATCTTACGCAAGGAACACCATAATTTTAACATTAAATAAATTTCTATCGGGCATATGCTTTGTATTACTGAACCCCTAGTTATTTTATTGTGCAAGTGTCAGGCTTGGTGGTCGTGGAATAAAGCGCTCGACTACAAACCCAAGGGTTGCGGGTTCGAAACACGGTCGGATCTCGGAATTTTGCAATCTGCGTTTTAACGCAGCCTTCACCTCTCAACGATGTGAGGCGTCGCCAGAAGTGACACGTGGTTCGGATTCCACGTTAAGCTGTAGGTCGCCTTTCCCTGGTTGGATAACTGGGGTAGGCTAGGCACACGCAAGTCGAAATGGCGTCCAACTGAAAGACTTGCACCAGGCCTTTGAGCCACACGTTATTATTATGAATCGTTATATTACGGTGCAAGTACTTCCTCGTGCGACAGCAACCTCCCAAGCAAATCTTGGCAACCTCGCGACCCACAGCTTGAAAAACACTGCTGCAGAATGTAGATTATAGTCGTGGTTGCAGAAGTCATGCAAAATTTCACTATTATTTTAAAAAGCCACATAAAATTAAAATTTTTATGAAGACAAAAGACATTCATATTGGACAATGAGATTCAGCCAATGGCATGCTGGCTTATTAAATTCAGGCGCCAAGATGTTTACGGTGAGCTAGGTACCAGTCGCTCGTGGGCCTCAGTGAAGGTACCACGGAACTCGGCCATGTTGCTCGCGAGTGTATAACCAAGTGGTAATAAGGGGAAGAACTGATTCGTTGTGGTGAATAGTGGGCCGCGGTATATCTGGTAAACTGTCTGATTTGCATGTGGAAAGATTCCGCAGAGTTTATTAAATTGTGTGAATTATAGTTTATTGGTTACTGTGCAAGAATTTCCGACTGAATAAATTTGATTCTGATAGTTCGATTTAATACGTAAAAAGGTGCTCAGCAAGAGCTGTTATTTGATACCGCAATATACATTCCTGGCCATTAAAATTGCTACACCACGAAGATGACGTGCTACAGACGCGAAATTTAACCGACAGGAAGAAGATGCTGTGATATGCAAATGATTAGCTTTTCAGAGCATTCACACAAGGTTAGTGCCGGTGGCGACACCTACAACGTGCTGACATGAGGAAAGTTTCCAACCAATTTCTCATACAGAAATCTGTTGACCGGAGTTGCCTGGTGAAACGTTGTTGTGATGCCTCGTGTAAGGAGGAGAAATGCGTACCATCACGTTTCCGACTTTGATAAAGGTCGAATTGTAGCCTATCGCGATTGCGGTTTATCGTATCGCAACACCGCTGCTCGCGTTGGGCACGATCAAGTGACTGTTAGCAGAATATGGAATCGGTGGATATAGGAGGGCAATATGGAATGCCGTGCTGGATCCCAACGGCTTCGTATCAATAGCAGTCGAGATGACAGGCATCTTATCCGCATGGCGGTAAAGGATCGTGCAGCCACGTCTCGATCCCTGAGTCAACAGATGGGGACGTTTGAAAGACGACAACCATCTGCACGAACAGTTCGACGACGTTTGCAGCAGCATGGACTATCAGCTCGGAGACCATGGCTGCCGTTACCCTTGACGCCGCATCATACACAGGAGCGCCTGCGATGGTGTACGCAACGACGAACCTGGGTGCACGAATGGCAAAACGTCATTTTTCCGGATGAATCCAGGTTCTGTTTACAGCATCACGATGGCCGCATCCGTGTTTGGCAACATCGCGGTGGACGCACATTGGAAGCATGTATTAGTCATCGCCATACTGGAGTGATGGTGTGGGGTGTCAATGGTTACGTATCGACCGCACTTTGAACAGTGGCTGTTACATTTCAGATGTGTTAGGACCCGTAGCTCTACACTTCATTCGATTCCTCCAAACCGTACATTTCAGCAGGATGATGCACGACCGCAGGTCCTGTACGGGCCTTTCTGGATACGGGAAATATTCGACTGCTGTCCTGACCAGCACATCTCCAGATCTCGCACCAACTGAAAACGTCTGATCAATGGTGGCCGAGCAACTGGCTCGTCACAATACACCAGTCACAGCTCTTGACGAACTGTGGTATCGTGTTGAAGCTGTATGGGCATTTGCACCTGTACACGCTATCCAAGCTCTGTATGACTCCGGCGTATCAAGGCCGTTATAACGGCCAGAGGTGGTTGTTCTGGGTACTGATTTCTCAGGATGTATGCACCCAAATTGCGTGAGAATGTAAGCATATGTCAGTTCTTTTATAATATATTTGTCCAATGAATATCCGTTAATCACCTCCATTTCTTCTCGGTGTAGCAATTTTAATGGCCAGCTGTGTAGCTACAGAGGGGAAAATAATGAAGGTGCAGGAGATAATGTTGAGGATACCGACCGAGGCAGCAGACGTGCTGCTGGTCTTCGCAGGTGGCCAGCGAGAGCCCGCCCAACTGCTCGCAGTCCTCCTCTGGGTAGCAGACGCCCGTCGTGCCGTCTGGGGAGTCGCACAGCTCCCTGCTGCTGCGCCCCACCACGCTGCCCGGCTGAGGACTCTGCGCGGGCTGCTGCGGCGGCGCGAACAGCGACTGGTACAGGAACATGCCTGCAACACACCCCACACTGCTCAGTCTCCACAAACAGATAACAAGGAAAACGACATGCAAGTCGACAAGACTGACCACTTCATACAATGTAAAAATAATTATAACTGTGAATATAGAAATCATATAACAGTAAGCAATTACATAACAAAAAACAATACTACAAATAATGTAAAATAATATAGCATAGTGGATAACGCAAATAAGAAGCTGCTGCAGGAGGGACAGGCTCGAGGCCTTACCAAATCCCTCCCGCCTGGAACAACCAGTCATTATGAAATGAGTGATGTTATTGAAAGCACATTGTGTAATTATTTGAAATCGACCCATTTCTCCCCACAACTGGATGGGTCAACTTTGGCTGCCTTATTATTTGCATATGTTCGTTTCGTTATGGACAAAGAGATCCATGAAAAACTGCTCTTCGCGAGAAGTTTTGCTACAGACACTAAAGGAGAATCCATATTTAATGTCTTGAAAGATTATTTGGAGGAAAAAGCGATTCCTTTATCAAATTTAATATCAGTGGCAGTAGATGGAGGAACTGAAATGTTTGGGTGCTATCGTGAATTTGGAAGGCTTGTAAAAGAAAACGTACCAGGAGTCTTTGCACTGCACTGCATAGTCCATCGACAACATTAAGTTGTTAAAAATCTAATTGGTAGGTTGAATCAATCGCTTAAGTTTGTGATTAACGCAATAAATAAGATTCGAGCCCGTGCGTTGAGTACAAGATTATTTGCGCAATTATGTAAAGAAAATGTCGAGAACTTTGATCGATTACTTCTCTACACTAAACTACGCTGGCTGTCGAAAGTTTTATGTCTGACAAAGATTTTTATCACTTTTCGACACTGTTTTTTAGTTTTTGGATGTTAAAGATCTAATTTTAAAAGATAATGAAGTTAACTTGAAATTACAAGACGACAGTGTAAATTTGATGAAAAGAATGTCCATCATTTCAGCTTTTCTTAGCAGAATTAAGCTATTGAAGCAAAACATTGGGCGTTGCGAATTTTCGCAGTCTCCCAATTAGTCACAAACGAACTGTGAGGATGATGATGTTTCAACCTACGCTCAACATTTAATTATCTTTCACACAGACTTTGAGATGAGGTTTGAGGATGTTTTGAGTATGGAAATACCGCAGTGGGTTATCAGTCCATATTGTGATGTGGAAGAGACGGATGTCGCACCTCCAGAAGAACTCATCGGAATCAGCACTAATGAAGAACTTGAGGTCCAGTTTAGAAATGGATATCAGCAATTCTGGCTCCAGAGAGACATACCTGTTACCTTTATGATGGACCATCGCAAGAAAGTTGATTGCTTTCCCAGCTTCATACCTGGTGGAAAGAGGTTTCTGCACTGTTTCCAGTCTTTTTACGAAGAGAAGAAACAGGCTGCAAATCTCTAAAGGGGGAGATTTACTGATAAACCTAACAAAACGGAAACCAAATATTGATAATTTGCTAAAAAGCATCAGCCACATCCCTCTCTTTAAAAGCCTGTATGTATCAGTTTTGTTAAATATACATTTGTGTCATTTAAATCAATATGTGTATAATACTCAACACCTTTTTTTCTTTTCTATTGTTTTTCACTCCACCATTTTACAGATAAAGTTATCAAAGTTAGAAGCACCGTATCAGGCGCGATATCACATTTGAAGTTAGGAATTCGTAAAAAATTAAGTACAAAAAAGGCAGGGGTCTACACAGGGCGAAAGAAGTTGGAAAGTGGGCTACAAGACAAAAAAGTTTGGGAACCCCTGGTCTAGCGCGGCAGCCATCTAGCGGAGGATCACGTGGGACTAGCACGGAACCGTGATTGTTAGCAGACACTTCATCCGCGCGCCGGAATAGAGACCAGTTCTAAACTCCCGTGAATCCACGCATGCGCACTAGACAATGCTAACGCTTGCATGTGCAACAGTAAGCTTTCTGCTTGTTATTTGTGTATGACTTTCGTGGTTAGCACAGATTTCAGACATCGGTGTAGTAGATTTTACAGTTAGTACATTTTCATAAATGCCGTAATTAAACAAAAAACAATACTTGTTAACCAGCAGACTCTTATACTAAGGTGTTTAACAAAAGGAGTTCTTATATTGGTTGCTTCATACTTCAGAAATAAAATGGAATAGAGAGCGTTTGAGTCGTAATTCAGGCGCACAGGGAGGAAAGGTGTTTGTAAATCCCATACGATCCCTCTATCATACGTTATGTCAGCAATCGTTTATTCCTCACTGATATGCCTACAACTTTACAGACAGCAGATCTTCAAAACAAGTCATGTCCTTCCTCACGAAGTTCCTAATTTCTAGCCGATATCTGGTGTCATTTCTTTTACTAGCTGTCAACATATTCTCCTGCCGTGTTTCTTTCCGGCCACAGTCGAACGCAACGACTGGTTTTCGTCGTTGTAGTGTCCTAATCTGAAGATTTACTGTCACAGCTGCAACAAAGTTAATTTAATTAGCGTGTAAGTCTAGGGACCGATAACTTAAGCAATTTGGCCGTTAGTTACACAAACTTTGAACTGTAATACGAAACTAGTGTTGAGTCTGTAATTCAAAGTAGTTGTGACTCAATTCCGTGCTAACTACATAAGAGAAAAAGAAATACTTAACAAAAAAAGACAACTTTACATAATTGAAATGAATGACGTTCCAGGAAATCAGTTTCCCTCGGGTTCTTGTGTGGTATGAATGAACGACATGCGGAGCTAAGTTTTCTTCGTGTTATTGCTGTCTGTTGCGCATGCGGGGGTTCGCGGTAAGGAATATCCGCCATTCATCGTGTTAACAGGTCTGCGTGAATCAGTACGTAGTTTCAGATAATCACGCTTGAGGCGTTGCTGCATAGGTGTACGCCTCAGGTGTATCGTGTAATACGGCTTTTAAGACGACCGCAGGCTCGAAGACCTGGGTTTGAATCCCGGACCTGCTCACATTTTCACTTGTCACCGTTGAGTATTTTGAATGCCGTAGTACAGCTAAAGTTACTCAGTGGCGTAGCTATGTCACCAAGGGCCCCGGGGCAAAAATGACATTGTGGCCCTCTTTACAGTAATACTGTACAGATGCAAAACTACTTCATCATCAGCTCCTTCAAATGTTTGTAGAACTTATGGGACTTAACTACGGGGTCATCAGTCCCTAAGCTTACAAACTACTTATGAACTAGCTAAGACTAAGGACGGCACAAATATCCATGCCCGTGGGGGGATTCGAACCCCCGACCGTAGTGGCCGTGCAGACCGTGACTGGACCGCCTCAGTCCCTTCGGCCACCGCGGCCGGCATCAGCTCCTTACCGCCCACGGGAAGACATAATAAGGCAAACCTAAATACTACTAAGTAAATAAATTATTATGTGTCACGTAGCAGATAATATTTAATTGTACTCTCAAATATAATTATAACTGTGAAAGTTGGTTTGTTTGTTATGCTTTCACGCAAAAGTTACTGGGCGGATTTGAATGAAATTTTGCAGAGGGATAGATTTGGATCTGGGTAGGAGATAAAGATAAACGACCTCTTGGGATAGTTTCCGAAGTTGCTCCATACTAGGTGAATGAAGTCGCAGGCATAAGCTAGTAAAAAATAACAATGAAGAATTATTACTTAACCATGAAAACATGACCCCCTGCCGCGAAGCAAACCGGGAACAGTCAAGTCGGCGGTGACAGAAGGCGGATGTTGTCAGTACCGACATCTCACTGTCGCTAAACTCCTCGCTGTTAGGTCATTGCTCCGTACCGATCAGTCTAATTTCGTTGATAGCCCAATCAAAGAAGGAAAATATCCGTGTAGGATGGTTTCAGAAAAGAGAGTTGCCGGATTTTGTTTGATGGAATACTTTGGTTTGAGCCGTGCCCCTACCAGGCTTCATGAAGTATATATTAATGTCTGGCCAGGAAAAAGTAATAAGTAAAATAACTAAGTTGACATCTTCGCTTATTATAGTGGCAGTGGGATACAGGGTAGTGTTTTGATTGCACAATTTACTGTTGTGACAAAGTAACCATATTTTCTCTTCTTCTTGCACGAATTTCAGAGTGCAATTTATTACAGCACTGCATTGGGATCTATAATTATGGAGCACAAACTTGGGGAATTCACTATAGAAACAGTTGAGTTACCATAATAATACCGTTCTGTAATAATACATTGTAGAGACTTCATATTCAAATCAGGTCACACTGTGCTAGTAATTCAGCACCATTCACTGTTATTTCGCAAAGATTGGCAGGCACGGCAACTCCGACTTCAACCGACAATAGGCTGACGATGGCAGGGTCCACGTCTTAGCGGACAAGCAAAGGACCTTGATATGTTTATATTCTGGGGTGCGAATAATTTTTGGATTTCACTTCGTGCGTTTGAGGGTTGTTGGTCAGGGTTCAAAAAGTTCAAAGTCGGAAAACCTTCATTCAACTGAATTATTATATACAGTAGAACTTCGATTATCCGAAATAATTGGGGGACATGAAAGTGTTCAAGGATCTACGGTAACTTTTTTCGAACGTCGCTCACGTAGGCCGCGGGGCCCTTTGAGCTCGGGGGCCCCGGGGCACTGCCCCGCCTAGCCCAATGATAGCTACGCCACTGAAGTTACTCCTTTTCTTCCTCGTACTTCTTCTCCTTAATAAATTAATTGCAAATAGCTGCTGCTCAACACCTCGGCATTGAATGAAAGAGGCCCTGGATATACAGCAGAGCACGCTGCTGGATTTGATCTGCTGCAGCTGTGGGCGGTGTATCCCGGGACAGTCGTTCCGCAATATCGATCAAATCTTTTCTATTGGCGACAGATCGGGAGAACAGCGAGGGCAAGGCAGTGATGGAATATGATGCGCTGCGAAGGAGTCTGCAGTGCTATGTGTGGTGTCGCACAAGTCCAAAGTGCGCGCCACCTACTTTCGCCGCGCGCCGCCATGCACGCACGGCGCGGCGTTCTTACGACGACAGCCACGAGCGCCCTCTGCGGCAACTCCGCTCGTGGCCACCAGTGAACGACATCGTTCACTTGGGACTGAGTTAGGAACCAGTAAAGACTTCGGAATCCGATAGGCACCAGTGAAGACTTGGCTATCAGTTAGGCACTAGGCAGGACTCTAGCTCAACTATGTATCAACATTCTGCAATACTCTGTAAAAGTTAAGTATTGTATAAATTCTGTTCAATATATATCTCGATATAATTTACCCTAGTGTTTCTAGTTTCTGGCTGCTCCCTTCCGTACCTGCACCAGCGTGCTATCTTTGTTCCTGTGTCGGTCTCATTCCACTCGGCCACCGACACCTCCGACGGAAACGAGACACAAAGCGGCGACGAGGCTGGGACACAAAAGAGGCGACGAGGATGGGATACAAAAGTGGCGACGAGGAGTGATAAACGATCCGTGGACCAGCCCGCTTGCAGCAGCCAGACAGCAGTAGTAGTCGGAGCACACAGAAATTGCTCCCGCCCACCCACCCTTATTATAAGAATTTTGGGGGAAGATATTTTGTTAAGTGTTTTGTGGACTTTTTCGTTGCAGCGCGTCCTCTTTCATATTGCATTTGTGTTTTGTTATAATTTACTTGTATGCGCGGCGCTTAATCGGTCAGCATGGCCACTACCCCGAACCCAAACTTAATGGAAATTATTCAGTTACAGACGGCGCAAATAACACAACTCCTGCAGGCTGTGGCCCAGCTCACAGCCCAAGCAGCTAACCAACAACAACAGCCGCCGCTTCAGCAGCCCACACCTGCCGCCGCAACGCTTCCTACGTTTCTCCAGTACAACGAACGTGAGGAAGAATGGAGCGACTATTTCGCACAGTTTCAAAAACTCGTCGCGGCTCATCAAATTACAGGTCAGAAAGTGAAGCATCTGCTATTATCTGTGGTGGGCACCAACACCTTCGTGTTACTGAAAAAAACTTTTCCCCGACGTATCTCCTCGTGATGTAGACTTTGAACAAATAGTAGAGGCACTAAATGCTCATTATGAGAGAAAAGTTCTCGTAGCTGCGGCACGGTACCGATTTTTCAGACTTAAAAAATTACCGCAGCAGTCACACCAAGAGTGGATTACGGAATTGAAGGGCTTAACCCGCAAATGTAAATTTACTTGCTCTTGTGGACTTTCTTATAGTGACGTGATGTTGAGGGATGCGATTACGCAGAATATTCAGGACCCCAGAATTAGGGCAGCAATTCTAAAACAGTCTGACCCCTCATTAGACAGTGTACTGCAGCTTATTGAAGCGCATGATACCTTTGACTTAGCTGATGTAGAAATGCAAAGCCACAGTGTAAATTCAGTGCGCCGCAACGGACGCTTTCCTAGCCGTAGTTCTCAGTGTAGCACTAGTGATTCTTATTTTTCTACCGGCCGTGCTGAACAGACAGTGAATAGTAGCCAGTGTAAAGGTGCGACGCAAAGGTCGCCCCGTAGTGTTAGACACAGTAATTTGCATAATGGGCGCCAACGCTCATTTCAGAAAAATGTACGTAAGTCTTGTCCCCAGTGTGTATCACGCCACAAACGTGCACAGTGCCCTAGTCGCAACGCAACCTGTTATCAATGTGGCAAAACAGGACATGTACAGTCGGTGTGTATGCAAATTAAAAACTCAAAGAACGGTACCGTTCGAAACAGTGCTTCGCAGAGTGCGAGAACAGTTCATTCTGTAAATGTTATACGGGCTGTGGAATTGAACAGTGCTTTCCTTGGATCTCAATTGCAAGAAAGTAGTTCTGCGCCTATGGCAAAACTATATAGTGCACCACGTAGCAAGCGCCGACGAGCGCGTAAAACAGTGCAACGGAAAAGGTTTCGGGACAAGCAAAATGACTATTAACAGTGCATTCCTGTAGTGAAAATAGTGCCTTCTGCAACTGCTCCTTGTAATAGTGCCCAGTACTGTGTAGCTAGTGACAGTAGACATCAAGTAGCTACTCAAAAGTGTAGTGCAGTAGTTAGTACATCTGGAGTAGCTTCGCATGCTTGCGCGGACGCCGATCCGGCGGTAGTGCCATCTAGTGACAGTGTTGTTAATCCGCTGCGTGCCGAGTCTGCGCCGCTTACTTCACTACGCGGCCCGCGCAAGCGCAGTAAACAAACCGTAGCAGACGTTGCCCACATTCGCGCACCTGTCGAGCGCCGCAAGCAAAAACTGTTTGTGACTCTCTTCATAGAAAATAAGACGGTGCTATTTCAGCTTGATACTGGTTCCGCTGTCACATTAATAAATAACGATACTTATGAACTTCTGGGTTCGCCAAAATTGTCGCTGTTACAGCAAGTGTTAACAGCATATACGGGACAAAATATTCCCGTGCTAGGAACGTGTAGCCTGCCCGCCTCTTTTCAAGGTGTAACAAAAACAGTTGCTTTTGTAGTTCTTCAGGCCAAATCGACACAGAACATTTTTGGACTAGATGCTTTTGACTTGTTTGGTTTATCAATTCAAAGAGATGTGCTTCAAATTTCGTCAATAGTGCCTCAGGATAAAATCAATGCATTGTGTGACAAATATAGTGACTTGTTTTCGCCGGAACTAGGTTGTGCAAAAGACTTCGTGGCACATGTAACTTTAAAAGACTCTGCAGTTCCAAAATTTCGTAAAGCTAGACCAGTGCCTATCGCAATGCGTGATACAGTTGCCGAAGAACTTAAACGTTGGCAAGATAGTGGGGTGATTTCTCCTGTTTCTGCGAGTCAGTGGGCCTCGCCTTTAGTAATTATACCCAAGCCGTCGGGAAAACTTCGTCTCTGTGCGGACTTCAAATCAACAGTGAACGGTCAAACAATTGTTGACACTTACCCCCTGCCCAGACCTGAGGAACTTATGGACAAATTAGGACAGTCTCGTTTCTTTTCTAAGATTGATTTAGCAGAGGCATACTTACAGATTCCACTTGATGACGAGTCAAAAAAGTTTTTCGTCATTAATACTCACATGGGCCTTTTTCAATTTCAACGCCTACCCTTTGGCAGTTCTTCCGCCCCTGCTATTTTTCAGCGTTTTTTGGAACAGCTGACAGTTTCTGTACCGTGTTGTTCGAACTATTTAGATGATATTGTGGTATCCGGACGTACAGTTGAAGAACATTTATCAAACCTGGAGTGCCTTTTCAAAGTGTTGACTGCAGCAGGTCTACGCTGTAATAAAGCAAAGTGTTCGTTTTTTCAAACTGTAATAGAGTACCTAGGCCATGTGATTAATGCCCAAGGAATTCATCCATTACAGTCATATCTTAGAGCAATCAAAGACTTGCCTCCTCCTGAGAATGTGCACGAATTGCAAGCAGTAATGGGAAAACTTAACTATTATTTCAGGTTTATTCCCAATGCGTCTCAGATTGCAGCTCCACTGCATCACTTACGTAGGAAGAATGTTCCTTTTGTATGGTCTAAAGATTGTCAGGTTGCCTTTGACAAACTAAAGTCTGCACTACTCAGTGATGCATGTTTGATTCCCTTTGAACCACAGAAGCCTGTAGTGTTAGCAGTTGATGCCTCATCGTACGGTGTGGGTGCCGTTTTGTCACATCGCATTGGATGTCACGATCGTCCTATTGCCTTTGCGTCCAAGCTTCTGACGCCAACGCAACAGAATTACAGTCAGATAGAAAAGGAGGCCTTAGCAATAATTTACGGCGTCACAAAGTTTCATCATTATCTCTATGGCAGAAAATTCTATTTGTTGACAGACCACAAGCCTCTCACGTCGTTGTTCTCACCCACAAAGCCAATTCCGCCACGTACGGCACAAAAGCTTCAGAGATGGTCCTTGATATTGTCTAATTATCAGTATGAGATTTTGTACCGACCTACCACTCAACATGCCAACGCGGACACACTTTCCCGACTTCCGGTTGGCCAGGATGTTTCGTTTGATTCTTCAGAAATGGCATGTTGCCAGATAGACTCCAGAGATGCTTCCGCTGTCGCAGATTTCCCTTTGAACTCTCGTCGGGTTGCACGGGAAACAGCTGCGGATGCAGACCTAAGTGTGGTAGCACGTTTTGTTCGCTCAGGGTGGCCTGCCAGAGCCAAAGACATTGATCGGCCTCTGGTTCGACGTTATTTTGCACAACGTCATGCATTATCTTTAAGTCAGGGTGTACTGTTGTTGCATACCGACAACGACCAAGCAAGAGTGATTGTTCCTCGTTCCCTGCAACGAGAAGTGTTACGCCTCCTGCATCAAGGACATTGGGGCATTGTTAGGACAAAGCAACTGGCCAGACGTCATTGTACCTGGGTTGGTATGGACGCTCAGATAGAGAGCATGACGTCACAGTGTACTGTTTGTGCGGAGCATCAGGAGGCTCCTCCGCAACGTTTCTCAGACTGGCCACGCCCCAAGGGACCATGGCAACGTTTACACATTGACTTTGCCGTACCTTTCTGGAATACGCGCTGGTTAATTGTTGTAGACGCTTTCAGCAAGTTTCCTTTTGTGATTGCCATGAACTGAACGACGGCATCTAGTACAATCAGTGCCTTAACATCAGTGTTTTGCATCGAAGGTTTGCCTGAAACTGTCGTCAGTGACAATGGACCTCAGTTTGTTAGTGCGGAATTTCAACAGTTTTGTCGTGTGAATGGCATTCAGCATATCACCACAGCACCTTTTCACCCTCAGTCCAATGGTGAAGCAGAACGTTTCGTTCGAACATTCAAGTCTCACATGGAAAAGATGAAAGGTCAGCACTCCAGGCAGCAAGCTCTTCAAATTTTCCTGTCTACGTATCGGTGCATGCCACGTGACGGCCCGTCTCCTGCCGAGCTGCTACACGGCCGCCGTCACCGCACTCTCCTTCACCTGCTGCAGCCTCCCACGCACCGAGTCGGTTCGTATGGCGCTACGCGTTTTCAGGTTTCTACGCCGGTGCTGTACAGGGTGTTTGCTGGTATGAAGAAGACATGGTTGCCAGGCACCATTCAGCGCGCGCTCGGTCGCAATATGTATGTTGTACATTCTTCCACAGGGTCGGAGCTGCGGCGCCACGCAAACCAATTGCGCTTGCACAGGCCGCGCGATCCTGTCTCCGGTTTCTTGATTCCAGACCCAGTTCACCGCCAGGGAGCACAGCCACATCGCTCGCCGCCGGGCCTAGCTACGAGCTCCCGATGGATGTCGACGCGCCTCCTATGCAGTCGGCCCCTCCGCCTCCGTCGCCGCCGCAGATGACAGCGTCACCGAGAGGGACTCCGGGACCGTGCGGGCCCCCCCAGCTTGGGCCACGCACCTCAGAAGATGACCTGCTCCCTCTGGGCGGGGGTGTGCGCCCTTCCTCAGGTTTCGCCGGGTTTCCTGGAGGATCGCAAGGCGGATGCCGGGGCGCGGACGGCGTCTCGATCCCAGCCTCAGCTACGACGCCCGTCCCACCAGTAACGCCCCCGCCCAGGCCCTCCTCCCAGTGCCGTCGCCGTGGCCCTCAGCCCTACTCCACGACGGCGCGGCGGTTTGGGGGGGGGGGGAGGGGTGTGGTGTCGCACAAGTCCAAAGTGCGCGCCACCTACTTTCGCCGCGCGCCGCCATGCACGCACGGCGCGGCGTTCTTACGACGACAGCCACGAGCGCCCTCTGCGGCAACTCCGCTCGTGGCCACCAGTGAACGACATCGTTCACTTGGGACTGAGTTAGGAACCAGTAAAGACTTCGGAATCCGATAGGCACCAGTGAAGACTTGGCTATCAGTTAGGCACTAGGCAGGACTCTAGCTCAACTATGTATCAACATTCTGCAATACTCTGTAAAAGTTAAGTATTGTATAAATTCTGTGCAATATATATCTCGTTCTAATTTACTCTAGTGTTTCTAGTTTCTGGCTGCTCCCCTCCGTACCTGCACCAGCGTGCCATCTTTATTCCTGTGTCGGTCTCATTCCACTCGGCCACCGACACCTCCGACGGAAACGAGACACAAAGCGGCGACGAGGCTGGGACACAAAACTATGTGTCTCTCGTTATCCTATTGCTATGTGGCCGTCGGTAAACTGCGATGGTATGGGAGGACAAGAGGCTCCAGAGATGTAACGCTGGCTGTTAGTGTACCAGCGATGCATGCTAGGGAGGCTGGGGATCCTAATCCAGTACTATCCCGAACCATACCGGATGCAGCAGCTGTACAGTATCTCGCCACTAATATAAAACACATTCACATTTTAGAGACTAATGGAGTCTCAACATATCAAAGATAATGATCACAAGGAGAACAGAAGTGATAATTATCTGGCGTTCTCCAGGGAAGTGTTATAGGGCCCCTACTGTTCCTTACTTTTATAAAATACTTAGGGGACAATCTGAGTAGCTCTCTTAGACTGTTCGCGGATGATGCTGTCATTTATCGATTAGTTAAGTCACCAGACGATGAAAAGCAACTGAAAAATGATTTAGATAAGATACCTGCATGGTGCGGGGATTGGCAATTGACCCTTAATGCCGGCCGCGGTGGCCGAGGGGACTGAGGCGCTCCAGTCACGGTCTACACGGCCACTACGGTCGGGGGTTCGAATCCCCCCTCGGGCATGGATATTTGTGCTGTCCTTAGTTGTAGGTAGTTCATAAGTAGTTTGTAAGTTTAGGGACTGATGACCCCGTAGTTAAGTCCCTTAAGCTTAACAAACATTTGTAGAACATTTTTTGACCCTTAATAACGATAACTGTGAGGTCATCCATATGACCACTAATAAATCCGTTAAACTTAATTTACACAATAAATCAGTCAAACCTAGAGGCCGTAAATTCAACTAAATACCAAGGAGTAACAATTACGAACAACTGAAATTGGAAAGAACACACAGAAAATATTGTAGGGAGGGCGAACCAAAGACTGCGTTTCATTGGCAGGACACTTAGAAGATGCAACAGTTCTACTAAAGAAAATGCCTACACTACACTTGTGCGTACTGTTTTGAAGTAATGCTGCGGATTGTGGGATCCACACAAAGTGGAACTGAAGCACGATTTAGAGAAAATTCAGAGAAGGGCAGCTCATTTTGTATTATCGCGATATAAGGGAGAGAGTGTCACGGAAATGATGCACGAATTGGGGTGGAAATCATTAAAAGAAAGGCGCTATTTGTTGCGGCGAGATCTATTTGCGAAATTTCTCTTACCAACTTTCTCTTCAGAATAGGAACATATACTGTTAGTACCCACCTACATAGGGAGACATGGCCATCATAATACAATTAGAGAAATCAGATCGAAAACAGATAGAGTTAGGTGTTGCTTTTTCCCGCGACCTATTAGAGAGTGGAAATATAGAGAAATATCATAAAAGTGGTTCGACGAACCCTCTGTCATGCACTTCAATGTGATTTGCAGAGTATCCATGTAGATGTAGATTGGATGAAAATATATGCCACAGTTGGAATTCGTTAAAATATTTTTTTTTTTCCATCGGGTATGTTGCTTTGTTATGGACGTGGAATCGTGCTTGTTCTATATCGATCGTTCAGTTCTCGGCTTGCGTTTTTGATTACAGAGGTTGTCCAGCCCTCTCACCAAAAGCGCTGGGCCACCACACATGTAACCGTGCAGCCACCATCGCCTTATGGAAAACAAGGAGAACCTTTCCCTTCACAACATATGAATACCAATTACACAGGGAAACATCGAGGCAAAATTGAAGTTTGGCTAGTGGAGGGAGACGAACTTAGATTTTTCCGTGCATTCGCGTTATCCACAATGTCATAGTGACTGAATGTTTAAAGCTAGTAAACAGGATAACATAGTTCGAACCCTGGCCGCGGTACAAATTTTATAATATGACGATACATAATTGTTCTGAAAGTTTTAACTAATCATTTGTTTTGTAGTTAAAGAACGGAATATACTGCAGCTCACCTTATTACTGTTACTGATGTGTATTTCAGGTTGAATGTATCATGGAATTTAGTATAAGATAAAACTTAATGTCGGAATTGGCCCATGATGTATTTTGTTTACTATTACAGTCGATGTATTTCAAAGATTCTTCAGAAGAAATCTCTGTTGACGACCCTATGTTTGTCGATCGTCAACTTATAATGATAGAGATGATTAAGAGTAATTGAGTAACTACATTTAACACAAATAATTATATATAGGCACTAGCTTAAACCCGCGGCTCCGCTCGCGTGTTGATTAATTATGATAGATGAGCTTCAGTAGTGTGCTATGAGACTGTTTTGAAGGATGACATGAAATACAATACCTTCTTTAGAAACGAACATTTTTAATCAACACTAAAATAAAATAAAAAATTAATTATGTAAAGTGCTTAATGATTTACAATAAATAATACATACATTATTCCTTATAGCCTGTGTTGCAATATCTCAACACGTATGGTGAGAGTAATGTCCAAATTAATTTTAATTTCATTTTAGGGCATTTTGGTAAACTACGTTATTTGTGGTATTGTTTGGACCGTAAATGTAGAGATTTCTTGGGTTGCCCACCCTTGAGCAAACGACGTACAAGTGACCATGTGAAAAACATGAAGTCTGTAAATGTGTTCCTGCGATTTTATTTAAAGAGATGTATTAAAAGAAATTTCTTTTTTACTGCTTTATTTATTTATTACTAGCTTAAACCCGCGGTTCCGCTCGCGTGTTGGTTGATTATGATAGATAATGCTCGAAACGTAAAATCGATTTTTTTAAAGAGATGTATTAAAAGAAATTTCTTTTTTACTGATTTACTTATTTATTCTTATATTTCCTTATTCGTATGCTTATCCTTACAGATAAAGAGCTGAAGACATTGTAGCACGCATAGACCAAAGATATGATCTGGGGCATCACGTTTCGCTGTATGTAACCTCCTTGCTACAGAGTCGCAAACGTCATCGCTGGCCTTCAGTACGAATTTTTTTATAAATTGACGACTTTCAACCACCATATCTTCCTCCCCCTTGTAACTATCGGCATGAAATTGCTATGGTATACAACGGGAGACTTCGGACAACAATTACACACAGACCATTCGTTTGCGTTCTGTAGTTTTCGCTGCAGAGCAAAATATTAACACACACATACGTAGAATTTTATATAGACTGATAACTTTCCATCCCAATATACTCCACCCTTTTATCATTATCAACCCTCAAGCAACAATGCAACCATTAAAACCATTTTCAAAGAGTAAATATAATTTTCAAAGAGTAATTATTGTTTCGCATTTCGCGTTATATTCTTCAAATTATAAAATATCTACCAGATCGCTATAAAACCGTGCCTAAAACCTCCCTCAGGTATAAATTGGTAACTGTATAATTATTTAAGTCTCTGCATCTTGTCGTTCGGACGTGATAAGCGTACACCGAACAGATATTCACATTAATATATATAGATAAATAGCTATCCGATCGCCATAAAACCGTGCCTAAAGGCTTCCCCGGGTAGAAATTAGTAATTCTACAAAATTTTAGCTCTTTATGTCATGTGGTTCAGACGTGATAAACGTACACCGAACATACATTCACATTTATAGATATAGATTATATAAGCGTTATATGGTAAAACCCTGAGATTTGTGTGTCACATGACGTGACGTAATTATGACGTAAAGTCATATACACTGGTACAGCGAACGCTGTGTCTGTGTTGTGGAAGATGTATTTCGTCACTATACGTGAGCTAAACTAGCAATGAATATTTTACGTTAGTGAAATGGGTGATGCACCAATGATGTGAGCGGTTAGTTGATGTCAATACTGAATATGAAAAATATTCTGGACTTTGTATCGAGGTAATATCTGCTTGAAAGAATGTCAATTTGGACCAAACAAAGAAGATGATTTTGATTTATGTACTATTGGTGTTTAAATAAAAGTTGTGTTTTCTGAAGAACATTTATGATTGTAGTATGGAAAGCAGAACCTGGTAGTTTTATCCCGATTTAGAAACATTTTCTAACAGTTGACTTTTCGTGAGTGTTTATATTCTGATTGCATGAAGTGTTGAGCTGACACGCTGAGACATTTCAAACAGATTTCCTCTCCCTTGCAATCACAGTCTCGCGGCGCGGTGCCTCCCGGCTCTAATACGACCGTGGTCGTGATGCACGCACAGTCGGGATTTGTCGTTAAAGGCTATGTCCTTCGACAACCCCATAACCTCCCAAACGCCTTATTCTTGTCACATAAGAGACCTACTGCAACGATGTTGTCAGTGTAGTGACGAACATAAACACGACATGTTTTCAGTCCTATCCCAATAAACTTAAGTGTTGGCTTCTAAACGTATGTGCTGTGTGCTACACAGTGGACGTGAACTGCCGTTAGAAATAAAGTGCATAAAGGTTACAATAAGCAGGAAAAGAGTTGTGTGCTTACCATTTTGCCTGCTGCTGCGATCCTCTGCCGCGGCGACCAGCAGCAGAGCCACCAGGACACACTGCCTCACTGTGGCTGCCATGTCGCACGTCCTGCAAGTAATATCGTTGCTTAAGGCTGGTTTACACGACGACACTACGTTTCATGAAACTGCGCTACTGGCCAATGCGCATGCGCGGCAGGCGTTCGCGCAACTCTTTGGCGAAACTAAATAGTTTCCGCACCTTCCAACTTTGGCGAAACTGATTGCGCGTGTTTTTAGGTTAGGTTGTGACCAATACAGAACAAAATACAATGTACAGGGGGGAACGGAAGAAATTATTCGGGTTTTGAACATATATGCGTTGCGTTGGTGTTTGTGCGATTTTAACGGCGTGTTAGTGCTCTTCTAGCAAATATTTGTGAAATTAAATATTGATGGGTTAACGATTAGTGAATTGCATACTAAAATACATCCAATTCGAAATACCTATACAAACGAAGTATGGCAACTGTGGATTTCGGAACACGGTACAAGTACTGCGGAGACGAATATCTTCTTGACAAGAAACGTAATGCAATTTGCAAT
Source organism: Locusta migratoria (assembly GCA_026315105.1). Classification (NCBI taxonomy): domain Eukaryota; kingdom Metazoa; phylum Arthropoda; class Insecta; order Orthoptera; family Acrididae; genus Locusta; species Locusta migratoria. The sequence goes on along the minus strand of CM048755.1, from coordinate 41,134,867 downwards.
TTCAGTGCTGGTAACAATGCTTCATGCATAACAGTATCTTGTTTCTTTATTGCATTACTAACTCTGTTTAAAAGGAACGTTAACTGCTGTGGTGACATTCTAACTTGATTGAAATAACTTCTAGGGTCATCAATCACAATTTCTTTCAGCAAGGTCGCTGAGCAACCGAGCTGACGTCTTTTTTTAATCCATTCACGAACCCAAACACGTTTCTTATTCTTTTTATGTCTAGTCTTATGCAGCGACTTCACACACACAAGCAAGAGATTCGCCACAACTCTTACAGCTACCAAAACTTTCATTTTACAGCGACTACAGCACTCACAAAACAACGAAACTGAAGTGTATAGTATTGGCGCTGTGTCTACAGACATACACGAAACCAGTTGCGCGCAATTCATTTCATGCAGCGAGTTTCGTAACCTAGTGTCGTCGTGTAGACTAGCCTTTAGTGTTAACATCTCGTTTCCACACAACACAGATGTCAGCATTACCGTTTCTACAATCTCAGTAGCTCTTTTAACACAGATATATTAAATGATGAGCCAACGGGCGTGTCGCAGTGGATACACAGGTTCCCGTCAGATCACCCAAGTTAAGCGCTGCCGGGCTTGCCTAGACGACTGACTGCGGACAGACACTTTCTTCTTGTTTAACCAATACCTAACCTTCTTAAGGCTACGCTACACATCAGTTTTTTTAAAGTGAAAGTTAGTTTAGGTATAGGTTAAACAAGATTTTTTTTGTAGCACGTGATGGCGTGTAGCGCCCGGGTTAAGAAACATTCAGCATCTCATTGGATGACAGCTAGCGAGTTGTCATTGGCCGGAGCCAAACGTTTTGGTCTGTCCATAGTCACTCGTCTTGCCTAGCACAGAATTTCGCCCGGCGGGCGTAGCGGAGGGCAGTTTAGTTCAGCGCCCCGGCCGCGACCGTGTGTCGCTAGTGTCGGCAACGGAGATAGCTGCGGAAAGAGAGAGACCGCACAAAAATGTTCAAATGTTTGTATAGCTTATGTGACTTAACTACGGGGTCATCAGTCCCTAAACTTATAAACTACTTTATGAACTAGCTAATCCTAAGGACGACACAAATATCCATGCCCGACGGGGGATTCGAACCCCCGACCGTAGTGGCCGTGCAGACCGTGACTGGAGCGCCTCAGACCCCTCGGCCACCGGAGACCGCACAGCACTGCTCTGCGCTGGACTGTCCCGCGGTCAGATCCAACAGAAAAGAGAGAGAGAGGAAGCGCAGCGCTGTAAATGTGGTCGATGAGCGGTATAACAAGAAACCATTTACTGTAACAGTGTTCGCATGGCAGAATTACTAGGCAAATCTCCATAAAAAATTATATAAAAAAAAGAATCGAGGAACAATTTAGTTGTTGAAACTTCCTGGCAGATTAAAATTGTGTGCCGGAATCGGGACTCGAACCTGGGACCTTTGCCTTTCGCGGGCAAGCGCACTACCGACTGCGCTATCCCGACACGCGCAGTCGGTACTGCGCTTGCCCGCGAAAGGCAAAGGTCCCAGGTTCGAGTCCCGGTTCCGGCACACAATTTTAATCTGCCAGGAAGTTTCATATCAGCGCACACTCTTCTGCAGAGTGAAGTTTCATTCTGGAATTTAGTTGTTTTCTGACCTACAGGTTTCTTCTCTTAGTACTGCACATACACACTCGCCATATGCGCTGTAGGCGTCTTCTGAAGGATATATCAATATTTTAAAATGAACTCATGTCATAAACATTCCATTTTAGCAACAGTTTTACATTAGTGATATAGTCTCATTCTTACTAGTTATAAGTAAATATTTTTTGTTTTGTTTTTGTTTTACTTCGTGTAAGTTTGCAAAATTACAATAAAAATAGAATTAGGGTTATAAAGACTTTTAATTCTTACATTCAATATTGTTAAAGGATACAATTAACATTTTACAAGTTGTTCTTTCTTGAGGAAATGATTTTCCATTTTCGGTACAATATTCCGGGAGACTGCTAACCTCAAAGATTTAGTCATATTTTTATCACCAAGTAGTGAACGATTCTTAATTTTAGCAAGCTTTAAATGAGAGAAAAAACACTCACAAATATAGAAGGAACCAAACATTGATAGAACTTTGCGTGTTTGTGCAAAAGAGGATATTTCTCTCGTGGAAAACTGCTATAAGTCTTCCAAAGCTTTACACATAAGAAAGCGATCCTTCAGGCGTATATCGCACTGCAGATCTATCAGCTGTAGTTGAATCATTTGTGAGATTTCCTCTGCCCTAAGGGAAAGCGGGCGAACAAATACATCTATGGCCGGTTGAAGCTCACTTATCTTTAACAATCTGTTTTCAAACTTTTCTTGTATATCACAAATGATTTGTACATAATCTGAAAAATCCACATTTTTAACGCTGTTTAATGCAGGAGAGTCCACAATTCTGCGCGCGCAACAGTTTTTTCTATAAAAAAGTTTATTTTTTTATTTTATTTTTTTAAACTTTTTTTTACTTTTTTTTCATTTTTTTTTTTTTTTGAATGCTTGAATCGTCTGTACTAAATCAACAACAGTGTGACTTTCGCCTTGGAGTGTAGTGTTCAAAGTATTTAAATGACCAGTTACGTCACTCAAAAAAGCCAAATTTGCCACACACTTAGGATGATAACGTCGTTTCATTTCCAAAAATGTATTAAATTTGTCCCTCCAGGAATTCTTTAAATTGGCGATTCTGAGTCCATGCGATGGAAGATAATAAACTATTCGAAGAACTGTGTCCATAACTTGTTTTAGATTGACAATTTTCGCACAAAGTGCCTGCTGGTATATAAGACAATGAATTGCCGTGAATAAGAAACAGCCGACTTAAGCCATTTTTGCCCTGACGTAACTCAGGAATCCAGTGCGTAGTCCTCGTAGTACAGGGGCCCCATCGGTTGTTACACTGGTCAGGCGTTCCCATTTTAAACGCATTGACTCGAACTCGTTTTCCACGCTTAGAAAAATATTCTAACCTGTGGTTGTCTTTTAATGGTACGAGATCGAGAAATTCTTCGGTGCACGCAGATTGTCGTTGACACCCCGAATGAATATGACAAGCTGAGATATGTCCGAAACGTCCGTGGACTCGTCAAGAGCGATACAAAATGAAGTGAAGTTTGCCGCTCTCTCTATTAATTGCTGCTCCATATCTGAGGCCATATCTTCGACTCGGCGAGCAACGGGTTAAGGTGAAACAGCTATTTTTTCAAATTTTCTGTGAGGTTTGCTGGACAAATTCAAGCTGCCGAGTCGACCAAGCAATCCTTGATGAGACTCCCAGCCGCAAAGGGTTTCCCTCCTTTCGAAATTCTCATCGAGCCTTTATAACTGGCGCGCAAACTTTGGGACCTGTTTCCTGTTTCTACAATGGCAGAAAAAGGTACAATTAAATGTTTAAATTCCTGTTTTTAAAACTCTTATCATTTTAAAAATTGTTTCATTCATTGAAACACAAATAAAATACCTACAAAGGTTGGTTTTAGTTGCGTTTTCCTTCAGTTCAACTTTAGAGCGATCATGGACGATAGCAAGGACAGTGAAATGAGATCGCAAAATAAATTTTTATCCACTGATATTTGCGTTTTAATTGAAAACCTGGATCAAACTACAACATATGTTTCCAAACCGTCAAAACACGAATACACAAAAACAAAGAATGACTCTTAATGACACGTTGCTGTCTGAGACAGCATTTGTAACAGCTTCTCTGAAAGTGGTACAAAATGACGCATCTGAAACATTTTCTAGTGTCCGTGTGACGCGATTTAATACGACCAGAATATAAAAACTAACTGAAATGAAATGTTCCTTTACGCTGAGAATCTGATATTCTATAACTAGCACATTGCTAAGCGATATATAAGATTGTAAAATATAGTTTTATTTATTATCTTTAGAAATAATAAACAGTGATACGATAGGATACACTTAATTCATTGTAATGCTGCCTGAAATCCTCTTTCAGTTCTTCGAGCTTTGACTGGCGTTCCTCTTGCGACAAATTTTCGAACCGATCTTTGTGGCAGGTATTAAAGTGCAGTTCAATCGAATACTTTTTTTAAATACATGAGGTTCTGATAACATATCAAACATTTGGCATGGTTTTCGAAAGCAGTACAAAAGAAATCAATTTAGCACTGGCGTTTACACAGCGCAGACGCGCCGCTCCTCCTGTTGTTTGCCTGCTGCTGTTGTCCGTCCATCTGTACCGACTGCAGCCTCACGCCTGTTGACTCCTGCCTTCCACACGAAGCGGCGTGGCGAAGCGCAGCGGGACGTGAGTAGTGCACACGGCCGTCCTACCAGTCTCTCAAAATATGTCGTCGTCGTCAGACGAAGGTAGCGATGGGCTGGATCTTTTGCAGTTACTGAATTTTCAGCAGCGCAGAAGATATTGGGTACATCCATTACGGTTGCAAAAAGGGAGGAAATACGGCATATTCAATGTGGTGAAGGAGCTGAATATGTATCCTGACCGTTTCCAGAATTTTTACAGAATGTCGCAAAAGTGTTTCTACATTGTGTTGGACAAAGTGAAGGACACCCTTCAGAGAAAAGCTAACTGGAGGCAGCCTATTTGTCCAGAAGAGTGATTACTGATTACCTTCAGGTAAACTAACATAGACATCTATGTATGTTCTTTAAGCAAGCAGTTGTTTCAAACGTTTTCTAAAAGCGTGAATATATAATCATCATTTATCGCTGTACAAATGAAGAGTTGGAATGGTGTCGTATCTGACGCCATGAATCTACTGGTGAAAATGTTTCACACTCACGTTATTTTAGCACCATTGTCTCTCCAAAAACATTGTTTGTGGAGGCGAACAATGAGCGTAGCGGAAAAACATTATTATACAACAGGGCTCTGATATGCACAAGAATTCTCTTACGCTTGCGAGAATTTCATCGTTTGTACAAGGTAAGAGACAAAAGCAAATATTGTATGCAAACATACGAGAATTTTGCCTAAAGTCTTAAGTTTGTAACAAATATGCGGTATACACATTTGGTGGAGATATAATGCACATGGTGTAGCCTATATGTATTTCAGTAATGCAAATTTTTCATCTAAGAAAAAAAGAGTATTTTCTCACAAAGATAACAAAATCAACGTTATAGGAACTTTAACAAAAGAGGCAGAATGACGTTTTAACTCTTATATAGTGTTTGCATCAAGAAACACTAAATAGATAAATAGAAAACATTTTTTTCGCCTGAAAAATTTGCTCTCATTAATTACAGAGTTTGTTTGGGCGAACGATTCAGTTATACATCATCAGTAGCGATTATGATCGTAGAGTTGCGGATACCTTTCTATTATATGACAGAACTTGACGTTAAACTCGAAATCGTCTCGCATTTTGAAACTAGAATGAGAGAAACTGCAGCGCGCCACCTGTACGCGCCCTTTCGCTGCGCGGACTACGGAGCGGCGCGTCCCGCCACGCCTCCTCTGTGTGAACTGAACTGCTGCATTTGTTAACATGGAGGTGGCGCAAGACAGCGCTACGTCCTAGCCAGGCGTCCGCGCCGCGCCAGTTCTGTGTGAATGGGACACAGTTTGGACGAGCCTGGCCTAGCAATTGGCTGGCTACCCGCCTGGCCACATCGGCTCCGGGAAGTGTTTACGAGTGCTTCCTCGCTGTGGCCGGCGGCGTTCTTCGCAGAGTCTGTTCTTCTGTTTGCTGTGTGTACGTATTTGTAAGTAAGGGCTGATTGCGAAGATCGCGAAAATAATGTGCAGTTTGCATTTGACAAGTCGGTTCCACAGCAATTCAAATGTTCAAATGTTTGTATAGCTTATGGGACTTAACTACGGGGTCAGCAGTCCCTAAACTTGCACACTACTTATGAACTAGCTATTACTAAGGACGGCACTAATATCCATGCCCGAGGGGGGATTCGAACCCCCGACCGCAGTGGCCGTGCAGACCGTGACTGGAGCGCCCCAGTCCCCTCAGCCACCGCGGCCAGCGATAAGACCATTCAAAACTGTTTGTCAGCGTATGGGACTGTGTTGTTTTTTACTAGGGAAAAGTGGTCGTCCACATATATCTATCAAGTTGAAAACGGAATTCGTAGTGTCTGTATGATAGTACAAACGCACATAAAGTCCTTCCTGGTAGTGAAAGGCCACAGGGCTTTTATCACTTACAGCAGGCTCCGAAATGTTGCTTAAAAGCCGCCAGTGGGCCGTCTCTAGCCAGCGGGCCGCGGCCAACGAGAAAGACAGGCCCCAGCGCAGACGTCATGACACGTAAGCAAGGTAGTTCCGAGCCGGCGCGATCGCTAGCTCAGTGGCCGCCTGCTATGACGCAGTGGGCAGTGCCCCAGCGACCGGTCAATCGGCTAGCGATCGCACCGGCTCGGAACTACCTTGCTTACGTGGCATGACGACTGCGCTGGGGCCTGTCTTACTCGTTGGCCACGCCAGTGGGCGTTACGACGTCACGGGCTGGGCCCGCTGCGCTCGTGGGCCTGCCGACGCGGCTCACCCGCCTTCGCTGGGCTGGGCGGTACCACAGAGTAACATATACAGAGGAGAAGCCCCTCCTAAACCACTGTCCAACGCTCCCATCGTAGTTCCGTAAGATGCTAGCAGGCGTCAGGCGGTTCCCTGGCTTAGGGTGACTCTCGCACATCAGGGGGTAGCGTGGAGGGGAGGCTGAGGGCCGGCCGCGGTGGCCGAGGAGACTGAGGCGCTTCAGTCTCGGTCTGCACGGCCACTACGGTCGGGGGCTTGAATCCCCCCTCGGGCATGGATATTTGTGCCGTCTTTAGTATAAGGTAGTTCATAAGTAGTTTGTAAGTTTAGGGACTGATGACCCCGTAGTTAAGTCCCATAAGCTTAACAAACATTTGAACATTTGATTTTTGGAGGCTGAGGGGAGGGCTCGTGCCGCCTGCTACGAGGCCACGGCTGTGTCCGGTGTGCTGGCGTTTGAGGGGAGGTGGTGGTGGGGACGGCCGCTACCTACCGCCTGCTCTGGCCAGTTTAAAGGGCTGCTTCTGACCGCAGCGCCATCATGGGACATCTTACGCAACTGCTGGAAACCCTCCCTCCCCGTACCCCTGAGAGTGGGACCGGGCCCTTATGAGGTTTCCCGTCTGTATATATTTGTCTGTGTCGGTACCAGGCAACTCTCATGAGCTGTGTTGTGGGTTACACGGAACACGTGGAGGCCGGTGGGTTGGGTCGGCGGGCACAACGGGTACAATTAAGGGTATATTACATGGAGCGTATTTGGTCGCTAGTCGCTGGCGAATTTGGATGCATCTGCTAAATTCGCTCCATTTAAACAAGGACAGCGAACAAAGTCGCTGCTCCGAAACGCGAGTGTCTGAAGTTGAAGGGTGGGCTACTTTAGACCCTGGTCGCTGGCGTTTTTGGTCGCCCCCAAATGTTGGTCGCCCCGTGTCATATATAGGAGCGTATAAAGTAGCCACCAGTCGAGTCAAAATGTCGAAGGAAGTAATAAATACTGGCAGTGTGTTTCTTGCAAGAGTCTTAAAAGAACAGGCTACCAAAGTCAAAACGGAAAAGTAGGAAAAATAAAAGAAAATGGATAAGAAGGTGGTTTGGGAGGAGTGATAAATATAGTGCTTCTGAAAATCTTTTGAGAGAATTATTGTGTGGAGATCCTTCTTCCTACAGAAATATAATGATGATGAGATAGTTTATTGTTTTGATTTTTGTTTTCAGATGTTTGGTATCCACATCCCCCAAGAGACCTTGAGTCATCAATTCGTCACTCGTCAAACAGTTGGTTAAATTGCGTCTCTTTAAGTTTAGTATTTAAATAATCATTTTTAATGTCCTATAATACTGGCAAACTTTGATGAATTTCCAGAAATTTGATTACAATTCCACTTCATATTTTGTTTGGCGGGAAAAAGCAGTTCTCGATGCGGCGCGTGGCTCTGCGAGGCGGTTGACGGGCAGCGCGACACACCACGCCGCGCGCTGCCGTTATTTATAATGGTCGCAACTCCCTGTGATTATCATTTAAATATGACGAGTGGGTACATGAAAACCAAAGTCACGGAGCTGGCAGTACTTTACAGAGGATGGAGATGACTGTTGCAAAGCTCCGTTGTGTAGCAAAAAATTCCACATACATAGTAAGACGTTTAAAGTTACACAATATATCTAGCAATCAAACATATGTTCATGGATACAAAAGTGTATTCTTATATTAATACAAGTTAGACAAAATACCAAGCTATTGTGTACGTTATCTATTCAAACTACATTAAAAGGAAATTCGTTGGATAGTGCCTGAAAAGATCCACCAATATCAGAAAAGTGTAAGTTTTAATTTGGCTGCAATAATATGCAAGATGCATCAAATTTAACACTATCCAAACTTTTAACCAGAATGAGGATATAAAAACCAACAGTCAGTATTGTAGTAGTAAATTGTGGTGCTTGTGTTGAGAGAGTACTAGAACTTTAAGCTGAAATAAGAACGGAATCTTAGATAAGCAATGTTGGCTAATAATGTATGCTTTGCCGATTTTTTCCTACAATTAATAAATATATGTAACGAGCTTTTGGGTGTAACGTATTGTAAGATTTATGTCTTGTGTAACTATAAATACATGTGGAATGCATATTTGTTTTTGGTACAACTGAAGTTCTTTTTTCGTGTAAGATACGTGTTTTAATAATAATCCAATGATTTTTATCTTCTGTGAAACTTCCTACTACCACTATTACTAATAATTCAGTTTCTTCGTCACACATAATGAAGGCAAACATTACAATTGCTATGCCGCAATGCTTCCTTGTGGAGTAGTTTCGCTCAGTCTCAAGAGAGCGCAGCACTGTCGACAAATTCTCGAGAGACTCGAGAATTTCTCGAGAATTTGTCTTAGCGTCGCGCGTTTCTCGAGAGGGCTCATAGCCCACCTCTAGGTACAGTGGGCCACCGCGACGGAGCCTTGACGCGCTGTGCTACGATGCGCGAGGCCGTTCCCCGTCGGGGGTTCGAATCCCCCCTCGGACATGGATGTTTGCGCTGTGTTTAGTATAAGGTAGTTCATAAGTATTTTGTAAGTTTAGGGACTGATGATTCCGCATTTAAGTCCCATAAGCTTTAGAAACATTTGAACATTTTTACAGTGAGCCCTTGGCTGTTACCGAACACTCGCAAATTTTCGCGACAGTTAAAAGTCACACATGCTAATTATCTATGTGGCTACCTCTTCTTTATCCATACAGTGCTTGTGTATTAGTTGCCCTTCCTTTATTAAAAACCTGATGAAATGTTCACTCGTCACTTTCAAAACAAGAGGAAGGTCACTCTTATATAAGATTCGTGTAGTGCATGGCAGAGCGTACTTCAGTTACGAATTCTCTAAAATGTAAAGTTTTGTCAGCTATCTACGAAACTCAAGTCATTACATCACAAAACAACCGTTTTATTTTAATTCCGTAAGGTTTTATGTAGAAAACTGTGTTAATAGCAAATGTATTATGCATTCGCTCCAGTTATTCTATAGCAACATTCAAGTTTTTTTTTTCAGGCATTTTCCTTCACAAAAAATATTAAAAACGATTGCACCGTTTTTTGCAAACACTCTGCTGCATTTGTTTGACCGCAAACTTTATATTATTATTCATTTCGATTACCTTTCTGTTCAAGAATGAGATAACAGAATGTACAGTTGAAATGACAATTATAAGGTTCGACTCTTCCCTCGGGCATAGGTGTCTATGTGTTGTCCTTAGCGTAAGTATGCTTTGACAGTTTCTATCGCGAAGGGGTGTGATGGAGGTGTTACGTGCGCAGTGCGCAACAACGCAGCACAGCGGCTGACCGGGCCGGACGCAAAATGAGACGGCGGCACAGCGCAGTCTAATGGGGCCGCGCAAACAGGCAGGGGACGGGACAACGATGAGACCTGCACGCGCCGGGTCGTGTGTCGCTGCAGCCGAGGCACAATATCAACGCCACGCGCCACAATACGGACAACAGCACAGCCAGGCAGAAAGGGGAGCGGCAAGCAGCCTGCCGAACGCTGTATACCGAAACTGGCACTATTTTTGGCTGTTCAGAATGTTTCAATGTTTGTAACCTATTGAACCATACTGCTATCGTCATCAGTTTACAGACTTACAAACTACTTAAACCAACTTACACTAAGGACAAAACACACACCTATGCCTGAGGGAGGAGTCAAATGTTTGTATAGCTTATGGGACTTAACTACGGGTTCATCAGTCCCTAAGCTTACAAACTACTTATGAACTAGCTAATACTAAGGACGGTACAAATATCCATGCCCGAGGGGGGATTCGAACCCCCGACCATAGTGGTCGTGCAGACCGTGACTGGAGCGCTTCAGTGCCCTCGGCCACCGCGGCCGGCAGGGAGGAGTCGAACCTCCGGCGGGAGCGGCCGCCCAATGATGTCATTGGCTGTCCGAACAATATTGCCTTACGGCTGAAAGTGTTTGTCATAGACTAGTCCTTCGTTTTTCAACATTTAAGTTCTCGTTCTTTTTTTCATTTGTGGATTATACTTTTCAATTACTGGGTACTTATATCTATACAGTTTTGTTTAGTGAACATCATAAGATCAACGCAGAAAATTTTAATTTCATAGTACGACATCGTCGATAATGTAAAAGATAAATGGATGCAACATTTTATAGTTTCTTAAATAAAGAAAACCAATCATTTTGTTTCTAAGGAACTGGTAAAATACTAGGTATTTTGTCAGAATAGTTACTGGAATTATATATAAAAAGGCACTTTCGCGCATAGAGGTGGAGCGATAGGGGAAGCGAGAAGGGGAGGAGCTACGGCCGAGCGCCAACAGTTGCGCCAGCGGGAGAAACATTGCGTAACTCGCGGCCAGCCACGCGCCTACAGAATGAACATTACTGGCTGCCAGTGCAGAACGCCTGAAAACAGGTCGCCTTCGTAGGTGACTCCGACTATAATGCTAAAGAATTTTTGAATCCTTACGTAATGTGGTCGGAATTTCAAATATATATTTTAAAGCTCAAATCAACATTCCATAGCTTCGGGATTTGGTACGTTTATCTTTATTTGGTTGTCATTTTTGGTATCAATTTTTACTGGAAAATGGACTTATGATTCGAAACCTAGGTCATTCTTTATTTATAAATGAAATAAGGATTTCGTTTAGTTAAAACACAAACAATTGTGAGCTTTCATCGCCTACCGTATCTCAAAAATATCGCCAGTTCCGGTTCATTTGCAATAGTTTCCTGCAAATTACATTCATGTAAGTCAATGACGTGCTATATAACTCCATATTATACTTCTGAAAACTGCCTTTTATTCACTGAGATGTAAAATCAGTATCACTTACCTTCGTAGTAGTTTGACATCGTCCAGATTTTTCGTTCATTCTAATACATTTATTTGGTGATATGAATTTTTAATGCACTAATGAATAAAGCAATACTTCGTCGGCAAAATGAGTATGAGATATGACGATTGATATGACCACGTGATTCCCAATGCGCAGGGACGGAAATGGGAGTGCCAGTGTCTCGTAAACGAATTAACGTATCTTTGTACTCGGTTTCAAATGAAAAGTAGGAGTATTGTCTACATTTCAGACACAGCAACCTTTGAGAAAAAATCGACTGTACCAAACACCCAATGCAATGCGTTTTTTATTTTTTATTTTTTATTTATTTTTTTATCACGGCACACTCTTCATTTTCGTGTAATACTTCACTTAATTTGATGCTACACCGTAACTGTACACAGTAACACTAACGAAAAGAAATTCACATCAAACTGTAATATAAGTAAAAATTATTTTCTTATGCAAATAGTTTTGTTAATATGGAGTGAAAAATGTTTCACTTGATCTGCAAGAACATTTTAGTGAGGTGAAAGAATTATTAAATCTTATTGAGTTAATTGAGAGTGCAGCAACAATAGTGGAAACATTCTTCAGTAGAATGATATGAAGTTGTTGTCTCGACACATTGCAGAAAGAAACTGACGAATAATTTATCTGAAGATCAAGCGTCCAAAATTTCAACAGGATCGTAAGAAAACTCTAGAGTTTGTCGAAGTACATAAGTAATGCAGCCTACGCCATGCACCACACGGAATTTCATATAGGCAGAGATGTTCCTCTTGTTTTGAAGATCAAGTGTGCAAAATTTCACGAAGATCGGAATAAAACAACATTTGTATGAATTACAAACGTATGGACACTGATGTATCTGCGTATAGAGGCAGTGACATAGACAAACGTGTGGATTCTCGGAGCACACGGAGAGAGCGAGTGTAGTTTTGACGTCAGAGCACCCGCGGAGCGAAGGCCTGGTGAATACGAGCGCGATTGGACGGCTGCGCCAGAGCAGTTAAGACTAGTCTACACGACGACACTAGGTTGCGAAAATCTTTGGATGAAATGATTTGCGCGCAACTGGTTTCGTGTATGTCTGTCGACACGGCGGCAATACTGTACACTACAGTTTCGTTGTATTGTGAGTGCCGTAGTCGCCGTAAAATGAAAGTTTTGGTAGCTGTAAGAGTTGTGGTGAATCTATTGCTTGTCTGTGTGAAGTCGCTGTGTAAGACTAAACATAAAAAGAGTAAGAAACGTGTTTGGGTTCGTGAATGGATTAAAAAAAGACGTCAGCTCCGTTGCTCAGCGACCTTGCTGAAAGAAATTGTGATTGAAGACCCTAGAAGCTATTTTAATCAACTTAGAATGTCACCAGAGCAGTTCACGTTCCTTTTAAACAGAGTTAGCAATGCAATAAACAAACAAGTTACCGTTATGCGTGAAGAATTGTTACCAGAACTGAAATTACAAATTGCATTACGTTTCTTGTCAAGTAGATATTCGTCTCTGCAGTACTTGTACCGTGTTCCGAAATCCACAATTGCCATACTTCGTTTCTATAGGTATTTCGAATTGGATGTATTCAATCGTCACTATGTATTCACTAATCGTCAAACCATCAATATATAATTTCACAAATAATTGCTAGAAGAGCACTAACACACCGTTAAAATCGCACAAACACCTACGCAACGCATATATGTTCAAAAACCGAATTATTTCTTCCGTTCCCCCTTGTATATTATATTTTGTCTGTATTGGTCATAACCTAAAACACGCGCAATCAGTTTCGCCAAAGTTGGAAGGTGCCGAAATTATTTAGTTTCGCGAACTAGTTGCGCGAACGCCGCGCATGCGCTTTGGCCAGTGGCGCAGTTCCATGAATCCTAGTGTCGTCGTGTAAACTAGCCTTTAGGCTCGCTGTACTCGCGCAATTACAGCGGGTTGAAGGGAGGCGTTTGTAGTGTATGCAACCCGCAAGACCGGGCTCATACTCGGCCCGTTTCTGACCTCTCCGCGCAAGCACCGGTGGCAGACGCCGTGACGTCGCGTTTTTAGGCGGGCCCACCCAACACCACCTAGACAGAAGGCCGCGGCGCTCTCGTGTGTAGAGTAAGCTTACTGGTTGCACGCTACGGCACCCAGCGGCCACCCAGTCAGCTTGAAAGGAGTACGCAATATAATTTTCACTTAATTTTTGCCTGTCATACAGCCTTGAGCTTGTTTTGTTATAAAAACCTAAGCTATAATTCTATAAAAACAAATTTATGTAATATTTTGTACCATTTCATTAACAGATATACTGTACTTATTTTCATATATTTGCTGTAAATCAAAGACTTTGTTTTATCTTTGGAATGTGTCTTGCATTCGCAGTTGTTGCGTTTAAGGAGTCGTTGTGTGACCTTCGTAGAGAGAGGAATCGATGTGTGACTGTCGTGAAGAGCAGTTGTTGTGTGATGAGTAGTAGTCGTGGAACTGTCAAGTTAGTCTGTCTGTGTTGGACTCGAAGAGTAAAAATCGGAAGGTGTAAGCCAAGTCTGCAGATTGTAATTTTTGTATGAAAATTAATCTGTCTCAAATAAGGTAAAACTTGTATTTTTCTATTGTTATGTATGGTAGCCTGTATTTGAACTATTGAAGTTGGTGTTTGTCTTCTTCTGCTAATGAATACTGTTTAGTGCAGCTTGCATTTATCATATAACCCTGAATTACTTTACCAGTTCCTCGTTCCTTTCACCAATCTCAATTGCAATCCGTTCTCATCATTGTTTCTTGTGATAGTGTTGCATAATTATTGTGTTTGTTTGTAAATTTATGTGTTAATTACAACAGTTCAGTGTAAGCATTTTGTCATGATCAATTGGTCTATTAATGAGAGCAGGGAGTAGTTTGTTCATAAGTCCAGTAAAGTTCATAGTTAGAGATTTTCTCAGTATTAATGAAAGTTCAAATTATTAAGTCAGTTAATGTTAGGCCGGCCGCGGTGGCCGAGGGGACTGAGGCGCTTCAGTCACGGTCTGCACGGCCACTACGGTCGGGGGTTCGAATCCCCCCTCGGGCATGGATATTTGTGCCATCCTTAGTCTTAGCTAGTTCATAAGTAGTTTGTAAGCTTAGGGACTGATGACCCCGTAGTTAAGTCCCATAAGTTCTACAACCATTTGAACATTTGAAGTTAATGTTAGTAACAGTTAATGTGATTTGTCTGATCAGAAAAGAAGTAGATCACGTAAAGAGATAAGAAATACATGCAATGAGTGACACTTGAAATCTTTTCCAGATTTGTAGGACTTTCTTTTTATTATTACGTTGAACCAGTATGATAATTGTTGTTCAGATAGGCACATTATCAAGTGCAGTGATTATGGTATCCAATTAACATCAAATATCTTTGTTTGACATCCTGTATATTCAAGTGACACAATTATCACAGTAGTAGCACGCTGTTTTGTTGACTCTCGCAGTCGAATTGTGCATGTATATCAAATGTTTGTATAGCGTATGGGACTTAACTACGGGATCGTCAGTCCCTAAACTTACAAACTAACTAATACTAAGGACGGCCAAATATCTATGCCCGAGGGGGGATTCAAACTCCCGACCGTAGTGGCCGTGCAGACCGTGACTGGAGCGCCTCAATCCCCTCGACCACCGCTGCCGGCTGTGCATGTATAGTCTGGCTATTGGTATATGGTGCACGCGAGATTAATGTGTAGACAAATTACGAGTTTAATTACTGTCATCTTATTAACTACTGTACAGTTTAAAGTGTTATCAGTTGCGCATCAAACAAAACCACAGACACGTAAGATTATTGCATTCCATCAGTTATAATTTATTCTAACAGGGTAAAGGAAGGTACTAAGTCTCCTTGCTTAGTCAAGTTAATTTGTAGCCAAAAACACAACAGAAAATTTATTTGTGAATTTTAGCGGGCCCGGTCACTTAACACAAACAGTGACATGCTTGTTCCCACACACACACACACACTACTTTTACCCTTCAAACAAAAACACACTACTTTTAAGCTGCCGGCCGCGGTGGCCGAGGGGACTGAGGCGCTCCAGTCACGGTCTGCACGGCCACTACGGTCGGGGGTTCGAATCCCCCCTCGGACATGGATATTTGTGCCGTCCTTAGTCTTGGCTAGTTCATAAGTAGTTTGTAAGCTTAGGGACTGGTGACCCCGTAGTTAAGTCCCATAAGCTACACAAACATTGAACATTTGATTTGAACTTTTAAGCTACGCGAGCGATGCCTACTGTGCGTGACGTCCCACGAGAGCGCCGCGGCCTTCTCTACGTGGTGTTGCCCCACCTCGCCGACGCGTCGCAGTTCTGCAGAAGCGATTGTCACGGATGTAGACGCCGCGCTCGCAGGCCCTCAAAATGGAACGGTCAACGACGTCACAGCCGACGCGCAGACGGTAGACGACGGTTCTGTGGTAGTTGTGGAAGAGGTCGTTCGTCAGATACCACCTGAAGACGCGACGGGATCAGAACCCGCCCCAGTCGAGCTACCTCGGCGGACGATACGACGACTGTGTGGACTTACACGGTGACAGATGCCCATCCCGAGGTCCATTCTGACGAGTCGGCGAATACTGTGGCAAGTTCCGCACCCGTTGAAGAAGTGCATCCCACCGACGTCCCTCCAATGTAGTCCCCGTGAGTGAGGGGACGGGATTTGAACCCGCTCACGATGTTGTACCTGTTGTGTCGACTCCGATACACGTGACGTCGTCCACGGAGACGGGATTTGAACCCGTGCAAGATAGCGTTCCCTCCAATGCGTCAGCGGTTGAAGTCACGGCTACCACCGTTGCAGGTGGTCCACGCGAACGGGCAGACGCCGCGGGTGGCCTCAAGTCAAGTGGCGACAGGGCGGCGAGAGGAGCGCCGTAGCACCAGCTGCTCAGGATACCCGGAGCGGCGGGGCTCCTACCAGAAGCGCTGCAGTCGGTCTCCGGTATCGAGGTCGCAACAGAATTCTGCGCCACTGGCTTCGTCACGGTTGGACTTAGATTCCTGACAGAAAACACCGTAGCGAGTGGTCAGGAATACAGGAGGAGGAGTTGGTCCGGCAGCTGAAGGGAAAGCACAGCGCTCCCGTCGCCGACTCTCTTATGGACGTCGATCTGTCACGGGACTCGAACCCGGCGCAAGCCGCGGTCGAAAGAAAAGTCGAAGACGAGCCGCAGCCGCGCACGCGCGTTTCCCTGTAGGGGGCCACGACATTGGACAGCGCGAAGGCAGAAGATGGAGGAGGGCGGGACCTAGTCTTCAATGCCCTGCACACCCACCATCACCATCACTATAAACATCAATAGACTTGTGTCAAATGTACATTTTGAGTGTTGTTACAATTTTTGAAGGCAGACGTTGTTTCTCTTCAGGAAGTATTGACCGAACTTGTTCACAATATACTGGGTTACCAGGTGATTTTAATTTTCGATCCGGAAAGTAACAGTGGACCTGCTATTTTGATACCTGATGGTCACGAATTCAGTAATGTTGCCACTATTTCAAATGGACACGGAGTAGCGTCGTACCATAAATAACGTTCGTTTTGACATCTCGTGGAATCGGGTGTACTGCCGGTGACCCGCATCTTCCAAACACGATATTTCGACACCGTAATTCGGCGTCTTCATCAAGTGTTCCCTGAGACTGATCGACAAGCCGATCGAGTCCCATATTTATGCCTAGGCGGCGTCTGGTGATTTCTATATGGTCCGCGCACATTGTCCTCCAGTAAGGCGGTGGTGTCAGAAGTAGGATGATCCATCGTCGGTCCGCGCCCAGTGGCGGCCGACTCCGTCTCATAAACCACTTTTCCACCTCTTACCCCAGCAGGATGTACTACTCATCAATTCACTACCAATCCTATCTCACTCTGAATGCCTATTCATTTTAGATATAGTAGCTCAGGAGGAGAGAGCCGAACGTTCTCAAGGGAAGAAGAAACTTTCAAAACAAGAACAACAGAAGTTTTCACCTAGAAGGAAGAGATGAAGACGCAACTTGTCACCACTACACAGAAGAAATGAGAACACAACTCAGCTCCACCAAACGAAGAAATGAAGCTCCAACCAAATTCCACAGTTCAGAAGAAATCAAAGACACATCTGAGTTTCCAACTCACAACTACAAAGGGAAGTTCAACAAATGCAGGGCAGAAAGGGCTCAAAGAGAGTTCATAGCCCCTGCAAAAGACTACTAAAATAACGATAAAACATAACCCTAATCATTCAGTCCCAGAAGTCCAGCCGCCAAAGACGGTAGCCCGAAACCATATAAAAAGGAGTCCTATAGGTGTTCCGCGCCCGCCTCGCGCGTTCCTAGCACTTTCAGGGCCATCCTTCTGCTTTTGGTGACCATTACAGAATGTTATTGTGGTTACAGTACTCTCCTGGACTTGGGAGTTTGGTGTGCGCCTACAATGCATGCTTCCCGTTGCAGCAGGCTGTTGTTGGGGTGGCACGCTCCCGGAATTACTCGGTGCGTTGGTTGTCTGCAGCTCTCTCCCTGGTTCTGTGGAGGGGGTGCCTTTCTTTCGCTGCTTCTGTAGCAGTTACAGAGCCTGCTTCCCGGTTTATTAGGTCCTCCCCATCTTCATTTCAATTGACTCAGTTATGATGCTATCCTAGAACCTGGGGGTTTGAGCCAAGATCCTGGTTTTGTCGTAATCCATGGTATGGTCCAACTTCAATGTTCTGCTACAGCAGACTTAGTGGCCTGTCGTAGTCTGGTATGTCTTTGAGGTTCCTTACATCTTATGTCAACGGTTCTGGTGGTTCGACCGATATAAGACATACCACATTCACATAGTATCTGGTAGATACCTGGTTTTCGTAGTCCCAGATCATCCTTGACGCCCCCGATGAGTGCCCTAGTCAAGATGGGGGAGGACCTAATAAACCGGGAAGCAGGATATCAACTCAGTACTGCACGGAATCCGGCTCTGGAACTGCTACAGAAGCAACGGAGGAAAGGCACCCCCACCACAGAAGCTGGGAGAGAGCTGCAGATGACAACCAACGCACCGAGTAATTCCGCCGGCGTGCCACTCCAACAAGAGCCTCACGAGACGGGAAGCAGACATCGCAGACAAACACCAAACTCTGAAGTCCAGGAGAGTATTGTGGCCACAAAAACAATCTGTAATGGTCACCAACAGCAGAAGGACGGCCCTGAAAGTGCTAGGAACGCGCAAGGCGGGCGCGGACCACCTATGGAACGCCACGAGACGGAGACGGCCGCCACTGGGCGCGGACCGACGATGGATCATCCTACTTCAGACACCACCGCCACGCTGGAGGAAAGTTTAAACGTAATGTAAATCAAGCGCTGCAGAAGTATGTGCCGAATAAGTGCAATAAAGATGGAAACATTCCACCATGGATTAACAATAATATACCGAGAAAGCTGAGGAAGTAAAGACAGGTGCACTACCAGTTCAAAAAGGAACAAGCAAACGAAGACAGGCAGAAGTTATTAGAGAATCTCGCATCTGTAAAAAAAAAATCGATACTCCAAGCATACTATAGAGAAAATTCTGATCCTATGAAAAATCAATAAGTAGGTCGAAAGCCTCTATCCGTCTCTCTTTGACCAGTCTTAGATGACGACAGAAGACAGCAAAAAGAAAGCTGAAGTTTTACATTTCACCTTTAAGAAATCGTTCACGCAGGAGGATCACAAAACAACCCGTCGCCTAACCATCGCACAGACTCATGAATGGTGGACACAGTAACAGGCATACCAAGTGTCGCGAAGCATCGGAGACACCTGAACACTAATTAGTTGTCAGGTATACATGAAATACAAGTTCGGCTGTTGAATGGCATATTCGCCTTCTAAATTTGCATTTATCGCGAATCTAAAGGCTAGTATACGAGTGTACCGTGCAGTGTATAGCCTGCTCATCACTAGTAGCGTTCGTTAATCGGGCAGGCACACAGCCTCAGATATTTATGGCTCGACTATCAAAGGGCTCGGCTGTTCACTGTTGCCTTCAGGCCCAAAATATTAAAATTGGTGCGGCATAGCGTGGTAGTGAAATGCTTATATTTTCAGACAAACAATAATTGTAAATAAGAAATGAATGGAGCAGCCCGTAAGATGATAAAGTAGACTAAAGCATTTGAACTTGAAATCAATATAATTTCAAACAAAGAAACTAGCTTTGCTGAGAAGTTAGCCATGAAATCCTAGTTACATACATAGAAGATGATTTTTCTTTGTTTTTGGCCTCCTTTCTCTGCAGTTGCAGTTATACAATTTGTATAGGTTAGGTAACCGTCTTATGCAACTGTAAATTAGTCTAATTTAGACCGGACCCGTTTCGCTTTATTGTAAAGCATCTTCAGTGGTCAACTGTACAGGAAATGTTTTGTTTTACATTATTTGTTTGATTAAAAAAAATGTTCAAATGTTTGTACAACTTATGGGACTTAACGACGGGGTTATCAGTCCCTAAGCTTACAAACTACTTATGAACTAGCTAAGACTAAAGACGTCACAAATATCCATGCCCGAGGGGGGATTCGAACCCCCGACCGTAGTGGCCGTGCTGACCGTGACTGGAGTGCCTCAGTCACCTCGGCCACCGC
This sequence comes from Locusta migratoria, assembly GCA_026315105.1. Lineage (NCBI taxonomy): Eukaryota > Metazoa > Arthropoda > Insecta > Orthoptera > Acrididae > Locusta > Locusta migratoria. The sequence continues at coordinate 41,114,873 of CM048755.1, read as the reverse complement.
AGCCGGCATTTGTTTGATTAAATTCGATCGATGACAGTTCTCATGCAATAGGATTATTTTGATTCTGAATAAAATGAACTACTAACATTACTCACGTATTTTTATGTTGTCCTCTTCATGTGTCTTTTGTAGCACATTGCCACTTGCTGTCACTGTTAATAATTATAACATCTACATTTACACTTTCTCATAAAAGTTTCTGATAATTCGCCATTTATATGGCTTGGTAGGCTTTGTATGTCGTTTGTTTTGTTTTCCTTTGTGTGTGTGTGTGTGTGTGTGTGTGTGTGTGTGTGTGTGTTATTTGCTTACAAGACATATATGCTTCGAGTATCGATTTTTTTTACAGATGCGAGATTCTCTAATAACTTCTGCCTGTCTTCGTTTGCTTGTTCCTTTTTGAACTGGTAGTGCACCTGTCTTTACTTCCTCAGCTTTCTCGGTATATTATTGTTAATCCATGGTGGAATGTTTCCATCTTTATTGCACTTATTCGGCACATACTTCTGCAGCGCTTGATTTACATTACGTTTAAACTTTGCCCGTAATTTGTCTACGTCCTTCATACCAGAACTACGCAATGTCCACTCACTGTATAAGCGAGATGTATTAAACTTCTTCTTGACTGATTTATTAACTTTGGTAACGATTGTCCCTCTGATAGCCTCCTGACCATTAACCACTCTCTGTACACAGACGTCGTCAGTAAGGTCAGGCCTGTTTGAAGCACATAGCACTGGGAAGATAAAGATTTCTGTAAAAGAGAAATTTCTTAAAATCGAATATTACTTTAAGTGTAAGGAAGTCTTTTCTGAAGGCATTTGTTTGGAGTGTTGCCTTTTAAGGCAACATGGAGGATATCTAGTTCAGACAGGAAGAGGATAGTTGAAGCTTTTAAAATGTGGTGTTTCAGGTGAATTCTGAAAATTTGGTGGGTAGATCGCGCTAACTAATGAACAGGATCGGCGAAGAAAGAAATTTCTGGCATACCTGGACCAAAAGAAGAGATCGATTGGTAGGAGACATTTTTAGACATGAGGGAAGCGTCAATTTAGCATTGGAGGGAAGTGTGAGGTGTAAAAGACACAGAGGGAGACCAAGAGACGAATACAGCAAGCAACGTAAAAACGACGTGTGTCGTATTTCTTACGAGAAGGTATAGAGGCTTTCTCAGGATAGAGTAGGGTGGAGACATGCACCAAATCAGTCTCCGGATTGGTGAAGGTATTGGAAGATGATTTAATCTCCATTATCCAAAGTGACCCTGATTTCGGTAAGATGTGGTTCATGAGAGAAGAAACTGGAGTCCATCGAAGCAGGACAATCTTTAATGTTCAATAATTGACCATCTATGTCGCAATAAAGCCAGAAATCGGTCACAGGAATAATTTAAGCACAACTAATATGCTGCAGTGTAGTATATGTGGCAACTATCTTACGAAAACTTAAAAAATTTCCTGCTAATAATTTGACAGTCAAAGTGTCTTGTCTCTGAATGCGGCCTGATTTGTGTATCTACCTGAGATTGTTCATGAGAACACTTAAAACTACCGCCTAGGCTTAAAAAAAGAAAAGAAAAAAACACATGTGCTCAAAATAATTACTCTACCATCAGAGTGAGCCTATGCGATCGCATTTGACACCTCGAAATTTAAAATAAAATAACGGCTTCATCGTACATATGACACAAAAATTGGATAAACAAATTTGTAGAGGAGAAAATTCTCCACAAGTTTGCTCTCTTATGTTTTTCTTTCATATCTTGCATCGTTTCAACGATATTTGCAAAAGTAACGGCGATTTGACGATGTCTGTCTGTCTGTCCGCTGTCTGTCTGTAACGTGTTCTAACTTTTTTGGTCGAACCTTTCAACCGAACGGCGCCAAATTTTACAGACAAACTTCACTTTTTCAAATTTTTCGGACAAAAAATACGTTAGTGACATTAAAAAATCCGTTTGTAATGTAATTGTAATTGCAAACAAACCGTTGATCTGACACGAAAATTGAACAACCTAATTTGTAGAGGAGAAAATTCTCTACAACTTTGCTCTCTTGTGTCTTTTTCGTAACTCGCACCGTTACGGAGATATCTGCAAAAAATAAAGGCGATTTTGACACCGTCCCTTGATTTTATGTAAACCAGGCGTTAGGAAATGTCACGTGACATTCCTCGCCCAGAACTCTCTCTGGCATACGCCATCTTGCTTCCTGTATTTTATGATTTTCGTACTATAACTTACGCGTTGTCATTTTAAAGCAGAGGCGCATTGAACAAAAGCACGTCGTTTATAGTACGATAAATTATAATCTAGTGTCTAAAAATGTCTTTATCTGTTAGCAAGTGCCAGCAATAGTACGAGAATTAATGGACAATGGCGTAATTGTTCGCCGTGGTGTAGTGGGTAGTGATTTACCTATTAATGCATGTGGTCGGTAGTTCGAAACTCACCACTATCATTTTTTTTTTTTGCCTTGGCTCCTAAAACGGTTTCCGGCACTCTTATTAATCAAATAGAGCTATCTTCTGTATCGTTTAGAGTTGTGCAGACGAAAGAGTTCTCCTTCTAAAGTGTGCGTTTGTTCTATTTCGTGAACATGCCGTGAAATACCTAACAACGAATTGAACACTGGTCTTCTGAAGCATTTGCACAACAACGTGGAGGATACTTGGTAATGAATATTCTAAACAACGTGCAAATGCTGGTAGTTTTATATATAAATGGAGTCCTAGATTTCTGTGGCAACGCTCGTTCCTTAATGGAACAGAAGGGAAGTGTATACATTGCAACAAATTACCTGTTTTTTTTACTAAGCAATTATTCATTATTAATGAAATATGTTGAAAGTCATCAATTAGAATCAATGCGTCTACAACAATGTTTATCTTTGGCAGGGTTCCTACGAACGCTTTTAACGTAAATTGTATTACCTTTCCTGTAATTCAGATATGACTTTGTTCATGTTACTTTGTTCTGCGCTTAAATAAAAAGCAAATATTTGGTTTGAAACGGTGATCACGTTTTCTCTTACAGCTAAAATAACAAACGCAATAAATGTGGTAATACAGAATTTCACAAAAATCTAGTACCTAATCTATATACTGAGTTACTACTATCATTACGTCATTTACAAAACTCATTGTAACAGTATCTCCGCAGTTTATATACATGTGATGAAGAAGTCTATGTTTACAATTCATTGGTATATGTTTCATAGCATGTTCTCGAAATAGAACAAATGCACTTTCCAGAGAAAGTGCTGTTACTTTTGAACAACTCGGAATCTTGCAGAATCTTGCGGTCAGTTAACAAGAGTGTGTGAAAACCTTTTAGGAAGCAAGAGAGAAAAAATTATATATATATATATATATATATATATATATATATATATATATATATATATATATATATATAAGTCTTCAGGGAGATCGATACTTTGCGGTCGTTTGTTCATGTTCATTCTGGTTTGTTCGTTGAGAATTTTGCTTTTAAAAAAAAATGTTTTTAATTACCGACGGCGTTGAACCCTCTTTCTTTATCGCTCTTTTCAATGGTTCTTCGGTTTGATCGGTACTTTGTGGACGTTGGATTGTTTTGTTTTATTTTAATAGTTTCGTTCAAAAAGTTCAAATGGCTGTTAATCTTATGGGACTTAACTGCAGGGACATCAGTCCCTAAACTTACAAACTACTTATAAACTACCTTATACCAAAGACAGCACAAAACATCCATGACCAAGGGGGGATTCTAATCCCCGACAGGGAACGGCCTCGCGTATGGCGCCTCAATGCGCTCGGCCACTCCGCCGCGTCGAGCTACCATGCCGGCAGCCTTCTACCCGAGCGCGCTGAGCCACCACGCCATAGCAAGTTTCGAACCACCGTCTAACATGTTCGTTAATCACAAACTAATTCGTCGGCCATTACACTACGGTGAACACCTGTGAGAGTAATCCGTTATTCTCGTACCATAATGGCAGATGTTAACTGCTAACATGTCATTATTAGACAATATATTATAATTCATTCTCCTAAGAACGACGTGGTTTTGATAATTTTCAGTGCGCCATTGCTGAGAACTGACAACGCTTGAGCTATAACAGGAACTTAGCTCGCATTTATAGCGAATCTTTAATTCAGCGCAAAGTTCCTAGTGATTGGAAAAAAGCACAGGTGACTCCCGTGTATAAGAAAGGAAAGAGAACTGACCCATACAATTACAGGCCAATATCGTTGACATCAGTTTCATGTAGAGTTTTGGAGCATATTCTCAGTTCGGTATATAGTAAATTTCCTTGAAACGGAAAAGCTTCTTTCCATGAATCAGCACGGGTTAAGGAAACATCGTTCATGTGAAACTCAGCTTGCCCTTTTCTCACATGACATATTGCGAGCCATGGATGAAGGGCAACAGGCGGATTGTGTTTTTCTCGACTTTAAAAAGGCGTTCGACGCCGTGCCACACTGCAGACTGCTAACGAAGATAAGAGCTTATGGAATAGGTTCACAGATTTGTGACTGGCTGGAAGACTTCCTAAGTAATAGAACGCAGTACGTTGTTCTCGACGGCGAGTGTTCATCAGAGACGAGTGTATCGTCAGGCGTGCCCCAGGGGAGTGTGATAGGACCGCTATAGTTTTCTATCTATATAAATGATCTGATGGACAGAGTAAGTTGTAATTTGCGGCTGTTTGCTGATGATGCTGTGGTGTATGGGAGGGTGTCGTCTGTAACTGACTGTAATAGCATACAGGTTGACTTAGACAAAATTTCTAGTTGGTGCGAAGATTGGCAGCTAGCTCTCAATGTAGAAAAATGTAAGGTGATGCGCATGAGTAGAAAAAACAATCCCATAATGTTCGAATACAGCATTGGTAGTGAGCTTCTTGATGCTGTCGCGTCGTTCAAATATCTAGGCGTAACATTGCAGAGCGATATGAAATGGAACGAGCATGTAAGGACAGTTGTGAGTAAGGTGGACAGCCAGACTTCGGTTTATTGGGAGAATTTTGGGAAGATGTACTTCACCTGTAAAGGAGACCGCGTATAAAACGCTTGTACGACCACGTCTTGAGTATTGCTCAAGTATTTGGGACCCGCAGCAGATCGGTTTGAAGGAAGACATAGAGGCGGTTCAGAGGCGAGCAGCTAGATTTGTTACCGGTAGGTTCGACCAATGCGCGAGTGTCACGGAAATGCTCCGGCAACTCAATTGGGGATCGCTGGAAGAAAGACGACGTTCTTTTCGTGAATTTTTGTTAAGTAAATTTAGAGGGCCGGAATTTGAAGCTGAGTGTAGTACGATCTTGCTGCCGCCTACTTACATTTCGCGTAAAGATCACAAAGACAAGATAAGAGAAATTAGGGCTCGTACGGAGGCATATAGGCATTCTTTTTTTCCTCGTTCAATTTGGGAGTGGAATAGGAAAGGAAATGCCTAGTAGTGGGACAGTGTACCCTCCGCCACGCACCTTACGGTGAATTGCGGAGTATGTATGTAGATGTAGATGTAGACATCATCAAATACAGAAAGTAAGATGGCGTATGCAAAAGAGAGTTTCGGGTGAAGGATATCACGTGATTGATTTCCGAACGCCAAATGTACGCTGTGTTCTCTCCCGGGTATAGTCACTCATGCGAACGCCAAATGTACGCTACGTTCCTTCCGGGCTATGGTCATCCGTAACCAGTACAGGCAAAGAAAATAAACTACCAAGGCAAGACAGGTGATGATATTTTAACCGAAAAATGTAATGAAAATGCGGGAGAAATACTAAAATAATAGTTTAAAGTGGTAAAAGTCCAAAAAAGAGTATGTTTGTCAAAGCTAAACTCAAATATAAAATAGTTTTCTACAATACGGTCAGAAAGAATTTTACGTGTTGGGTGCGTAGGTATTATCACTATAGTAGAGCCGTAATTGTATCGGCCACAATTTATTATTATTTACAATTTTTATTATTTTGGTCCGAAACGGTTGCGACTCCTATTTTTTTTTAATAAACTAATGGTCGTTTAAGGTCACATGACTCTTATTGTATTTGTAAATGTTTCGTTGAAAATTATGGTACTGGACTGAGGTTATAAATCGGATCTCCACTTTTGCTGTATTCGACCCTCTCGGAACCATATAGTTGTATCATATCGTTACTCTCTCCAAGACTGCGAAGAAGTCTTCTACGTCTCCAGGAAATTCACGTATATGTATTCCAATCCTGGTCCAGCACAAAAAATTAATGATTTCATTTGAAGCACTAGATAGAGCACACTAGACTACTAGTCAGAAATAATGTTTATGTCTCTTCATGCATTAACAATTAGAACGATAGTTGCCGTTGTGTCTAGTCAGAAGACACACACGCATCCTTATTCAGGTTAACATTTGATATTAAACGTCTATTCATGCGTAGAAAGGACATCGGTAAACCTGAATTTGCTCCCTGGTCGGGCATAACGTAATTATATCCTTATTACAGATTCAACATCTCGTTGATGGCAAATAATTGGCTACTTACGTTTTGCTGATGACATTGTAATTCTATCAGAGACAGCAAAGGACCTGGAAGAGCAGTTGAATGGAATGGACAGTGTGTTGAAGAGAGCGTATAAAATGAACATTAACAAGAGCAAAACAAAAATAATGGAATGCGGACTTAGAAAATCAGGCGATGCTGAAGGAATTAGATTAGGTAATGAAACAATGAAGGTGGTAGATGAGTTTTGTTACTTAGGTAGTAAAATAACATGCGATGGTCGTAGTACAGAGGATACAAAATGCAGAATGGCAATGGGAAGAAAAGCATTTTTGAAAAAGAGAAATTTGCTAACATCGAATATTAATTTAAGTGTAAGGAAGTCCTTTCTTAAGGCATTTGTGTGGAGTGTTGCCTTGTATGGGAGTGAAACATGGACGATAAGCGGTGCGGACAGGAAGAGAATAGAGGCTTTTGAAATGTGGTGCTACAGAAGAATGCTGAAGATTAGGTGGGTAGATCGCATAACTAATGAAGAGGTACTGAACAGAATTGGTGAGAAAAGGAATTTTTGGCATACCCTGACTAAAAGAAGGGATCGCTTGGTAGGACACATTCTTAGACATCGGGGAATCGTAAATTTAGCATTGGAGGGAAGTGTTTGGGGTAAAAATCGCAGAGGGAGACCAAGAGACGAGTATAGTAAGCAGATTCTAGTGGATGTAGGTTGTCGTTCTTATGAGGAGATGAAAAGGCTTGCTCAGGATAGAGTAGGGTGGAGAGCTGCATCAAACCAGTCTCCGGACTGAAGACCATAACAACAACATACAGATTCAACATCTCGTTGATGGCAAATAATTGGCTACTTACATCTGACTTCAGTTAGTTATCATCCACTTAGGTACTGGATTCGTTCAAAATGTTCAAATGTTTGTAAAGCTTTAGGGACTTAACTGCGGTGTCTCCAGTCCCTACTGGATTCGTAACTCCTGCATAGGACCTTACGTCAGAGCACATAGTTACTTTTTTACTATTTATATAACGGTGTTTATAGCGTTTCTGGTTCAGTAAAAAATAAATAAAAGATAATGAAAAGTTTTTTCAAGTTCAGATTTGCGAACTGATTCTTGTTGTGAAAACTCCGATATTTCACACATCTTTATCGCAAGTCAACTGTGACGAACTTTGTCATGATTGAGTATCGATACGACACGAATGCGTTGCTTGGTTAGCAATGGCTGCAGGTGATGGGTGTGATTCCATAACCAGGACGAGGTAGTTCGAGATAATTACAATTCCTAGTTTAAAAATGTATAGAAAGATATGTTCAGCCAAGACTACAGATAAATTATTGGTGATACGCAGATAATACTGAAGTTACCATAGAGCGGTTGCTCCTTTTAATCGAGTTTTTATTACCTGGTTAGTTCAACAATCGGTTAATACGAATTACTGAATGTTTTATGTGTGATATTTTATTATATCAGACTCCAATAAGTGTGGTAATACGTTTGATTTGTCAGTTATTGTAACAAAGTGGATTTTCCAGATATTAAGATCTCAATAATGTGTGTCCTTTTACTTGCAATTTTGCGGTGTTAATTTACATCCGGGATCTTTGCCATAAAGTGCAGTTTTCTCCAATGGATCCAGTTTGAATAGTCGAATAGCGATTAGGGGATCCGAAAGACAGTCACGTGATTAGGGATGCGTGCATATCACGCGAAAATCAATAAAGGTCTTCTGGATTCTTTTAGGCGTGGTAGTAAATTATACACAAAATAAGTAGACAACGGGATTATAGAGTATAATTTAATACGGCCGAGGCCATTAGGAAGTCACGCCGCAGTTACTCAAGTAATTGGAGATCGTAATGAAATGGGCAAAAGCATGTTCATGCCCTCTCCGTGATAACATCTAACGCACTACTGAGAACACAGGAAAACGCTGTTCAATAATGATTTCTTACAATCTAGAGTCCAGTAAATCTGCGACAGGTTTTCCGTGTTTAATTTTTTATACGTAGAAAATATAACTTAAAAAAATAGAGTAAAAACAGCTTACTGACTTGCTAAAATAAGGTAGTGTGTCTGTTATTTTAAACCCCGCCACACGGTTTGTAAGACGGGGTAAATTGTCTAAAATCTATTGTTTCTCTTGATTGACGACGTTTTCGTAAAATTCGTAAATCGGTTAAGTCTTGACGGTTCAGTTCCCTTCAAAGTTAACATACTTGGATAGAAAATCGAAGAATTGTGTGACTGGGACACAAAGCTAGATTTTAGTAAAACATTTATTTACACGTGGTAACACGCAGTAAATAAACTTTCTTAGAAGTAACAAATCAACCGTTACGTCCTGGTGGGATCTCCTAGTTCTGCAGTTCCCTCTTCAGGAAATCCAGGCTAAATAATGTAGAGGAATTTTTCAATTAAGTAAATGAAACCTGAATACTGATTTTTCTTTCAAACAGACAATAAAGATATTCTCTTTCAAATTAAAGAAATGCTATTAATTAGTTCTGGTGATATTGTAGATTCCACAATATAAGGAAATTCCGACAATGCTAACGAAATGCGGATACGTAAGTTTTATAGACAGCACAAACCAATCCCTATTGCATCCTTTCGCACAAGACAAACAGTATCACACGTGTAATTACTAGCTGCAGTGGCCGGGATGGTTACTGACTGCAACACAAAACTCAAAGTGATAAGTCTGTGCATGTATTTATCCTGCCGCGCGGTTTCAGGCTGTAAGCTCCCCTTATTCTACTCGTAGAGCAGTTATTAGAAGCGACAACTAAAGTCATCATTACCCCCTTTCAGACCCTGCATCATCTAATTTTTACATCCAATAATGACTAAGTATTTTCAACAGAGAAATGCAGTTTGCGTTGGCGTGATCACATATTTAATTTCAGAAAACTTCACATGCGTATAAAACAAATTTCACAAAAAAATTCAATACCAAACTGTGTTTCACTAATTATTCCAATGTACAGTTCATATAACACTACGACTGCCCAACTCAACAACTTTACTCGATTGCCGACATTCAACCACTAAACCACTGGTGCCGCACACCTGCGATATTAGAATTACTCCAAAGAATGTAGGCCTATATCAAAGAAACTACTTTGTATCCTTACAAGGCGCCACGTCACAGCTTGCGTGGCCTCTCCCGTCCTGTCAGACAGAACACAGTATGTTGTAATTGACGGAAAGTCAACGAGTAGAACTTATCCCGGGAAGTGTTATAGGTCCCCTACTGTTCCTTATTTTTATAAACGTTTTAGGAGACAATCTGAGTAGCTCTCTTAGGTAGTTCGCGGATGGTGCTATCACTTATCGGTTAGTAAAGTCACCAGAAGATCAAAAGCAACTGCAAAATGATTTAGATAAGATATCTGTATGGTGCACAAATGGCAATTGACCCTTAATAATGAGAAGTGTGAAGTCATCCATATGACTAAAAGAAGCCCGTTTAACTTCATTTACGCGATAAATCAGTTACAACTACAGACCGTAAATTCAACTAAATACCTAGGAATAATATTTATGAACAACTTAAGTTGAAAGGAACACACAGAAAATATTGTAGAAAGGCGAACCAGAGGCTACGTTTCGTTGGCATAACACTTAAGACATGCAAAAGTTCTACTAAAGAATCTGCCTACACTACACTTGTATTGCTGCGCATTATGACCGACCGACGGTATAGGGGAGAGAGTGTCACGGAAATGAAGCGCGATCTGGGATGTAAATCATTAAAAGAAAGGCTTTATTTGTTGCGACGAGATCTATTTGTGAAATTTCTTTCACCAACTTTCTCTTCCGAATGCGAACATATTTTGACATTTTGGATACTGCCGGATGTATGCGTCGTTCTGGCACAATATTTCGGCCGCGTAACTCGCTGCCTTCTTCAGGTGCTACCTGAGACTGCCGTTTTACGATGCACCTGAAGAAGGCAGCGAGTTACGCGGCCGAAATATTGTGCCAGAACGACGCATACATCCGGCAGTAATCCCGTATATCCAAAATGTCAAGATCTCGCCGGGAAAGCATGAAGAATTACATCCGAACATATTTTGTTAGCACCCACCTACATAGGAAGAGGTGATCATGAAAATAAAATAAGAGAAATCAGATCGAAAACGGAAAGATTTAGGTGTTCCTTTTTCCCGCGAGCTATTTGAGAATGGAACCGTAGAGAAACATCACAAAAATAGTTCGATGAACCCTCTGCCATGCAATTTAATGTGGCTTGCACAGTATTTATGTAGATGTACATGTAGATGTTCGAGTCGTTCCCCGAGAATGAGTGTATCTGTTGTCCTTAGAACAACTTAAGTAGTTTGTAAGTCTAGGGACCGATGGTGCCTGAGGCTTACAGCTCTCCTTCTCTTTTCCGTCTGCCTCCTCCTGTTCACATGTCTATCACCTCGAAACCCCTCCCATTCCAAACTTCTCCTTTTAACCCCTATAAGATCATCTCCTCACCCCCTCCTATTCTCTTTCCGTTTCTCCACCCTCCCTATTTAACTTTTCCTCTTCCCTATTCCGGCAATACGACGTCATAAACCTGAGACGAGCAAGTAATTTCTGCACCACGTTTTATTTCGTCTTTACTGCTAACTCTCTTCGCAGCACAGACGAATCTCTGTCCCCCTCTCTCGTTCCATCTGGCCCTCTCTCTTGCCTTTGCTTGACTTCTTCTCCCTCTCCCTGTAGTTTCGTTTTCACACAGATCAGTGATTATGTCGTCATATCTTGATTTTATCCATTAGAAAATGGATTTTTTGAAAGCCTGCGTCTGTGAGATTAATGGATTTGTTTATAAATAACAATACTGTTACCAGTCACGATTTTTTTTATTTAGCACGACGCGTTTCGAGAAATAATTCCCATCTTCAAGTGCATTTTTTCTACATCTACATCTGCATCTACATGGGATACTCTGCAAATCACATTTTAGTGCCTGGCAGAGGGTTCCTCGAACCACCATTATATTATTTATCTCCCATTCCATTCTCGAATAGCGCGCGGGAAGAAAGAACACCTGAATCTCTCTGTTCGAGCTCCGATTTCTCGTATTTTATTCTGATGATCATTTATACCTATGTAAGTGGGAGTCAACAATATATTTTCGCATTCGGAGGAGAATGTTGGCGATTGGAGTTTCGCAAGTAGCTCACGCCGCAGCGATAAGCGCCGTTGTTGTAATGATTCCCATCCCAGATCCTGTATCATTTCCGTAACGCTGTCTCCCAGTATCGTGTCAATACGAAACGAGCTGCCCTTCTTTGGACTCTTTCGATGTCCTACGTCAAACCCATCTGATAAGGGGCCCACACTGGGCTGCAATACTCCAAAAATGGACGGACAAGCGTAGTGTATGCAGTTTCTTTTGTAGTTCTGTTGCATGTTTTAAGGATTCTGCCAATAAAACGCAGTCTCTTGTTCGCCTTTCCCACGATATTATCTACGTGTTCTTTTCAATTTAAGTCTGAAGTAATAGTAATTCCTAGGTATTTTGTTGGGTATACGGACTTCACTTTTGATTGATTTATCTTGTAAACAAAGTTTAACGGATTTCTTTTCGTACTCATGTAGACGACTTCACACTTCTCATTATTTAGAGTCAATTGCCAATTTTTACACCATACTGATATCTTATTCAGATCGCTCTACAGTTGGTTTTGATCTTCAGATGATTTTACTAGACGGTACTATTTCATATTATTTATGATGTTTTGAGTGTGTTATTGCCTGCATCATTCTGCTGTATGTGTAGCTGGATATCCAAAATATTATTTTTCTGAAACAACTGAAATGAATCAGTTATTAACACGACTTTCTGCATAAAAGTAATTAATTTCTTTACTTTTCCGAGTCAGGACTCTCCGCCAACATAAATTATTGGCCCAGTGTCGGGCCACGTCAACTGCCGCATCGCTGACATGCCATAGATCGCTGACATGCCATAGATCGCTGACATGCCATAGATCGCTGACATGCCATAGATCGCTGACATGCCATAGATCGCTGACATGCCATAGATCGCTGACATGCCATAGATCGTCGAGGGTACAGCATTGTGGTCAAATAGAAGGTTGAAACAAATGTGTCGTGTCCTGTGGTTCTCCACGTCTGTACAGAACATCCCCAGCCTCCGCCAGTCCCCACTTAGCTTTAATGGTTTTCACAGCTGCAAATCCCATTCACATCCTATTCAAGATTCACGATGTCTTCCAGTCCAGTTCGTATAATAGGAGAATATCTGTTGATCGCTTATTACTATTTATCATTTTATAACGAGGAAAAAAACTAGTTACTGCTAGGAATCGAATAGAAACTTCTTCGCCGTTTTTTAATGAAGAACGCCAATGTTTTAAAATAAGAAACGTTTAATTCGTTAATTTTTTTATGTTAACTTGATCTTTTTCTTATATTTGAATTTATTTCGTCATTTTGTTGTTTTTCTCCTCACTATACATGATTGAAACACTAAAATAAAACTACTTAACGTATTTGAAAATGAGTAGGGAACTGCACTCTTTTGGCCTTCTCACTTGTAAAGTCGGCCCACAACAAAATATCTCGCATTGCCAGACGCCGCAGCGACCGCTTCCAGCATTGCTTCGATGCACATAACTGCATTGTGAAACGACCCAGCGTCTTTATGTCTCTCCTGCAGCTGAACGGCAGCCAAGTGACAGACGCCAACTAACAAGTAATTTCATTCGTACTAATGAAATAAATCACAATTTGCGACCACTTATGGCTTCACTGTACTAGGTTTAGATGTAATACCAATGTGCGGCGAATGAAAATTGTCAGTTGGTCACTGTGTCCTCGGTGGCGGAGTAATCAACGCGTCTGCCTAGTAAGCAGGAGATCCCGGGTTCGAATCCCGGCCGGGCACAAATTTTCATTACATCTAAACCTAGTACAGTGAAGCCATAAGTGATCGCAAATTGCGATTTATTTAATTAAAATGAACGCTGTAACGTCGTCAAAAATATATAATTCAATCGTACTGTATCGAGTCGAGACATTAAATCACAAGTATCAAGAAACCAACCTGGTGCAACGCTTGTAGGGCTCAAAAGTGCCCTCTGTCTGCGGAGAATGGATTGACATATGTAAATGTTAGAAGTATGACATATAAGCAATGACGACTAAAATTTAAAACGACTAGGAAGTTAAAAAACTTGAAGAAACTTTAAAACCATATAAACTCCTTCATGGGCGGTGGAGGCCGTCCCCAATACAAAACTTGAATGTACTTCAAATGTTCAAGCGTTTGTAAACCTAATGGACCGAACTGCCGAGGTCATAGGTCCCTAGGCTTAAAAAAACTAGCTTATGCTAAGGCAACACCTACGCAGATGCGGCAGGGAGGACTCGAATCTCTGACGGGGGGCGGCCGCGCAATCTGTAGCATGGTACCGGAGATAAAGCGGCCATTCCCGACAACTAATGTCCGTTAGAGCCGAGAGAACATTTTCACGTCTACATGGTACTAGACATCTGTATATTAAAATGATATGGCAAAAATTGTGTTGTAGTCAGTGTGATGTCAGGAAGACGTCGTTTTCTTTGTTATTTCCTGGTTTATTTATTTATATCTATCCTGTTCCACAGGACTAGATTAGATTAGATTAATAATAATAATATAGGGAGATACATTTTTACAAGTTGATAATATAATAATACTAATAGCATGAATACAGATACATGCATCATTTGATTCTATTTAAGAATTCGTCAGTGAAGTAGAAGGAGTTGGCCACTAGAAAGTCTTTTAGGCTCCTCTTAAACTGATCTTTATTTGTAGCTAAATTTTTTATTGTTGTTGCTAAAGAATTGAAAATATGTGTACTTGAGTAGTGGATCCCTTTTTGAAGTAAAGTAAGTGCTTTTAGGTCCTTATGTAGATCATTTTTGTTCCTAGTTTTGTAGGTATGAACTGAACTGTTTGTTGGGTAAAGGGATATATCATTTATTACAAATTTCATTAAGGAATAAATATACTGAGAGGCAGTAGTTAATGTACCCAGTTCATTGAAGAGGCTTCTGCGGGATGTCCGTGAAACTGAGACGGAAGTTACCATTGTCGTGTAACGAGGCAGTAATGGCATTGTAACAAAGGTGTAGTAATTGATGAAGTGAAACGTATAGCAATTCCATGCACACGCCAGGCCTAAGCATATTATGGTAACACAGAAATTAGCTTCATTTTTTATAAGAGTTCCTCTACAGAATATAAAGAGTGCGCCATTAGGAAACTTTTCAATTTAGCCTTGAACGTGCATGTAGCGGCAGCTTATTTCAACTGGACGCGGGAGAATACGACCCACCTTCATGCACAAGCAGGTGTGATTTCTGTCTAGTATTAACTGAGTGAAAGCTGCTAACTGCTGGGAATAACTTAATATTATCAACAACAAACGACATTCAAAAAATGATTACTGAGAGGCCAACGTCACAATTTCCAGGCTGTTAAACAGCGCTGGATGAGAGGTACGCAAGCTTACCCCGCATATCACTCCAACCGCCCGTTTCTGAGCAATAAATACCCTTTTTGAATCACAGGAGGTATCCCAAAAATACCATACGTCATATGCGAATGAAAATAAGTAAAGTCGTTTACTTATTTCAGAAACTGTTCGAATGGTAAATTACGCAGCAATTAGTTTTTGAACAAGATCCTGAACATGGTATTTCGACAACAGCGTACTGTCTATCTGAATGCCCAAAAATTTGAACTGTTCAGTCTCACTTATCATGTGCCCATTCTGTGTAATTGAAATGTCAGTTTTTGTTGAATTGTCTGTTAGGAAATGTAAAAACTGAGTCTTACTGTGGTTTAGCATCAATTTATTTTCTACAAGCAACGAACGTATTTCTTTAACTGCATAATGCATCAATATTGCCATCAACAATCTGCACTGCAAAGCTACATCAGCAAACAAAAAGTATCTTAGAATTACCTGTTATATTTGAAAGTATATCATTAACATAAATAAGAAACAACAGTGGCGCCGGCCGCGGTGGCCGAGGTGACTGAGGCGCTCCAGTCATGGTCAGCACGGCCACTACGGTCGGAGGTTCGAATCCCCCCTCGGGCATGGATATTTGTGCCGTCCTAGTTTGTAAGTAGTTCATAAGTAGTTTGTAAGTTTAGGGACTGATGACCCTTTAGTTAAGTCCCATAAGCTTAACAAACATTTGAACATTTTTGAACAACAGTGGCCCGAGAACAGAACCCTCTGGTACCACCCACTTAACTGTGCCCCAGTTTGAGTGTATATCACAGCCGTTTTCAACATTACAGAGGATCACCTTCTGCTGTCTGTTATTAAAGTAAGAGGTGAACCAATTGTGAGCTACTACCCTTACTCCATAATGTTCCAACTTCTGCTACAATATCTCTTGATCAACACAATCAAACGCTGTTGCTAAATCAAAGAATATGCCTAGCGTTCCCAGTTTTTAATTTAATCCATCAAGTACCTCACAGAGAAAATATAAGATTTTCGGTTGTTAAACCACTTCTGAAACCAAACTGTACAGTCGACAGAGAATTATGGGAACTGAAATGATCCATAAACTTTGCATATACAGCCTTTTAAATAACTGTAGTAAGAACTTATGGCATAGAAATAACTCTAAAGTTGCTTACATTATCCCTTTTTATAAAGTGGTTTCACTACTGACTGTTTCAGTCTGTCAGGAAACTGACCATTCCGCAAGGAAAAATTACAAATATGGCTAAGTACTGGGCTAACAGCAGGTGAACAATACCTAAATATTCTGTTAGATACTCCACCATATCCATAAGAGTCCTTAGTGATTTAATTATTGACTCAATCTATCCCTTGTCAGAGCACGGACGACTGCTTCAGGTATAATTCTCAGAATGCTACTTTCTAAGAGAGTTGTATGATTACTTGTAGAAGCTAACGTACTGTTTAATTCACCTGCTATATTCAGAAAGTGATTATTAAAAACTGCACAAAAATTTGATTTATCAGTAACAGAAAAATTTCCGTTGTGCACTGACTTTATAAGCTCAACTCTGAGCTACTGACCACATCTTTCCCTCTCGACTGACCATATGGTATTAATTTTATCTTGAAAATTAACCATTCTTTTTACATACCACATACTTTTTGCTTTTCTAATGATATTTTTCAGAACATAGAAATACTGTTTGTTGTAGCTTGATTCTGACTATTTCTAACATTTTGATATAATTCCCGCTTTGTTATACACGATATTATTATTCCTGTTGTCAGCCACCCAGGCTGCCTGTTAGTGTTAGTATCTTGTTATGAGTTCTAACGGAAGTCAGCGTTCAAAGAGCGTTAGAAATGTGTTGAAGAATGCAATATATTTATCGTCTACATTATCAGCACCGTATATATCCTGCCAATCTTGTTCCTTAATTAGATTATAAAATGCCTCTATTGCAACTTGATTAGATTTTGTAATTAGTTTATAATTATATTTAACAGCTATCTGAGCACAAAATCTTTCAAAGTTAAATTTTGTGCCTTGTGGTTTGAATGCCATTCACTATTCTGCTCACAGAAACCCACTCTAATAATAAAAATTGAACAAAGATGTTGTCTATGGTTGTGCTGCTGTTTTCTTTCACTCTCGATGGAAAGAATACTTTTTGCAACAGATGATAAGAGAAAAAGAGACGTAAAAAATCCTTTTTCTTGGCCAATCGCTTACAAAATTAATGTTGAAATCACCACATACAATTAATTTTTTTTATTTCACTATAAATTAAACTCTGGAGCCTCTCAAAGCTTGAGCAGAAGTATTTTAAAATCAGAATTGGGGGACGTATAAATAACTATAATTAGATGTTTAGTTTCACTACAGTCAATCACACTTGCACAACATTCACATAGATTTTCTTTAGAAATATCGATGAACTCAACTCTAATACCGTTTTTCGCGTACATGGCTAGACTCCCACACTACAAAGAACTCCTGCAATACTGAAGCCACTGAATTGTGACATTATTTAAGAAATACTCTGAAATAACAATAAAATCAGCGTCAACATTTATAAGCAGTTCACTAACTTTATCTGTAATACCTTGTAAATTTTTGTAAAATACGCTAATTACTCTATTATTTAGATACGTAACATTTGGTGAAAGAGGTTCCTTCATTACAGGGACTTCCTTTAAGCAGGAATATCTATCAGCTGATTGCGGTCTAAAGACTCACCACTACAAGAATTTTCCCATGAGAGATATCTTCGCCCCGGATTTGCTGTCCCCTATTAGCTTTGTCAACCTCCTCTTCCCATACCTATTGAGCTGCAGGGTATGCTTAGTGAAACCCGACCAGCTGATAGATTCAACTGGTACCACTGAAATGTGCGTCATGCATTCTTCCATCAGCGCCTCCCCAAGCTTTATGTTAATACGCCTGACAACTGTTTTAAGATGAGGCTGATCATAGACGCTGAAACAGTTTCACGAAATGGACATTCGTGCTACCAGTATCAGTAGCTATCTTTCACCACGTACGTCATACTCCCCATCCCTATCAAGACTATTTCCAACTCCAGCAACTATCACAACTTTTACGTTGTTCATGGAATAAAACTGCGGCATTCGACTTTGACAATACAATTTATTACTTCTACAGAAGTAATTGACATTTTATAGTTAGTATACACACAAACCACTGAATGTACCTTTGAATTTACATCGTAGTAATACCCATAGTACATGAGATTTGAGGTTATAAACAATTAGCTAAATTTAAAAAAAAATGTTCAGATGTTTGTAAATTTATCGGACTCAACTGTGTAGTGCCGCGGCCGAGCGCATTGAGGCGCTATGCTACGATGCGCGAGGCCGTTTCCCGCCGGGGGTTCGAATCCTCCCTCGGGCATGGATGTTTGTGCTGTATTTAGTATAAGCTAATTCATAAGTAGTTTGTAAGTTTAGGGACTGGTGACCCCGCAGTTAAGTCCCATAAGCTTTACAAACATTTGAACATTTCAACTACGTGGTTATTAGTCCGTAGCTTACAAACTACTTAAACTAAGGTAAACTAACCTAAGGACAACACACACACCCATGCCCGAGGGGAGTATCGAACCCCCTACGGCGAACGGCCACGAGCACCGCAGCACGGCGCCCCAGTGCGCACGGCTAATCCGCCGCGGCGGCTACGTTTCAGCAATGAATCTTGACCAAATTGGAAACTCTAAGAGGGGGTACAATTTTTTATTTCCAGCAATGTGTATCATAGTAAGATACATACTTCAGAAGGTATGACGTCAAAAAACTATGAAATATATGAAAATTAGCCACATCCCGTATGAGGTCATTTATTACGATTTTACAAGCAATTATATTTGCTACACAGATAGTTTTCTTCTATTAGTAGGGAATATTATATTATTCAGGAAATATGACGTCATGAGAACTGAGCTGCAAGAAAACGAAAATAGCGGACCTGACAACAAGCAGAACGTACACATATGGCTTATTTTCTATCGTTACCGGCATTTGATATGTTGTACAAAACACAGAGCACTTCACTATGCAGGCTGATCATCTGTGTAGGGCGCACAGGCCACATGTTCCTGTCGTTCCTGTGTCAACTTGTTTTGGATTTGAAGCCACGTGATATCTACATTTACATACATACTCCGCAATCCACCGTAAGGTGCGTGGTGGAGGGTACACTGTACCACTACTAGGCATTTCCTTTCCTATTCCACTCCCAAATTGAACGAGGAAAAAAAGAATGCCTATATGCCTCCGAACGAGCCCTAATTTCTCTTGTCTTGCCTTTGTGATCACAACGCGAAATGTAAGTAGGCGGCAGCAAGATCGTACTACAGTCCGCTTCAAATTCCTGCCCTCTAAATTTCCTCAATAGAATTTCACGTAAAGAACGTCGTCTTTCCTCCATCGATCCCCAACTGATTGTCGGAGCATTTCCGTGACACTCGCGCATTGGTCGAACCTACAAGTAACAAACCTAGCTGCTCGCCTCTGAACTGCTTCTATGTCTTCCTTTAAACTGATCTGCTGCGGGTCCCAAACACTTGATCAATACTCAAGACGTGGTCGTACAAGCGTTTTATACGCGGTCTCCTTTACAGATGAAGTGCTGGATGCCAACGGCCTCGTATGATTAGCAGTCGAGATGACAGGCATCTTATCCGCATGGCTGTAATGGATCGTGCAGCCACGTTTCGATCCGTGAGTCAACAGATGAGGACGTTTGCAATACAACAACCAACTGCACTAACAGTTCGACGACATTTGCAGCAGCATGGACTATCAGCTCGGAGACCATAGCTGCGGTTACCCTTGACGCTGCATCACGGACAGGAGCGCCTGCGATGGTGTTCGCAACGACGAACCTGGGTGCACGAGTGGCAAAACGTCATTTTTTCGGTATGAATCCAGGTTCTGTTTACAGCATCATTACGGTCGCATCTGGGTTTGGCGCCATCGCGGTGAACGCAGATTG
This sequence comes from Locusta migratoria, assembly GCA_026315105.1. Classification (NCBI taxonomy): domain Eukaryota; kingdom Metazoa; phylum Arthropoda; class Insecta; order Orthoptera; family Acrididae; genus Locusta; species Locusta migratoria. The sequence goes on along the minus strand of CM048755.1, from coordinate 41,094,865 downwards.
GAAGAATGTATTAGTCATCACCATACTGGCGTATCACCCGGCGTGGTGGTATGGGGCGCCATTGGTTACACGTCTCGGTCACCTCTTGTTCACATCGACGGCTGTTTGAACAGTGGCCGTTACATCTCAGATGTGTTACGACCCGCGGCTCAACCCTTCATTCGATCCCTGTGAAACCCTACATTTCAGCAGGATAATGCACGACCGCATGTTGCAGGTCCTGTACGGGCCTTTCTGGATACGGAAAATGTTCGACTGCTGCCCTGGCCAGCACATTCTCCAGATCTCTCACCAATTAATGACGCCTGGTCAATGGTGGCCGAGCAACTGGCTCGTCACAATACGCCAGTCACTACTCTTGATGAACTGTGGTATCGTGTTGAAGCTGCATGGGCATCTGTACCTGTACACGCCATCCAAGTTGTGTTTGACTCAATGCCCAGTCGTATCAATGCCGTTATTACGGCCAGAGGTGGTCGTTCTGGGTACTGATTTCTCAGGATCTATGCACCGAAATTGCGTGAAAATGTAATCACATGTCAGTTCTAGTATAATATATTTGTCCAATGAATACCCGTTTATCATCTGCATTTCTTCTTGATTTAGCAATTTTAATGGCCAGTAGTGTAAATACCGGGAAAACGCCTAGTTTTCACTTAGTACGCTATATTATAAATATGACTCTACTTGTGAGACACAGTGGTGTTATTAGACTTAATATAACCCCCTTGTGTTCCCTGAAAGGCAACTGAAGGGCGAAAACTAGGGCTTCCTCAGAGCTGGTGGAGTCTGTACGATTGATCCGGGACACGTGTCGGCTTATTTGGACTCCTGCAGTGGGCGAAGTTTGTGGGGAATCGGGTTACGGCAGCAGTTGGTGTGGCGGGGTCGTTCACAGCTGCGCGGCTCAGCCAGCGCCGTCGCCGAGGAGCAAACTTCAGCCGCGGCCCTGCCAAACACTCGTTCCGCAAACACTAAAACCTTTCGTAACGCTTCCGTGGCCAAATTTTCCTGAGCTTATGACAGGTTAAAGATGGGTGTTCATACATACAATTCTGTACAGAAGGTGCTCGAAGTTTCTACCACGGACTGAAATTCAGGCGTCCATGAACCACATCATTAGCTGAGGAAATGCATTCTGTAAACCTTCAGCTGTTTATTATTTTTCACTCTTCTACCGGTTTCGGTTGTAAACCATATTCACGGAAGAGAACTACACAGACTGATCAAACAGGTACATTATGTGCCTCCTTATGCATACTGGCATAAATGTCACACAATAAAAATAAATAAGACGTCACTAGGCGTGAAGTCTTGATTAAAACCATAAAATCGATGCCAGACTGTGTGATTGTGAACCAAGGTCTATTACAAGAGAACATAACACAACTATTGAACACATCAGTCAAATGAGTTAAAATTAATTTAACTAATTTTTAATTAATTTTAACTCATTTGACTGATGTGTTCAATAGTTGTGTTAGGTTCTCTTGTAATAGACCTTGGTTCACCATCACACAGCCTGGCATCGCTTTTATGGTTTTAATCAACACTTTACGCCTAGTGACGTCTTATTTATTTTTATTGTGTAACATGCATGTCAGTATGCATAAGGAGGCATATAATGCACCTGTTTAATCAGTCTAGTTCTCTTCCGGTAGAAGAGTGGAAAATAATAAACAGCTGATGGTTTACATAATGCATTTCCTCAAATATCTTACGGCTGTTGAACCACATCTCAATAAAAATTTGAACATCATTAGCTATTTCACTCTTTCCCTATTTCAAGCGCCTGTCGTGGCTGCTGACATTCTTGCGCTATGCGCTGATGCAGCATTACCAATTAGTCTCCTTTCAGAGTATGCTGATGCAATAATGCATCAGCATTATCTATACAACCGCTCGCTCAGCGAACGTTCCTTACCCAAAGACTGGGAAGTTGCACAGATTACGCCAATATTCAAAAAAGGCAATAGGAGTGATCCGCAAAATTACAGGCTTATATCATCGACATCGGTTTGAAGCAGGATTTTAGAACGTATACTACTTTCCTCAAATATTATGAACGACCTCAAAGAGAACACGGATTCAGAAAGTGTCATTCTTGTGATACACAGCTAGCTCTTTACTCACATGATGTGGTGAGTGCTATAGTCGAGGGATGTTAAATAGATTCCGTATTTATAGATTTCCAGAAGGCTTTCGACACTCTACCTTACAAGCGTCTTCTAATCAAACTGCGTGCTTATGGAATACCATCACAATTGTGCGACTGGATTCGTGGTGTCCTTTCAGACGGGACACAGTACGTTGTAATTGACGGAAAGTCATCGAGTAGAACTGAAGTGACACCTGGCGTTTCCCAGGGAAGTGTTATAGGGCTCCTACTGTTTCTTATTTTTATAAACGAGTTATGATACAATCTGAGTACCTGTCTTAGGTTGTTCGCGGATGATGCTGTCACTTAGTTCGTTAAGACACCAGATTATCAAACGAAAATATTGTAGAGAAAGCGAACCAAAGACTATGTTTCGTTGGCAGAACACTTAGAAGATGCAACAATTCTACTAAAGAATCTGCCTACACTACACTTGTATTGCTGCGCATTGTTGGATCCCCACCAAGTGGGACTGACAGACGATTTAGAGAAAGTTTAGAGAAGGGCAGCTCGTTTTGTACTATCGCAATATAGGGGAGAGATGTCACAGAAATGATGCACGAGATGGGGTGGAAATCATTAAAAGAAAAGCGTTATTCGTTGCGGCGAGATCTATTTGTGAAATTCTTTCACCAACTTTCTCTTCCGAATGCGAACATATTTTGTTAGCACCCACCTAAATAAGAAAACATGATCATGACAATAAAATAAGAGAAATCAGATCGGAAACGGGAAGGTTTAGGTGTTCCATTTTCCCGCGAGCTATTAGAGAATGGGACCGTAGAGAAATATCATAAAAGCGGTTCGATGAACCCTCTATCATGCACTTGAATGTCGCTTGCAGAGTAGTTAGGCAGATGTAGACTGCGGTCGGGAGAACGAGCGGTCTGGAGCGCCACGTTGCGGATCGCGCGGCCTCTCACGTCGGAGGTTCGAATCCTCCCTCGGACATGGATGTGTGCGTTGTCGTTAGGTTAGTTTAACTTGGTTTAACTAGTTTGTAAGACTAGGGACTGATGATCAACGTAGTTTGGTTCCATAGGATTACAAAACATTTGAACATTTAGAACGAGGAGGCCGCGGTGTCAGTCCCTGACGCCCAGTACATTTGTTTGGGAATCACTGATGTCAAATTGCTCTAGCGGCAAGAGCAACCCGAGGCGGTGGCCCATTATGCTCAATAACAGTTGACAATACGTATAAATCCCCTTGTACTGTACGTGCAGTGAATAACAATTGACACCACTTAACACTCCACTCTACGCAAGGAGTGGATAGGACCGCTATAGTTTTCTATCTATATAAATGATCTGATGGACAGAGTAGCTTGTAATTTGCGGCTGTTTGCTGATTATGCTGTGGTGTATGGGAGGGTATCGTCTTTAACTGACTGTAATAGCATACAAGATGACTTAGAAAAAAATTCTCGTTGGTGCGAAGAATGGCAACTAGCTCTCAATGTAGAAAAATGTAAGGTGATGCGCATGAGCAGGAAAAACAATCCTATAATGTTCGAATGCAGCATTAGTAGTGAGCGTCTTGATGCTGTCGCGTCGTTCAAATATCTAGGCGTAACATTGCAGAGCGATATGAAATGGAACGAACATGTAAGGGCAGTTGTGAGTAAGGCGGACAGCCGACTTCGATTTATTGGGAGAATTTTGGGAAGATGTACTTCACCTGTAAAGGAGACCGCGTATAAAACGCTTGTACGACCACGTCTTGAGTATTGCTCAAGCAGCAGATCAGTTTAAAGGAAGACATAGAGGCGGTTCAGAGACGAGCAGCTAGATTTGTTACCGGTAGGTTCGACCAATGCGCGAGTGTCACGGAAATGCTCCGGCAACTCAATTGGGGGTCGCTGGAAGAAAGACGACGTTCTTTTCGTGAATTTCTGTTAAGTTAATTTAGAGGGCCGGAATTTTAAGCTGAGTGTAGTACGATCTTGCTGCCGCCTACTTATATTTCGCGTAAAGATCACAAAGACAAGATAAGAGAAATTAGGGCTCGTACGGAGACATATAGGCATTCTTTTTTCCTCGTTCAATTTGGGAGTGGAATAGGAAAGTAAATGCCTAGTAGTGGTACAGTGTACCCTCCACCACGCACCTTACGGTGAATTGCGGAGTATGTATGTAGATGTAGATGTATTGAAAGTGTTTTGAAGGTATTTTGTGTGTGTGTGTGGGGGGGGGGGGGTTGGTTGTGGGTTTTTTGATGTGTTGGGATTTGTGTCTATCATGCGCTCGATCAGTAAAAACAGTTATTGATTCGTCAAGATTATTTGGTCATTTAGTAACAACATTTTCTTGGGTGTTGTTTTATATATATGATAATTTTATGTAATGTATACATAAAACAAAAGCTGAGAAAAGTTGCTACTAAATGACCTAATAAACTTGAAGAATAAATCACTGTTCACACTGATCGAACATATGATAGACACAAATCCCAACACATAATCACCAACCCACAATCCCTCCCCTCCCCCCGTCCCACCACACACACAAACACACACACGCAAAATCTCTCTCTCTCTATCTCTCTCTCTCTCTCTCTCTCTCTCTCTCTCTCACACACACACACACACACACACACACACAGAACACACAGAATACCTTCAACACACTGTCAATAAAAAAGCTGAAATACAAATAAACCGAAAATGATGGTAACACTTGAGAAACAAGCTACAATGGACATAGTTATAGCAGTAGAACTATGAAAATGTGAATTTTTTCGAAAAATAGTGCAACGTTTTGACCTGGTTGCCAGAAAGGAGGAGATATGAGGTAGCAAGTGCTGTAAGTACGCCATTTTATTCCAATAAACAAACTGTTTTGAATCATAAACAAAATTTTTGCACATAAGTAAAATCATAACCTATATGTGTAAACAGAAACATGTAAATATTTCAGGGCACCCACTGGTGATGCCTCGTGAAGAAGGCGAAACGCGTATGGGTGAATCGTAAAAATGAAATCCCTTCATTTGCAGTAGCAGAAGCCGTTTTCTTTTAAAAAAATACTACTGTGAAAGTACATAGTATTCAGCTGCTGCTAAAATGGCCACTACAAGCAATTATTATATCTTTATAAATATCTGTTGGACAGAGGGAGTTGCAATCTGCGGCTGATGATTCTGTGGTGTACAGGAAGGTGTCGTCATTGAATGACTGTAGAAAGATGCAGCATGACTTGGACTAAATTTCTATGTGGTGTGAGGAATGGCAGGTGGCTCTAATTGTAGAAATTGTAAGATGATGCAGATGAATAGGAGAAACAATCTCGTAATGTTCGAATACAGCAGTACTAGTTATCAACAAAATAAATAAATAAATAAAATAGTTATCCGCAAAATTACATGCCTATATCATTGACGTCGGATTGCAGCAGGATTTTAGAACATATACTCTCCTCAAATGTTATGAACTACCTCGAAGAGAACCACCTATTGACCCATAGTCAACATGGATTTAGAAGGTATCATTCTTGTGAAACACAGCTAGCTAGCCCTTTCCTCGCATGATGTGATGAGTGCTATCGGCAAGGGATGTCAAATAGATTCAGTATTTCTAGATTTCCGGAAGGCATTTGACACTGTACCTCACAAGCGTCTTCTAATCAAACTGCGTGCTTATGGAATATCGCCAAAGTTGGGCAATTGGATTCGTGATTTCCTGTCAGACAGGACACAGTACGTTGTAACTGACGGAACGTCGTCGAGTAGAACTGAAGTGATATGTGGCGTTCCCAGGGAAGTGTTACAGGAGATAATCTGAGAAGGCCCGTAAGACTGTTCGCGGCTGATGCTGTCATTCATTTATCGGTTAGTACAGTCACCAGAAGATCAAAAGCAGCTGCAAAATGATTTAGATAAGATATCAGCACGGTGAAAAAAATAGCAATTGACCCTTAATAAAGATAAGTGTGAAGTCATCCATATGACCACTAAAAGAAGCCCATTAAACTTCATTTACACGATAAATCAGTCAAAACTACAGGCCGTAAATTCAACTAAATACCTAGGAGTAACAATTACAAACAAATTAAATTGGAAAGAACACATAGAAAATACTGCAGGGAAAGCAGAACACTTAGAAGACGCAACGGCTCTACTAAAGAAACTGCTACACCACACTTGTGCGTCCTATTTTGCTGTATTGCTGCGTATTGTGGGATCCCCACCAACTGGGTTTGACGGACGATTTAGAAAAAGTACAGAGAAGAGCAGCTAGTTTTGTATTATCGCGATATAGGGGACACAGGGTCACGGAAATGATGCAAGAGTTAGGGTGGAAATCATTAAAAGAAAGGCGTTATTTGTTGCGACGAGATCTAATTGCGAAATTTCTTTTACCAACTTTCTCTTCCGAATGAGAACAGATTTTGTTAGCACCCACCTACAAAGGAAGACATGATCATCAAAATAAAGTAAGAGAAATCAGGGCGAAAACAAAAAGATTTAGGTATTCCATTTTCCCCCGAGCTATTAGGGAATGGAACTCTAGGTTGTTCAAATGTTTGTAAAGCTTATGGGACTTAACTGCGGGGTCACCAGTCCCTAAACTTACAAACTACTTATGAAGTAGCTTATACTAAAGACGGCACAAACATCCATGCCCGAGGGGGGATTCGAACCCCCGACGAGGAACGGCCTCGCGCATCTCAGCATGGCGTCTAAATGCGCTCGGCCGCTCCGCCGCGGCGGGACTCTAGTGAAAAATAAAAAAAGTGGTTCGATGAACCCTCTGCCATGCACTCCAAGTGACTTGCAGAGTATTTATGTAGATGTAGATACTAGTCTGCTGCTTGAAGGAATCGCGTCAACTAAATATCTAGTCGTAAAGCTGGACAGCGGTATGAAATGGAACGAGCATATAAGGACAGTTGAGAGGAAGGCGGATGGTCGGCTTCGATTTATTTGGAGAATTTTGCGAAGATGTAATTCGTCTCTAAAGGCGACCGTATACAAAACTCTTGCGCGACTCCGTCTTGAGTATTGCTCATGTGTGTGGGATTCCTACCAGATTGGTCATAGTGAAATTCAGAGGCGGACGGATAGCTTTGTTACTAGTATGTTCGATCAACGCGCGAGTGTAAAAAAGATGATTCTGGATCTCAATTGGGAGTTGCTGGAGGCAAGGCGACGTTCTTTTCGAGAAACATTGTTGAAGAAATTTAGAGGGCCGGAATATGAAGCGGACTGCAGAACGAATCTACTGCCGCCAACCTACATTTCGCGTAAAGACCACAGAGATAAGGTCGGGGAGATTAGGGATCCTACAGATGCATACAAGCATTACTTTTTCCCTTGTCCTATATGTGAGTGGAACAGAAAAGTGTTTCTAGGTACTTTCCGCCACGTTCCTTTGTTGTGTGATATGAAAGGCAACGAATTTAATTTGTGTGGATACAACATTCCTATAAAATCAATATGTAGTATTATGCATAGTAGGATGATTTTCTTTTTTAATTTTTTGGCACACATTATCTTATTTTTACATGATTTCCGAGAGATAAATATATTTTCAAAGAAACACACAAGCTAAATGTGGAATATTTTTCAAATTTATTTTCTTTACTCACCGGTATTCGGCTGTTACTCCATCATCAAGTAAACACTTGTTGTTGTTGTTGTGAGGAGTTAGAGGGAACTGAACAGCTCGATCTTCAGTCCATTGTTCCAAGCAAAGCGTTAACAATCAAAGGTGGAAAAACAAGCCGGCCGAGGGGACTGAGGCGCTCCAGTCACGGTCTGCAAGGCCACTACGGTCGGGGGTTCGAATCCCTCCTCGGGGATGGATATTTGTGCCGTGCTTAGGATAAGCTAGTTCATAACTAGTTTGTAAGTTTAGGGACTGATAACCCCGTAGTTAAATCCCATAAGCTGTACAAACATTTGACCTTTTTTTTTTTGGAAAACAAAGAACACCTAGAGGGAAAAGTAAACAGTACAGAGATACCTGGTGATGGCGCAACAGCCAAAAATCGGTTAGTAAAAACAATAAATTTGTGGAATATTACACATTTATATCGTGTATTTCATTCAAAATGAGTAAAATATTCTGTCAAGAAGTCAGCGAATTCAGAAAAGTATATATTGCATAACCAGTGTTTTGTATTTCAGAGACTTCTGTTAGAGAAGAAAGATCACACTGTATAGTACCTTTGCAAAGAAGTATACCGTGTTTTTTTTCGAATTTCTCAAAATTATATATTGCATCTCGTTTATTTAGATATCCATTGGTTCCTTAAAAATAGTTTTCAGACTTCGCGTGTTTTCATCGTTAACATTTATTATAAAACATTCTACGTTCTATTTCGATCAGAGTTATAAACCAAATTTTACTTTTACAAGGTCTGTGTCGGCGTATTACTGAATTCGGACATCCACTAGTCTTCAAAGAACGTACAGGTATGATGCCGGGTGACGTTGTCGACCACCGCCGATCAGCATCAGAGTCGTAAGTTGTTTGAAAATTCATGACGAGTGGAAAAGTTAAGGTTTCACATCGACTGGTGCCGCGTCGGAGCGGCCGAGCGCATTGAGGCGCTATGCTACGATGCGCGAGGCCGAACCCCGTCGGGGGTTCCAATCCCCCCTCGGGCATGGATGTTTGAGCTGTCTTTAGTATAAGATAGTTCATAAGTAGTTTGTAACTGATGATCCCGCAGTTAAGTCCCATAAGCTTTACAAACATTTGAACATCGACTGATCTGTTTATTTTTTAGTTCAACTACTTCCTCCTATGAAACAAACATTTGAACATCGACTGATCTGTTTATTTTGTATTCAACTACTTCCTCCTATGAAGATAATTCCACAAGCAAGACTTGGCCGCCCTCTGGGCGCCGCGACCCACAACTTGAAAAACACTGCTAAACAATAAGCACTGACAAGAGGACTAAATTGGTATCGGATTTTAGAATTTTTTGATAATTATCGTACGTGAAGATCAGAACTCAAATAACAACCAGCCAAAGCCATTCGACGCAACTCTCAAAAATTATCGAGAAAAACGACTTTGAATATTTGCAAGTAAGCGTAAGTACCAATCATTAAATCATAGTCGTATCTGTGGGTGTAGACCACTTGGTAGCGTTGTGGTTTTGCAAACCTACGGTCAGTGGTACGAATCCTGTCGTGGCAGATTTTTTTCTTTTTTTTTCATTATGTTCGAATACTTGCACAGTTTTAATATCTAATGGTAATTTTTACGAAAAGTGGCCCTATTTTTGTTTACTCGTAATTTTCTGTATTTTATACGAGGTTGTTAATAATGATGGTTTCAATCAAGAAAACAAAGGTGCATGTTTTACAGTATTGACTTCACTATTAGTTGACGACGGTGGTCTTTGATTGTTCAGTTTGTGAAGAGTTACGACACTGTTTTTGGAAAGTCATCTCCATTGCTACTGATAGCTTTCCAAGCAGCTAATCTACTCAATCCTCGTTTTACGTGACGTTTTCATCTCGTCTACATTCACATAAACAAATACTGTCACTACACTTCGAATTAGAGATCGCAAAATGTTGTATATAAGCGAATACGATATATATATATATATATATATATATATATATATATATATATATGATGCATCTGATTTAATTAATGGTACTTACGTGTACTTTGCAAAACTTTAAAGTAGATTTTCTCGAGAATTTTTTACAGTTGCGTCGAATGGCTTTGACTGATTGTTGTTTTAGTTCTGAACATCACGTACCATAAATATAAGGAAAATGTAAAATCTAATACCCATGTGGTCTCCTTGTGAGTGGCACTCACACAATTTATCACGTACATTTGCCGTAAGGAATCAAACAACACTAAAATATTATACTGCAGTTACTGATTGTGGCTTGACGAAAACATATGTATCCATGGGAATTTCATGACAATAAAGAATTGCTGAAGGGCATCTTACAAAAGGAAACAGAACAAGATATATATTAAATGTATCTACGAAAACTGAAGTCAGTCGGGCAGATCAAACTACCCGGCAGATTTCTTTCAATTTTGTTTTAAACGAAAGGTATTCATCCACAGATTTGTCATCAAGCATCAGCATTTACATAACTCTCGTCTTTCTTTTTCTATACTCAAACGTCGTTTACTTATGTATATTTCTTACGAGGATGTCCTCGCTGTAAACTAAAGTCAGTCGGTCAGGCCGTTCTATCCGACCGATTTCCTTCATTTTTGCTTTAAAGGAAAGATATTCATTCCTAGATTTGTCATCAAGTATCAGAATTAACTTGGATCACTCCATACTTTATTTTTTATACCAACGCGGTATCCTTCTGTCCTTGCAATGAGAATTTTAATCGGTTTGTTTTACGTTATCTTAGGTTTTAATTAATGATCGCAGTCCTTTTTGACCTAATAACACTCAACGGATCAAGCTCTTTCATTTGCGCTTTTAAACAACTGCATTGATTGATTCTGAAGAAAGCTATGCGTGAACATTCAACGTTGCCTTCATGTTTTCCCAACTTTTTTGTCATTCCACTAACGGTGCGAAGTATTCGAACGGGTCCCCTAGTAAATTAATAATAGTCTTAACTTATATAGTGAGGTATTTTCACTGGATCTCGAACTATAAAATTAATGCGAAAATTCTAATCGTAGATACGTTTCATGGAACACCACTCAACGACACGAAAGAATTTTCCAATATCCGGAGCGACGGTCGGTAGCAGGCGAATAGCGAGGTAGCCGCTTGCCGGCAGATGTATAGAGCAGAGCTATGGCATTCAGAAGCAGCGGCCTGTCGCAAACATGTTATTTGACACAGCTGATATTATCGATGTACCAGGAAGCGACACGCTAGCTGAAACCCCGGCGTTGCCCTGGTATTTATTTATTACACACAGAGGACCCATCCCTTCATGTTGCCCTCTGTCCGTCTCCTATTCCCGTCTCTGTTACAATTGCTCCTCCCTCTCCTGTTCTTCTTCTTTTGTGCCTTTTGCCGTTTGGGTGGCCTGATGCACTTCCTGTATCATCTCTTTCTCTGCCTGTCTATGAAAAATCACATATATACACCAACATTCTTGGTGAATAGGGAAACATTAATTAATATGTACTCCCTATCATGCACCGTACGTGAGCTTGCTTATCCCTCCCATTCCCACATTATGAATTCAGCTTTGGAAAAATTAAAATTCGGTGTTTACTGTATTAATACAGTGCAACAAACATTAAATTATGTGTTTTACATTTTTTGATCAAACTATTGTTTTTTTATGTCACGTATTTCATGCACAACACGGACGTTTGTTTCCAGTTATTTTATTACTTGAGACGTTATTTTCTGATAGTTAACACTGTCACGTCAATAATGCTGGCATAATCTTCGCCACAGAACCAAAGAAAACGCAATACACTGCTGAAATAAAGTAACATAAACGACACTCACAGCCACGTACAGACGGCAACGTAACACAACCTCCAAGATGGACAGATTAATGCCTCAGACGTGGCTACAAACCGCACCTAGAGGCAAAATGTCGTATTAGAAGCATGTTGTTCATCAAAAACATTGCGACTTTAAGGACTGGTACACAAAATACGGTATAAATCAGCAAATGTTCAATGTTTTGTAGAGCTTATGGGACTTAACTATGGGGTTATCAGTTCCTAAACTTACAAACTACTTATGAACTAGCTAATACTAAGGACGGCACAAATATCCATGCCCGAGGGGGGATTCGAACCCCCGACCGCAGTGGCCGTGCTGACCGTGACTGGAGCGCCTCAGTCACCTTGGCCACCGCGGCCGGCTCGGGGGTTCGAATCCCCCCTGGGGCATGGATATTTGTGCCGTCCTTAGTATTAGTTAGCTCATAAGTAGTCTGTAAGTTTAGGGACTGATGACCCCGTAGTTAAGTCCGATAAGCTATACAAACATTTGAACATTTTTGTCTCCCTGCCGTTCTGACATGTGAGATTCACTCTGACAAGGGGAACACCAAGTATTGTACAAACGAATTTCGATCGTTCGCAGGTACCGTATGTCGTGCGGGCACTCATCCGTACCACCAAGCTAAAAGGATTTGTTCCAGTGCGCCTTAGGTTCCACGAAACTCGAGATTAAAATCCAGAGCGTAACACCTATGCCTGTACTAAGTTATTAGTGGTAGGTCACTCACCGTGGACTAATTAGCAAAGCGTTCGACTACCCTTGTCCGATGACTGATTGTGCATAATTATATACTTTCATAGCCACTCTTACGTTAATGCTTGAATAATTGGTCGTGATAATAACATATGTTTCAACCGCCGTAAAAGTATGCTTCGAAATAACGAGTTAGATGAAATAATCGTCGCGCAATACACAGCATATTGAGCAGTTAACATATTTCTAAATCAGTAAACCGTCTGTAGTTATCAGCTATAACATTTTTGCAGCATTTGCTAGCTGCGTTTACAGTCCCCGGCCCCACTGTTGTCATACCGTGGAATGCAGTCTGCGCCCACTTGACGCGCCCCAGCGGATTATTACGCTGCGGCCAGGCGGCTAGTCATTCGTAGCGTATTGTTCAGGAAGTGCAACATGGAGGAAAAATGCGCAGTGATAGAACCACGCCCAGCACACGAAACGTCTGCACAGAAGGAAATGTGTGGTCACTCACAAACGCCTTACGATATACAGAATGTTTGCTTTATCTTTGCCATAAGAATTGATAAAAGTGCGAATAAATCGTCGGACAAGTGTAAAAACAAATTCCGAGCAGGATTTGAACTCGGGTCGTCTGTGTGACAGGTAAGCGCCTTGCACACTGCACCACGATGACTCATGTAGCACTGGTGACTTAGTACAGGTATAGCTGGTACGCCCTGGACTTTGAGCTTGATTTTCGTGGAAACCAAGGCGCATTGCAACAAATGCTTTTATCTTGCTGGTCTAGAGGAGTTCTGCACTACATACCTGCGACCCATCAAAATTCATATATACCATTATTATTATTATTTTAGCTTCCTGAATGTTTCTCAAGTGAAGACGAAACTGGACTTCCTACGGACAAAAATGTTCAAATGTTTGTATAGCTTATGGGACTTAACTACGGGGTTATCAGTCCCTAAACTTACAAACTACTTATGAACTAGCTATCACTAAGGACGGCACAAATATCCATGCCCGAGGGGGGATTCAAACCCCCGGCCGTAGTGGCCGTGCAGACCGTGACTGGAGCGCCTCAGTCCCCTCGGCCACCTCGGCCGGCTCCAACGGACAATGTCACCACGTTCTAACAAGACTTTTCTTTTGTTAAGTACAGATTTCCACACGATTCCCATCGACTTATGCACTATTTTTAGTGGATAGTGCCACAATCTGGTAGTGCCAGTAGATTGATATGGATGAGAGCTTGTAACACTTCGAGTGGGGGCGCGTCCTATACGTAAATAAATAAATTAAATAAAACGCGTTTTTACACTATCATTCTTCGTTTAGTTCATCTATCAGGTCATTTTATATGCACATTAAAAGAATTTTTATCGCATGAGAAACGTTTTACGTCGCGGATACTGCCGTGCACGTGTACGAGTCGTAGCGCGCCGCTTTATATAGGCGGCAGTGGTCGCAGCGTTGCAATGCGCATGCGCGGTGAGGTTCAACTTCTCTTCGGAACCCCCTGGAGGCAGCATATAGGCGCTCCAGAGGCAGTGAGGGGCGAGGGGAAACGCCGCGTTTAACATTAACGTCGGAGCTGGTAGAGACACCAGCTCCTAGCTGGTCGAGCTTTGGCAGTTACACACGATTGGGCCCGAAGCTAGACAATGAAGCTACTGTGCACCTGCTTAATCCTTCATGAAAGCAACATCCGCCCTTTATATTTGTTTTTGGCGCATTGAAGATTAATAAAAAATATATCATATTTGGTAAAATATCTTATAACTATAAATTAACGACGCATCAACTGTAAAAGCCTTCAGAAGATAGCATCATGCATAATAATGAAGTGACTACTCTCCACCTGGCAAGAATAGCCGTGTAGTTAGCGGCATCGCGCTGCGCCGTCGAAGGTAGTGGGTTAGAGACCAACTACAAGGAATTATTTTTTTAACCCAATCTTCTTTTTAATAGATACGGAAACAACAGTGTCTTTTGTAGTGTTACTTGCCACACAACTTCGGACGTTTTATCAAATGTGTCGCGATTTTGAGGGTAAATTACACACTCTTTGTTGTAACAAATATTTAACTGTTTGAAAAGATGTGGGGGAGAGCAGCCTTTTCGCATGTGTAAGGCTAGGATGGGGTGCTGCTTACAGTGTCACGTGACCTGAAGGTAGCTTGTTTGCCAAGGGGACTGAGGCGCTTCAGTCACGGTCTGCATGGCCACTACGGTCGGGGGTTCGAATCCCCCCTCGGGCATGGATATTTGTGCCGTCTTAGTTCGTAAGTAGTTCATAGGTAGTTTGTAAGTTTAGGGACTGATGACCCCGTAGTTAAGTCCCATAAGCTTGACGAACATTTGAACATTTTGTAGCTTGTTTCTTCATCATAACAGATTCATTTTGTTACAGTCACTTAACAGTGTAATGAGTTACTTACTGTGTTTTAGTGTTCATGTGCATATTGATCTGTTTTTGGTGTTTATTAACAAAGAGAAATGAACAACGTTCAGTATATTTTAGAAAAAAATTACTCAGCTTTAAGCTTGAAACAAAAGTGTGAAATAAAGGAGCTCGGTAGGCCGACTCCTCCGGTCCAGTAGAAGCAAGCGCAAACAAGCCGAGGTAAAGCATTCTGCAGCTCTTTTAACGAAAATATATCTAAAGAGGGGGGGGGGGGAGTCCAAACAGGGGCGGTGTTCCCCGGCGCCACTCACAGAGGTGCGCCCAATTGTCTCTTTGCACGCCGAGTGGAAGGGGGAGGGGAGGACGCCCAAACTTCGGCGCGCCGAGCGGATAGAGGGGGGGGGGGGGGGGGGCGGTGTCACTATCAAGGTCTGACACTTAGGCACACTCGACGCAGCACAGCAGAGGCGAGGCGCAGGGCCTCTGGTGGTCACCACACTTCACAGAGGAGGGCAACACGTACTGCAGGTCCACTGCAAACCTCTCGATGCAATTACATTTAATTCCTGGATCTTCTTCAAAAGTAAATTAATTTAGTTTCTGTTTCTGTGTGTCAGTATAATGATAAAGTGAGTATAAGAGCACTAAATGCCCTGTTGAGCAACAGACAAAAGAGTTGAATATATGGCGAACTTGTCTGGTCTATGGAAGTTCATTATAAGCTCTTGAGCTATTCCGACTAAACAGACGACATGCTGAGTAAGAAAGACTTAATAGAGAAGAAAAATAGTGTGGGAAACGTCATACACACTAAAGAAAAATTGGGGATATGTTTTAGAAATTTAATTAAAATCAGATTTATTTTTCTCTCGTTTCTTTTATAATTCAGAGAAACATGTGTCACTGTAGATTCAATAATTGAAAGAACCTTTATACAACTTACATATTTAATCATGATTGTGCCGCAGTATATACGATCAGAAACACTTTTCTTCTCGGTGAAACTTAGTATGCTTTTTATATGTCTTATATTTAAAGGTATATCGATATGAAAAAAATATTTGTAAATTATATTTTCCTTGTTTAACTGCATTTGCATGCAAAGTGTTCCCTTACTTAGGTCTTTATTCGCTTCCATGCTCCTGAGTACTAAGATACTGATGTTTGCTTTTTTCTTCTTCTTTTACAGCAGCTGTACACGTACGTCCAGTATTTTATTACATTACATTCCCATTTTGTCTCTATCATAATTTCTAATTATAATTACCGTCAGCAGCCATGATATTTGTTACTAATTAGTGAAGCTATGCTAATACTATTAAAATTATTGAATTCCAGAAAGTAGTTAAGAATTCAGGTTGAGAAATACTGACGAGAGACGTTCGTGGCATCATCTGTGGTTTAGCAGTGAGCTGAAGCTCCACAAAGGGGTGGACATTGTGTTTCAAGAAATTGAAAAAGGTCCCTGATGGTAAAAAAAAGAAAAAAAAGTTGCACGTCCCTTCTGGCTTTGCCGAACTTATCATTCAGTAGTAACGGGAATTTTAGCTTATATAATGCTGTCACGCTTGCCATAAAGTTTACTGAAAACGGAGACTATAGACCGTAAAAATACACAATCAGAATCTTCGATTTATGAATCTCGGTGTCTTTCTATTTCAGTAAGTGTTCATTTCCAGCTTGGTTCTGCATCGCAGTAAACGAAGAATAGAGACACGAGGCAGCTTCGCACTCGGCACAGCAGAGTGCAATAACCGCGCGTGTGTCGCGTAACTGCCGACCGCGTCACGTCAAACGTATCTCGCGTATTTTCTTCAGAATGGAAAGAGATATGGCTCTCCTTCCACCGTTAAAAACAATTTCGATATGATAGCTACATTTCGTACGCAGTAAGGTATGGTGTAAAACACACCAAACGCAAACTGGCCAGCGACTACATTTTTCACTGCAAACTCTTCAAAATATGCGTGGCGTTGTACTTTATTTTTTATTATAACAATAACTATGTACAACAACGAAAAGAAAACCTGTCCAACATCATGCGGTGGCTTTTGGCTATAAGATACAGAAAATATATTTTTTCTAGCGAATAGTTTCTGCAAAATTGATTAAGGAAGCTGCGTTAGCGCAGAACAAACACAAATCCGAAAATAGTGTTTAAAATATTTTTTACGCAGATAGTAAAAGTGCCACAAAGAAACTAAGTACAAAGAAGGATGAAGCTTATATTCGTCTACATAAAACAATTTTTTTCGAAACATATCGGATGAGTTGAAAATTCACTTTGCGGCAGAGGTGGAACAGACCTTTCAGGCTGCCATAGAATTCATAAAAGGTTTTATTTTATTGGGTGTGAGGAAGCTCGGTAACTTTAGAATTTCTTACAGCGTCTCTGATTGGTTGCTAGAGCAGTGGATGATTCGACCACAGGCTCGTGTCGAGGTAGATCTTTTCACATTGCAGAGCAGACTATTTTTGGTACAATATAATGCAGATCGATTCTTGTGCGTAATCCAGGATGGGAAAGATCGCCTCTTCAAGTGTAGAAATAGACTGATGGGACGTACTAGCCTAGATAATGGCGACCCTGCCAGGATAAGCACAATCCTTAAGAACCCATAGTAACAATTATTCGTTGTAGGATATTGAATGGAATTGGTAGCCATCAACCTTTCTACAGTCATGTTGTTATTAAATATAGGACATTTCAAATTGGTGAAGTTGTTATTAAAGTTTTGGTAAAGTCTTACTATTATTGTAATATGCCTTTCATTGTAAGAACACATAGTAGGCGTAAGGTAGATGAACAGGAGAGTGTAATGTTTGGGCTAAGGGTTCTGGTGTTTGTGAGAATTTTAAGTTTAATGGAGATTGTACATTGCATTATCATAAATAAAGTGTAACCTTGAAAAAATACACATTGATCTTGCCAAAAGCCGAGAAGCAATTGTTTTTGTTGTAGCTCACAGGGACACACTGGGATGCTCTCTGTGTGAGGCTCTTCTGGGCTTCTCTGTGAGCCGCGGCACACGTTTGGCACATGTGCCGTATGTAGGCTTGAAGACCTCAATGCTTCTACAGGTGGGAGCGATCTGTAGTATTAGTTGGACCTGTGCCACTCAACAATACAAACTCCGGAAACGTGTTATCCTGTTGGAAAATATTTCCCTTATCAGGCTTGATTCCATGGTGGAATTTGTGCTCCACGACTGTATTTGACTTGTGTAAATTTTTCAGCAATCAATCGTAAAAATATTTTTTTATTTGCAGATTATTATCAGTGCTTAAAAACAATTAAAATACTTAAAAATCTCGAAGAACGTCAGTACGAACGCAACCTCCAACATGGAGATCGAGATGTTTTAAGTATTTTAATTGTTTTTAAGCACTGATTAAGACCACACAGTGCTCGAAATCTAGAACTGCAAATAAATAAATATTTTTACGACTGATTGCTAAAAAATTTCCACAAATATTTCCCTTATTTTTTGAATTTTGTGTAATGACGGTAATATCAGAATAAAAACAGGTGATACGAACCCAGATTAGGTACAGTGAAGGTCACGTGTTATCTTGAAGACATTCTCTGTATTTAGGTATTTTGTTCTTACAAACAAAATTTACAGGACAATAATTGTTCTTTGAACCCTTGTAACACTGTGAGGGTTGCACATCATTGTGATAAAGATTTTTCACCAATTTCTTGGATATTAACAAATATATTGGTGTTACTCTCTCAATTAGTGAAGAAAATAAATACACTCCCAACCATTAAAATTGCTACACCACGAAGATGGCGTGCTATATACGCGAAATTTAACCGACAGGAAGAAGGTGCTGTGATATGCAAATGATTAGCTTTTCAGAGCATTCACATAAGGTTGGCGCCGGTGGCGACACCTATAACGTGCTGACATGAGGAAAGTTTCCAACTGATTTCTCATACACAAACAGCAGTTGACCGACGTTGCCTGGTGAAACGTTGTTGTGATGCCTCGTGCAAGGAAAATAAATGCGTATTATCACGTTTCCGACTTTGATAAAGGTCGGATTGTAGCCTATCGCGATTGCGGTTTATCGTATCGCGACATAGATGCTCGCGTTGGTCACGATCCAATGACTGTTATCAGAATATGGAATCGGTGGGTTCAGGGGGGGCAATACGGAACGCCGTGCTGGATCCCAACGGCCTCGTATCACTAGCAGTCGAGATGACAGGCATCTTATCCGCATGGCTGTAACGGATCGTGCAACTACGTCTCGATCCCTGAGTCAACAGATGGGGACGTTTACAAGACAACAACCATCTGTACGAACTGTTCGACGACGTTTGCAGCAGCATGGACTATCAGCTCGGAGACCATGGCTGCGGTTACCCTTGACGCTGCATCACAGACAGGAACGCCTGCGATGGTGTACGCAACGACGAACCTGGGTGCACGAATGGCAAAACGTCATTTTCTTTGGATGAATCCAGGTTCTGTTTACAGCTTCATGGTGGTCGCATCCGTGCTTGGCGACATCGCGGTGAATGCATATTGGAAGCGTGTATTCGTCATCGCCATACTGGCGTATCACCCTGCGTGATGGTATGGAGTGCCATAGGTTACACGTCTGTGTCACCTCTTGTTCGCATCGACGGCACTTTGAACAGTGGCTGTTACATTTCAGATGTGTTACGACCCGTGGCTCTACCCTTCATTCGATCCCTGCGAAACTCTACATTTCAGCTGGATAATGCAAGACCGCATGTTGCAGGGTCTTTAATTATGGATACTCTGTATATCATCATTTAATTCAAAGAGCACAGACACACACAACATCGTAATGAGAAAATATTTGAATAGCTTATGGGACTTAACCACGGGGTCATCAGTCCCTTAACTTACAAACTTTCATGAACTAGCTAACACTAAGGACGGCACAAATATCCATGCCCGAGGGGGATTCGAACTCCCGACCGTAGCGGCTGTGCAGACCGTGACTGGCGCGCCGCAGTCCCCTCGGCCACCGCGGCCGGCCTCGTAATGAGAAATACAGTGTTATATTTATCTAGGATTATAGGTTAAAGAAACACAAACCTACATTTCTATCTTTTGTAGATTTGGAGAAAGCTTATGACAATGTTGACTGGTATGTACTCTTTTAAATTCTAATGGTAGCAGGGTTAAAATATAGGGAACATAAAGTTATATTAAACTTGTACAAAAACCAGGCATTAGTTATTGGAGTTGAAGAGCATCAAAGGGAATCAATGGTTGGGAAGGGAGTAAGACAGGGTTGTAACCTTTCCCCAACGTTATTCATTCTGTATATCGAGCAAGCTGTGGAGGAATGCGAGGAAAATTTGGAGTAGGAATTAAAGCGCAGGTTGAAGAAAAAAATGTTGTGGTTTGCCGATGAGTCGGCCGCAGTGGCCGAGCGGTCTGAGGCGTGCCAGTCGCGGTCTGCACAGCCGCTGCGGTCGGGGGTTCGAATCCCCCCTTGGGCATGGATGTTTGTGCCGTCTTTAGTATAAGGTAGTTCATAAGTAGTTTGTAAGTTTAGGGACTGATAACCCCGTAGTTAAGTCCCATAAGCTCTACAAACAAATAATAACAAAGTCTCTCAAAATACATAGCTTTCGGGATTTGGAGGTAGTTTCACGCTTATGCGACTTCCGTGAAAACGGCGTCGGTATATGGTTATCGGGATGCCGATCATATGTGGCACATCATGTTTATGTGGGAAGTAAGTGTAAAAAGTGCTTACCCAAGATTTGTGTATCCTGTGGCATTCAACTATTGGTCATGTAAGGACGAAACACAGTTTATGACCATTGAAACAAGTACTACTTTGATGGCCACAAATTGGACACGGACGGAAATGATTAAGAAAAGACAGATTTTTTGTTTGTTTTGAAAATGTTATATTTACACAGAATTGTGTACTTCAGAGGAGAGGTACTACGTACGAAACAGATATCAGCACTAATTTACACCATACTAGATTTATTTCCAATGATTCTGAACTAGCCTCTCTATATTTCGTATGAAATTACTGGTCACCAGGCGTACTGCACCATTCAGATGAACATCGGTAAGACTACTCCTAAGCTGCGATTTTGCCTGTTACATTAGGGAGAAAACACTTTCGCAGAATATGTGTTGTTCCAAAAAAACTATACACACGAGCAGCTATTTTAAATGAAATGTTCAAATGTTTCTTAAGCTTATGGGACGTAACTGCGGGGTTATCAGTTCTTAAACTTACAAACTACTTATAAACTAACTTATACTAAAGACGAGACAAACATCCATGCCGCGCTGGAGTAGCCGAGCGGTTTGGAGCGCCACGTTGCGGCTCGCACGGCCTCCCGCGTCGGAGGTTCGAATCCTCCCTCTGGTATGGATGTTTGTGTTCTCTTTAGTATAAGTTAGTTCATAAGTAGTTTGTAAGTTTAGGGACTGATGACCCCGCAGTTAAGTCCCTTAAGCTTTACAAACATTTGAACAACGTCCATGCCCGAGGGAGGATTCGAACCCCCGACGGGGAACGGCCAGCTTTTTTAAATAACAATGAAAAGTGTTCACGCGGAAAATATTTGTAGAACCTTTCCGAGTTTTCTGCAGTGCGAAACCTCTCTTTCAGCCCACGATTGCGTTAAAAGTCAATCAGTTCTAACTAAATTTCAGAAGGCACACTTTCAATGTTAACTGCAAAAAGAGCCGTAAAAGATTGAAATTGCATTCAAGTCGATTTAAGTCATCAAATCTACTATCAAAATTTTCTTCGAGAGACTGTACCAACGTTACAAACCTCAAAATGTTCTTGGAGCCTCTTCTTTCCCAAATTGTTTTTAGTAACAACTACTGCCACGCTCTGGAAGTGTACACACATTTCCGGCAGTTACTTTTCCCACAAGAGCAATTTTTCTTGAAAGGCAAAATAGTGTTAAAAACTTCGCTGATTACCTAACTTATACCTCGCAAAGCTACATAAAGCAATTCAGATGCTTCTTTAGGTCAGTTAAAAACGCATGGTCTTTTCTTTTTGCATCCATAAATAACGCTATATACTGTATATTTACGTAAATTAAAAAAAATCGTTCTAAAACAACACCTTGACTCAACCAGCGTACGTCACAAAAGTTTCGAAAATACCGAGTGACTCCGCGCAGTGCAGTGACCAGTGTTGCCAACTCGATTCTAACCATGTCCCTACATGACGTGTCAAAAAATCCCTACGTTCATGAAAGTCCCAGCGGACAAAAAAAAAAAAAAAAAAAAAAAAAAAAAAAAAAAAAAAAAAAAAAAAAGAGAGAGAGAGAGAGAAATCCTCTAGGAGAGGGGTAGTGATTTTTCCCCTTCATTAACATTGTTGTACAATGAATTGTTACTGTTTTGAATTAAAAAAAAGAGATACTTTCATTCCGCATCGTCCCTGAGAAATGTCCCTACGTTTTGCAAAGGTATCGGAAATCCGTTCCTACGTCCCTACAGTTTGGTGAAAAGAGTCCCTTCGCCTTAGGACATGTCCCGATGGTTGGCAACACTAGCAGCGACGTGCGTGGCTAATCGAGTAGATGGTGGGGTGGGGTGGGGGTACTGCTGGCTGGCTGGCTGACGAGGGGAGTCGCGGCCATCTGCCAAACTGGATTTGGCCAGATGCTATTGTACATACTGTAAACGGATTACAGCAAGGATAGACAAAGTATGCCGACTTAAAGGCGCCACTGCAAGTTTCTTTAACAGCTGCAAGTGATATTGTACCTATTGTAAACGCATCACAGCTGAGGCAGACGGATTTACTAGCACCACTGCATGGTTCTCAAATGACATCTGGGAACAGTAAATCGCGGAAGCAGTGGGTGACAGAAGGCAGTACTGCGCCCGTCAGTATGAACGACATACTCCAGACACTGACGCCGTCAGTGCAAACAATGAATAATAACCCAATTACACAGAATTAGGACCTTAGGGGAGAGCTAAAAACGCAAACAGATGGTATTAAAATACAAACCAGCGAACTTAAACAATAAACGAAGAGTGTTATGGCTAAAATAGACGAACAGATCACTGACATTAATAAAGATGCAAAAGAATCGCGGGATGTTATTGATGATTTAATGAGGGGACACAAAGAATTGCCAGTGGACGTAAAGAAAGTTCAAATGGACCTAATCAGAGTCAATCAAAAAGTGGATAAAATTAAGAAAGAACGCGGCGCAGCAAGTCTCTGAAGACCAGACGACACAGAAAAATATCGTGAAAGTAGCACTTAAAAGATACGACCAACGTATGACAAAGATTGTGGTCGGAATTATTGAAAAACTATAGAAGAGAAAATTGAAACTGATTGCGGGTGTAGCGAATCGACAGACTCGTCCAGGAAAGTATCAATATAAGAGGTTGCTTCAAATGTTCGTAATTCTGTGGGACCAAACTAGTCTGGCCATCGGGTCCTACGCTTACAAACTACTTAAACTAACTAACATATACTCAGGACAACACACGCACCCATGTCTTAGGGAGGACTCGAACACAGACGACCACGCGAACCGTAACGTGACGCATAAGACCGCACGGCTATTCCTGCGCAGCCAAGAGGTTGCTTCTCCAAATAAAAATCAGGAGGAGCATATCAACGCGAAAACCACACCTGCGCAAGTATCGCGACCGGAAACAACCATAAAAACAACATAAACTTGTGAGACGACACAAATGCAAAGCAAATGCATCACGTTGAACCACCGGGAAATGCATGCACAACCAATACCTGCTGTATTTTACGGGAAGTCACAGCGCCGGTGACACAGATAGGACACGATTTTGATGCCACAGGTGGAAAGTGACACAAATACTGCTGAACACAATTTTTGCGCACCGTTACAAGATACGATGCAAACTTGGGCACGGGTTTAGTTACATACAGCTGAGGAGCGGATCGCAAAGCACACAACACGTTGGAGTATCGTTTTGAAGACAATTCGGTGTAATGGAACAATCATAATACGGTACCACGACGTGATACACCACCACCCTTGCGGTGGGAAAGTTTCAGCATTACCATGAAGAATGCAACATACTGCATGCTCAAACATTTTATAGATCAATTTCAAGTAGGAATTCCAGAGCATTGGAGTCTACCGACTGAACTATCC
The DNA here is from genome assembly GCA_026315105.1 of Locusta migratoria. Taxonomy (NCBI): domain Eukaryota; kingdom Metazoa; phylum Arthropoda; class Insecta; order Orthoptera; family Acrididae; genus Locusta; species Locusta migratoria. Next base: position 41,071,034 of record CM048755.1, on the reverse strand, counting down.
CGACACGACTCACGACACCGCCTCACAACTTTACTTCCGCCAGTACCTCGCCTCCTACTTTCCAAACTTCACAGAAGCTCTCCTGCGAAACATGCAAGACTAGCACTTCTGGAAGAAAGGATATGATGGAGACATGGCTTAGCCACAGCCTAAAGGATGTTTCCAGAATGAAACTTTCACTCTGCAGCGGAGTGTGCGCTGATATGAAACTTCCTGGCAGGTTAAAATTGTGTGCCGGAACCGGGACTCGAACCTGGGACCTTTGCCTTTCGCGGTAGAGCGCTTGCCCGTGAAAGGCAAAGGTCTCAGGTTCGACTCCTGGTTCCGGCACACAATTTTAATCTGCCAGGACGTTTCATATCAGCTCACACTCCGCTACAGCCAACGTTTTAACAAACACAAAATTAATGTTAAAATAAATGGACAGATAATTAAATATGGGACAGGGAGCATGAAATTATAAAGCAGAGGTTTGGTACTTTAAATCATCATCTATTCAATAAAATGAACAAGTAAATAAAAGCACACACCTTGCACAATAGTGAATTAAATCAGAAGTTACTGCCCATAATAAAATTGTTTCTGCCCTTTATAAATATGGAGGTAACGTGGGAGGAAAATTGCAAACACACAATGGATAGATGAAAGCACATTTATTCATGCAAAGCCAGACATGCATATAATGCTTGCGGTACATCACCCATGCAGGAACAGTTAATAGCAGCGACAAATGAAGCGTCGGCGGCGTTTTGACGAGATGGCGGGTGTCTTGAATAAATTTAATAATCACTATACATCAGACGAACTCATGTCTGGGGAGGCAGCGGCATCATATTCTTAAGAACCATGTGGTGTATGACCATGGTGAATAGAATTTACAGAAAGAAATTAATTTACAATAAGCAAGTAAAGCACACGTGAGAATTCATATAGAAGAAAGCTAGTATCAGTAAAAGCGTGGCTGAAGGTCGAAGTAACGACTGTTACGAAAGCACATGGTGCAATCAGTTACACAAAGGCTGAAAGCTACACACTAGTATTCTAACTTGAGAAAAACCGGACACAAAATCATCACCTAAATGAAAATGCAAATACTAAATTTACACAGAATTAATCGAATTCTGTAAATTAAGAAACACTTCACCTCGCATAGCGAAAGAATTACTCAAGAAAACTATCACTGATAAACAAAGACTGCCTGATCACAAAGAAAGCAAAGTTCTAACAGCATGCCTTCTCCTCAGCATGATTCGACGATGTACTTACTTCCACGGTCGCAGCAAGAGTGAAGTCTCCCGCCACGGGAAAAACCTTCCCCCGCCACAGACCGGATGTAGAGCCCGCTAAAACCGATGCAGAGTGCGTTCAGAGCATAGTTTCTACCTCCCTACCCGAGGAAGATAATACCCTCTTCTAGAGCTCCAGAGAGATCTATTTTGTCACCTCTTACGTCCAAGATTAGGTTGGCACCACACTAAGAACACGGCCACCTCACCATCTCGTCACATAAGCTTGTCTCTGGCCACCCAGCAGACGCCAGCGCAGACGACAAACGAAGCCATGCATTCTTAACTAAAGTAAACGAGGCCCTATAGCGCGAGGCGGTGACTGTAAGCCATCGCGCGGCAGTCACTCAATATTAAAAAACAACCTTCCACATTAACATGAACACACAAGTTCAGTCACACGGGTGGAAACATATATAAACATGGGGCATTGATCATTAATAAACAGAATAAAAATAATTAACATACTAATAGACAATATTAACGGTGCAGAAACACTTTAGGTTAATGAATAACTCAAGAATGGTACATGACCACACATTCAGTGGACGTGTTTCAAAGTCAGTTCGAAGGTCGGAGGAAGGCAGCGGCATACCACCTCCAAACAAGGCCATGCCTAGTAAAGCACTGTGGTGTTCAAACTAATCTTCGGAGTGTTGACTGCTTTACCTTATCTAGGTTGGGTATGAATTTAACAGATAGCGACATTTTACGTTTATTTGTAATTCTTAGAAATCCATAGTTTCATTACGATCTTGCATACCTGAAACGTCTGTACGGTGTGTGGCGTATGGTACTTCATAACAAACTTGGACACCAGATAAACGATCACCAGAAAAGTTGGCTCAGTTATATATGTTTCCACGGAGAAGCTTATTATATCTGGCAAGCCACCTTGTGTACGACGGAGGGACCTCTATAATAACTTCCATAATGATGATACTATTCCGTCGATGAGAATGGCAAGTGGCAGATGTTGCCTATGTAGTTTTTCATAGACAGGGAGAAGACGAGATGGACTGAGGGAGGCAGAGGAGAGAGAGAGAGAGAGAGAGAGAGAGAGAGAGAGAGAGAGAGAGAGAGAGAGAGAGAGAGAGAAAGAGAGAGAGAGAGAGAGAGAGAAAAGGTGGACAACAAGGTGGTGGGGTGGGGGAAGCAGAAGACGCAGATATGAAGACGAGAACATGAAAAGCGATTGAGGGGAGAGGAGGTTAACAGAGAAGAAGGTGTGTGGGGGAGGGAGTGGTGGACAAGAGAGAAGAGCAAATGATCAGACAGAGGGGGAGAATCAGGTGAACAGAGGAAGGGGGAGGAGTAATGGTAGGTTGGAATAAAGGAAGAGCAAATGACTGACAGAAGATAATACATGTGCGAGAAACATTCGGTTTTCGTGTCACCAGGCTTGTGGTCGGTAAATTGCGAAACTACTCAATTGACTTTAATGAATTTTTGCACACTCTGTGTGATTTGGTCCAACTTTAAGATAATTTATATCACGATTAATTAAATGTTGATATCTAAACTGGTCAAAATAATTAGGGGATCAGATGCAGTATCTACGTTCTGAAGTATTGTCATCGGCAAAATGAAATTAAAATAGTTCGACGTCTATCTGTCGGTTCTGCAGAATAAAAGAATAAAATATGTATACAATAATATCTCCATAGTCATAAAAAAGCAAATCAACAAATAATCGTTTGAAAGAAAAATTTTAATTTCTATCTTGGCTAATGTTAACATTCCTTCCCCACTAGCTTTCACGAAAACACAAAAATGTATTTGAAACAGATTTGACATGTAGAATATGTTATAAAAGTCATGAATTTAGTAATAGCCTTAAGTTTTAGTAGTCGGACCTGGACATGTTCATGACTGCTTAAAAGTCGGCAAATATCTTCAAAAATGTGAAAAATACTACACACATCCAGGTCTCTCCTCACCCCCCCCCCCCCTCCGTTTGTTTGTTTGTAAATCTATCGGACCAAACTGCGTGGTCATCAGTCCGTAGCTTACAAACTACTTAAACCTAGGTAAACTTACCTAAGGACAACACACACACCCATGCCCCAGGGATGACTCGAACCTCCACGGCGAGCAACCGCGCGCTCCGCAGCGAGATGCTTTAGACCGCTCGGCTACTCCACCGCGGTCTCCCCCCCCCCCTCCGTCTTCGCACACATACATATCAGAAAATATGTAAGACCGCTCTTGTATTGTTAACATTCTAGTTCTTAAGCTAAGAGAACAAAGCTGAAAAATAATCTGAGCGTATATTACAATCATTTTATGACTGGTCGCACACTTTTACTTGGCAGCTGGCTGCCTTGGAACGCTCGTTGCCACCCTTATTAGCTAAGTAACAGTATTGTGCACCGTAACAGTAAGTATCCGTTATGAGTGCAGTGTTCGTATGTGCACGGTGTTGAGAGTAGTGATTGTTAAAATTATTTACAAAAATGAAGGAACCTCAAAAGTCAGTCTCAGTTGCAAAAGTTTTCTCTATTTCACTGACGCGTTTCGTCCTTTTCAGGCATCATCAGATTATCTGAAGTCAAAAAACACTTATGATGTGGGGCATACTACATATATGTACAAGAACTTTTACAGTTACGGGATTACCATCCATGGCTGAGTTCTATGCTGTACGAACCATAACTGAATTTATACAAAGCAAAAGAGAATAAACTCACGTAAATATATGGTGAGCTATATGCCATCATTTTAAAATAAACCATCTAGGAAGAAAACCTATCGTCATGGCAGTTTAAAATTATGGCCTGAAATGGGATAATGCAGGCAAATGTGAAGTGATATACGAGGCGCGTATTTTAAGTAAGTTCCGTTTGAACATAAGTACACAACGAAAGGTTATTTGAAAAACGTAAATTTATTTTCAGAAAGTACATACATTACTCTACTTTTAGACCTAGTTGCCAAGTTTGTTCAAACAGTTATCATACCTCTCAACCAATTTTAAAATCCCTCTTCATAAATTCTTGCTGCCTGCTCCGATAACGAAGAGTTCACTGCCGTTTTCACGTCGTCGTCATCATTGTAACGGTTGCCACTGAGGCGTTGTTTGCGATGGAGGTGGGACGCCTGTTGTCACGAATCCTCGCTTCAACTGAAGCCACCAAATCGCCTGTTTTCGAATAAGGGCGATCCCAGCGGTCCTGACCACGGACGTTGTCACGGCCATCTTTGAATTCTCGTAGCCACTTACGCACTTTGCCTTTCAAAATGTTCAAATGTTTGTTAAGCTTAAGGGACTTAACTACGGGGTCATCAGTCACTAAACTTACAAACTACTTATGAACTACCTACAACTAAGGACGGCACAAATATCCATGCCCGAGGGGGGATTCGAACCCCCGACCGTAGTGGCCGTGCAGACCGTGACTGAAGCGCCTCAGTCCCATTTTTTTTTTTTTTTTTTTTCTCTCAATGGGTGGTTCTGTTCATTGCGGACTCTGATCGTTTTTGTTCGTTGATGTTCGAAGTGTCATTGGCTCAGATTTTTTATTACAGAGGGCGTTGAGCCATCTGACCGGGCGCGCTGAGCCACGGCGCCCGGCATCCCCTCGGCCACCGCGGCCGGCCACTTTGCCTTTACTGATAACGGTATCACCGTCCACTTCGCAAATCTGTCGATGAATTTCTGCAGCAGACTGGTTCCTCGCGATAACAATAATAATAATAATTTCGTGTGGCACATTGGCCTGGTGCAAGTCTTTCAATTGGACGCCACTTCGGCGACTTGCGTGTCCCTAGCCTACCCCAGTTATCCAACCGGGGAAAGGGGACCTACAGCTTAACGTGGAATCCGAACCATATGTCGTTTCTGGTGACTCCTCCATTGTTGAGAGGTGAAGGATCGATTAAAGTGCAGACTGAAAAATGCGAGGTCTGACCGGGTTTCTAACCCGCAACTCTTCGGTTTTCCGATGTGTTGTACCAACAAACGGCATTGGCGGAAGACGGCCGATTGTTTCAAATCAGTACTCCACTATGTTCAAATGTTTGTGAATCTATCGGACCAAAGTGCGTGGTCATCAGTCTGTAGCTTACAAACTACTTAAACCTAGGTAAACTAACCTAAGGACAAACACACACACCCATGCCCCAGGGAGGACTCGAACCTCCACGGCGAGCAACCGCGCGCTCTGCAGCGAGACGCTTTAGACCGCTCGGCTACTCCACCGCGGCCATAATTGCTCCCGAGGCGAGCGAAGTACTAGTGTCTACAAGAAAACGGAACTTACTTAAAAAAACACGCGTCGTACGAAGCTGCTAAATACGAATGAGCGACATCGTGACAAAAATGGAGTGACTTACGTTAGGCGGATCCAAACACGACCTCGTTGAGGGCAAATCTGATGATGCCTCAAAAGGGTGAAACGCGTCAGTGAAATACAGAAAACTTTCGCAACTGGACCTGACTTTTGAGATAAATTCATAACCAGTGTGGAGTGGAACCAGTTTTAAAAATGAAGGAAGTCCTTCTAGTGACTCTCCCTCAATATTTCGAGTCACTTCTGCGACGCCTTAACCCTTTAGATATACGTTTCTTTGAAAGTTACAAGGGGACTGCTTTGGGAGAGGGAGGTGGGGCTTGTCTCAGCAGCCAGTGTGCTACGAGCCGATCGAATGATTCCTCTGCCAGCTCCCCTACTCAGAGGTCAAGTAAAAGTGTGGTAGCACTTTTAAATAGAGTCTTATGAAGCACTTCACAGGCCATAATTACCTGCGTTACACACAGCATATCCTACTCGCTGCTATGATGTAACATACATGCGTTGAACCCACGGCAGTGACAACATACGCCGGTACATGTGATGAGATGCGCTGCTTTGAAGTGGGTAAGTAGGTGGGGGTTGTAAACAAACAGCCGGGCACAGACCTCGGCTCCGATGACGGAACGGGTATATCGGCTGGCAGCCAAGCAGGGCTGTTGGCCCGTCGCACCGCGTCAAAGTGTCTGCTCCCAATCGATTCCACCCGACTGTATGCAATAAGACAATGTCAAGTGTCCTCACTAAACACGCTATGTTGGACCGTGCGTTCATCATTGTCCCTGAGCCTCTGTGTCGTACGCACTGTTATAGCAGTTGCGATACTCGTGTGCCAGCCGTTCAACAGCCTGTTTAACCTACACTTCTTAACCCTTTCATTCCCACATCATGAATTCAGATTTGGAAAAATTAAAATTCAGTCTTTTCTGTATTATTACAGGACACTAAACATCAAAATGTGTGTTTTAAAATTTTTGATCGAACTATTGTTTTTTATGTCATGTATTTCGTACACAACACAGACGTTTGTATCGAGGTATTCTATTACTTGGAACGCTATTTTGTTGATAGTTAACACTGTCAGATGAATAATGCTAGCACCAAAGACAAGACAATTCACCGCTGAAATAAAATAACATGAACCACACCCACACTCACACTCACAGCCACGTACAGACGGCATCGTAACACAACCTCCAAGTGGATATATTAATGCTGTACCAAGCAGCAGAATGTCGTGCTAGAAGCATTTTATTCATCAACAAAAATGCAACTTTAAGGATTGATGCACAAAATACTGTATAAATCAATCTTTAATGCGGTGTTGTCCAGGAACAACACTGGAAATGGAATGATTAACGTTGCGACTCACAGTCCTGTTGACTGATTACCGCACGTAACGCTGTCAGAGTATGTTCAAATGTTTGTAAGGCTTTTGGGACTTAACTGCGGGGTCATCAGTCCCTAAACTTACAAACTACTTATGAACTAACTTATACTAAAGTCTACACAAACATCCATGCTCGAGGGAGGATTCGAACCTATGACGCGGGACAGCGCGCGATCCGTAATGTTTCAGAGAATTCATTCATTTTTATGATGTATGTAGTTGCACGTTCTCAATAGCTACAGTCCATATGCTTTCCTAGAGTTAATAAAATGTAAACAGTTGCGATGCACAGTTTTACTTATACAGAATGGCCAGTGAAACTTTTTAATTTCGCAAATTACCTTGTAGGACTTCGAATGCGTTCTCACTTAAAAAACCAAACATAATTTTTGTAAACGACAGGCTTCATTAGTTGTTCAGACCTAATCTTTCTTGCGTCAGCTTTCTTGTTCAAGTGACTGGTGTGGCAATTCCTGACACATTACAGTGCATTCAACGCCGTTCTTTTTGTGATTTTTTATGCTATTGATTATATAAGGCACAATATGCAGTATCTATTAAAAAGAACAAGTTTGTGTTGAAAAAAAATTGCTTAAGTTCTACAATGTCTCGTAGTATTTTACTGGCGGCGGTGGAGTAGCCGAGCGGTCTAAAGCGTCTCGCTGCGGAGCGCGCGGTTGCTCGCCGTGGAGGTTCGAGTCCTCCCTGGGGCATGGGTGTGTGTGTGTGTGTCCTTAGGTTAGTTTGTAAGCTACGGACTGATGACCACGCAGTTTGGTCCGATAGATCTACAAACATTTGAACATTTTTTTTAGTATTTTACTTTCATACGCCCCTGCCTACGTTCATGCATTTGAAATATTGTTTCAATATATACTGTTGTTCTAGAGATGTATGGGGTGAAAAGGTTAAGTGGAACATCGTGTATACGTACTTCCAACATCACTTCACGCCAGAATAAGATTTCCCAGCGATTTTCGAGATGCGCTCTGATTTTCGAGATTCACACCGATTTTCGGAATTCTCCGCAGTAAAACTGAATTTTTGTAAACAATTTCCGTCTTCTACAAGGAATGTTGTTGAAAATTGAACTTCTTCTGTTTCTTAATTTTCTTCCTGTCCGGCAATCCTGATAACACTGAATTACATTTTTCCAGGTGGAGGTGGTATGGTATTATACCGTGAAAATTTGAATTTATAAGCAATATGGGGATGGGGATGGGATTGGAATCGAGAGGTGAAGGGTTCAAGTCCTGGTTAGGTCAGTGCTGCATTATTCCCAGGTGAGACAGGAGTGTGAGAGGCGGGTGGGGGAATAACTAGTCAACTGAATTGAAAGGCAATGTATTTTATAGTCCCAGGTTGCTAAGTGGGACAGAAAGTCATTTTTGTTCTGGCCACTAAAGGTAAATGGACTGACGTACGCTATGGCCTAAGAGGCGGCTTTAATTGGTACAAATTCAAGTGTTCAAATGTCTGTAAATCTATCGGAGCAAACTGCGTGGTCATCAGTCCGTAGCTTACAAACTACTTAAACCTAGGTAAACTAACCTACGGACAAACAAACACACCCATGCCCCAGGGAGGACTCGAACCTCCATGTCGAGCAACCGCGCGCTCCGCAGCGAGGTGCTTTAATGACACTGATGTAGTACCTCACATAGCGAATGTGGGTTTTCTGGTGACCAGTAGTGCATATCGTTTAAGCCGAGATTCCCGCGGTCTGTAAAGGTATCTTCACCGGTAAACAATACCCTATGCATAAAGTCATAGCCTTATAGTAGGACCCACTAACAGTTTTCTACGCGAATTCAGGTAATTGCCTTGATGCCGTTAGTGTAGCAAGGCATGGTACGAGTAGTATTCATACCTGTGAGGAATGTGCAGCACGCTTGATCCTGGTACCTCATCAATTTCTTCATGTGTCACTCTTTGCCCCGGTGGAGTAGCCGAGCGGTCTAAAGCGTCTCGCTGCGGAGCGCGTGGTTGCTCGCCGTGGAGGTTCGAGTCCTCCCTGGGGCATGGGTGTCTGTGTTTGTCCTTAGGTTAGTTTACCTAGGTCTAAGTAGTTTGTAAGCTACGGACTGATGACCACGCAGTTTGGTCCGATAGATTTACAAACATTTGAATTTTGTCACTCTTTGGCTGCGGGTCCTTGTTGGTGCAAGCATACATCCTGTGGCGTGAAACTTTCTAACAATATTGGTGAACATAGGCCGGGGTAAAGCTGGACATACCGTTGTGCCGCTCGTTTGCAATTTCGTGACATTCTCTGTCAACCATTTTTTTTTTTCATTTATGAAAAACATGTATAATGCCTAGAACGGAAGGGTACGTAAATTACCATCACGATTACAACACTGCTAACAATTAGGACGTACCTCGCAACAAAACAGCGTGAACTGTAACCAGACACAGCGCCGATTGCGTTCAGACCCAGTACACAACTGCTGGGTAGTATAATAGGTCGTGCTAGTGTTTCACAGTGTGTTCGTAGATAAATAACACATGAAGCAGGGAAACCGTTATGTGCATATCAGCATTTTTGGCAGCAAACCTCTTCATAACTATGGATCTCAGAAGTTAAGATCACGTATACAGCGTGGTCCATTGATAGTGACCAGGCTAAATGTCTCACGAAATAAGCATCAAACGAAACAACTACAAAGAACAAAACTTTTCTAGCTTTAAGAGGGAAAACAGATGGCGCTATGGTTTGCCAGCTAGATGGCACTACCATTGGTCAAACGGATATTAACTGCATTAAAAAAAATAGGTACCCCCATTTTTTATTACATATTCATCTAGTACGTAAATAAATAAGAATGTTTTATTTGGAACACTTTTATCGCTTTGTGATAGACGCAGTTGTAATATTCACAAACATATTGATCACGATTTTAGACGGACAGTGGGTAACAGGTAGGTTTTTTTTTAAAAATTAAAACACAGAACGTAAGTACGTTTGAACTTTATTTCGGTTGTTGCAATGTGATACATGTACTTTTGTGAAATTATCATACATTATGAGAACGCATGCTGTTACTGCGTGATTAGGTACCTGTAATTACCTCATGGTTTCAATAAATGCTCAAACTGATATCCTTCAACTTCAATGCATTTGGCAATAAGCGTAACGAAATTCCTTTCAGAAGTGAGTAGTTCACTTTCAGTAATGTACTCGCATGCATTGACAATGCGCTGACGTATGTTTTCAGGCGTTGTCGGTGGATCACGATAACAAATATCCTCCAATTTTGCCCACAGAAAGAAATCCGGGGATGTAAGATCCGGTGAACGTGCGGGTCATGGTATGGTGCTTCTACGACCAATCCACCTGTCATTAAATGTTCCATTTAAGACCGCTTCAACTGCACGCGAGCCATGTGCCGGACATCCATCATGTTGAAAGTACATCGCCATTCTGTCATGCAGCGAAAAACATCTTGTAGTAAAATCGGTAACATTACGTAAGAAATCAGCGTACATTAGACCATTAAAATAGGGGCCAATTATTCTTCCTCCCACAATGGCGCACCGTACATTAACCCGCCAAGGTCGCTGATGTTCCACTTGTCGCAACCTTCGTGGATTTTCCGTTGCCCAATCGTGCATATTAGTGGGGGGAAACAGCCGCTGTCAGAACACGCATTTGATCTTTTAATAGCTTTTTAACAGTTTTCGAGGTCAACTGGTAATTTGATACCCCCCTCCATTTCTCCCCTGGTCGGTGGTGGTGGAAACAGTTCTTTGTTCATTTTGAAGGCCCCATCTCCCCTACTACTTTCCCCCTCATTTTCAGGGCCAAATCTCCCCCTCTACATCTCCTCTCTATGGCCTGGCAGGTACGAGAACACATTTTCAAGGCCAAATCTCACCTCAACATCTCCATTCGACAGTCTCGCCAGTACGAGAACACTTCCGTATTCATTTTCAAAGGCAGGCTCCAGCATATTTCCCCATCCTACACAACTGTAACCTAGTGGTAGCTTTCCACGAGTGTTCAAGGTCAGCTTACGCAACCATATAGCCTTGTTCCAGGCTCCGAGATATTAGTCATACCCAACGAGTGTTCAAGGTCAGCTTGAGCAATCGTAGCCTTGTGGCAGGATCCAAAATATTATTATTAGGGCTCCCTCCAACGAGCTTTCAAGGTCAGCTTACACAACCATATAGCCTTGTTCCTGGCTCTGAGATATTAGTCACACCCAACGAGTGTTCAAGGTCAGCTTGTGCTATTGTAGCCTTGTGGCAGGCTCCAAAATATTATTATTAGGGCTCTCTCCAACGAATGTTCAAGGTCAGCTTACGCAACCATATAGCCTAGTTCCACGCTACGAGATATTAGTCATACCCAATGAGTGTTCTAGGTCAGCTTACACAATTGTAGCCTTGTGGCAGGCTCGAAATATTATTATTAGGGCTCCCTAAAATGAGTGTTCAAGGTCAGCTTACACAACCATATAGCCTTGTTCCAGGTTCCGAGATATTAGTCATACCCAAAGAGTGTTCAAGGTCAGCTTACGCAATCATAGCCTTGTGGCAGGCTCAAAAATATTATTACTAGGGCTCCCTCCAAGGAGGGTTCAAGGTCAGATTATGCAACCATATAGCTTTGTTCCAAACTCCGAGATATTAGTCATACCCAATGAGTGTTCAAGGTCAGCTTCCGCAATCGTAGCCTTGTGGCAGGCTCCAAAATATTATTATTAGGGCTCTCTCCAACGAATGTTCAAGGTGAGCTTACGCAACCATATAGCCTTGTTCCACGCTCCGAGATATTAGTTTGTTTGATGTTTGTATAGTCTATGGGACTTAACTACGGGGTCATCAGTCCCTAAACTTACAAACTACTTATGAACTACTTACGAACTAGGACGGCACAAATATCCATGCCCGCGGGGGGATTCGAACCCCCCACCCCGAGATATTAGTCATACCCAAAGAGTGTTCAAGGTCAGCTTACACAATCATAGCCTTGTGGCAGGCTCAAAAATATTATTACTAGGACTCCCTCCAACGAGTGTTCAAGGTCAGCTTACACAAACATATAGCTTTGTTCCAGGCTCCAATATATTAATCATGCCCAACGAGTGTTCAAGGTCAGCTTATGCGATTGTAGCCTTGTGGCAAACTCCAAAATATTATTATTAGGGCTCCCTCCAATGAGTGTTCGAGGTCAGCTTACGCAACCATAGCCTTGTGAACGGACGCGTTTTACAGTGTAGATAATATAATGGAAGCCCTCTTTGGTGGCGGAAGGCAGCGCGGCGGCGGGGTGGGCGGCGAGCGGTGCGGGGCGCGTGGGCGGCAGCCGGTCGCTTCCTTCCCTCCCCGGACGGTGCTGCAGCGACTTCCAGCGCGGTATCGCTGGGTTGTACCAACGACCGGCATTCAAATGAGTACTCCACTAGGGACACGGTCACAGTGTAGCCGATCGCATCGCCCGAATGTACAGATTTCGGATGACGGTCGGTGAAATTCAAATCAGTTTCTGTTCTTCAATCAAATCAACCGACGATCTGACACATTACATATGGACAGCGAGGAACAAATATGTTTAGTAAAAGAAAGAGATTGTGACACCCTAAGACGATAAATATCATTATCTGGATATAGTTCGCAATCTATGGTCTAATATTAGCGTTTATTGGAAACCGCAAGTTGGTTAAAATCTGTATCAAAAATTTTGAACGTAAAGTAAAACATCAAAAAATGTGTTAAATTCGGAATTGTGGCGTATCTTAATCTTATTGTAGTGGCTCTCTTACTGGTTTTCCTTTGTGATAATCGGGTATTAGCTGTCCACAAGTTATTCCTACTGGTTCTGGCGTTCATTAACAAGATGGTAATTTCTGTGAAGTGACCTGCAAATGTGTTGGGTGCTTTCGCTTTTCATATAGGTACGAAATGTGGTGGCAGTGCCTTTCTGCTACCTACTTTCGGCTACTTCCAACATTACCCAATACACAATTTTTTCACCCTTAAATTTAAGCATGTAGAATAGCGCATTATTTTAGTTCTTTCTTCCTTTATTTTTTGTTTGTGTTTGGTGTATCTTTAACAACATCCGGTTTAGTTCTTTTAACATTTAGTAAAAATCTAACTCTATTTCTTGCATTTGCACCTGCATCCATTAAACTGTAGTTTTTCCAATACAGAGGATTCCTGGATTTTTATTTTTTATTTACTACATAATACGACTATTAAAGCAAGTCTAGGCCACACTCCAAAAGAATTCCTGTTTAGGATTTTAAGAATAGATTTTCTACATGCAGCTGGGTATTACACCCAAAATATATAATTATTTGTACGTATATCACAGTAAATAAAGAAGTTTTAGAATTTTTGGTAGGTTAGAAAATAAGCACACAAATATTCGTTTACAAAAAACTTTATTAATATCTTGTATTTATACATTTACACACAGAATACAACTCTTTCTTTATGTTTGTTTTGGAGTGATTTTAATAATATCCAGTTTAAGTTTTAAGTTGCACCTCAAATCGACATTAGAATCTTCTATCTCCTTCTCCAGCCAGTAATTTGAGAAGTACAGCAAAAGTAAGTTTTCAAACTCCAGTACGTATGTTCGTCTCTTCCTGTATTCCACCTCTTTTATGGCTTTAATAATCAGTTCCACACCTTCTGGCAATTCTTCCAGCCGGGCGCATTGAGGTAGTTTAATTTTACTTTTTATTTCCTGCATAACACATCTGTTAAAGCTTTACACATCATCTTTCATGTACACTATCTGCTTTTCTAGAACACACTTCTGTGGAATTTGAATATGGAATTTTAAATTTACTATTTTTGCAAATGAGTGGTTGTTATATGTAGTTATTCCAGCAGTCTTAAACTTGCAAACGGTTTCTCCGATGCTAAATGTACAACATCGTATCCACCGCAATTACAGACAATGTAACCATCCTTTTTAAGCTGATCGAGGTGGGAAAGGAGCTTTATAAACAGATTCTTTACATGCTCCTTAATACAGTATACATGCTAGAAACCGCCATCTTCGACGAGTACTTGCAAAAATAGTAAATTTAAAATCCCATACTCAAATTCCACAGAAGTGTGTTCTAGAAGAGCAGATAGTGTAAACGCAAGAAGATGTGGAAAGCTTTAACAGTTGTGTTATGCAGGATATAAAGGTAAAATTAAACTGCCTCAATGTGCCCAGCTAAAAGAATTGCCAGAATGTGTGGAACTGGTTATTAAAGCCATAAAAGAGGTGGAATACAGGAAGAGACTAAGATATGTACTGGAGTTTGAAATCTTACCTTTGCTGTACCTGTCAAATTACTGGCTGGAGCCGTGGTGGAGTAGCCGAGCGGTCTACAGCGCCTCGCTGCGGAGGTTAGAGTCCTCCCTGGGGCATGTGTGTGTGTGAGTTGTCCTTAGGTTAGTTTAACTTAGTTACTTAGTTTGTAAGCTACGGACTGATGACCATGCAGTTTGGTCCGATAGATTTACAAACATTTGAACAGGCTGGAGAAGGAGATAGAAGATTCTAATGTCAATTAAAGGTACAATTTAAAACTTAAGCTGGATGTTATTAAAATCACTCCAAACAAACATAAAGAAAGAGTCGTATTCTGTGTGTAAATGTGTATATACAAGATATTAATAAAAGTTTTTTGCAAACGAATATGTGTGTGCTTATTTTCTAACCTAGAAAGAATCCTAAAAATTCTTATCTACTGTGATATACGTACAAATAATTATATATTTTGCGTGTAATACCCAGCTGCTTGCAGAAAATGTAGTCTTAAAATCCTAAACTGGAATTGCTTAGGAATGTGGTCTAAACTTGCTTTAATATTCGTACTACGTAGTAAATAAAAAGTAAAACTTCAGGAATGCCCTGTATTGGAAAAACTGCAATTTAATCGATGAAGGTGGAAATACAAGAAATAGACTTATATTTTTATTAAAAGTTAAAACAACTAAACTGGATGTTATTAAAGATACACCAAACAGAAACAAAAAATAAAGGAAGAAAGAACTAAAATAATACGCTATTCTACATGCTTAAATTTGAGGGTGAAAAAATTGTGTGTTGGGTAATGTTGGAAGTAGCCGAAAGCAGGTAGCAGAAACGCACTGCAACCACTTTTCGTACCTGTATGAAAAATGAGGACGGGAGTGGAAGGGGGAGATGTGACCTTGAAAATGATCAAAGGAGTGTTCCACTACCAGGTAGACCATGCAGGGAGAAGTGGAGGGGGGTATCAAATTACCAGTTGACCTCGAAAACCGTTTAAAAAGCTATTAAATATCAAAGGAGTGTTCCGACAGCGGCCATTTCCCCTTACACATATTATGCCGGTTTACGTTACCTCTGTTTGTGAATGACGCTTCGTCACTAGACACAACGCGTGAAAAACATCCGTTATCGTTCCGTAACTTATTTTGTGCCCAGTGATAAAACCGTGCACGACGTTCAAAGTCTTCGCCATGCGAATCCTGGTGCATAGAAATATGGTAAGGGTGAAATTTATGTTGATGTAGAACTCTTAACACCGACGTTTTTGAGATTCCCGATTCTCGCTCAATTTGTCTGCTACTGATGTGCGGATTAGTCACAACTGCAGCTAGAACACTTACTTGGGCATCATCATCTGTTGCATGCACTTCGTAGTTGACGTGGCTGAACACTTCCTGTCTCTATAAATAACGTAACTATCCGACGAAAATCCGGACACTTGGATGATTTCTTCCAGGATAACGATCAACATACATAGCACAGGCCCGTTGGGCATTTTGAACAATGGCCATACATAAATACCATATCGACCTTTTCTGCAGTTGGTAAACGGTCCATTTTAACACGAGTAATGTAGCACGAAGTACATACCGTCCGCAATGGCGAAATGTTACGCGATACCACGTACTTATACGTTTGTGACTATTACAGCGCCATCTATCACATAGCGGAAAAAGTGTTCCAAATAAAACATGCATATTTATTTACGTACTAGACGAATATGTAATAAAATGGGGATAAGCATTTAAAAAATTGCAATTGATATCCGTTTGACCTATGGCAACGCTGCCGCGGCGTATTAGCCGTGCGTACTGGGGCGCCGTGCTGCGGTGCGCGCTGCCGTTCGCCGTCGGGGGTTCAAGTCCCCTCTCGGGCATGGGTGTTTGTGTTGTCCTTAGGTTAGTTTACCTTAGTTTAAGTAGTTTGTAA
Organism: Locusta migratoria; assembly: GCA_026315105.1. Lineage (NCBI taxonomy): Eukaryota > Metazoa > Arthropoda > Insecta > Orthoptera > Acrididae > Locusta > Locusta migratoria. Next base: position 41,054,864 of record CM048755.1, on the reverse strand, counting down.
GCTACGGACTAATGACCACGTAGTGTAGTCCGATAGATTTACAAACATTTGAATTTTTTTGAACCTATGGCAACGCCATCTAGCGGGCCAACTATAGCGCCACCTGTTTTCCCCCTTCAAGCTAGACAAGTTTTGTTCTTCGTAGTTTTTTCGTTTGATGCTTATTTCGTGAGATATTTGGTCCGGTCAGTATGAATGGAGCACCCTGTATAAACAATGCTGAGTTACGGGCAGCGTGAAGTACATACATGCTTCAGTGTCGGGACGTGCCCTACGTGTGCGCTTCATTTATCTCAAGCGTTAACTTCACATCGCAGTTTCTCTGGATGTAGTTGACGTATTGCGATACAACCGAAGACATTCTTTTTTGTGATATTCATGCTGTTGCTTGCACAACAAGTAATATGTATTTAGAAACATTAGTTTTTGTTGAAAATAATATTTGTTTACGTTTTAAACTGTCTTATTGTATTCACTTTCATAAACCCCTGCCTACGTTCATGATCGTGAAAGTCGTTTTTCAGAGATATTTGTGGTGAAAAGTTTCAGTGGGACAAGGAATATATTTGTATTACTGACTTCCAAAACTTTGTTTTAAAAATCTCGTGCGAGGAAAACGAGAGCCGTACCGGCCACCACAAACATAGAACACCAATCTCTGGATGCTGTATAAAGGAGAATATCTTCACTACGACCGAGCGAGATTCAGATTCGGGAGGCTGTGGGTTCAAATCCACAACCGGGCATCCAGATTTAGGTTCTCTGCGAATTACTTAAATCACTCCAGGTAAATGCCGAGGTGGAACCTTCCCCATATTTACCCACAAAATTCGATCGTGAGCTCTGTCTCTAATGACCCTACTGTCGACGGAGCGTGAAACCCTGGTCTTCCTTTATTTTCGACCGTACGACAAGAAAAGAAATCGATTTTCGCATCAGGAGGCGTAAGAAAAGAACTATATATTCCTTAAATTATTTCCTTAATAACATAGAGGAACCTGGCGCTAACAGTAAAAATTGAATTATTTAGTGTAAGAAGTAGTAGTAATAATAATAAAACCATATCCTAATATACCCTGTATATTCTATACAATACTGACTAATTTCGAGGGGTGGTAAAGGACGGCTCTAGGAACAAAATGTAAGGAACCCGTGTCCGGAAACGTCACATTTTACAGGTAGGCTGGCCGCAGTGGCCGAGCGGTCTGCGGCGCGCCACTCGCAGTCTGCACGGCCGCTACGGTCTGGGGTTCTAATCCCCCCTCGGGCATGGATGTTTGTGTCGTCTTTAGTATAAGTTAGTTCATAAGTAGTTTGTAAGTTTAGGGACTGATGACCCGCTGTTAAGTCCCTTAAGCTTAACAAACATTTCAACGTTTGAGTTACAGGTGTTGGCACCTGCCGTTAGGCCACCCCTCAGACAGCAAAAAGAAAAAAGAAAATAAAAAAATAAAATAAAATAAATAATAATAATAATTTAAATTAAATAAAAAAATTAGAAAAAAGAGTTCAAATGTTTGTTAACCTTATGGGACTTAACTGCGGAGTCATCAGTCCCTAAACTTACAAAATACATATAGACTACGTTATAATAAAGACAACACAAACATCCATGCCCGAGGGAGGATTCGAACCCCCAACGGGGAACGGCCTCTGAGCATAGCGCCTCAGTGCGCTCGGCCCTCAGACACCAGCCGTAGTTCTGCGCGCACGCAGGCAGCACCCATTACCGTCGGCGTCTACCGTGCTGGGTTCTTCAAGTGTTTTTAATCCTAAGGGACGAAAGTGTTAAGGTATCGGTCCATGGACTTACAAACTACTTAAACTAACAAGGAACACCTTTCACCTCGAAAGCTCGGAACCTCACGAAACGACGCCTAGAATAACAAACAATCATAAACAAAAGAGTGGTGTGCGTCGTTTCCATGCAAAACTTGTCTGCTACCGCCATTAGATGGTGGCATAGTGTAGCTGCACTAACCAGTGCACCAGTTGCGTGAGTGGTATAGCTGAAGTACGTATTTCTCTCTTGGAGTGTTCGCAAGCGAGTAACTGTGTAAACTGTGTTCAGTGTAGTGATGTAATGAGTGAATTAATCCTAAGCATGTTGCCCAAATATTAAGGACCATGTTGCGACGTATTGAATATGGAAATGACATCGGGGCCGAGGATATGGAGTTCGCAGATATATAACATAATAATTCAGAAATATAATGGCGACGACACAAAAATACACGACGTTACGCTGGACAGATATTCGGAATTTGAAGGACAGTAGGAACCTCAACCTGAAGGTGGCTCTTCAAACAGTACACGACTTTCATCTCCAGAGCAACAGGAACAGTCAAGTCACTGTCAGTAATAACCCTCGACACCCAAAAAGATGAGCTCCAGTGTATTAAAAGATATTGATGGCAGCGTACTAGAGGACATTAGTAAGGTGTAGTGGGAATGAGAGTCGTGAAGAAGGGAGGAAGGCTGCTGGGACTGTTAAATGAAAGGTGCAGGACGAGAGATATAGGAAGATATGTCGTGGAAGTATGCACATCGAGTGTGCAAATGGATGTCAAAGGTTAATACACTTGATATCAAAGGATAGGCGTGGCTGACGCTCCATAGACCGATTAAGTAATTAAACGCTAATTCGCAAATGAAAGAGCCATGAGCCTCTCTCTACATTACTAGCTACGGCACGCGTCGGAACGGTCTTGAAGAGATGCGAGACTACCGCATTTCCTCCCCCTCCTTTTCCTAAATAAATAATTTCAGTATCAATCATGATTTTAATTTACATCCTAACTTCAATGCCCACAGTCCTTGCTCGGCCATTCTGTACACCTGGTGTCCAGAAGTGCGATATAACCTGCAACCTTTTAGCCTGTGCACGGCTACTAAAAGATATCCAGAATAACACACCTGCACACACACACACACCTTATTCCCTACGAGCGTTGGCCAGCTGCCAGTGGCCTCTGATTTCGCTACGTGAGGCGCGCAGCCCTCGTTTCGGTGCGACTGGATCCCGCGAGGCGTGTTACGCGGGGCTGGCGGTCAAATTGGCCGGCTATTACACAGCCAACTAACGCATGCTGCCCGTCAAATTGGCCCTACCACACAGCGCGGGCGCCGCGCCCTGTGCTTGCCACATCACCGCCTGATGTAATCGATGTCGCAATCCGAATTCAGTGACAGCCATGGCTAGTTGTGGGAGCTCCATTAATTCTGTTTGTTAAGATGAATTGAAATCCGCGCTATCTTTTATCTCAATGTATTTAATTCTGCTAACAAGTACAACGTACTAGTACAGTGGCGTTACACACGCTTTTACGTAAAACATCGCGGACAGGTAAAAGGTGAAGCACCTTGACGGCTAGTGTCTAGGGTTAATAATGACACGGATACAGAAATGAACTTAAAAGTGAATTCGCGAAAGAGGTTTTGACTATAAGTTTCTCCATTCACGATGCGCCACTGTCTGCTGAATGATTTCAACCAGGTGCTGTAATAAAAGACTGAAGTGTGTGAGATTTGTGCTTTGTCGACGTATAAATAACCGCCATTTCAAAAAGTTCCTGAAAGTTATACAAGTTGAACTGGGTATTTACCTTATCGCAGTACAGATCGATAGCTTAGTCACGAAAACGTTTTTGAATATTTGTTTGTTAGTCATGAGGAAATATACCTGTTTAAAATGAAATGGGGAAAGCGCATTGTCGAATAGATTAAAACTGGATATAGTATCTAGCGTTCCATACTCAAATAACTATGCCCTTTAAACAATTAATGATTGCAGGGCAAAGAGCATTTAATAATAGTGATGCAGGACCAAATCAAAGCGTTTATGAAAGAGTTTCGTCTGTCTGAGAGACAAATGAGTATCGAAATTGTAACATTCTTCAATCGTCTGATTCGTTTTAAACTTTGCTAAAATTTTCTGAACGTACCAGTGGTGATAATGACATGGTTGCTATAAGTTTTATCGGATTATTTCAAACATAGATCGGCGAAAAAAGGTGGCTTGTATATACCACACGCAAAGTATGGAGCCGCGGCGGAGTGGCCAAGCACACTGAGGCGCTATGCTCTGATGAGCGAGGCCGTTCCCCCTCGGGGGTTCGAATCCCGCCTCGGGCATGGATGTTTGTGTTGTCTTTAGTATAAGTTCAGAAGTAGTTTGTAAGTTTAGGGACTGATGACCCCGCAGTTAAGTCCCTTGAGTTTCATAAGCATTTGAGCAAAGTATGGACACCAAAATCGAGCATCTACCTGTGTAACGTTAAGAACAAAATCTTTTCTTTTTTTCATTTGTATTAGAAATAGTTATGGTCACAGAGAGGTAATAAGGAAAATATAGACCTTTACATGTGAGCAATGGTTTAATTTTACTACGGATTGTTAACGTAACAAGACATACAATCTGTTTAAAGTAAGCTATTTTTATTGATTTTATTTAGACTAACTAAGGAGCTATTCTAAGGGCTGTTAATTGTATTTTAAGTGATGCATAAGTGCAGCTGGCGTTACCCAGCTAGTAGTTTTTAAATTATATTATTTCGCATTTGCGAAACTGAAAGAAGTCATGCATGAAATGCATTACATTCAATACTTAGCATGCAACATTAACTTTATTTCAAAGTGCATGCTACCTGAGTGGCTTTATTTAGTCGTTATGTAACGAAACCAGACGTTGAAAGTTATTAAACCTATTTTGACGTAAAATCTTCTCGAAAATATGGTATGTGTAAAATATTAGAGGCATTAAAGGGGGGATACGGGAAGTACAATATCGCAGTTTAACATTATTCCATAACTGCTTTCGAATGCAACTCTTAATTACGGTAAACGTATGTAATACGATTATTGTAACGGATTTTAACTGTATGTGGTAAATATTTACAACGGCATCATATGTCTTACTTTGGTATGTAAGTGAATGTATCATCACATCTCTAAATCTAACTTTAAGTTGCTAGCCTTTTACAGTCAAATGTAAGCAAACAAGTTTCCTATGCTATAATATTTTCTGCGTTAGGAAAGTATATTTAATGGCGTTAAGAGCATGTTAAAAAGCGTAGGTGTTCCGTCGTCTTTAAATGCGCGCTTTCAACGTGGTATTGGCGGATTGTTCTGCTTGTACTATACAGTGATGTAGCTTGCCGTTCGTCGGGTCGTGGGTTCGGCTCCTGCTCCTGTTCCACGTCGACTTCGCATCGCCTGCCGGTTGTATTTAGACGCATTTTGAAGACGCCGGCCGTCAGTGTTAAACTTATTATTTTATGCATCAGAATAATATGAGGCCTGAATTAATTCTTTTAATTGAGATTAACAAATGCTTGCAGTGTTTTAGCAGTATTAATTTTGCATTGTGTAATTGAAGTGTGGCACTATGTTGTGTATTTCATTACTTTACTCTTGTGTGTTGGCTGAGAAAATTTTCAGAATGAAGGTTCGTCGTGCCGGCCGCGGTGGCCGAGGGGACTGCGGCGCGTCAGTGACGTTCTGCACGGCCACTACGGTCGGGGGTTCGAATCCCCCCTCGGGCATGGATATTTGTGCCTTCCTTAGTGTTAACTAGTTCATAAGTAATTTGTAAGTTTAGGGACTGATGATCCCGTAGTTAAGTCCCATAAGCAATACAAACCTTTGAACATTTGAAGGTTCGTCCTACGAATGGTTAGAACTAGAGCTCAGGGAAAAGATACATGTAGCCAAGGAACTTCCACTGTAGTGGGTATTATTAATAGTAACTGTATAGTGAATGAGGTAAATGTGTATCAATTCTATCAGTTACAGTAGCAAATCGCTGCGCTAATGTTAGAAAATCAACAACTGAAGGAACGTTTCAATAAAGCAGTTGCATTGGCAGCAGGATCTTGTGGGGACTAGAAAATACAAACTAACCATCCAGCAACACGTGTATCTAATTCACAAACCTCTGTCTCTTCACCGAATGTAGCAACGACGGTTAATCCTGTTGTAGACGTTTCCTTGTGTAATTTTATAGTCTTTCTCAGGAAAGTCAAAAGAAAATGTGCACACGTTCATTCAAGATATTAGAGATGTGCGCTTGGTCGAGTGACTTTCAGTTGAATATTACTCGACTTAAATCGTCTGGAGATGCCAGAAGCTATATCGAGTCAGTAGATTCACTTAGAAATGCTTCTTCTTTCGGAACACTTATTCGCGGGTTAGTGGAGCGTTTCGCAGTTAAAAAGTAGTTGTTCACGTTGAGGAAAAAACTAGCCGAGGAATTCGAATCAAAAATGTTCAAATGTTTGTTAAGCTAATGGGACTTAACTACGGGGTCATCAGTCCCTAAACTTACAAACTACTTATGAACTACGTACGAACTAGGACGGCACAAATATCCATGCCCGAGGGGGGATTCGAACCCCCGACCGTAGTGGCCGTGCAGACCGTGACTGGAGCGCCTCAGTCCCCTCGGCCACCGCGGCCGGTAATTCGAATCATTTGCTGAACATACGTTCTAACAGAATGCCAAGAACACAACAATATCGTACTACGTGAAGTCGAGGCTCGTAAAGTTGATGTATTTGATCCTAGAAGAGGGTGCGAAATAAAGTTTGCGTCTTCAGTTACGTTACAAGAAGCGGTACGGCTTGCTCTATTAACCCCTTTAGTCTTGAATTATTTTAAAGATAGAATAAACCATATTCTTGTATTTTTCATGTCTATAAGAAATTCAAATGTTCAAATGTTTGTTAAGCTTATGGGACTTAACTACGGGGTCATCAGTCCCTAAACTTACAAACTACTTATGAGCTACCTTATACTAAAGACGGCACAAATATCCATGCCCGAGGGGGGATTCGAACCCCCGACCGTAGTGGCCGTGCAGACCGTGACTGGAGCGCCTCAGTCCCCTCGGCCACCGCGGCCGGCAATTCGAATCATTTGCTGAACATACGTTCTAACAGAATGCCAAGAACACAACAATATCTTACTACGTGAAGTCGAGGCTCGTAAAGTTGATGTATTTGATCCTAGAAGAGGGTGCGAAATAAAGTTTGCGTCTTCAGTTACGTTACAAGAAGCGGTACGGCTTGCTCTATTAACCCCTTTAGTCTTGAATTATTTTAAAGATAGAATAAACCATATTCTTGTATTTTTCATGTCTATAAGACCCTATATATTGCACGTTTGAGAAAAATTAAAAATTTTCATATTTGTTTTTCAAAATACAAAAAGGACAAATAAATTGGACACCGCACCATTAAGGCAGTTACGGATATGAAATAAGAAGTCAAGAGTTATATATGTCACACCATATATATTATGTATTGTAGAACTTACATCACAAAGTGGAATTTGTGTAACATTCATAAATAATTACATAAAATAATTTCAACTACGCACTCCGCAAGGGGTCCACTATGTTCACTGTTTTCCATTGTAGCACGCCATTCTGGTGACAGATGGCAGCAACAAGCACGAAACTAAAAGCGACAAATGTCCATTAAACAGGCCAGTGTATCTCAAAGTAAAACGAAATCGTATACTGTTCAAAAATGAATAAAAAGTCGGTGTCCAATATATTGGACGCCAGGTCTGAAAGGCTTAAGGGAGGAAGCGAACCAGTTTATATCTGTTGCAAGCCGTGCAAATGATGCGCGTCACGTTTTTGTGACATGTGCTCGGTGTAGTCGATGCAACGCTCGGGCACATGAATCCGCGTATTGTCAGGAAATAGGTCATATGCTGCACGCGTGCCCCAGGCTACGGCACCAGCAAAATAGGTATTAGCCTAGTAATAGAGGCGTCCGCCGAGTAACAACAGAGGCAGAAAGTCGGGAAACGTATCGGGAGCCGGTGTAGCCAGCGTCCCATTAACGCAAATTAATCTGGTGAAGCGCGGGGTATTAAAAATGTGGGCAATGTGACGTTGATCGGAGAATTAGATGCGAAAAAAGCAAAAATACTTTTCGATAACGGAGCGCAGGTTGACGGGGGTTTATTATTCATCCCGCTTAACGACAGGCGTGCCTTGCGGCTGCCAAGCTGACGACTGAGTGGGTTAGGAAATGCAATAATACGCCCCGCTGGCTCGCGGGAAATTAACTTAAAAATTGGAAAAGTAGTATTTGCGCTTACAGTAGAGATGCTGTCAGCGGGAAATCCAGATTTTGACGTGCTCCTGGGGAATGATTCTTGCGCTGTGTTCGTAGTGCAGTTTGGTTCGCAAACTGTCCGAATAGTTGACCAAGAATTCCTATTTGGCTGCGTCTGAGAAGGGCAGGAAAGGATCCATCCTACCAATCTCAGAAGATCGACGCACTTCAGTACTAAGGGCGACTGACTGCGAAAATATACACAGTGGAAAGGGAAGAATTCTCTGGCTGAGAGTCAAATCTAAATTCCCAACTAATTCAGTTATTCTGGTGGATCCGATCCCTAGAATTCAGTTGCCTGATGATTTACAACTACATGTGAAAAGAAGTATATGTTGAAAGGAGTACACAGTATAATTTTCACTTAATTTTTGCCTGTCATACAGCCTTGAGCATGTTTTGTTATAAAAACTTAAGCTATAATTCTGTAGAAACAAATTTATGTAATATTTTGTATCATTTTCATTAATCGATATAACATACTGTACTTATATTCATATCTTTGCTGTAAACCAAAGACTTTGTTTTATGTTTGGAGTGTGTCTTGCACTCGGAGTTGTTGGGTTTAAAGGGTCGTTGTGTGACCTTCATGCAGGGGATTCGATGTGTGACTGTCGTGGAGAGCAGTCGTTGTGTGATTATGGTAGAGTTGAGTCGATGAGTAGTAGTCGTGGAACTGTTGAGTTAGTCTGTCTATGTGTTAGACTCGAAGAGTAAAAATTCGAAAAGATTAAATCAAGTTTGCACATTGTAATTTTTGTATGGAAATTCACCTGTCTCATATAAGGTAAAACTCGTTCAAATGTTCAAATGTTTGTATAGCTTAAGGGACTCGACTACGAGGCCATCAGTCCCTAAACTTACAAACTACCTATGAACTACTTACGAACTAGGACGGCACAAATATCCATGCCCGAGGGGGGATTCGAACCCCCGACCGTAGTGGCCGTGCAGACCGTGACTGGAGCGCCTCAGTCCCCTCACCCACCGCGGCCGGCTAAAACTCGTATTTTTCTATTGTTATGTACGGTAGGCTGTATTTGAACTATTGTAGTTGGTGTTTGTCTTCTTTTGCTAATAAATACTGTTTAGTGCAGCTTGCATTTATCATTTAATCCTGAGTCATTTTACCAGTTCCTCGTTCTTTTCACCAATTTGAATTGCTATCCGTTCTGATCATTGTTTCTTGTGATAGTGTTGCATAATGATTGTGTTTGTAAATTTGTGTGTTAATTAGAACAGTTCAGTGTAGGCATTTTGTCATGATGAATTGGTCTATTAATGGTAGCAGGGAGTAGTTTGTTCATAAATCCAGTAAGATTCATAGTTGGAGATTTTCTCAGTCTTAATAAAAGTTCAAATTATTAAGTCAGTTAATTTTAATAACAGTTAACGTGATTTGTCTGATCAGAAGAGAAGTAGATCACGTAAAGAGATAAGAAATACTTGCAGTGAGTGATACTTGAAATCTTTACCAGCTTTGTAGGAAACTTTTTTATTACGTTGAACCTGTATGATAATTGTTGTTCAGATAGGCACATTATCAAGTGCAGTCATTTTGCTATCCAATTAATATCAAATATCTTTGATATCCTGTTTATTCAAATGACAAAATTATCACAGTAGTAGCACGCTGTTTTGTTGGCTCTCGCAGTCGAATTGTGCATGTATAGTCTGGCTACTGGCATATGGTGCACGCTAACAAATCTGAACTTTTCATTTGCTCACATTGTCTCTCACACACGAGATTAATGTGTAGACCAATTACGAGTTTAATTACTGCTAACTTATTAACTACTGTACAATTTAAAGCGTTATCCGTTGCGCATCAAACAAAACCACATACACGTAAGATCTTTGCATTCCATGTCAGTTGCAATTTATTCGAACAGGGCAAAGGAAGGTACTAAGTCTCATTGCTTAGTCAAGTTATTTTGTAGCCAAAACCACAACAGAAAATATATTTTGTGAATTTTCGCGGGGACTGTCACTTAACACAAAAAGTGACACGCTTGTTCCCATACACACAAACACACACACACACACACACACACACACACACACACACACACAAACACACACACATACTAATTTCAAACAAAAACACACACTACTTTTAATGTCAACCGGTCGAAGTGAATGAAGATATATTTTTCCCAGTTAGTATCGACAGTTTTGGCAAAGCAGATGTTTAAATACCGAAGGGGGCAGTTTTATCAAGTATACAATAGTTGTTACCAAATCAAATTTGCGAAATGGGAAGACAGAGTGAAACGAAGGAAGAGAAAGAAATTAAGATGTAGAGTGTATATGTAAATAATGTAAACTTCACAAACCCCTTAGAACAGAAATTACAAGAGAAGTTGATGCATTTGCCTGAGAAGGACAGGAATTTGTTGTATACAGTACTTGAGGAATTTAGTACAGTTTTTGAATAGTGTGAAACAGCAATGCTCAAATCAAAAGAAATTCTAACACAATCACGTACTTCGGCTTACGCTGATTTTGAGAAACCTTTCATTCTCTGCTGTGACGCCAGTGATTTTGCAATCGGATGTATACTTACCCAAGTACATGGGGAATTTGAACGTCCAATTGGGTATGCATCTAGGCAATTAAATAAAGCGTAGCTCAACTACAGCACAACAGAAAAGGGTCTGTTAGCTGTAGTGTATGGAGTGAATTATTTTAAGTGTTAGCCGGCCGCAGTGGCTGAGCCGTCTGCGGCGCGCCAGTCACAGTCTGCGCGACCGCTATGGTCGGGGGTTCGAATCCCCACTCGGGCATGGATGTTTGTGTCGTCTTTAGTGTAAGGTAGTTCATAAGTAGTTTGTAAGTTTAGGGACTGTTGATTAATGACCCCGCGGTTAAGTCCCTTAAGCTTAACAAACATTTAAACATTTTTAAGTATTACTCATCAGGGAGAAAATTTACCGTTCTGACTGATCATGCTGCCTTGATGTGGTTGTTGAGCCTCAAGGACCCCAGCAGTAGACTGAATAGTTGGGCCCTTAAGTGAATATGATTAATCGGTAAGGCACAACCCAGAAAAGCTCCAGCCGATGCATCTAGTCGCAAAGTTAGGTATGTGCAGCCCAATGATGTTCTGACTGCTGAACTAGAAAAAGCACAGCAAGATGTTGAGGCATGCAAACAATTTGCAACATCCCTAAATTTATTGGTTATTGACAAAATCCTCTATCGTAAGACACTTGGTTGTTCCAAAATCTCTCAGAGAAAGGATTTTACAGCAATCACAAAATGTTCAAATGTTTGTAGAGCTTATGGGACTTAACTGCGGAGTCATCAGTCCCTAAACTTACAAACTACTTATATACTAGCTTATACTAAAGACGGCACATACATCCATGCCAGAGGAGGGATTCGAACCCCCGACCGCAGTGGCCGTGCAGACCGTGACTGGCCCGCCGCAGACCGCTCGGCCACCGCGGCCGGCTACATAAATCACATGATAGTACACAAGCCTGCCACTGGTAAGAAGGCAACCAATGCACGAATAACTTCACAGTTCTGCTAGACCACTCGCAAAAAGGATGTTGAGAGTCATGTACAGTCTTGCTTACCATATGCACAAAGAGCACAATATGTAGAGTCCACAATACCCCTTGCTCTGATGGCGCCGGCCAAACGCCTGCCAGCCGGCATACCGCACTACAGTAGTGTCAAGCGGGCAGCGCAACTGACAGGCGGCGCGAGGCCAACCAGCGCCTGCCAGGTGCCTACACGAGACCACAACATACACAAGTAGTCACTTCAAAACAAACAGGAGTAATAGCGACTATTTCTTACAGGTGGCTCTGTGAACCGACTGAGTATCCTTCCGCCTGTCTCTTGATTGGCTCCAGGTATCTACTTAAGCCCGGTTCGACAGCCGATGAGCCATTCGCCTCGCTTACCGCATCCGCCTCCCTTCCCCCACGAGGATCCTTTACGACCTCATCCCATTCCCACATATGGTCCAATTCCTTCAACACATCCGCCTCAAATACATTCGCCGAAAGTTAGAGTCCCGTCACCCACTAGTATCTCCTCTCCTCCTGGATCCCAGGCCCCCGCCACATCCGTCCCTCCCTTCACCTCCACACCCTCTACGTCCTCTCCGGGACTGGCTTCTGCCACCTACCTCTCCCAGGCGACGTTCTCCACAACCGTCCCGACATCTATCCCTCCTTCCAAATTTGACCTCTCCCTGTGGATTACCGCCTCCTCCTCCCTCCCCCACCGTCCCCATCCCGTCCCACTCTTTGCTCACCCCCTCCTTCTCTCCCTCTCCGGGAGTCCTTCTGGTTCCCCCCCTTCTCCCCTCCCGCACCTCCTTTCCCCTTCCCCCGCGCTTTCGCCATCCTCCCCCCCCCCCCTGCAGGGCCAGTACAGTGCTAGTGTTTTAACAGTGTTCAGTGCTTCGTGTGTATAGTGTTTCGTCGCCCAGTGTTTTTTTATCGTTGCGCACGTGCCTGTGCGAAACCAGTGTTCAGTGTTTCTTACCTCAATGTCGCCGTCATGTTATGTCTCCTCGTCTTCAGTGAGTGTTTTTTTGCCACCGTGGCAATGTCTTGTTTTAACAACCATGTATGTCTATCCACTGCCATGTTCTTTTCACATTCTCCCATTTTCTCACCTTGTACTTGTAAAAACGCCGTTTATCACCTTGTTAATTTTATATTCTGTTTGTCTATTGTTTTCACTCGTTCGGCTGTAGACAGCGTCATAGGCTGCTGTCAGCCTGCCTGTAACAGGGCATTAAAACTCAATAAAGGAAAAAAAAGCCGATGAGCAGAGTTGGTGTGTTCGCCCTCGCTGCCAAGAACCGTCTCCATTACACAAGGTCGCCAACTCCTATCGACTTCGCCGACGGCTTTCCGGACGGAAGCGGCTGGAACGTTTACCTTGTTGATTGCGAGTGACGAACTGAACTATGCTAGTGACTATGCCTTTGATCTACCAGACTACATGATGTGTTTGGTTTTGTCGTTTCTGTCTCTATAGAAGAATTTAGTTTCGTTTTACTGGTTAACGAACCCAGAGTGTACTTTCTTTGACTTAATAAATTGTGCTGTTAAAACGTGAACCGTGGTGGTCACTAGGCCTCTTCATATTCTTTCCGTGGCCACGAAACCATTAAGTTTGGTCGCCCTCTACATCGTTGGCCTCTTTCCAATTTAATCTCAAAATCTTAAATATGTTCTGTCAATTATAGGCCATTTTTCCCGTTACCTAATTATTGTGCCTCTAGCAGATATGACTCCGGAGACAGTCATTAGAACTTTCGTGACACATCTTTCTTTGCCACATGGCAGCCCTGAAGCCATAATTACAGACCAAGGGAGTAATTTTTACCATCCGTTTACACACAAGTTTGCAAATTATTCAAAATAAAAAAAAATGGCGAAGTTCAAAGTGGTATACAGAGGAAAAATGCGTTCGCCATTCGAACTAGATAAGTTGCCTCCAGATGTTGATGTTCCAACAGTAAAACAACTGTTGCGACGTTTGCAAGCTGTCTGGAAGCAAGTACAGAAAAACAATGCTGCTGCTGTCGCTAGACAAGTTTAACGAAGTCAGAAGACTCCAAGAATTCCTATTTATGAGCCTGAACAATGGTTGTTGCTGAGGAATCCGACTGTAAATCAAGGAAAGACAAAGATGTTCACACCTCTTTGGGAAAGCCCTTACCAAATCAGACGCCTAACCTCACCAGTAAACGTAGAATTACAGTTGCAAGCAGCAGAAATCAGCTGACGCAGTATCCCAAACCCCTAAAGGCAAGCCGCATGTACTGAAACCACGTACTACTTTGCAGCGTACTGTTCAACGCTGGTATAATCTAAGATCGGCTTCCCCATACCAGCTCCGTTCTTAGGACTAAACAGGTGCTATATATGAGGGAAAAGAATTGTAGGGGTTGCTGCTAGCTACTAGAAGCTTTATTATTGCTAATGTAATTAATTCACGATTAATATATCCATAAGTACAATATGTTATTCATCTTGTCCGTTGTTTTTAAGGTGAATAGAATGGGAAGTTGCCACTGTGTGACAGCTATTTTAAGGATATAGTAGGTTATGTATGGTATGATGATATTTTAGGTTAATGACGCTGTCCATTTTTTGACACATATCAGCTTATATAATGGCCCCAGTGGCAGCACTTGTAATAATGTGGAGTTCAACAGCAGGTAGTATAATTTTTGTCGCAATGGATACTGTAACGGATTTGTTGGTAAAATGATGTTATGTTTTGCAACAATTGGTTAGCAGCAGTCCTAAAAAGTATCGAGCATACTAAACTCGCTATTTTACTTGTAATTAGGAAAATAACTTATACTGTGTCGTGATCAGTTAATAGAAATAATTTGCTGAGGGAGTAATAATAACACAGTCACTTTTATATATTAATCATTTCTTCACACAAAATTCCTTTGTCGCCTCCGTTGTTTTCTACTTCCTCAAGATTTCACCAAATCCCTGTAGGTATGATAAAATGATCTAGAATCATCAGCTCCTTATCCTTTACAGACAAATAATTCCCTTCCATTGTGGCGCAATTTCGTGTTCTCGATGAAAGAAAAACAGACCGACTGGCCAGCGAGACAATTTTCCTAGTCTGTCAACATATGTTACAGGCCAAACCCGATTTTAGGATGAACTAGTTTCGCCTAGGCCAAACCAGTTCTCCCTACATGCGATAGGAGAAACCAGTTTAGCCTAGGCCAAACTAGTTCATCCTGTTAACGATAGGAGAAACCAGTTTAGCCTAGGCCAAACTAGTTCATCCTGTTAACGATAGGAGAAACCAGTTTAGCCTAGGTCGAATTGGTTTATCCTAGTTAGAATTTACATGCTTTAGGACAAACTGGTACGTCCTAGTCTAGGGTGACCAGATGTCCCATATTTTACGGGATCGTCCCTTATTTAGCTGAAGTGTCCTCTTGTCCTGACAAAATATATACGCGATGTAGATTGTCCCGTATTACATTAACCGTCCCATACATTTTGAAATAACGTGTGTCAACAAGATGTTCCAATATTTCCACATACCTTTCATGCATGTTGAAGAACCAAGAGACTTTTCGGACTGTTCTGAAGTGGAATACTAACAGGTGCTTGGTAGTATAAAAAACCAAATTGCCATTCCTTCGAACTGGTTGTTGATAGAAATATCTGGTCCTAGTCACAACTAATTTTGCCTAGTCGGAACGAATGCCGCTGCCTGTGCGAACGAGAAATCCCCGAATCATGCTGCCTGCACGAATGGAAAATTCCCTAATCATCTCCAGCCTGCACGAACGGGGAATACACTGTCCCTCGCTCCCTTTAACCACTCTTCGCTCGCCCTTTTCGTTAGTTTGCATCGACGAGTGAGCGTGTTAAGTTACTGGTTGCGTTTAAAAGCGTTTATTATAATCCTAGTATAATTGAAAGGCGATTTATCATGAGTGAGCCTTCGTGTAGTAGACAAGCCAATCAAAAGCTATGGAGAGAAAAGTTTTTGGAGGAAATTTTGCAGAGTGAAAACAAAAAGTCTTCTCATTATGTTTTATAAGCAGACGAATATGCGGATTTCGTTAAACAAGTAGAAGACGCGGAAAAGTTGGGAAAAAGAACATCATTACAGAAAAGAAGACTGCAACGATTTGCTGTTTTGAAAATTGGTGATGTGAAAAGAACTCATTGCACGTTGTGAAGGGAATATAAAATAGATAAATAAAATGCAGCTACCAGAGCTGCATAACCGGAACAGTTGCGAAATGGATAAAATACTTGGAATATAAAATACTATCTTCCAGCTGATGAACTTTATGATGTGATTGACACAGCTCATGTAGCTGTGGGTTATGGTTGTCGTGGTAGGATGTTAGCCGAGACATCAAAAAAATTTGCCAATATCACAAAGGAAATGATAGACCTCTATTTATCAATGTGTGATGTTTGTCAACAAAAGAAGACAAAAAATGGAAGAGGGCTAGTTTCAAAGGCAATTCTTCATTCGGAAATGAATAGCAGATGCCAAGTCGATTTGATTGATTTCCAAACACAACCAGACGAGGATTTTAAATTTATTCTAGTCTACCAAGACCATCTCACAAAATTTGTTCTCCTTCGTGCGTTCAAGAAGTGTCTTATCACTTGAATGATATATTCCTAACTGTAGGGGCGCCGTGCATAATGGTAGAGAATTTGTCAATAATGTTGTAAGAGAACTCGCAAATCTTTGTTCAGAACTGAAAACTGTGCATGGAAAACCAAGGCACAGCCAAATTCATGGTTCTGTTGAACGTGCCAACCAAGACAACAATATGACGAAGTGGTCGGAAGGATTAAGATATGTCCAAATCATGAAAAATCGAGCATACCACTCTGGCATAAAACAATCACCTTACAAAGCAATGTTCGGAATCGAATCTAGAGTAGGACTTTCCACTCGCATACTTAAAAAAAACTTATAAATTTTTTTTTAGTACTGATTTCGACGTCTGCATTCAGAAGTTTTTTAGATGTGGGAGATATTAACCAGGATATTGAAATATCTTTAAGGACTTCAGACACAAAACATTCTGTTGGATCAGGGAAGGGCTTCGTGAAATGCAGCTGCATGAAAAACTGTACAACAAACAAATACATTTGTAAGAAAAACAAAGTACTGTGCAATTATAACTGCCACCAGAGTGAATCTTGCAAAAATAAGTAAATAAGCAAATTTCAGATAAAGTGATATCTGTGGATGAATATACTGTACGTTGATATAGATGTTAAATTACTGATTCATTAATAAATAACTTTTATAAATCACATTGACTATTCTATTTATATTCCTTTATTCAGTTTGTTTTGAAAAGCTTGTAGAAGATACAAAGTAGGCGAAATTAGTTCAGACTAGGACGTACCTGTTTGTCCTAAAGTATGTAAATTCTAACTAGGATAAACTGATTTCTCCTATCGTTAACAGGATGAACTAGTTTGACCTAGGCTACACTGGTTTGTCCTATCGGTAACAGGATGAACTACTTTGGCCTAGGCCAAACTGGTTTGTCCTATCGCATGTAGGGAGAACTGGTTTGGCCTAGGCGAAACTAGTTCATCCTAAAATCGGGTTTGGCCTGTAACATATACATTGGATACCTTCCCCACCCTCGTAGTATCCTTTCTACAGTTTACTTACTCCCTAAGAAATATGGCCGGCCGCGGTGGCCGAGGGGACTTAGGCGCGTCAGTCACGGTCTGCACGGCCACTACGGTCGGGGGTTCGAATCCCCTTCGGGCATGGATATTTGTGCCGTCCTTAGTGTTAGCTAGTTCATAAGTAGTTTGTAAGTTTAGGGACTGATGACCCCGTAGTTAAGTCAAACAAACAAAACTAAGAAATATGTTTATCAATAAATCAGAAATCATAGTTTCAATATTTCTATTCTTTTGGTCCCCTATAACCATCAATTATTATGCCATTCAGCATTATTTATAACTATCCATTCAACCTTTTTGTTATAACTCCTCACTTTCAAGTTCAGTTTAGAAAATCCAGACTTGTTGCTGTAACCGCCTAATTCTCCTAATCAGGAATTAGTACTTTATGAAACAATAACTGAACAACCAAGAACTACTCGTATATAAACAATTTCCTATACTGGGCAGTTGCACTCTCAAAAATACTACCTCTAATGTACCTTACTTAGAACTGAAGTCTATTAATCAAAAGATTATTTGTACAATGAAGGTTGTCTTTCTTTCGTTGCTGCAACTGCAACCATCCACAGAACAAATTGAAATGTGGCGCCACACTTTACAACTATTAATTACCCTATAATACCATATATAACACATACTGCTATTGTATAACCAATTTACACAGCTATGCGATTTTATCTCAACACATCTGCACCCAGGATGTTATATTATTGAAGTTAATTTTTATTTTTTGTGTATTGTATTTTATCATAATGTATTGAATTTTATCAAATATTAACAACTGTTAAAGTCTCTATATTAAACTGAACGTTAAAGTATCATTGGCAAAGCCCCCTGTGAGATGATTATGATGATATTCCCCAACCACTATGCTCATACTAGTTGTAAAAGTTTCAGCTTGCGACCTTCCTATCGGTACTCACCGATAAGAATTGGGCAATACATATCTCATGGTAGTAAAAAGTATATGGCTCGTTGACTCTGTTCATAGGGGTGAGTTATGTATGTCAGCTTCTATGTCCTAAACAGCAACCCAGTCTGTTTAAACAAGATGAATAATTAATCTGTAGTTTAGCCAGTCTATCAATCTGCATATGATGACGTGAAAATATATTTAACAAGCATAAATTTAACCTCTGAATGACCAACAAAAAGGATTCTAAGATAAGTGATTCAGTCACAAAGTAATTCTTTATAAATGACTTTTATTACTCTTATAGGACATAAAATGTGGAGGTGGTCCTACTTTCTACATTTTTAAATGACTGAATATTCTTCCAACTTTTGTTCATGAGAGGCACAATAAGTATCACACGAACTCGAGAGTAAATGTTCCAAATTATCACTCGTAGTAATCCGCGATTAAATATAGTATTTGTTATAATACACAGTTTGTCATCACACCTGTACACGATTGCTGATTTATCACAGTTCCACAGCCCAGCTACCGTGCATAGTTTACCACTTTTCACCAGAGACAAGTTCTTCAGTCACAGTCTCGTAAATTTTCTAAGTCCACACATGCCTATCTCTTCAAATCACAAGTTTGTAGCATGGCTTCAGACCGCCCAGCGTCACAACCTTTCACCACCACGTCCAAGTTACGAGTCCCTTCCGAAGCGTTGGAAAGCGTGCTCTCCCTGGTCCCAAAACTGTATCCTTCCGCGCATCTTAACGCCTCATCTTTAAAATACAATTTCCCTTCCAAATTTTTATACATTTGAATATCACAGAATTAAATGCTTCGACCACCTCCCTACAAATGTTGTTTACATTTAACAAACAAATATATAAAACTTTTATCCATTATGTGTTGGAAACTGCGACTGTATCTTGAAATAGGTTTCAGAAATTACTGCAACCAGACGCCTTTTTCTTCTCAATTAAGATTTATTAAACCATGACCGGTTTCAAGCTGCCTAGCAGCTCATCATCAGATGGTATATATATACATTTGGTGCAAATTACATTTGTAACTGTGTCAGGGCAGAAAACGAGAAAAAGTAAACACTAATTGTTGTATGTTACACAGATTAATGACAATATAAGTTCGTCTTCAGGATGTTACTTACAGTTATGAGTTTCACATTTAGTATGTCCATATGTGTTCCGCTTTTGGATAGCATTTTCACATTTGTGAACAACATTCTCAAACAAACTGAACGTTTAAATACCATAATTACCGCAAGTTTAATCTGTAACTATTTATAAGGAAACTAATATGAAAATAAATCTCCAGTATCTTATGAGCTTGCCGGCGGTCACGTAGGAACATCACAACACCCGAGGCTATACTTTGTCATTGTATGGAAACACAATGGCCTGCTACAGCCCAGTAGCACATCTAGAGCCGTTCTGATTTAATGTCGAGACGTGTGGCAGCGGCTATATCCAGTAATTGAGGCAACATTCAGTACCGATTTCATCATCTTTCTCAAATCACTTGGAGCTGTATTTGAAGTAATGTGTCCGGACCTTCTTGGTGTTACGATCTAGATGGCCAGAAGTGTTAATTAAACGGTTTTGATATGTGACTACGACTTTAGTTTAAAACAATATGTAATTTACTCTTTTTGAGATCGAAGCATGTTTCGGCTTGGGAGATTAAGTTAATTAAGTTGTTCCTCTGACAACAATGACGTACCGGAATAATTCAGAGACGCGGCTGAGTGACCGAGCGCATTGAGGCGCTATGCTTCGATGCGCGAAACATTTCCCCGTTCGAATCCTCCCTTGGGCATGGATGTTTGTGTTGTATTTAGTATAAGGTAGTTTATAAGTAGTTTGTAAGTTTAGGGACTGACGACCCCGCAGTTAAGTCCCATAAGCTTTACAAACGTTTGAACATTTCAATAATTCACACGGAATGAGCATAGGTCAAGTAAGGGGAGTTTTTGAGCACAGAATTTTAATCCCTTAATCGCGTATCTCTGAAGCTGACCTCAAAGGCTGAGATATGGCGACTATGTTGACCAGGGAAAATTCGACAGTTTATCCTTGTTCTCAGAGCAGTAGGATCAGGAGTCCTGTCGTCTTAGGATACACCATTTTTATTGGGGAACAAACGTTGTACAAGGGGACGGGCGTGATCATCCAAAATGGTCAAATCATCGTTGCCAGTAATGCGACCTTTCAGACTAACAACAGGACCCAAGTATCATCACAATTTGGCTGCCAAAAACTACCACCGAACACTTGCCTTCCCCTTCATTGTTTCTCTGTCGGAAGCAAGCAGTAGGCACTAAAGTCTTGGGACGATCTACCAAAGCTGTAAACTAGTCCAAAAGTGGGAAGCACTGTGAAACAAGAATTTCTTCGTTTCTCCCAAGCCCAGATTTCGTGACTTCGGCGACACGTTCTCGCGCTATGGGCATTTGTATCGCTGATGTGCACTTTTGGCCTGTGATTACCTGTATATCCTATGGTGATTTTTGGTACTGACAAGATTCGAGAGTGCAACGTTCAGTTCTGCAGTGAGTCATCCTTTTCTATTTCGTCACAAACCTCATCATTGACTATCTATTACGATACTCAACACACTCCTCCGTCCGTGTTGTGACTGAACGGATGATGTTTTTTCGCTTGCCAAGTTTTCCTTATCTAGCCTTATTCCCGCGATAACGCGGGGTCGTCATAGTTACTATTGTTTTCCTGTAGCTACTTTAAAACTGTCGGCACACGGTGCGTGTGTCTGAACTTGTGTGGTCAACGTGCCGAGTCCAACGTGCGGTTGAACGCTCGGAGACGGCGCGACTTGTGCATACACGTTAAGAATATCTGACGTGCTTGGTACTGCCCCACACGTTGGGAAAGCCTCGCCAACGAGCTGTTCGCACGTTGTGAAGTCAGAAACTCGCCACGTTCAGATACACGCTCCGTGTGCCGACGGCTTAATGGGTGGTCGGATTCTCTTCCTGCCTCCACCACATTACCCCCGGAGGAAGTGTGGTTCCCAGCGTTATAAAGGGCGAGGCAAATAAAAGTGGTTTGGATGAGGGGATACGATTTTGAATTTTGAAAGCATTTTCGGAAGCAGTAGTGGCCGAAGAAAATACCTGCAGTTATTTCCAAGAGGACGCAGCAATTTCCCACAGAATCGTCCCAACCTTGGAGCACATTTACACAATCTGCACGCCTGCCACAGTTGTAGCAGAGGGCAGTTTCGTCGCGGTCCCGGCCGGCCAGTCGGGTCACCTAATCTGTCAGTGTGAGAGTTCTTTGTGTGGGGAGCCGCCGGTTTAAGGTGCATCGCAACAACCCCGTAGTCTTCAACAACTGCAGGACAACATTTGGGATAACATGACAGCAATCAAACAGTCTACCCTCGATCTGCCGCCAGCAACTTCCTCACCAGAGCCCGGAAGTGCCAGGAGATCTATAGTGATCACTTTCAACACCCGCTATAGTCAGGTTAGTTTTGTATTTGCTTTCCTCTACTGTTTCTCTGTACTCTTGGACTCTGCTCTCCGCGCCAGTATTATTGGTTTCACCCTGTACATCTTAAAGTGTGGGGACGTTCTATAAGCCGCGGTGGAGTAGCCGAGCGGTCTAAAGCGCCTCGCTGCGGAGCGCGCGGTTGCTCGCCGTGGAGGTTCGAGTCCTCCCTGGGGCATGGGTGTGTGTGTTTGTCCTTAGGTTAGCTTACCTAGGTTTAAGTAGTTTGTAAGCTACGGACTGATGACCACGCAGTTTGGTCCGATAGATTTACAAACATTTGAATTAGACGTTCTATAATGTAAGTCGTGTAATTAAGGCAGGGGGTGGATTTGCGCCGAGTATTCACCTAGTGGGATCAGATCTCGTCTGCTCGGCACACCGGTCCTTATAAATCCGTAGAGCGGATTGGAACCGGGACCGGCCAGGAAGAGGGCACGGATACTATTCTAGTATCCGTGGAAGAGGGCACACTGACGCGTTCGACTATCCTGTTAGGTTTCTCTTCCACTTACCGCGTATGCGTTTGCATTTTGTGACAGTTGTACACAACGTCTTCCTGTTTTCGTGCTCGATCTGTGTCCAGTTTTGAGGGGCTACCCACTGCGCCACCTTGCCACTGAATTTCAGCGGGGGGGGGGGGGGGGAGGGGGGCTGATGAGGAGTTTCCCTTGTAAGTGAATAACACATTTAACGATTTATTTATTTATTTTTCACCTTTATCCCATGTGTGCGGGGTCGTCGTGGTTAATTCGGTTATGTCACGGTTAATTTATTACCTCCAGGGAGGTAATGTGTGACTCATCTGTCTGCGCGGTGTTACACATGCGGAAGAGTACGGACGTAACTGAGGCGCGACGCAGGTTCTAGCCGAGTATCCCTAATGGGATGTGGTAAATGGCCTAAAAGTCAGACACATCATGTCTGGCGCAACCCCCCGTCTTTAATCCGCCAGGCTGATTCCAGCTGGGTGAGAACACCTCTCCCGAAGCTTTAAACCGCGCGGTTAACCGGACGCCTCGAAAAATTAATAATTTCTGCCACCTTCCTTTCCTTATATATACATGTGACGTCTATTCCGAAAGAACATACGTCACTTCTGATCCTGCAGTTGTTATCGTTTTCATATTCACAGAATATATGACATCAACTGCGAAAGGGCAAAGCTGAAAAAGTGTACCCAGCCAGAATTCGAACCCGGGTCTCCTACTTTCTAGGCAGTTGCGCTTACCCCTACACCACTTTTTTTTTGTTCTTCAGGTAGATCTATGATGTGCGGTCGTTTTTCATTGTTCGTTCTTGGTCGTTCGTTGATCAGTTGGCTCAGATTTTTTATTACAGAGGACGTTCAGCCCTCTGACCGGGCACGCTGAGCCACGGCGCCCGGCTACTGGGGACACAGTGATCACCGCACCTGCAATGCGTGCTTAGGCAGTCAGCGCAACTGCCTAGAAAGCAGGAGCCACGGGTTCGAATCCCGGATGGGTACACATTTTCAGCTTTGCTCATTCGCAGTTGAATTCATATATTCTGTGACTATGAAAACCTTTCCTTCCCCCGCACTACTTTTGATTTAGTCGGCAAGAAAAATATACAATAATGTATAACGTAAAATAATTTCAGTTTTCTTTTCGTATTCTCAACTTTCGCAAATTTCTTTCGGAAAAGTTGCCTTAATTACCTGTTATGTTATCTTTGATGACGCTTGCCAACGAGAAACTACATATTCAGCCGCCCACGTCTAGCGGAATGGAATTATCTCTATCCTGTTCTCACCGAGGCCACAGATACCGCCTTTAGCCGGTTATATCTGCGGTTTAGACCTTCGCGTCAGCCTTAGCAGCACCTTGCTGTTATCAGGACGGGACAATGTGTGGAAGGCTGTTGCGGAGCTAACGCCACTAATCCTGAGCTAAGCCGCGGTCTGTGCGTTCACGCCGCTGACGTAGCACGATACACTGCCTGACAACTAGCGTGACGGAAGCGTTCAAAATAATTATTACCAAATCTTATCTCACCTCACTTACAGGCATTGTCACAAAGCCAGAGGTGTTCTCGGTGCGGTGCTGGGTTGCTTAGAATTAGTGATCCTTTTGTGAAACCTTAACTTTTCCCGGCCTAATGAAGTTTTAGACAACTTCCGGGTATGCTGCCGGGTGACGTCGTCGGCAACCGCCGATATTTCGACAGGAGGACACCCTGCCATTCTCAAGGCACAGCTGCACTCGAGGAAGCAACGTGCAAGCGAATTTAATTCCTCGGTTTGCAAAGGGTAAACAAGGAAGATAACACACACAGTACAAGTTACTACAGAGTCAACACAACCAAAGATGACAAAACATCAAAAATATCGATAGAGACTATTAATCAAGGTCAGGCAGCATTAATTCTGTCACTTTATTTTTTGACGAGAGACAGTGCCGGATTCCAAGCAGAATTTGAACAAAAAGCGCCATCTCTGTTTATGAGGTCGCTTGCTAGTTTAATTTCAACAGCTTCCTTAAGAACACTACCCCAATAGGTGGAAGTGCATTCCAGAATCTCCTTGTTGTTGTATTCCATAGGATGACAGGTGACAAGACAGTATTCTGCAACAGCGAATTTGTTTGGCTGTTGTAAGAGTTTGTAACGTTTGCATTGAATACACCGATCTTCCACAGTCCTGATTGTCTGACCAATATATAAGATGCAACAAATGGAAGGAATACGATAGACATCAGCCTTACGCAAAAGACGTTCATAATTAACGGACCCCAACAGGGCCTTTATCTTAGAAGGTGGTGGAAAAGCACATTTCACATCATATTTCCGCAAAATACGACCCATCTTGTTGGAAATACTTCCTACGTAAGACAAAACGGCCATAGATTTAGGTTACCGTCGTAACTCACCCGTTGCACAGCAGGCTGATAGCGCAACGCACGTTTTATCCGCCTCTCACTATAACCATTCTGGCGAAAGGTGAACTCGAGATGGGACAACTCAGCTGACAAACTTTCAGGATCTGAAATGACATAGGCCCTGAGCTGGATGGTTACAACTAGCAGCTCGCTGATACAGATCAGTGTGAGTAGGCTTCCTATAAACAGAATGTCCCAATGTACCAACAACCTTCCTTCTGACCAAAACATCAAGGAAAGGGAGGACAGCCATTCTCTTCCACCTCCATAGTGAACTGAATATTCGGGTGGATTGAATTTAGGTGTTCCAAAAACCGTTTAAATTCTCACTACCATGAGGCCAAACGACTAAAGTGTCGTCTACATATCTGGAAAACACGCAGGCTTCAGGGTCTAAAGCACGCTCCTCGAAATCTTCCATAAACAAATTGGACACAGTAGGTGACAACGGGCTTCCCATTGCAACTTCGTCAGTTCGTTTGTAGTAATGACTATTGAATAAAAAGTAAGCCGCGCAGTAGTAGCCGCGTGGTCTGGAGCACCACGTTACGGATCGCGCGGCCTCCCGCGTCGGAGGTTCGAGTCCTCCTTCTGCCATGGGTGTGTCTGATTTGTCCTTAGGATAGTTTCACTCAGTTTAAGTAGTCTGTAAGCCTAGGGGACTGATGACCCAGTAGTTTGACATGTCATTTTTTTTAACAGTAAGTTGAAGTCAACACGTGTCGAAAAAGATTTGTTAAACTCGACACCAAACGTAACCTTAATTAACTGCAACTAATCAGACAAGGGAACGCGAGTGAAGAGAGACATCACGTCAAAACTTTCTAAAATATCAGAGTCAGTCAAACGCAATCCCTGCAATCGACGTAAGAAATCCGCCGAGTTCTTCATGTGGTTTTCAGTCCTACCTACCATTGGAATCAACAAATTAGCAAGCTGAAACTTCCTAGCAGATTAAAATTGTGTGCCGGACCTTTGCCTTTCGCAAGCAAGCGCTCTACCAACTCAGCTATCCCGACATTATTCACGATCCCGCCTCACAACTTTACTTCTACCAGTACCTCGTCTCCTACTTTCCAAACTTCAAAGAAGTTTTCCTGCGAACCTTGCAGGACTAGTACTCCTGGAGATAAAGGTGTGAGGCGGGATCATGATTCGTGTCGGGATAGCTCAGTTGGTAGAGCGCTTACCCGTGAAAGGCAAAGGTCCCAGGTTCGAGCCCCGGCACTCAATTTTAATCTGGTGGTAAGTTTCATATCAGCGCACACTCCGCTGCAAAGTGAAAGTTTCATTCTGGAAACTAGCAAGATGTTTAGCTACACGATATGTCGGAACACCCATGTTAGATACTATAGGCCTCAAAGGAACATTGTCTTTGTGGACCTTAAGAAGGACATACAATCTAGGTGGTACAGCACAGTAAGACTCTTGATAGTCTCCTGTGACACAGGACTTTTATTCAGGAGGTTATTAGTCTTTCTCTCAACACTCTTTGTAGGGTCAGCACATTGAAAAAGTCAGGGTGTCCTGTCGAAATATCGGCGGTCGTCGACGACGTCACCCCACAGCATCCCCTTAAGTTGTTTGATAATGATCCTTTTGTTTTTTTAAAAGAAAAGGGACGCCCTTCAATTTATCGGGTTATCCCCACAAGCATTAACGTCACGGACGTAAACTTTTGTGCAGGGGGCGCTGTTGTCAGTCACGTGATGAGGCGTCCAGCGAGCGTGAGTAAGTCTGTGAAGCCGGCCCACGGATCATCAGAGGTTGTCCACGTATGATATACAGGATGTGAATGCTTACTGAGGTGATCAAAGTCAGGGGATAAATCTTAGTGTCGTGGCGGGCCTCCGAACAAGTGCAGCAACTCGATGTGGCACGGACTCAACAAGTCGTTTAACGTCACCTACAGAAGTATTTTACATCTACATCTACATGGATACTCTGCAAATCACATTGAAGTGCATGGCACAGGGTTCATCGAACCACTTTTATGATATTTCTCTGTAGTTCCAATCTCTAATAGCTCGCGGGAAAAGGGAACACCTAAATCTTTCTGTTTTCTTTCTGATTTCTCTTATTTTATTATGTTGGTCATGTCTCGTTATGTAGGTGGGTGCTAACACATTTCACATCAAATGTTCGCATTCTAAAGAGAAAATCTCACCGCAACAAATAACGCCTTTCACTTAATGCTTTCTACCCCAACTCGTGCATTATTTCCGTGACACTCTCCCCCCTGTATCGCGATAACACAAAACGAGCTGCCGTTCTCTGAATTTTATCTAAATCGTTCGTCAGTCCCACCTGGTGTGTATCCCACAATTCGCAGTAATGGTACAAAATAGGACGCACAACTGTAATGTTTCTTTAGTAGAACTGTTGCATCTTACAAGTGTCCTACCAATGAAACGTAGTATTTTGTTCGCCTTCCCTACAATATTTTCTGTGTTCTTTCCAATTTAAGTTGTTCATAATTGTTACTCCTAGGTATTTAGTTGAATTTACGGCTTCAAGGTTTGATTAATTTATCGTGTAACTGAAGTTTAACGGATTTCTTTGAGTGGTCATGTGGATGACCTCACACTTATCATTATTATCATTTTGCAGTTGCCTTTGATCTTCTGGTGACTTTACTAACCGATAAATGACAGCATCATCCGCGAGTACTCTAAGAAAGCTACTCAGATTGTCTCCTAAATCGTTTCTAAAAATAAGAAACAGTAGGGGCCCTATAACAATTCCCTGAGGAACGCCAGATATCACAACGAACTGTGCCCTTTCTCACTGGAAGTCAGGAATCCAATCGCACAACTGTGGCGATGTTCCATCAGCACGCAATTTGATTAGAAGACGCTTGTGAGGAACAGTGTCGAAAGCCTCCCGGAAATCTAGAAATACGGAATCTATTTGACATCCCTTATCGATAGCACTCATGACGTCATGAGAGTAAAGAGCTAGCTGTGTTTCACAAGAACCATACTTTGAGCCATACTGTCTCTGTCCAAAATTACGAAAGAGTTACCGTGCAGAGTTTTGAGCGCGAACTGACCTCTCGATTATGTTCAAATTTTTGTAAATCTAAGGGAATTAACTGCGTTGGTCATCAGACCCTAGGCTTACAAACTACCTAAACTAACTTAAAGTAACTTATACACAGGACAACACAAACACCCATGCCCGAGGAAGGACACGAAACCCCGACGGCGAGGAATCGTGCGCTCCGCAGCAAGGCGCCTTAGAACGCCCAGCCACTCCACCGCGGCTCTCGATTATGTCCCATAAATGTTCGGTAGGATTGATGTATGGTGAACTTGGTGCACAAATCATTCGCTGTAGTTGTCCAGAATATTTTTCAAACCTATCGCGAACAATTGTGACCTTGTCAGTCTAAGAAGTCTGCAAATGGTCTCCAAGTAGGCCACCTTAACAATTTCCAGTCAGTGATCGAGTCAGACGGACTGGAACTGGAGGATCCAGCCCATTCCTAGTAAAATCAGACTATACTATTATGGAGCCCCCACCACCTTACACATCCACGTAGCAAATCGTCAACTCTGTATTGCCTTTGGGCCGGCCGCGGTGGCCGAGGGGGCTGAGGCGCTCCAGTCACGGTCTGCACGGCCACTACGGTCGGGGGTTCGAATCCCCCCTCGGGCATGGATATTTTTGCCGTCTGTAGTATTAGCTAGTTCATAAGTAGTTTGTAAGTTTAGGGACTGATGACCCCGTAGTTAAGTCCCATAAGCTATACAAACATTTGAACATTTTTTGTATTGCCTTCTCAAGGGACTGAAGGCATGATAATCGCATAGGGTGAGATCAGGACTATGGGGTGGAAGCGTCTCTTACTTCAAAGTTCTGCGTTGCAGCATCTGCCATTAGGAGACGTGCGATTCAGTACAGCAGCAGCTATCCTTTCGCAGTTGTCTCGGGAGTGCTTTTCGACTGACATGCCCCCCTACGATGAATGTTTTTCCTTCATCAGCCGGGAAAAGAAAAACAGAGAGACACTCTAATCTGTTGCCTACCTGTTGCAGCTTATTACACGTGCATCGGAGTCGCGGTACGTTGCGTAGACCCGTAAACTGTGGCAACGGCCACAAACTGAAACTTGTTGATTGCCCGTTACACCTCAGCAAGCCGCCACCTGTTGCTGCTCCGCTGGATGACAGGTTATTCCGCGCTGCTCTTACCGGGTTTCAGAAAGCATCGCTCGTGTGAGGCTCAGTTAACCCTTTCATCACGTGATAATTCGTGAGCCATTGACCAAGGTGAACACATCGAGTTATTATTCCTTGATTTCCAACAGGCGTCTCAGATGGAGCCCAACTGCACACTGATAACGAAGGAACGAGCATACGTGGTAGCTTCCCATACATGGCAGTGGCTCCAACACTTCTTGAGGGGAGTCGCGCCGCCAAATATGACAAAATTTCACATTTTTTACTTTTATGCAGATTATCAAAATATGAGAATTCTGTTTTCCATCATTTCGCATATTGGCATTTTTCTCTGGAACTATATAATCTAGAAAGCTGTGGTTTCTTTTCTTTTGTCCGTTTCGTAAGTTTCCTACACTAGAGGTACTTCTCAGGAAACTATTCCAACCGTAAATTTGTTTATGTTTGACAACAGTAGTTATCCACTGACCGTGTTTTAGACTCTGTGTTTGTTGGAAGTTTAGTCTGAACTTGGTGTTTTTGATGATATTCTTACTTTTAATGATGTCTATTCTGTAAAACTCCAGATTCTGGAGCATCTTGGAATTCATAAGAGTTACAACACCACTAAAAGTGTGATGGACTCGGATCAAATGCGAATCATGAAGGCAGCGATTGCAAGAAGCAATATGTCAAAAGAAGCCAGATCCAAGAGAAGCAGGCCAGCACTGGCTGAGAAACTTGAACGAAGAGATGAGGACTACCATCCAGGAGGATTCTAACATATTTTTTATGTATCAGTTGGCTGTACATTAAATATTTTTTCTTTAGACACATTTTTCTCAAAATATCATTTTTCGGTATAAATGGCTCTTTTTCTCAGAAACTTCTGAATCTACATCAATGAATTATTTACCACATAACACAGATAGTACAATGATGTTATAGCTCTACTTTAGTAGTATTGACTGTAATAGTTAAAATTCAAGAAATTAAAACTGTGAAAATTTACACCAAAAAATTATGTTTGGCCAAAAAATTGTAACTTTTTTCCAATTGTTCTTTTAAAATGATTGTAGAGCAATACAGTCACAAAACATGCGAGAACATGTGATAAAAGCACCACATTTATATACTGAACGTTCCTGAGAAAACGAGGCATTTATACAGGGTGGATCTAAATTCGCGCACTCGGGCTTCGCAGCGCAATTCCTCACATGCTAGCAATAAAACAAGTCTATCAAAATTTCGTCCTGCGCATATTTCCGGCAGTAAATGGACGTCGAAGATTGAGCTGGGTGTCCCCCATACGTCAGTGTGTTTCAGAATTACACAACTACACGAACAAACTTGTATGGGATATATTAGGCGTCTTGAGGAACAAAATGAGCATGGAAACAGATGCCCGGAAACGCCATTCAACGACGCTACGGAGAGTCGAAGTTACAGGCACCAGCTTCTGCCGCTAGACATCCTCTCCAGCAACTTCGACGCTCTGTAGCGTCATTGGATGACGTTTCCGGGCATGGGTTTCCATGCCCACTTTGTTCCTCAAGACACCTCTCACATCTCCTAGGGGTTTGTTGGTGTAGTAGTGTAATTCTGAAACACACTGACGTATGGGACATACCCCCATCTCAATCTTCGACGTTCATTTACAGCCGGAAATTTGCGCAGGACGAAATTTTGTCAAAGACTTATAATAATAATTTCGTGTGGCTCATTGGCCTGGTAGTCTTTCAATTGGACGCCACTTCGGCGACTTGCGTGTCCCTAGCCTACCCCAGTTATCCAACCGAGGAAAGGGGACCTACAGCTTAACGTGGAATCCGAACCACGTGTCGTTTCTGGCGACTCCTCACATCGTTGAGAGGTGAAGGATGAAAAAATCCGAGGTCCGACCGGCTTTTGAACCCGCGACCCTTCGGTTTCCAGTCGAGCACTTTACCCCAAGACCACCGGGCCCGACAGAGACTTATTGCTAGCATGTGAGGAATCGTGCTGCAAAGCCTGTATAGCCAATTTTACATTGTTGAGATAGGATGCGACTCCCCTTCAGTAACAGGTCCCAGTACATTGCCCTCGGCGACGAATATTTATCAGAGTTAAGGGTATGGTGAAGAGAACCGCTGCCTTTTTCTATCCGTATAAATAATGTGACGCATAGGATGTGTACCAGTTTATGACTTTTTATTGTGGCGCACGGGAATGTTTAATCGATAAGCGGCTGTAGGGAGGTACGACGTGACTTAGGCAACAAATCTAGTTGATGTGGTGAATGGCAGGTAGCTTTAAACGTAGGAAAATGCAGATGCGGAGGAAAAATAATGTTTAAATACGACATCAGCTGTATGCTGTTTGACACAATCGTGTCGATTAAATACCTAAGAGTAACTTTGCAGAGCTATACGAAATGGAATGAGTATGAAAGACAGTGTGTTTTATCCATGATGGATGTGTTTCAACTCCGTGACTGTTCCTAATGCATGTTGAGAATAAAATCCACTACCAGTCACATTAAATATCGTATTATTTATTTATACACGACCAGTTTCGGGCTTGTGCCCATCTTCAGGTGCTTAAAACATTAAGAATTTACATGTGTAGCATGTTGCTGGAGTTCACTGTTTGAAAACAAATTATTTGCTATTAAGAGTAGCAAAATAAATTGCAGGTGGCGAGATGACATGAAAACACAATCACTCTTTACGTACATTTATTATTGCAAATCGCGATTGTCCATGTGACGCATATTTTATACATTTTTGCGAACACACTTTCCTTTGATAACCTCCTTATTATTAATCCTGTCACCACTGCACAGAAATGTAAACTCACACCATACACTTTGTTTATATTTGGATATAGAGTTTCTGGTCAAAGAGCTTATATCTGTGAAGCACAAAGATGTTACAACACAGTTAGGTTTTAGAGCGTATAAATTACAAAGTTATTACATGTTCATAGGGAGAGAAAACTATTACAAGATATGAAAATGAGGTGTATTTTTTACATAATTTTAGAGCCACACTGTCATTTACAAAACATAAAGTAATCACACATAAACTATATTGCATTATTTAGTCAGAGTAAAAAAATGTGGGTTTGACTGCAAGGTGGATTATTTAGATATGTCGACTTTTATGAGTATTTAGATATATTATTTTGTGTTGTGAAGAGTTTTTGATACAGTTGAATTACTATTTACTTTTAAATATTTCACTGAATATGTTTAGAAATTGCTTGTTTGCTAGGTTCGTAGGTTCGTTTGTTCATTTAGAATGAGGTCTGGTGAGATTGAGTTATGGATATAAATTTGCAATTCTTCAAGAAGTTTCATTTTCCTTCCTTTTTTTGACAGTGTGTACTATCTGAAAATTGTCTGTAATTGGTGTGGCTGAGTGACTATGATCTTTAAGATGCGATGCAAAAGTTGATATATCATACTTATTTAGCCGTTTGTAAACCCCAGGCTATTTGTGGTTTTGGTATGAATGATGTGCTGTTGTATTTTATTGTTGGTACTGAAGGATACTGTAATACCACTCTTGCGGAAAAGGTTAGCTATCTGGTATGAGATTTTTCCTATAAAGGGGATGCGGGTAAATATTTGTACTTGTGTATCTGATTTAGGAACTGAGCTTTCTTTCTTTTTGATTTTGTCATGGAGTTTTTTAATTATATGTGGCTTGTATCCATTTCTGTGTGCTATTCCCTTTTTAATATGTACTTCTCTCTGTTCATCCAGAGGATTGAGTGACAATTTATACGATTGAGTGTAGATCTAAAATTGGCCATTTTATGCTGTACTGGGTGACAGGAAGAGCTGTTAATGAGATCATCACTGGTGGTGGGTCTTATGAATATTTTAAATTTAGATTTGTTATTGACATTTGAGATGGTAAGATCAAGGAAATTGATTCCTTTATCTACTTTATGATCTACAGTGAGGCTGATGTTGTTGTTATGTTACTGAAGTCATCTGCAACTTTATCAATCTCTTCAGTTGTACCTTTGTACAAGATGATGGTATAATCAACATATCTTTTGCAATAGACTATTTCATTTTTAAATTAACAATCTGACTTGAAGAATTGGTTCTCTAAGTGATTAATGTATATGTCTGTAAGGATTCCTGCCAAGCTGCTGCCCATTACAAGACCATCTTCCTGCCTATAAATTTTGTCGTTAAAGGTGAAATAATTATGTGACAGAATTAGTTCTAGCATTTGAATAGGTTCATATATCTCAGCTTTGGACAACCTTTGTGCTTCAGTAGATTGTTTTTAGTTACCTGAACTGTGGCTTCTTAAATATAAGCTCTTTGTCCATAAACGAAGTGTATGGTGTGACTTCACATTTCTGTGCAGTGATGATGATAAATTGTACTAAAAATGGCAAGCAGAATAGAAATAATAGTAAGCAGTTTATCAAAGGAAAGTGTGTTCGTAAAAGATTATAAAAGGTGCGTCACATGGACAAATGCGATTTGCGTACAATATTAAATGTAAGTAACAGTGCTTTTGTTTTCATGTCATCTCGCCACCTGCAATTGGTTTCGCTATTATTAATACCAAATAATTTGTTTTCAAACAGTGAACTCCACCAACATGCTACACATGTACAATTCTGAATGTTTTAAGCACCTGAAGATGCCCACAAGCCCGAAACCGGTCGTGTATAAATAAATAATACGATCTTTAATGTGACTGGTAGGGGATTTTATTCTCAACCCTGTATGTAAGGTCAGTTATGGAAAAGGTGGATGACAAAACAACTTGTGCTACTGCGTGAAAAAGACCGTAACTGCCTGCAGCGAAACTTGTAAAAGGAACCGCGTATAGAAAACTAGTATGATGTATTCTTTTTTGCAACGAACCAAGAAAAAAGTTCTAGTAGACATGGGGTCTAAAATGCATATTTTAAGAGTTATGAGCATTTGACAAGTGGACGAGAAGACGTGCTCATTGCTCTTAATGCATTTTAGAGCCCATGTTTATTAGACAGTAGACCATTTTGGTGCGTACTACCTTCCTCCAAAGTACGGAAAGCAAAGAGCTTGCAGTAGAAGAGATTAGATTCACAGTGTCAAAGATGAAAAAGTGCTCAAGCGTCACTTGATGAAATTCTTACTAATACTATGCACTCACTCATTTCTACAAGTCCTCGAACTTTGTTACGGGAATTTACGAACATCCAATCGAAATAATTCGCGGGTAAACTGCCGGGTTTCAGTGTCCAACGGGCACAATATTTCGGCAAACGACCAAGTTGCCATAATCAGGTGCGCTGATGAACTGATTGATAGGGGGCGTCGACGCGCTTTTATGTCATTATACTAAGAAATATAAAGTGAAACAATAGAAATTGGCTAAAAAATATTGATCAAAACGTATCTTATCTTAAACAGGTCTAACGTCTAGAAACTTGTCAAGTTTAATTTAACCAGTTAAAATTTTTAAATATATTCACAGTGCTTCCATGTTCCTAAACATTACACCTGTTTAAGGTAAGATACGTTTTGATCAATATTTTTCAGCCAATTTCTATTGTTTCACTTTATATTTCTTAGGATAACGTGATAATCTATTACATTGTCACGTATTTTATCAATGTCAGGAATTTACACCACAACTTGAATTGTAATATTTCCCGCAGGTTAGTAATAAACCAGAACACTAGTCTCCTTTGAAAGTTATATATCTAGCAAGTTAAGATCTTTGAAACTTAAACTTGTAATAACTTGTCTTATTTCAGTTGCATAGCTGACTTATGTAGATAAATATCTGTATTATTATAATGTTAATCAATCGAGTTGAGGAACCTAATTTTATATGCCTGACAGATAGAAAAGTAGCCATACAAAACACACTACCTCAGTACTGCAGTGTTTCAGGTGAAATTCAGATTCAGTTTCTAATGACAACCTTTATATTAATTAGCAAATGATTTATTAAGGAGGGGAAGGAAGAAGGATTAATAAGAAAAGGATCGGCTTTAGCTGCATTTGGGCGTTGAAATTAAACAATGGGGACAAGTGAAATTGTTAGCCGAGCTAGGAATGTAACCCGGGTTCTCCCTTGGGGCCAGCGGTCGTCTGAACCACTTGGCTCCCCACGCCCCTCTCAAACTTCACAAGTCGCTCGCTACGTCTGTAGCGCCCCCATCGTCCATGCACTCTAACACTCGCCATTACAGATTCCCGCACGAGGTAGAACGTATCTGCGGTGAAGGAAATGAACAAAACGCCGTCTTCGCCTGTATGTACTTATTATAGATTCTACATTTACATCTACATGGGATACTCTAAAAAACACATTTAAGTGCCTGGCAGAGGGTTAATCGAACCACCGTTATACTATTTATCTCCCATTCCATTCTCGAATAGCGCTCGGGAAGAAAGAACACCCGAATCTCTCCGTTCGAGCTCTGATTTCTCGTATTTTATTCTGATGATCATTTTTGCCGATGTAAGTGGGAGTCAACAATATATTTTCGCATTCGGAGGAGAAATTGGTGATCGTAGTTTCGTAAGTAGCCCACGCCGCAGCGATAAGCGCCGTTGTTGTAATGATTCCCATCCCAGATCCTCTATCGCTGTCTCCCCTGTATCGTGACAATACGAAACAAGTTGCTCTTCTTTGGACTCTTTCGATGTCCTCCGTCAAACCCACCTGATAATGATCCCACACTGGGCAGAAAGACTCCAAAAAAGGACGGACAAGCGTAGTGTATGCAGCCTCTTTAGTAGTTCTGTTGCATCTTTTAAGGGTTCTGCCAATAAAACGCAGTCTTTGGTTCGCCTTTCCCATGGCATTATCTGCATGTGTTTCCCAGTTTAAGTCTGAAGT
Organism: Locusta migratoria; assembly: GCA_026315105.1. Lineage (NCBI taxonomy): Eukaryota > Metazoa > Arthropoda > Insecta > Orthoptera > Acrididae > Locusta > Locusta migratoria. Next base: position 41,019,184 of record CM048755.1, on the reverse strand, counting down.
AATAGTGATTCCTAGGTATTTTGTGGAGTTTACGGCCTTCACTTTTGATTGATTTATCTTGTAAACAAAGTTTAACGGATTTCTTTTCGTACTCATGTGGACGACTTCACACTTCTCATTATTTAGAGTCAATTGCCAATTTTTACACCATACTGATATCTTATTCAGATCGTTCTGTAGTTGGTTCTTCAGATGATTTTACTAGACGGTAAATGACGGCGTCATCTGCAAACAACCAAATCGTTTATGTAAATAAGGAACAGCAGAGGACCAATAACAGTACCCTGTAGAACGCCCGATATCGCCTCTGTTTTTGTCGATGTCTTACTAACGATTACTACGACCTGTGTCCTCTCTGACAGGAAATCCAGTATCCAGTCGCAAATTTGGGGCGATATACCATAACCACGCAATTTGATTAAAGCCGTTTCTGAGATACGGTGTCAAAAGCCTTCAGGGAATCAATAAATACGGAATCGTTTTGCGAACCCTTGTCGATAGCACCCATCACTTCGCGTGAGTAAAGAGCTAGTTGTGTTTTGCATGATGTGGTGTCGCTAATAAACATTTACACGCGAGGACGGCGTTTGGTTCATTTAATTCAAGGGCTCTAAAATGCAGACCTGAAGAGCAGTGAGCGTTTGTAAAATACGTGTGTCACAATAGCGAGGAGGGGGGCTGCACGTAGCGCTAAAGGCGCTGGTAGAGCCCATAATTAATACACTTTTTGTTTCGAACGATGATTCCTGTCATATCCCTGTACACTGCCCATTCCTTTGGGACACCATAATTAATTTAAGAACGAAAAGCAGACACCCGCTCGGTTAGCCATGTGGTCTAACGCACCCGGCCGCAGTAGCCGAGCGGTCTGCGGCTCGCCAGTCACGTTCTGCACGGCCACTACAGTCGGGGGTTCAAATCCCCCCTCGGGCATGGATATTAGGTACTGATGACCCCGTAGTTAAGTCCTATAAGCTCTACAAACATTTGAACATTCTAACGCACCGCTTTCCGAGATGGGGAGGCGTACCAGCCCCGGTTCGAATCCGCCTGGCGGATTAACGAAAGGGGTCTGAGTGCCGGCCAGTCTCGATGTGGTTTTTTGGCGGTTTTCCACATCCCCCTAGGTGAATACCTTGTTGGTCCGCAGTCCCGCCTCAGTTTCACCATTCGCAAACGTTTCGTAACACTTTATTCTTTCACACAGATATAACACCATACGCAGACATTTGGGGCACACATTTCTTCCTGAGGGGGGGGGGGGGGGTATGGGGTAGCGGCAGGAAGGGCATCCGGGCAACCTGTCAATTTTAAGCCATGCCAAATCCGCGTTTAATACAGTGCTGACTCTGCATGTGCGGGAGAAGGGCCAAAGAGATGTGCGCGGTCGTTCGCCGTCGGAGGTTCGAGTCCTCCCTCTGGCATGGGTGTGAGTGTTGTCCTTAGTATAAGTTAGTTTACGTAGTTTGTAAGTATATGGACTGATCACCGTAGCAGTTCGGTCCAATAGTTTTAAAAACATTTGAACATTTTTATTTTTTAATTCGCCTTTGCGTCTTCTTTGTGGTAGCAGCGAAAGCAATTCTGATATTGCTATCGCAGATGTTTCAAATAACACTGTCGTTGTCGCTTTAATGGTATCATAATATCATCAACTGAATGTTCTGGATTACTTCGATTCTGCTAAGATGTTCTGTGTAAGAACAACAGCTGTCTTACATTCTTGAGAGGTGAGTGCCCCAACAGAAGCATTAGTGAATGCTTCGACTGAAGACGCAATGATTTTTACTAGCTGTGCCTCGGTCAGACGTCACATGAACGGAAAATAAAATGAAAGAATTCTTGCGAACATAGAAAAGCCGAGAAAATACATACGGCATTCGGTATTCTGCATTGCGTTGTTGCGAGAGAATGAAAGGAAAATGAGATGAACGATTTTGTATCAGAAAAACATTGTTTATTGTAAAGCCAATTATTCGATTAAATGTTTTGTGTACTATTTTCTGCGTAAACATAAATAAAAGATCATGCAGTTTTCGGCCTCTGTGAAATTACGCCGCCACAAAAGAACTCGATTTACAGGCATCAATAATAAGCTATTTTCATTTCCATTGCTAACAACATCACCGACCTAGCAGTTGTGGGATTTTAGCAGCCCGGTATGCGTGTCACTGCAAATACATCAAAGCCAGTAAATGAGATTTCGCGAACCATTATTGATTTCGTGTGTCGCTTCATTCGTAGCACCTGATCAGTACGCAGGTAGCATTTCCATTCTATGTTATAATGATGACTACCTGAAAACCCGGCTTTGCCCGAGTATTTATTCAAGCATTGAGTTAGTACTTCTCTCTTTATCTCTGTCCTCCACCTTTCTTTTATAAAAACATGTTATTTTTATGAATAATATTTAAAAAATGAAAATGACTTGCATAAGGTAAAATTAAATAAGTGTGGTATCCAAACAAAGAAAGGTAGTCATCAAGATACAAAAACATTAATGTATTCATTTGATTCAAAACTTAATTATAAACAATACTTCCGGTTACTTGTCCAGGAGCTAGTATGAATAAACTCTTTGGCGAGCCCATCCCTGAGCAAGCAACATAAAGTGGTCCATGAGAGATACATGAGGATGTGAAATCCTCTCCGCAGTATTAATTCATTTCACTCACATTAATTCATTCACTCCAGGGTTAAGTGTAAGCGTAGCTTTCGTAATAGATATTCCTGGATAACATAGAGCAAGTTATAATTGCAAAGACAAGTTGCTGGAATTAAATGCTGTGTTTCAGCGATGACTTAGAGAGTACAGTAGAAATAAGAATAAACATAAGCGACACAAAGGCTAAATGATGATTAAAAAGCAGAAATGGTCCAGTTGTTATGTAATACCAAAGATTTATTCTCAGGAATATCAGAGAAGGTGACAAGTGTTGTTTATTCATTCTGAGTAAAGCTATGTACATGAGACCACGAGGCCACATCCTACAGTCCTCTCAGATGGGAGGTACTGTTAGAGCAGTACTCCAACGTAAGTAGATAGCGACATAATTGAGCAAGGCAAAAGTGAATATTGCAACAAAATTGTTTAATTAGTATTGAAATCGGTACTTCAGTTTCCGAGTTCACATTTACTGCTAGCAACATATACTTAAATTAATATCAATTCTGAGGCTGGCAATATGGTAACGACTGTATGAGCATAGGCTTTTGCCAGCTCGTGGATTGTGAATATATCTTAGGTCCTTAAGCTGCATCTTTTTAAAATTGTTATTTACTCGTTATTGTTGACAGTGTAGGTACGTAACATGTACATCATCTCTATCGACTGACCTTGTACAAATTTCCCATGGCTAAGAGAGCGACGTCGAATTTTTCCTCTGCATATATTCCTTCGCAGCAGACGGTACGGATATTGGTCTCTAATTCAGTACATCCGTGCTTTTACCCTCCGTATAAGTTCGCATCAGAAGCTATCGATACTGGTTTGTAGATCAGTACATTTGTGCTTTTACGCTTTCCATAACCGGGAGTAAACTTTTTTTTTTTTTTTTTTTTTTTTTTTTTTTTTTTACAGTCACTGCCAGCATTTCGAGAGGTATTGAATAACTCTGTAGTGCGTCCATTAGTCTGATGTAACTGGATTTCCGTCATAGTCCGGAGCCTCGATTGTTCTGGACAGTCTTACTTATTTTTGAATGACACCAATAATTTTATAAATATTCAAAAGTTTGAATGTTTTTAAAGCTTATGGGACTCAACTGCGGGGTCATCAGTCCCTAAACTTACAAACTACTAATGAACTAACTTATACTAAAGACAACACAAACATCCATGCCCGAGAGGGGATTCGAACCTCCGACGCGAGAAGCCTCGCGATCCGCAACGTGGCGCTCCAGACCGCTCGGCTACTTCCGCGCGGCTTATATATATTGACCAGAGTGATTGAGGAAAGGCTGGATGAAAATTCTGTTCGTTTGCTCTACGTAGGATCCAAACGTCCCAAACGTTCGTGGCATAACTGTGGGGAGAATATCACGGTAGAAGTTGTTATAGGTTCCGACATTAACATTATTGCGGATGAATGAGTAGCCATGAGGCTTTCCCCATCAATTTCCCTACATTAGGTTTCTCAGGGACTATTTAACAGTACCTACTTTAGGAAGATTTCCAAATCTAAACATTAAAGCAAGAAAAGTTAAGGCCTTTTCTGAAGTAGTGTAATGAGAGACTCCTAACAGTGTTTTAGGAAATACATAAGTGGCAGTTATTCTCTGGATTGTTCGTTATTAACAGGCATCAACCAATTGAGGAAAATATATCTAATTATCTCATGTCTTTCTAGACCCATAAAGAATGCTACAACGTGATGTCCTGTAATATTTTGCTGGTACGAATCTCGGCTTACCTTTTTCTCACATGATTACCTGCAAGCCATGGATAAAGGACAACAAGCACTAGCAGGTCCATGTTATTAGATTTAGGGGAAGCTCTTGAGAAGGTGCCACAGTGCAGGCTATTAACGAAAGTACGAACATAAGGAAGAGGTTCATAGATATGTGAATAATAGAACCCAGTATGCTATCTTCGACGGCGAATGTTTTCCAGAGACAAGCAAATTGTCAGGAGTGCCCCAGGAAAGTGTGATAGGACTGCTATTATTTTCTGTCTACATAAATGATCTGACGGACAGCGTGAAGAGATCTCTGAACTTGTTTACTGATGATCTTGTGGTGTACGATCTGGCGTAGCCCTACTGGGTTCACAAAAATTCCAGTATTTAGATTGTGAAGTCACTAAATTTACCACTACGTGCGTAATTTTATGTCAGTTACCAATATTAACTGGTGGTCTGTTACGTAGAATTTTATTAAGTAAGTTCTTAACTTTTATGGCTCAGTCTTTGTTGTCTAGTGCATGTTTTGCTTTCTTCTTGGCTTTGAGGGGTTAATCCTCCTATGTTACTATTAACAATGAGTGATAGTGAAATAATTGTGTAATCGAGTTCGCTTCATTATTTTAATATAACTTCACACTTCAGTCTTAGTCTTTACACGGCAAAATCTAACATACAAATTCTTTGAAGAACATAGAAGTTCCTTCTTGCAGTCGCAAGAGAAAGATGCAAACATTGTATATATATTATCATAAATATAATTTTAAAGACTGATTTGTTAAATCTTTATATGTAAATCAGAGAATTGTGTGTTTGTAATGCATACAAATCCACCGTTTTGTTCTAGTCTTGATAAAATTTTGCACACTTGATATTCAAACGAAGAGGAAGGTCACTGTGAGGATAACGATAATGTACAACACGAGGGTCAAGGAGATTTGGCGCCATAAACACTGAAATGTTGCCCATCTCCTCCTAAACCACTGGACCGATTTCAACTAAATTGGGTGCAGCTATTCCTTACGGCGATGTAACAATTACTGTAGGTGTAAGAAGCACCTACGACTCACAGTTAAGGAGATATGAAGTTATAAACATTGAGATACATGATAAACCGCCCACCGCTCGCATGAAAGGTTTGAATTTGCAGTGTCTTCAATAATAACTCTATTCCCAAAACATTTCACTTGCAGTTTCCTAATATTCGACTCTAAGACCCTGGAAAATTACATTGTTGTGTGACTCATTGTTCAGGATAAATGACATAATAAAATTAAGCTACGTGAAAACGAAGATAGAGGCTGATGTGCGGTGCAGATACGGATGAGATGGGCAGAGTGACACAGGAGGTTAAGGGGAGATCAGCTGACATGAGAATGGAATAAATACGCACCAGAGAAGATATGCTGTACCCCAGGCAACGCCGATTTCAGTTAGCAAGTTATAAATACAATCTTTTAAATTCTGAAGGTAGCAGGAGTAAAATATAGAGAACTAAAAATTACATGCAGCTTGAACAGAGACCAGATAGCAGTTATAAAAGTCGCAGGGCATGAAAGAGACGCAGTGGCTGGGAAGCGTGTGAGACAGGTTTGTAGCCTTTCTCCATTGTCATTCAATCTCTAAAGTGAGCAAGCTTTGAAGGAAAGGAAGAAGAAATTTGGAAATGAAATTAAAGTTCAGAGAGAAGAAGTAAAAAAAAAATCTTTGGTTTGCCGATGACATAATAATTCTGTCAGAGACAGCAGGGAACCTGGGAAAAACGGATGTTGATAGGAGGTTTTGAGATGAATGTCAACAAGAGCAAAACATGGGCCATGGAGTGCAGTTTAAGAATATCAGGCGTTTCTAAAGGAATAAAACTAGTAAACCAGACAATAGAACTTTTCTGGGTATCGGACCGCATCATCAATATATCAATATTGACGATGCGGTCCAATACCCAGAAGAGTTTCATCAACAATGACAACGGCCGTGGAATCTTTCGTTTACACAGACAATAGAAGTTGTAAATTAGTTTTGTTATTTGGGTAGTAAAATAACTTCTGATAGCCCATGTATAAAACGTAATAAAATGCAGAATGTCTATGAGAAGAAAAGAGAGAGAAATTTGTTGACATACAATATTAATTTAAATGTTAGGAAGTTATTTCTGAAAGTATTCGTCTGGAGTATAGCATTGTATAAGAGTGAAAAATGCACGATAAAAATTTCAGACAAAAAGATGATAGAAGCTTTTGAAATGTGGTACTGTAGACGAATGCTGAAGATTAAATGGTACGTAGTGTAACTAATGATGAGATACTTAACAGAATGGAGGAGGAAAGAAATTTTTGGCATGTATTGACTAAAAGAAGGGATCGACTGATGGGGCAAATTATGCTACATCAAAGAATAATTAATTTAGCGTTGGAGGTAATTTGGGAGGGGGGGCAGTGAAAATCATATAGGGACATCAATAAACGTATACACTAAGCAGGTTCAAAAGGATGAAGGTTGTTGATCGAATTCAGCGATAAAGAGGACTGCTCAGCATAGGGTAAGCTGCAGCAGACCACTGTCTGGACTGAAGACCGCAATAACAGCAACAAGTTATACATTTTTTTTTACCTGTCAGGTATCCTTTGAATATAATAAATGACTGAAATTAATGGTAACAACTATGAATTTAAAGTGGTTGTTGAAGTGCAGTGTTCTCCTACAATCTCTTCAGTTGTCAGTTTTTTCCAATTTAATTGCAACGGAGGGGTTTCGTCGCTGAGTGTGTGTAGAGCAATACCAGTGACTTAACACGCATTCTTGTTGGAATGAGGAATGATTGCTAGCTTTACATGTAGAAAAATATAAGTTAATGCAAATGATTGGAAAAAGAAATCCCATAAATTACGAATTACGAATGCTGCTTGACACAGGCAGGTGTAATTTTGCAGAGCGGTCTGAAAAGAAATGAACATGCAAGAATGGTAGTAGGTAAGGAAACTGACCAGTTAATTTTAATGCGCTAATTTTAGAAATGTGTGGTTCATCTCGTGCTGATATTTTTAAACGAATACCAGACACTGATGTATGTAGCACTATTCTCATCTAGCGCCGTTCGATCTATGGTTGTTGTACATACTAGGTGTTGCGACATTAATTTTTTTTATAATTATGAGAATTATATTTGATGTATTGAGTGTTTTGTTCATTTGTCTTTGTTTCATGTGATGGAGAACGCTGAATCAACGACGACGACTGGCAGCAGCAATGTGTGACAGTTAGTCTTGTGTAGTTCGCGAACGAACTGGTTCGGAAGAGCGCTCCCACAGGCGAACTACGCGAACTGGTTCGCAGATCCCTCGCATCTTAGTTCGTCCGCTCCTTTTCCGAAGACTGACGGGTAACAGCGAGAGGGCGCGAGAGCGCGCAGAATCGCGTGACTCCCTTCTGCCAGTTGCCGTCATTTCGAGCTGAGATGCAGTTCAGCTATAGTTTTAGTAGCGGTAGAAAAAGCCAAAACGAGCGGACGAACTAAAAAGAGCGACCTACTTCGTGGCCGAGCTGCGAATTAAAAGGAGAGCTACCGGTCGCGAACTAAAATATGCGCGATAGGTCGCGAACTAAAATATGCGTGGTAGGTCGCGAACTAAAAGATGCGCGATAGGTCGCGAACTAAAATATGCGCGATAGGTCGCGAACAGAATTAAAAATCACGTGTTTGCCTTCTGCTGATGAGCCATTTCGAGGTTAGATTACATAGTTCAGTGCTACAAAATTTCTGCTTTGAAATATTCTGCACTCTGCAATATCTGACTAATAAATTCCATAATGCCAAAATATAGAGATAAGTCTAAACTTAAACGCGAGAAATTATCCACAAACTGTTTCTTTGGTTTGCGTGATATCGTTAGCGGCTCAAGCAGCAAGCGCATGAAGCAGCTAGGTGGGGGAACTTCTCCTTCCACCTGCATGCGCAGACCACGCCGCTCAGCCGTCACTGGGAGCGGGCGAACTAAAAGAACGAACTAGTTCGCGGCAGGGCAGTGGCAGTGAAGGAATCTGGCCACTACACGCTTCCAGCCGACAGCCATGCCTCGCCAGAGGGATACGTCGTTGAGCCAGCGGACTATAAACAAAAATAATATATCGCTGCGGATAATGATGTTCTCAGTGTGGCGAAAGCTATGTGTTCATTACGATTGTAAACTAAACTACAAATAATCGATTTGTTGAAAGAGACTAGTGTGTCTTATATTAATGTGGCTTTCTGGAGCCGCGGTGGAGTAACCTAGCGGTCTAAAGCACCTCGCTGCGGAGCGCGCGGTTGCTCGCCGTGGAGGTTCGAGTCCTCCCTGGGGCATGGGTGTGTGTGTTTGCCCGTAGGTTAGTTTACCTAGGTTTAAGTAGTTTGTAAGCTACGGACTGATGACCACGCAGTTTGGTCCGATAGATTTACAGACATTTGAACATTTTTGGCTTACTGGAGAAGTATGTATAAATAAAAAGAAATGAATAATAGATACCAGTGAAATGAATGGAAGTAATGGTGTTAAAAATTGATTTATTCCACTAGTGTAAATGTTTCAATTTTCAATATAACGTATTTAATTGTTTTTTGTTTGAGAAAGAATGTATTTACGTGTGTTACGTTAACCTGTCTCAAGTATTAACAGTGAAAAATGTCAGTATTTGTAGTGGTTGCATTACGTTAAGCAAAGATATAACTGTCACAATTGAGGGATTGACAGTTTGTTTATATCAGAAGTTATCTCTGGATTTCCTTGGTTGCGGAAGCGAACAGCGAGTGTTGTCGTAATAAAGACTAATACAGATTGACAGTTTGATCATCAAAATTGAAATTAATGCCTGCATGTCCATTATTATTATGAACCTGCAAAGAAAGAAAGGCATTTTTAGGAAATTCGATGACTAAAATATTATTAGTCGCTATAATTTGTAAAGGAGATCACATATACAGCGTATCTGGTAATTCTCATAAAAAACTTCAGGACTTGTTGATGGTAGTGAATATCTAATATTTTGATAAGGAACGAGAATATCATCTAGGGACGCTATGGACACTATCTTATCTTTGATACTATGAAACAAATGTCTTCTACTGCAAGCTCTTTGCTTTCCATATTTTGGAAGGAGTGAGTACCGACCACAACCAGAAACGTCTAGTAAACATAAACTATATAAACTATACAAGGCATGTGAGCACTTGATCAGCAGAAGACACAAGTTAACAGTATTGAAGATTAAAACGTGCTCACAGCTATTATGGTATGTGTTTTAAAGTTCATGTTTACTGGACATTTTGTTGTTGCTTTGATCCATAGTACCTTCTTCCAAAATATGGAAATCAAAATTCTTTCAGAAAAAGAGATTTATTTAACAGTTCAAAGATGAAGAACTGCTCATAGCGTCACTGGATCACGTTTTGGACATGGGTTCCAAATAAAAATATTACGTACTGACTTGTGACTTATGCAAACCGTCTTCATGAAAACATTCATACATGAGCGGACTTCCTAATAATTTGTCAAACGATGTCAAAGACTGTTGTAAGTACCATCTTGTTGTGATGGCCCAGTGTGCAAAACGTCTTAGAGATAAGAGGTAAACTGTAGCTATGTGTTTAAGTCCCTAAGTAAACTACTCTCCGATCTCCTCCAGACGATAATAAAAAAAAAGTTAAAATTTTTATGCATCTAAGGGACCAAACTACTACGGTCATTGGTCCCTAGACTTACAAACTACTTATATTAACTTATAAAAGGGTTGGAACTTAAATAGTGGCAACAGGGCTGTGGAGATACTATTCAATGGAATCTGCTGTTGTAGCTGATAGCACACATTGTTGACATGCCTACCTTACCACCGAGCAAATGGACTCGCCCGTCCCACCTCAACGGCGTGCGCACAATCGAGGGAAATACAGTCACTTGTGAGCGAGCGGTCTAACGTAGCGGTGTCACTATGTTTTCGAAACAGGAACAACTGATGTAGGGCAAGACTGAATGTGCCAGAGGTCGTACAGCACGACAGTGTCATCAAGGTCTTCAAGAGGCGTGCGGGGAATCGGCATTGCCGTACAGAACAGTGGCACGTTGAGTAAAAGCCTTCAACGAAGGTCGGTAAACTGTGGAATTCAGAAATATGTGTTCTGTGGTGCTTCGAGAACTTTGATTTTATTCTGCGTTTTGGGACTTAGAAAAAGTCTTCAGTGGTGCTTCGTGGACTCTAACTATATTCTGTGACAGTGGAACGTAGAATTCCTCAGGATTGTTGATATACTTTAATTTTTATTTAGCGACTGTGCGACTATTCAGTCATGTGTCTATATTTTTGGTGTGGCAGCATTAAGGAACTCGGCATTGCTCTGAAGCCAGGTGTAACAAATATTCACTGACGGATATTAGGTGGAATAAACATCAATTTAGTTAACGGTGAATATGTCATTTGTGCATTTTTTTTTTTTGTTCCTGCCTGCATTTATTTAAAGCAAAACATTTTGGGGACATTGCAGCAGGTGTGGCTGGCCCCTAGACACGACGCAGCCAGTTTGTGTAACAAAATAGGGTCTACAGCCGCACTTCACGGAACCCCAAGCAAACACAAGGTGTGAATGGGTGATTTGTGCATTTTTTTCGTGCTGTAGCACTGTTGGCTCGATCTGGAGGAAATAACTGAGAAAATTGCGTCACCCTGCACAGAATGGTGTGTTTTTTCCTAGTTTGTGTATGAGAAATCCTAGTGTAAGCTCGCATACCGCTCACCATTCTCTGGCTGAAGGCCAGCAGCGGCGTTCATGTAGAGTTGTCAGTCCCAACCGGATACCAACACTGCGTAAAAACCACAGAAATGAATATCGGGCGTATCGATTAGGGCAGGGCGGTAGAATTACGGCAGCAGACCACCGGCTCGAGTGCTTTTGCTAACAGCGCGAAGATGCCGCAGAGTCTATACTGGGCTCGTTACCATACAGGCTGGCCGCTAGATTACTGCAAATCGTGACTTTGTCAGATGTGTTCTGGTGGTAGAGTTGGCTTGAGACGCAGAGCCAATAAAGCCACGGACCGAAGTTGCCAGCAAGGCAGTGTGCAAGCTCATGTTGAGCTGATACTGCAATGCAGCCCAGCGTTTTTACTTATATTATGAAGTAATACAAAATGCACCCTAGAATTTCTGCAGTGATCAGTGTTCTGAAGCTTGTGCTCATAACACTGGAAATGGTAGGACGTCCATCAGTAGTGCGCACTGGGGGGCCATGCTGCGGTGCGCGCGGCCGTTCCATGTCGGGGTTCGAGTACTCCCTTGGGCTTGGGTGTAGGTGTTGTCCTTAGGCTACTTTACCTTAGTTTAAGTTGTTTGTAAGCTACGGAGTAATAACCAAGCAGTTGTGTCCGATAGATTTACAAACATTTGAACACTTTTTACTCCGTAGTGGTGTGGGCTTTTTGATACATGGAATGGACTGCATCCCCTGGTTCAGTTCAAGAAATGACTGACTGGAAACGGTTATGTTCCGCTACCTTTTTTTTTTGGGGGGGGTGGGGGTGGACTTAACTACGGGGTCATCAGTCCCTAAACTTACAAACTACTTACGAACTACTTACAACTAAGGACGGCACAAATATCCATGCCCGAGGGGGGATTCCAACCCCCGACCGTAGTGGCCGTGCAGACCGTGACTGGAGCGCCTCAGTTCCCTCCTCGGCCACCGCGGCCGGCGTTCCGCTACTTGGAGCCATTCATGTTCCTAAACAAAGGTGTAATTTTTGTGTGTGACAATGTGCTATTGTTTTCGATAGGTGTCAAAAACATTCTTGGAAGTTTCAGTAAACTAGAGGACCCGTGCGAATACTTTGAAATGACAAAAAGGTTGGGAAAAAATTGAAGTACGGTTAAATGTTCACACATAGCTCTTTTCAGAATCAATCAGTGTAAGTGTGTAAAAGCGTAAATGAAAGAGCTTGACCCGATGAGTGTTGTTAGGTCAAAAAGAACTGCGTACCTTAATTAGAACTGAAGATGTCGTAAAACAAACCGATTAAAATATTCAGTAGAAGGACAGAAGGATAACGCGTTTAAATAAAGGATGGAGAGGCTTCAGTTAATTCTGATACTTGATGACAGATCTGTGGATGGATACCTTTCGTTTAAAACAAAAATGAAGGAAATCGGCGGGTAGTTTGGTCTGGCCGACTATATAAGAAGTGGGCTGTTTCCCAGCGAACATTTATAAGACACAATCAAGAGGTTAATTTTTGCACATCCTCTTCCGCCAACACTTTTGAAATTATGAACCCTTATAGAAATAGCCTGACTCATTATTACTTCCAGCGAGTTGTTGAGTGTATATGACGTCGAGGTGCAGCACTTTGCCGGGCAAAACTTGGGCCAAAACCATATGAGGAGGCGTCCCACGCCTTTTGTCACGTCATTGTAAAGTTCTGATACACTGCTTCCAGTTTTTAAATGCTGGTGATACTGTTTTGTGAGAGGTAATTTATCGCTTCTCCTTTTCCGCTTTCTGAGTGGCTGTACTGTTCTTATTACACCTACTGTGATTTTAGTTTCCACTTGAGGTAAACTTGCTGGTTTATCAAGCAGTTTTAACAATACACACCAAGAACTTACGAATATGCACATGAACACTAGAACACAGTAAGTAACTGATTACACTGTTAACAAAATGGATATATTACGATGTATAAACAATCTACCTTCGGGTACGTGACACTAAGCAGCACCTCCTTCTACCCTTACGCATTTGCAGAGGCTGTTCTCCCCCTCGACTTTTCAAACAGTTAAATATTGGTCACAAGGAAGACTATAAATGTCATTTACCCTCAAAATGGCTACACATTTGCTAAAACATCCAAAGATATTGTGAAAGTACCGCCCATCGAGTAGCACTCAGTTATTATGTTTGCAGAAATTTATCAAGGTAGATTAAATGCACCGCAAACACTGACCTTGCCAACGCACAAAATTGTTACATTCTTTTCTTTTATTAATTTTGGTAGTATTATATCTATGTAGACAGGTGATATTGATGAGAATGCCAGGAACTGAGCTTAGCGCTCGCTTGGAAACGCCGTGACGTCACTGCGCAGCTAGCGAGGCGACAGTGTATTGTATACGATAAAGTTATATTTAAAAATAAAACATAATTAAGACAGAGAAATGCGACAGAGTTTCTGAAAGTGTTTTATATGACACGTATAGTAACGCACAGACTTCCCTCCAGAAAGTACATATAAAAAGTTTTAATAGAATGAAAATAGGACAATTTACTGTTTAATTAAATAAATTCATAATTTGTAAACCAATTAAGATACAGAGGTGAGCGAGGGCTGATATAGAAGGTCTCTACAAGGTGCATCAGCTGATATGCTTACAGTCGACGTAAAAGAATATTGTGATTCTTGAGTTTCTCCCGGCGTATTTGATAATCAAAATATCCACTGGTGTGCGCCGGTCTACAGTGTCCAACGGGCCCGTTTTATTTCTTTAAATAATTAATTTGTTGCATTTCATTTGGGCCTGCAGCATTGTGTATGTCTTTTAAGGACGTATTGTTAATCTAAGTAATACCAAAATGCTGCTTTACTTATTGGATGTTAAATACTGTTTATTAATAGAGCAATAGACCTATTTCAGCACTGTGGCCATCATAAGGCTATGTCCATATGGCATCCTGGAGGTATAATTTATTATAATAACTGCATATAATTGCCGTATAAATGATCTTTAGATGGTATATATAATGCGTATCAGGTATTAATTCATTACTGCTATTTTGTCAGCTGGAGGATATGTCAAACTGACAGAATAGCAGTAATGAATTAATACCTGATAAGCGTAAAACTAAAGAGCATTTATACTGCAATTATATGCAGTTACTATAATAAATTATACCTCCAGGATGCCATATGGACATAGTCTGATGATGGCCACAGTGCCGAAATAGGCCTATTGCTCTATTAATAAACAGTATTTAACATCTAATAAGTGAAGCAGCATTTTGGTAGTACTTAGATTAACAATAATTAATTGGTTTTTAATGGCGCCATAGAAGAAATGAAATGTAATGAAATGAAATGTTCATTACGACGATCATTTTCATGTTTATTTGTGTTTAGTGTAAGTGTTTAAAGATGTATTTGTATGAATGTGCAGTGTACTTGGCAAAGCGTTTGTATACTTGGCAAAGCGTTGTACGTTGGCGAGAGGTGGCAATGGCAGGTATAAAGGTGGGCGGTAGGCCCAGGTAGGGTAGTGTGTGTTTGGCTTGCATCGTGACCTTCGGAAGAGTGAGCCTTAAAATTTTTCAGAGTGTAAAAGTAAGGTCGAACTTAGAGAAATTTATAGAGTGCGGCGAGTTACTGTTAAACTTTCAAGATTTCTTCTTGAGTTACAGAGTGCTACATTGAACTTTAAGTTTGCAGCGTGTAAAATGTAGGCACTGTGACTTCAATAAATGTCCGTTGGGAACTGATTGTTAAAGTGCCTCTCTTCAGGAAGTGTTAGCTGAGTTCACAAAAACATTCATTCATTCATTCGATATGTGTTCTTGAACATTGCTTTTGTCAAATAAACTGTGAGTTGAGTGAACATAAAAACAAAGTATTCGCGGTCAGGCACAGACTAATGGAACTTTTTAAAAAAATTTAAATTATTTTTTTAAAACTTTTTTATGCAATGAACAGTAGCCTGGTAGGCTAATTCAAAATAATTTCGGCAAAGTAAATTTTGTCTGGGGACTCACGAGCTATATTAGATACGCCAACGTACAGTGCTTTTACCGGTGACAGTGTTTTGATCTGATAAATGAACAGACTACTAAAAAATTTAAATAAAAGTGTTGTGAAACTTATTTGTATGCACCCTTCTTCTCAATTTTAGTTGTATTTTAATTAATCATTTGCAGGTGGGGACCGTGGACGAATTTTTATCATCCCCTAGACAGAGCAGAACTTAAGGTGCAGTGAATTTGTTAGTGTTAATATAAGATTCTCCATAGACAGCCCTCATTAAATAACCTCGCAATATGAGACAAGTAACAATAGAAAAGTCATTATTTTTCCCGTATCTGTTGAAAAGAAGATTGGATTTTTAAACAATTGCTTGCAGTCGGTGTCGAACGCACTAAGATACTTTACCAAATATGATGTGTTTTTGATGAATCTTCAGTGTGCCAAAACAAATATGAAGAGCGGATGTTGCCTTAATGGAGGATTTGCGCATGCGCAAGGTGAGGTGCGCAGTAGCTCCACTGCCTTTGCTTCAGGATCAATCCTGCGTAACCGCCAGAGCTCGAGTAGCCAGGAGCTGGCGTCTCTACCATCAACTGCAATGTTGAAAGCGTCGTTTACCCTCGCCCCTCCCTGCCGCGGGAGCGCCCGTACGCTGCCTCCAGGGAGTTCAGAAGATAATTTGAACCTCAACCGCACATGCGCATTGCGGTCACTACCGGCTACATTAAGCGGCCGCGCTACGACTCGCTATACGTGCTGTCACCGCGCCGTAAAACGTTTCTCATGCGATAAAAATACTTTGAATGTGCATATAAAATGAAATAAGAACGAAACGAAGAATGACAGATTAATAACATTTTGTATGTTATTTATTTATTTCACGAAGAGCTTTTTCTTGGGGGTTCACTGAACCAGTGAACACTTAGGACGCACCGCTACTGCAAGTAGTGCAGGTTTTCAATTTTATATGTAGAAGTAGCTTGCATTGGTTGAAGTCAGAATGACAGCTGAATCAGCTACCAATGTTGGAACAGGTAGTTTCATTTCTGAGATGGCAGATACAAGTTGAAGCGTGGATTTTATTGTCTTTTTGTACCTAGATTACAGGACACAATGAGTAAGCTTAATGTCCTGTAAATATTTGTCGCAGTTCAGGGCCTGACAGTTGTTGTTCCAAATTTCAATTTTTCGGGAGCAACTCACACAGACGAGTGGAACAAAACGCTGGTGCTTCTTTCGTGGGCAGATAAACTGCAGCTGTTGCATGTCACTCGCTTTTGTTCAAAGTGGTTTGCACGGAATGTTGGTACTTGAAGAAACACAACGATTACTCATGTAAGACCTAGGTGTCCCACAAATATGTTCAAGATCCCCAAGATGAGTCGTATGTTCTAAATATGAAATGCGTATTATCTGGCTCTTTTAGTTGCTGGGGGTATGTCTGATATCAGAAATAAATGGGCAGAGAAATATCTAAAAAGTGTCAGTGTAGGAATCTCTTGTATCAGAGACTTGTTCTGCGACTGATTAATATGTATGCTGAAGATTTTTTGAAGATACCGAACATTATATTAACTCGGTTCTGCGGGTGACTGCACTCGTTTCACAAAGAAGTACACAAATGAAAAATCACCCAAGTTATTAACACGTCAGGTAGCCGTGGAAAGGAATGTCACACAAAAACGGACAAACGTGGACTTGTTTTGCATTATTAGCTTTGTACCAAAGCAATTGAAATTAGTAAGATTCTGTTGATATTTTACACTCGCACAAATGCAAATATGAGATCAGGTGTTATTGATTTTAGTAGCTAAATTATTGTAAGCTCCATATTATTTCCTTTTTTAGTGCTGATGACTTGCTGAAATTGTCTAGTGACAATTAATTATTGTATCCTGAGAATTTATGTCATTGATTCTTTACCAATAGCAGCCTCATATTCTAAATACTATTATCTTTTATGTGTATGTCTCCTATTTTCTATCTGTATATCGATGACTAGGAAATTAATGGTGGGATCTACTACTTCCATGCTAACTTTATGTTTGAATTCCACTGGTTTATATTTTCCATTAATTTCTGGAGTTGTCTAGTGGAAACTTTCTACAGGTAAAGCATATCATCCACGTATCTGAACCAGTACACTACATGTTATATGAACCAGTACACTACATGTTATACCAGTGATTCTCTCCTAAGAAATTCCGTCTCCCACGCATCCATGAAAATTTCTGCTTGTAAGGGGGACAATGGAGAGCACATTTCCAGGCCGTCTGCCTGCTTGTAATAGCTCCCTTGAAAACAGAAATAATTTTGGTTGAGACAACATTTTACCATGTTCATTACACGCAGGGGCTCTTCAGGAGTGATGTTGTGCACAAACAATGAATATGACAATGCATCCAGACAATCTTTCACAGGAATGCTTCAGAAAAGGCTATGTACTTCAAATGAAACTAATTTTGCATTTGTTGGGAGCTGCATATCTGTTAATCTATTTACTAACGCTAAACCGTTATTAATACTACGTTGTCCTTTGAAGTTGAATTTTTTCTTCATGATGGTGTTGATTCTCTTGGCAATATTGTGCACTGGTGCAGATACCACTGGATGGATAGGTACCTCTGGGTTGTGGAGCGTAGGTAACCCATACAGTGGAGCCCTTTGCTTCATTTGTAGAATACACTTACAGTCAAATTACATACAAATAATGGAGCACTTCATACTAATTGTATTTAACTGTTGGGTCTTTCTGAAGTTTTAATAGAGGAACTGACTGGAAGCAACCTTCCACTTTCTTTGTGTACCCGTTTGTTTAAAAGCACAACAGTCTCTCATTTCTCGGATATAGTTACGATCACATTGTTGTTTTCAATCTTATTTTTTAGTTGCTTCTTGTTCCATGACTCCTGTTGCTCCTATGTGTTAATTGTTTCTGCCCCTGTGCCTGTTTAATTTCTTATGCACACTTTACTTTTGTAACTATATATTTCTGCAGTCCCCAATCCAGATCTACTCTAAGATGGTCTAACACTTGAGGGCCCAGATTCGTGTTTGGCGCATATTTATAACATTTTGTTAGTAATTTCTCTTCTTCTGTTGACAGTGTTAACTCCAAAAAGTTTAAGAGTCTCTTTGCAAACAGCACTTGCTTTTTCGGGTTAACATTTCGTCCTTATTTGACAGTTGCTGATCCAATTTTTTTCTTTTGACAGGGAAATTGGTTATGTCTGAAATTATTTCTCTAACTGTATTTTCCAACGAAGTGCATACTCACATTATCCCGCACCCCATACATTTCGACAGATCGTGTTTTATCCACAGTTTTTCTGCCGTCTTTTCCACATGTCTTGCTGCAGAAGAGCTACGTTTCCTCTTGATAGTAGCGTATTTCGGAGTTATTTCATGGGTCGGGCACTGTTTATTAAAACAATGTTGACATGCTTACGCCTTCTTGGTTAGGAATCGTGTAAAGAACACAGTTAACGTTGCTTGGCTTGCATTTTTAATGATATGTGGTTGACATCTTTTGTATGCGGAAATGTTCCACGAGACAACTCTAGAAATTCTTGGGAAATATGAACCAGTGACATTCAAACATAAAGGTTAGCATGGAAGCAGGAGATCCCACCATTAATTTTCTAGACACCAACATACAGATAGAAAATAGGAGCCATAAATCTAAAATCTACCGGAAAGACACCTTAACTGATACTTTCGTCCCGGCTACCTATCTACATCCAGCGGCTTACAAAAAGGCAGCATTCCACCACATGATACGTCGTCTCGTGTCCATTTCCATGACCCAAGATGACTATGACCAAGTACTCAGCACAATAAAACTATAGCAACAGATGATGAACTTCAGCCCACCATGATTGACAATATTCTTTATAATAAAAGGAAGAAACAAGCAAGAGTATTACTCTGCGCAGTAAACAGTACAGAATGACCTAAAAGAAACTGGTGTAGATTGCCTTTCTATGCTAAAATTTCCAATGCGATTAGTAACATTTTGAAGGCAAATGAATTTTCGGTATGTTTCTATGTCCCACACACTTTAGGTAAAAGTCTCCAAGGACAAACACCCAGCCACATTGAATATTGGTATGTATAAAATCATTTGTAAACATTGTCCGTTCTGCTATATAGGACACACTTATGGAACTTAGAAAACAGTTGCGAACAGCCCAAATTTACTACTGAACGAGCAGACAGAATTCAATTATTCCCTTCTTTTAGATTACTAGTAACATATACATAAAAGATAACAGTATTTAGAATATGAGGGTACAATAAATAATTGTCACTAGTCAATTTCAGCAAGTCATCAGCACTATATATATATATATATATATATATATATATATATATATATATATATATATATATAACATGGAGCTTACAACAATTTAGTTACTAATACGAATAACTATAAAAGGTAATCCAATAATTACAAAACGCATATGTAACTGTTTACAAACAGTAATACCATCCAGTGTTTAATTAGAAAACCAGGAAACTGTAGTAATGTTATGGTTTGTTTTGAACTGTGTACTTTGGGATTAGTAAGACACTAGAAAATGGGCTCATAACCCGAAACCTAGGCCGTGAAAATAAAATAAAGTTTTGTGAAAAAGGCAATAAGTTTGGTTCAGTTTATTTAACTGAAACTGTTTCACCAAGAACAAACAGTGGAATCAAATCAATATAAGTAAAGAAGCACTGCTTAGCACCGAATTAATACTTCCTTTAAAATAGACACTTTCAGGTATACCCACATAACACAGCTGTATAATGAGAGAACAATACCCAGGTAGATACGATCCCAAGGAGATCATCGTCATCTCAGTTGGCATCTCGCATCATATCCATACCACACATCGAGCTTGTTATTGAGGACACCAGGTTACCCCTTTCATTCCCACTTTATGAATTCAGCTTTGGAAAAATTAAAATTCAGTGTTTTCTGTATTAATACAGTGCACTAAACATCAAAATATGTGTTTTAAAATTCCTTATCGAACTATTATTATTTTACGTCATGTATTTCATGCACAACACAGGCGTTTGTATTGAAGTATTTCATTACTTGGGACGTTACTTTGTTGACAGTCAACACCGACAGCTCAATGGTGCTGCGATATTTGTGGAGCTGTGGAAATGTTTGCAGCAATCAGTCGTAAAAATATATTTATTTATTCGCAGATCTAGATTTCACCCCTGTGTGGTCATTATCAATGCTAAAATAAATACAAAAGAATCAGAATAACATACATGTTAACTTATAAGCCAACTGTACAAGTTTCAGTTAAAGTCAATGATAGAAAAATACCTCAAAGACAATTAAAATATTTAAAACGTCTCGACCTCCTTGCTGGAGGTTGCGTTCCTACTGACGTAGCTGTTGCAACTCTTACACAGTTGACGTCAGCATGGGTCATTTCCGACTAAGGTGCCCTCTTCAAAGTTTAACTGAAAGTTGTACAGTTGGCTTATAACGTGACATGTATGTTATTCTAACTGGTTCTTTTGTATTTATTTTAACATTGATATTGACCACACAGTGGTCGTAATCTAGAGCTGCGAATAAATAAACATATTTTTACGAATGATTGCTGAAAAAATTTCCACAAGTCAAATACAGTCGTGGAGCACAAATTCCACCATGGAATCAAGCCTAATGCTGGGATAATCTTCGCCACTGCACCAAAGACATGACGATTAACTGCTGAAATAAAATAACATGAGCCACAGTCACGCCCACACTGACTGTCACGTACAGATGGCAACGTAACAGAACCTCTAAACCAGACAGATTAATGCTTCAGAAGAGGCTACACGCCGTACCAAGCGGCAAAATGTCGTATTAGAAGGATGATGTTCATCAACAACAATACTACTTTAAGGGCTGATACACAAAATACGGTATAAATCAGCTTTTAATACGCTGTTGTCGAGAAACGACACTGGGAATGAAAGGGTTAATCGCACATTATTAATGCAGCAAATTAAGAGTGGCGTCTAATAGAGGGATAGTTCAGTCACAGAATAGGGATCATACAGAAGGGAAAGCTGGGGGCGGCGCCTTTGATCTGTATGTTACCAAGCGTTGCGCTCGCCGCCATATTGAAAAGCAGTAAACGCGGAACTATAGCCACTTAGTACTTTGCCTGGAAATGAACTTTTTACGAACTGCAGCTAATCTCACCGACTTTTACGAAAGGAAACGGCTTTTCATTATACTTTCATCTATTTTGCGCCCTCTTCTTGCACCTAACTGTAATCCAACGAAAGAAATAGGCCTAATTTTAATACAACTACGAAAATGTACGGTGGAATCGATGATCGTTTTATTTGGTGCTTATCTCAAGAAAGATCCCAAATAACGCGGAATTATGTTTAGGAAATTAGTTATAAACAAGAAAGTGACTTTACAACTGCCAGGTTTTATTTGACACGAATAAATTCGCACAAAATATTGAGTCAGGCTTAGCAGTAGATTGTGATTACACAGAACTAATGACGTCTGGGCATATATAAAAGTTGTATTTGCTTTAGGTGTAGGCTATCATTAATTTACTGATCGGAGAACGGCATATAGAGGAATCTGTCAACCACAGAGCAGGAACAGCATAAAATTATTATTCCCCTTAATGTATTTGGTTGAGTATCCGAAGAGCATTCTTTGCCAACATTAGCACACTACGCCTCCAATGCCGTAAGTAAAATTTTACCTGCCTACTTACGCACTATTCTTTGTCATGCATTATAATTCATTATATATTATTCCCTGCAACGTTAAACTTATAAAATATAAATGTACTTCAACATTTAGATGCTGTTGAACTGCTGCAGCAACAGCGAGAGTTATCGACAAGAGAAGAAGAAAGGCTACTTTTAATAATTATGCACACATTACTCTCATTCGAAACATAACATTTAACTTTCACTACACATATAGCGACGTTCACTTACTGCTCAGCATCTTTTGGGAAGGTGAAGAAACTTATATCCTTATTTGTATTAGAATGATTGCGGCAATTAGGTGCTGAACACCATTGCCGCCTTTTCTTTTATTGCTGCTCATAATAAAAACTGAACAGCTCCAATTACTGACACACAGTTCTTTCTTTTCACTGCACTGCACTGTACCAAATACTTGTTTACTTTTATGCGATTCAGGCTGTTAAAACACACAATTAACAAACAAAGACGGCGCATTAACACGCCACAGAGTAGGGAGTAACCACGCGTTTACTGCTTTTCAAGATGGCCGATTCCGCGCATGCGCACTAAATTTTGGACGACAGACTGCAGCGGGAGTTTCCTTTCTGTATACTCCTTATTCTGTGGTTCAGTGCTCCTTGGGGTATCCCGTTCGTAAATATGGCAACATTCGAAATTTGTTTGAAAAACATAAGACGGTTTTAGGGTGAGAGGTTTTAGCAGACTCGGAATTCAAAACCGCTGTTAGTGTGACAGCTGCACGTTAACACCAAGTTTCGGTCGTGTGACAAGGCGCCTGACAGTTGCCTACCTTCATGTCTTTCATGGTGGCGCTACGATGATGTGAATAAAGAAGTACGAAGACACCTGCAAGATACTTTTCCTGCTTCCAAACTGGGAAGAAAGCAAGTTATTATTGTAGGGCGACAGTTGTCATTGTTTCTTTTTTTTTCGGCGGGGTGAACGCCCAGGCGTTGTCAGGTCGATGTCCCGGGAACGCGCGCGCCGCACGCCACAGGGACGCCCGCCTTATCTGGCCAGCTGCTCTCTCCTGCCACAGCGACACTTCCTGTCGTGCCGTGCATCACCATTATCACGTACGGCGTGTGGCTTCAGATCCGCCCATTACTGTGGGAGGAGGCAGTTCATCTGGTGCGTTACAAGTCTTATCCGGAAGCATTATTACGCCTGTAAAACCGCGCAGCTGCCATAGACACTTCATTAGAGTGTTTCAGGTTTATAATCGGCAAGTTCATCGAATCTGTGAATGTCACTGATTGAGAGATTGATTCGAAACGTGGAATGTCTGCAGAGAAATGTTTCGCAAGATAGCGCTTTAGACAGACTAAACAATTCTTCTACCTTTTTTAGGTTTGAAAACAAACAATCTGTTTTTGTTCTACTAAATTATGTTTATTTACGAACTAGTTTTCGGTTTATTAGGCCATCTTATGGTAAACATTTGACAAGCGTCGGTAAAACACTAGCGCCTATGTTGCAAACATAATAAATAAAGATACAACATACAAAAATTTTAGATCTTTATGACATTAGTTGAAATCGTCAAATATTTATTTGTGCTGTGTGATAAATGCCTTCTAATTTACATTGTGCACAGTGAAACAAGTTACATATTTCATATTATATCATTCTAAGCTACGGTTGAATTATTGGACTTTTGGCATATGTTGAGATCGACACTTTTAGTGTGCATTTTACATGTTGTACATATAATATTGCCACAAGAGACCACGAACACGGACTGCCGGTGTGGCGCAGGGGATAGCGTCACGGACTGCGGTGTAGAAGGTCGCCGGTTCAATCCCGCCGCTGGCAAAAATTTATTTCTTTGTAATTAACAATTCCAGAAGATTCTACATCTTTATTATGTTAACTTGTAAATTCTACTTGTTTCTTATGCTAACTGTTCTTCTAATTTCTGGTAAATTCTGTCTGTGTATTAATAGGAGAGCACTCTGCCTGAGAGGCAGTCAGTGCTGCGTGTATGTTGAGTTCGTAATAAACGTGCTTTCAGTATAAGTGCTGTGTTTAGTTGCCTTCGAAGTCAAGCCTGTTTCCATTTCAACGCGACAATATAAATGGACTTTTTAATATTTCATCATATAATTTAGAATAGAACAAAATGACACACATTACCTACTTAATACACTCCTGGCCATTAAAACTGGTACACCACGAAGATGACGTGCTACAGACGCGAAATTTAACCGACTGGAAGAAGATACTGTGATAGCTTTTCAGAGCATTCACATAAGGTTGGCGCCGGTGGCGACACCTACAACGTGCTGATATGGGGAAAGTTTCCAACCGATTTCTCATACACAAACAACAGTTGACCGGCGTTGCCTGGTGAAACGATGATGTGATGTCTCGTGTAAGGAGGAGAAATACATACCACCACGTTCCCGACTTCGATAAAGGCTGGGTTGCAGCCTATCGCCATTGCGATTTATCGTATCGCGACATTGCTGCTCGCGTTGGTCGCGATCCAATGAGTGTTAGCAGAATATGGAACGCCGTGCTGGATCCTAACGGCCTCGTATCACTAGCAGTTGAGATGACAGGCATCTTATCCACATGGTTGTAATGGATCGTGCAGCCACGTCTCTATCCCTGAGTCAACAGATGCAAGACGTTTGCAAGCCAACAACCATCTGCACGAACAGATCGACGACGTTTGCAGCAGCATGGACTATCAGCTCGGAGACCATGGCTGCCGTTACCAATGACGCTGCATCACAGACAGGAGCGCCTGCAATGGTGTACGCAATGACGAACCTGGGTGTACAAATGGCAAAACGTCATTTTATCGGATGAATCCAGGTTCTGTTTACAGCATCATGATGGTCGCATCCGTGTTTGGCGACATCGCGGTGAACGCACAGTGGAAGCGTGTATTCGTCATCGCCATACTGGCGTATCGACCGGCGTGATGGTATTGGGTGCCATTGGTTACACGTCTCGGACACCTCTTGTTCGCATCGACGGCACTTTGAACAGTGGCCTGAGTCTAATTACAAAAACGTACCCGACTCACACGATAATAATAGGTGGTGATTTTAATTTACCCTCGATCTGTTGGCGAAATTATATTTTCAAATCAGGAGGTACGCATAAAGCATCGTGTGAAATTGTACTCAACGCATTCTCTGAGAATTACTTCGAACAATTAGTTCATGAGCCAACTACAATTGTAAATGGATCTGAAAACACACTTGATCTCTTAGCAACAAATAATCCTGAGCTCATAACGAGCATCAAAACGGATACAGGTATTAGTGAACACAGAGCTGTAGTAGCGAAATTGAATATCGAAAGTCCCAAAGTTACCAAAAATAAACGCAAAGTATATTTGTCCAGGAAAGCAGATAGAAACAAAATACATTGCTTCTTGAAAGACAGCTTGCACTCCTTTCTAACACTAAACGTAGGTGTAGACCAGATGTGGCTCAAATTCAAAGAAGTGGTATCGACAGCAATTGAAAGTTTTATACCTAATAAATTAATAAAAGAAGGAGGCGATCCCCCTTGGTACACAAAACAGGTTAGGACACTGTTGCAAAAGCAAAGGAAAAGGCATACTAAATTTAAACGAACACGAAATCCCCAGGATTTGCGATTGTACTCAGAAGCTCGAAATTTAGCGAGGATTTCAATGCGAGATGCCTACAACATTTATCACAATGAAACTCTTTCTCGTAATTTGACTGAAAACCCAAAGAGATTTTGGTCATATGTTAAATATACTCGGGGAAAGTCACAAACAATACCTTCACTACGTGATAGTAATGGCGATCCTGCCGATGACAGCGCTACTAAAGCAGAGTTACTAAACTTAGCTTTTAGAAACTCATTCACCAAAGAAGACGAAACCAATATTCCAGATTTCGAATTACGAACAGATGCCGTAATGAGTAACATAGAAGTAGATATCATCGGAGTAGTGCAGCAACTAAAATCACTTAATAAGAAAAAGTCTTCTGGTCCGGATTGTATCCCCATTAGATTTCTATCTGATTATGCTGAAGCGATAGCTCCTTACTTAACAGTCATATACAACCGCTCTCTCATAGAAGGATCTGTACCGAAAGATTGGAAAGTTGCACAGGTCACACCTATATTCAAGAAAGGCGGTAGGAGTAACCCACTAAACTACAGACCTATTTCATTGACGTCAATTTGCAGCAGGGTTTTGGAACATATCCTGTATTCAAATATTATGAATTATCTCGAACAGAACGATCTATTGACCCAAGGTCAACACGGATTTAGAAAATATCGTTCATGCGAAACACAACTAGCTCTATATTCACACGAAGTGATGGGTGCTATCGACAAAGGTTCGCAAATCGACTCCGTATTTCTTGATTTCCAGAAAGCTTTTGACACCGTACCTCACAAACGGCTTTTAATCAAATTGCGTGGTTATGGTATATCGCCCCAAATTTGCAATTGGATAGGGGATTTCTTGTCAGAGAGGACACAGTTCGTAGTAATCGATGGTAAGGCATCGACTAAAACAGAGGTGATATCGGGCGTTCCACAGGGTAGTGTTATTGGTCCTCTGCTATTCCTTATTTACATAAACGATTTAGGGGAAAATCTAAGTAGCTCTCTTAGGTTGTTTGCAGATGACGCCGTCATTTACCGTCTAGTAAAATCATCTGAAGATCAAAACCAACTGCAGAACGATCTGAATAAGATATCAGTATGGTGTAAAAATTGGCAATTGACTCTAAATAATGAGAAGTGTGAAGTCGTCCACATGAGTACGAAAAGAAATCCGTTAAACTTTGTTTACAACATAAATCAATCAAATGTGAAGGCCGTAAACTCCACAAAATACCTAGGAATCACTATTACTTCAGACTTAAACTGGAAAGAACACGTAGATAATATCGTGGGAAAGGCGAACCAGAGACTGCGTTTGATTGGCAGAACCCTTAAAAGATGCAACAGAACTACTAAAGAAACTGCATACACTGCGCTTGTCCGTCCATTTTTGGAGTATTGCAGCCCAGTGTGGGATCCTTATCAGGTGGGTTTGACGGAGGACATCGAAAGAGCCCAAAGAAGGGCAGCTCGTTTCGTATTGTCGCGATACAGGGGAGACAGCGTTACGGAAATGATACAGGATCTGGGATGGGAATCATTACAACAACGG
This sequence comes from Locusta migratoria, assembly GCA_026315105.1. NCBI lineage: Eukaryota > Metazoa > Arthropoda > Insecta > Orthoptera > Acrididae > Locusta > Locusta migratoria. Next base: position 40,992,123 of record CM048755.1, on the reverse strand, counting down.
CGCTTATCGCTGCGGCGTGGGCTACTTGCGAAACTCCAATCGCCAACATTTTCCTCCGAATGCGAAAATATATTGTTGACTCCCACTTACATAGGTAAAAATGATCATCAGAATAAAATAAGAGAAATGAGAGCTCTAACAGAGAGATTCAGGTGTTCTTTCTTCCCGCGCGCTATTCGAGAATGGAATGGGAGATAAATAGTATAATTGTGGTTCGATGAACCCTCTGCCAGGCACTTAAATGTGATTTGCAGAGTATCCCATGTAGATGTAGATGTAGATCTCTCATTAACTGAAAACGTCTGGTCAATGGTGGCCGAGCAACTGGCTCGTCACAATACGCCAGTCGCTACTCTAGATGAACTGTGGTATCGTGTTGAAGATGCATGGACATCTGTACCTGTACACGCCATCCAAGCTCTGTTTGACTCAATGCCCACGCGTATCAGGGCCGTTATTACGGCCAGAGGTGGTTGTTCTGGGTACTGAATTCTCAGGATCTATGCACCCAAATTGCATGAAAATGTAATCACATGTCAGTTCTAGTATAATATATTGTCCAATGAATACCTGTTTATCATCGGCATTTCTTCTTGGTGTAGCAATTTTAATGGCCAGTAGTGTATTACTCCATTATATGCAACGGTACAATTATTGTAGTTGTGAGATGATGAGATCAACTTTGGTGTGCATTAGACACGGTTTTTACACTGTTTTTACCTTACTTGTTGGATAACTTTGATACAATTTACTTATTTGAATAACATAACATATGAAAATTTCATATAGTTACTGCTTGGTAATAAAGTCTATAACATAAATTAGGTAATGAAGGAAACTGTTACGGTTATATGTAGGAATTTGGAAGTTGGACTAGTTTGTGGTAGATTCCTCTACCTACGTCAGAGTCCTGGGAAAGTATAATTACCATTATGTTGGTCTCTAAACTCAGCACAGTTGTGGCTACCCGATGGATAGCTTAGTACTTTTTTTCTTTTGGTGCGGAATTGTATTCCATAAGATACTCTGACAGCATTAATGACCGAAAAGTATGGCAGTGTATTGTCGTCTTTCGGCTTTAGAAGTGGGTCATTTGCAAATAGTAAATGAAGTTATAGAATGGAGTGATGAGCATGATGTAAAAATAGCCTGGGAATCACAGATTTTGTAAACATTTCATGCCATTTAAAAAAGTACTAATATCTCTCGAGAAACAAGTAATGGAAACTTCCTGGCAGATTAAAACTGCGTTACGCACCGGAATTCGATCCCGGGACCTCTGCCTTTGGCGTGCAAGCGCTCTGAGCTGCCCTGGCAAGCCTCACGCGCCGTCCTCACAGCATTACGTACGCAAGTACCTCGTCTCATACCTTCCAGGAGTGATAGTTCAGCAAGATTCGCAGGAGAACTTCTGTCATGTTTGGGATGTAGGAGGCGAGGTACTGGCTGTGAGGCATGCTTGGGTAGTTCAGTCGGTAGGGTGCCTTCACGTGAATGGCCAAGATCCTGGGTTCGATCCCGGTCAGACATGCAGTTTTAATCTGCCAGGACGTTTAATATCAGCGCACACTCCGCTGCACAGTGAAAATATTATGGAAAAAAGTAATTATTTCAACCTATGTTAGCACAGTGAATAATAAGTACTTTTATACATCTACATGGGATACTCTGCAAATCACATTTAAGTGCCTGACAGAGGGTTCATTGAACCACCTTTGTACTATTTATCTCACATTCCATTGTCGAATATTGCGCGGGAAGAAATTTCAAATTTCAAATGTTTGTTAAGCTTATGGGACTTAACTACGGGGTCATCAGTCCCTAAACTTACAAACTACTTATCGACTACCTTATACTAAGGACGGCACAAATATCCATGCCCGAGGGGGGATTCGAACCCCCGACCGTAGTGGCCGTGCAAACCGTGACTGGAGCGCCTCAGTCCCCTCGGCCACCGCGGCCGGCTGCGCGGGAAGAAAGAACACCTGAATCTCTTCGTTCGAGCTCTGATTTTTCGTATTTTATTCTGATGATCATTTCTACCTATGTAAGTGGGAGTCAACAATGTATTTTTGCATTCGAAGGAGACTTTTGGTGATTGGAGTTTCGTAAGTAGCCCACGCCTCAGCGATAAACGCTGTTGCTGTAATGATTCCCATCCCAGATCCTGTATCATTTCCCTGACGCTGTCTCCCCTGTATCGTGACAATACGAAACGAACTGCCCTTCTTTGGACTCTTTCGATGTCCTTCGTCAAGCCCATCTGATAAGGATCCCACACTGGGCAGCAAATCTCCAAAAAGGACGGACAAGCGTAGTGTCTGCAGTTTCTTTAGTACTTTTATTGATTCTTTTAAGGGTTCTACCAATGAAACGCAGTCTCTGGCTGGCCTTTCCCACGATATTATCTACGTGTTCTTTCCAGTTTAAGTCTGAAGTAATGGTAATTCCTAGGTATTTAATGGAGTTTGCGGCCTTCACTTTCGATTGATTTATCTTGTAAACAAAGTTTAACGGATTTCTTTTCGTATTCATGTGGACGATTTCACACTTATTATTATTTAGAGTCAATTGCAAATTTTTACACATATTACTGCTATAACTTCCATTAGATTTCGCCGCGATTAGTAGAAAACAATAAATTGAAAGGGGAATATACTTAGCATTCATTGTGGAAGCTTTATAGTTTTACATTGGGAAAAGGGAGAAGTAAAATGTACTTAATACTTCGTATGTGAGCCAACTTATTTCTGCACTATTTGCTCTGGGGCAGATTAACTTCTACAAGTACTGCAAAAATTAAAAAAAAGGTTCTTTGCTAACTGGCCTGTGATTCAGTTTTAATAATGTAAAATCAGCACTGAACTAAGAAAAGAGTACAAAACTACATTTAAGTCCTAGCCCCGGGTGCGGTATATAAGTTTATTTTTTTTATCGTAGTTGAAACTATTTTGGAAGAAGACGACAGCAACTAAAGCGCATAAAAAATCCCTTAGCGCGTTTAATAAATTAAACAGCATTTCTGAGCTAAGGCTTTGATGTGAATGACTTAGAAAGCTCACAGTAAGTGCACCTAAGCGGTTCTATTTTAAGGCAGTGATACGGAGATTATTAATGCGAAAGCCGATTAAAAGCTGAGAGCTTGTCGGAGACTAATGGAGAACACACGCTGAGAGTTACTGGAAAACTAATGGACCTGGAAGCACTGCAGCGGGAGAGGTGATTAAGAGGGCACCGAGCGAGCTGGGGTGCATTTTATACGGCGTTCATCTGGCGTTTATTCATGTTATGAACGCTACTGCACTGCCGTAAGCGTGTATCGTGGAACACTTCAGAACATTCAGTGTACGAGATGGAGCAGTAAACTACATGTAAGACGATTTTGTTTACGTAGCAAAGATTATCATTTACAGAGGTATACAGATATTACTTATTTCATCAAGGATATACACTATACTATGTACAGCGATGTGTGGAATATGATTAACTAACATTTAACTAACAGAAACACTTTGCTCTTTAGAAATTACGTAATCCTTATAGTGTTTTATATCAAAAGTTCTAGGGGCAACGCAATAAGATCTTTTCATTATAAGCCGCGGCGGAGCGGCCGAGCGCATTGAGGCGCTATGCTACGATGCGCGAGACTGTTCTCCGTCGGGGTTCTAATCCCCCCTCGGGCATGGATGTTTGTGCCGTCTTTAGTATACGGTAGTTCATAAGTAGTTTGTATGTTTAGGGACTGATGACCCCACGTAAGTGCCTTAAGCTTGACAAACATTTGAACATTTGATTTTCATTTATCAACATTATATTAATATTTGCGTGTTTGAGGCCACAAACAGGAAAATTTATCTACAGATTTTGCTGGTTACATAGTGTCATATTGTAGCTAATACTGAATTACACGTTTGCTATTATGTTACTCTATCTTGATTTTCACGTCTATTTTCTGACCTTTCACTATTAGGTTTCTCGTTTTTTATTAATTTAATCTGTGTGTTGGTTTTTGTTCTTTTTGTGAAACATTGAAGGAAGTCTTATAGAAAACGTATATTGGCAAGCTCCAATTGAGGGGTATGAGGAGAAATGGAGATAAATTGAGTTTTCTTAAGTCCTGTATTAAGGCATTATTTATACAATAAAGGGGTCACTTATTGTTATGCAAATTATACAAAAGGAAAAATATCCATTTGAATGTAAATAGCACTGATTATGTCCTTGTAGGCTTTAATTAACTATAGTTCCCACTTATTTCAAAACGCTGTAAAAATAACACCACCCGTCAGAATGCTGTCAAATTGCAACATAATATTATTCGCGAAGGGGGAGAACGTATGACAGAAGAAAAATAAATAGTAGCAATAGACGGCGCTGTAAGCACCGTAATTTAATCCTTTCATGCCAGAAATATAAATAATCTGAGAATTGACGCCTGGAGGATAGGCACACATCCCCGTTGGTTAGGTACTCATGCACAATAACACGTAGGAAGTCTACATGTAAGTGGAATAGCTCCTCCTCTCTCTCAAATGATCGCACGGGCGCAACTTACAACTGCTCCAGAAAGAGCGGAAGCATGCAACGTGATTCTAGTTAACAGGATAGACGCACGAGAATACTGATCATGGACAAAGCTCAATATTTCATGTAATGTCACTAGACCCCTCAGTTGTTCATTTCGTATGTGGTGTGTTGAGTTTAGTCTTGTGTAGTTCGCGAACGAACTAGTTCGGAAGAGCGCTCCCACAGGCGAACTACGCGAACTAGCTCGCAGATCCCTCGCCTCTTAGTTCGTCCGCTCCTTTTTCGAAGACTGATGGCTAACAGCGAGAGGACACGAGAGCGCGCAGAATCCCGAGATTCCTTTCTGCCAGTTGCCGTCATTTTGAGCTGAGATGCAGCTCAGCTGTAGTTTTAGTAGCGGTAGCAAAAGCCAAAACGAGCGGACGAACTAAAAAGAGCGACCTACTTCGTGGCCGAGCTGCGAACTAAAATGAGAGCTACCGGTCGCGAACTAAAATATGTGCGATAGGTCGCGAACTAAAATATGTGCGATAGGTCGCGAACTAAAATATGCGCGATAGGTCGCGAACTAAAATAGGCGTGATAGGTCGCGAACAGAATTAAAAATCACGTGTTTGCCTTCTAGCCGGCCGTGGTGGCCGAGGGGACTGAGGCGCTCCAGTCACGGTCCGCACGGCCACTACGGTCGGGGATTCGAATCCCCCCTCGGGCTTGGATATTTGTGCCGTCCTTAGAGTTAGTTCATAAGTAGTTTGTCAGTTTAGGGACTGTTGACCCCATAGTTTAGTCCCATAAGCTATACAAACATTTGAAACTTTTTTTTTTTCACGTGTTTGCCCTCTGCTGATGAGAGCCATTTCGAGGTTAGCGTCTGCCTGCTAGATTACATAGTTCATTGCTACAAAATTTCTGCTTTGAAGTATTCTGCACTCTGAAATATCTGACTAATAAATTCCATAATGCCAAGATATAGAGATAACTCTAAACTTAAACGCGCGAAATTATCCAAAAACTGTTTCTATTGGTTTGCGTGATTTCGTTAGCGGCTCAAGCAGCAAGCGCATGAAGCAGCTAGTAGGGGGAACTTCTCCTTCCACCTGCATGCGCAGACCACGCCGCTCAGCCGTCACTGGGAGCGGGCGAACTAAAAGAACGAACTAGTACGCGGCAGAGCCGCGAACTAAAGTGAGCGCTCCCGATCGCGAACTATTATGCGCAAGTCTAGTTGAGTTATGTCTGTGAATATAGATTTACAATTTTTCTAAAAGATTTTTTTTACCCTTTTAAGTGATATATAATATATGTAAATTGTCATTAATATTAGAGACAAAGTGTCCATTTTGATTCATATGAGTTCCCTTCCTAGGCAAAATCTCACACAAAGTTGCAAAAATTTTTCAGGGACAGAGGAATTCATATACGTTTCCGAACCAACAGCAACATAAAACATAACATTATCCACATGAGCAAAACCAAAAGTGTAGACCTTCAAAAATCAGGAATTTACTTGATAATTTGTGACTACTACCCTAGTGTTAAACTTGGACAGACACGCAGAAGCTTTAGTACAAGATACCGAGATCACATGCGTTTTTTATAGATTACAAAATGTAAGGGAATCAAAATGGACACTGCCTTTAATATTAATTAGAACTTACAAATATTACATATCACTGAAAAAGGAGAAAAGATAGACCTTTTAGAAGAATTGGAAATACATATTCACAACCACAATTCATCCCAGCACATCCTAGATGAGCAACTGGATCTTACCAATAGACATTTTCTACGAATTCACCATCCAGCAGAACTTACGTGAACAAAACTCTTTAATTTTTTCCCTTAAGTAAATACAAGCACCTAAATAAGTATGTTTATTGTGAAAGCTGTAAGAAGTTTATACAGCAGTTTGAAATAATAGTTACAAAAGCTGCTAACAGATGGCCCTGTACGCTGTACAGCTCATATCAGCATACATAAGTGAAATAATCGTATGAAAACACTCTTTTCAAATAATCACATCACAATGTTTTCAAAATGTTCACCACTGGCACAACAGAGGTGGCGCAAACGAAGAATGAAATTAGCCATCACATTTCGTAGTGTCTCAACCGAAATGGATTCACATGCCACAGAGACCGCCGATTCAAGCTCGTCCAGCGTGGCGGGATGCTTCGGGTAGACCATGTCTTTCACTGTACCCCACAAAAAAAGTCACAGGGAATTAAATCCGGCGAATATGGAAGCCAATCGATGCCTGCACCAGTAAATTTGAGATATTCTAAAGCAATGACTCGATTCCCGAAATATTCCTCAAGAAATCGAAACACTTGTTCGGTCCGATGTGGTCGGGCTCCATCTTGCATAAACCATTCAGTACCTGGTCGATCCTCTAACACTTGCTGTGTGGCGACAAAGTGTTGCAAAATTGCAACGTAACGTGCACCAGTGACCGTTTCTCGAATGAAAAAAGGCCAACAATGCCTCAGTTGCATACTGCAGCCCACACAGTAACTTTAGGAGAATACAGGGGTTTCGCTTCACACCAATATGGCTTTTCTAAACCCCAAAATCGCCAGTTTTGCTTATTCACGTATCCATTCAGGTGGAAGTGTGCTTCATCTGTAAACCAGATGCAGACATCATAAAATCCTTCACTATCAATCATTGTGAGCATCTGATTAGCAAAGGCAACCCTTTGTTGCACAGCTCGTACGGGTGCGTTTGAATTTTGAATGTAAACATGTGTAGGCTCTTTATCAGTATTTTCTGTGTGCTGGAACGCTTCAAACCAGTCTCAGATGCAATTCTACGGACGGATGCATTGGATATCGTTGAATAATTTCAGAAACTGTGACGATATTTTCTGGCGCAACTGCGGTTTGCTTGCGGCCAACATGCCCCACTAGATCATCATTTATGCTGCATGTTCGTTGAAATTTTGCGAAGAGCGTACGAATGGTTTTCGCGTCGGGTCCTTTTGGAACATTAAATCGTGCTTGAAAACTTCGCCTTATTGCCGTAGGACTCTCTTCTAACGTGTGGTACTCTAGCATCAGAAAAACGCGTTGTTCAATGGAGTAAATAGTTTTAATCTCTTCCTTCGGTACGCTAACCTCCTTCCATGTTTCAATAGTGGAACTGATCGCTCTGGGCTTCGGATCACTATTTATACTAGGCATTACGTATGGCGATTACAGCGCCATCTGCTGGCAGCTTTTGTAACTATTACTTCAAACTGCTGTATAAAGTTCTTACAGCTTTCACAATAAACATACCGTTTACTGCATTCCTCTAACGGTCTTTGTTTTCGAGATATTTAATTTTGAAATCAGGGAGTCCTTTTCTGGGCACCCTGTATATGTGGGACTAACCGTCTGAAGTTTTTTTATGCAGTAAAGAAGCAGACGACATGCTACTAACAAAACTAAATATGCAATGAAAATGTACTAGCCATCCGAATATGGGCAACGTAGCGAGAAACAGTAATGGCTTTGAAATAAAACACATAATGCATATGTGGCTGGTTTCGTTATTTACCAAAAATTAGAAACTTTTTTTTATGAATATAATACACCTTCACTCTAAACCAAATGACAGAAAGACACCTAGAGTTGAACTTGGAAAATCCTATTTAAAAACGCCTTGTACAAATAAAAACATTGAACTTATGGGAAATTATGAGCCTCAGAGAATACCCCCCTCCCCCTTCACCATGTAATTCAAAATCTGAAAAAATGTTCAAATGTTTGTACAGATTATGGGACTTAACGACGGGGTCATCAGTCCCTAAACTTACAAACTACTTATGAACTACTTACGAACTAGGACGACACAAATATCCATGCCCGAGTGGGGATTCGAACCCCCGACCGTAGTGGCCGTGGAGACCGTGACTGAAGCGCCTCAGTCTCCTCGGCCACCGCGGCCGGCTCAAAATCTGAGAAGGATGCACCAAACAACTGATATTTCAATCAATGTCAGAGGGGCTAAGCATATAATGTTTAGAAACACTGAAGGAGTGAAACAAATATGTAATATTTCATCCCCTTTATTCAGGAAAGGTATTGTCCAATTATATTAAAGATTAGGAAACAGACATAAACTCTACGACGAAAATAAATAATGATAAAGCTATAAATGTTTAATAGTCTGAGGATGATTTAACAGTCCTACAAAGATATGATAAGAAAAATGATCGAAGGTCTTTGTGAGGCCTATAGACATGCACCAAATGTCAAAGAACAAAAGTTACAAATTTTGGTACCTAAAACTGGAGTAACGGCATTTCAGGGAGAATATCTAGTCAGCTCACAGATAATTATTAACTCCACAAAACAAATCTCTTTTTTATGCCATCTAGGAACAGATACAAATTATTACAATGAAGAAATTTCCAGAAGCTTAGTCCGTCAGTTTACCTGATGATGGCGACATGTATGATCGCCGAAATATTGTGCCCATTGGACACTGTAGACTGGCAGTACACCCATGGATATTTTGATTGTAAAATTAATCTTTAAGACCAGTTGCTGAATAATGGCAGAAGTATCAGTGTTAGTAATCACATTCAGCATTCATAGCCTCCGTGTCTGTTTTTCTCTCTCATTAGTATCACATAACAGAAAACTCATTATATCATCATGTATTTTATGTCCACCTAAGAAGCGGTCAAAGAGGAAATCAATAAGTTTTTCAGAGAAATTCTAGTTCTTAGTGTATATAAAAAGGAGATATGGTGTCCAGAACAGACTATAACTGTTACTGTTGTGAAAAACAGCTGCAACTACCGGCATTAGAAGTTCCTCAGTGTATCTGGTGGCAAATCAGTACAAAGCCACACTCTCCTTCAAGTCTGCTCAAAAATGTACTTTGGTCGTAAGTCTCTAGACTTACAAACTATTTAAACTAAGTTAAACTAACCTAAGGACAACACATGCATACATGCCCGAAGGAGAATTCGAACCTCCGACACGGGAGGCTGCTCGATCTGTAAGGTGGCGCTCCAGACTGCTCGGCTACTCCTGTGCGGCTTGAAGTCTGACAATAAATAAATAATCACGACAGAAATGTCTAGAAAGTGGTCATCACTTTGAAATAAATGTCATGCGAAGTAAAGTAAATGAAAATTTCTTTCATAATGAATTGCCAACAAATGATGAAGTGCTTGTTGTTGCAAACGAATATGGTGAGTTGGGTAATTTTCAGAAGACCACACATTATAGATTATTAAAAAGGGTTCTAATATCACAGCTGTGTAACAAAACACACAGTGACTGTACACCTGAAACATATGAGGCGACACTGAGCGAGCGACCCATTTTTGTTCACCTCTGGTCACGCGCCTCGACGTGTTTACAGTCTGTCTCCCACTTCGGTGAACGGAGTATAGTGTGGTTGTGATGTGGTGTGACATCAGCCTGCCGGCCGACCCGGATTGTGTGGGACCAACAGTGGAGAAACTGACTGTACCAACAACACCTAGAGACAAGGCCTTACAACAGGTCGTGATACGTGACACTGACCAGGCCGCGGGCGCCAGCTTACTGGCTGGCCACTCGGGTCAACACTGTCTGTAGACAAGGCCTCAGCACTGGCGTGCCACATCAAGCAGAGTAGGCACGGTTGCGTATCTCACTGGCTGGCCAATGGGGCGCAGCCCACTGCCTCACACTGGCCAGCCAATAAGCTACGCGACCGCGGCCTACTCTGCATGACGTGGCACGCCAGTGCGGAGGCCTCGTCTAAAGACAGTGTTGACCCGAGCGGCCAGCCAATAAGCTGGCGGCCGCGGCCTGGTCAGTGTCACGTATCACGGCCTGTTGTAAGGCCTTGTCTCCATGTGGTGTTGGCTGTACTGACCACAGCTCATTCGCGCTATGCGGGCAGTTCTGTCTGAGCGGCTAGCATGCGCTAGCGTGTCTCTGATTACACGCGAGCTGCCGCAAAGGGTACACGTCTAACCATGTAGCGGCAGATCGGGTCAAGCTATGATTATTAGAAGACACTTTACCCACGCACCAGAATACAGAAAAATTCTAAACTCCCGTGAATTCGCGCATGCTCACTAGACAGCGCTAACACACACGTGTGGAGGAGTGGGTACTGCAGTAAGTTTACTGCTCACCTACATACAATGGGAATAACAGAAGAGGACCCTAAATGTGGGATCTGTGATGACGGTGATGAAACTGCATCAATCTAATCTTCGAATGCATTGCATTGGAGAGTGAAAGGCAGCCGCGGTGGAGTAGCCGAGCGGTCTAAAGCAACTCGCTACGGAGCGCGCGGTTGCTCGCCGTGGAGGTTCGAGTCCTCCCTGGGGCATGGGTGTGTGTGTTTGTCCGTATGTTAGTTTCCCTAGGTTTAAGTAGTTTGTAAGCTACGGACTGATGACCCCGCAGTTTGGTCCGATAGATTTACAGACAGACAGTAAAAGGCCAGAATATTTGGGACAACCAGATCCGAAGAAATTGTGCCTAATAAAGAACTGGTAAAGGGACTCCTTGCACTGTTCAAGGGCATTGGTTGGCTTTACTAGATATACAGGGAGCGATACCGCACAATAAACTTAGTTTCGGTGCGGGCAGTGGCGGGTTGGCCCAAGACTGTTTTGGCTTCCCTGAGAAAATCAATCAATAAAATTTACTGCTTGTTATTTGTGTACGATTTAATGTCGTCATTGACATTCGTGGTTATAGGATTGATTTGAGACTTCCATGTTATGAATTTTGCGTATGTTTTCAGTTAATAGATTTTCATAAATGCAGTAGTTAACCCTTTCATTACCAGTGTTGTGACTGGGCAACAACGTATTAAAAGTTGATTTATAGCGTATTTTGTGCATCAATCCTTAAAGTTGCAATTGGTTGATGCCAGCCGCGTCGGAGTGGCCAAGCGCATTGAGCTGCTATGCTCCGATGCGCGAGGCCGTTCCCTGTCTGGGGTTCGAATCCTCCCTCTGGCATGGATGTTTGTGTCGTATTTAGTATAAGGTAGTTCATAAGTAGTTTGTAAGTTTAGGGACTGATGACCCCGCAGTTCAGTCCCTTAAGCTTAACAAATAATTGAAACTTTTTGTTGATGAACAACATGCTTCTTGTTTGCCGCTTGGTACGGCGTGTAGCCACTTCTGAGGCATTAATCTGTCCATCTTGGAGGTTGTGTTGCGATGCTGTCTGTACGTAGCTGAGAGTGTGAGCGTGATTGCGGTTCATTTTATTTTATCCCAGCAGAGAATTGTCTTGTCTTTGGTGCTGGGGCGATGCTATCATTATTGATCTGGCAGTGTTAACTAGCAACTGATGCTTCAGGCAGTCTCCCGCTGGTTAGAAGTCGCCGCACGCTCACCGCCTGAACATCTATAGCGAGGTATATTGTTTTAAGTAATTTTTTAATCCTGTTTGTAAATTTATTATAGCGACTAATAGTGTACTTGTTTCCCTCTATAGCATATCGTCTTTTATTCTATTTTAAGAGGTCTGAAGATGATCTAAACCTAGATCGAAACCGGTCACCTATATTAATAAATTGTAAAAATTTTGCGAACTAGACTGTTATTTTTATCATCAAAAGTCATCGCTGGCCTTCAGTCCGAATTTTATATAAGTTGTCGACTTTCAACCGTATCTTCCACCCGCTGATAGCTATCGACACGGAACTGCTATGGTGTATGACGGGAGACTTTGTACTACTAAAACACAGAGAGATCGTTCGTCCCCATTGTGTAGTTTTTGCTGAAGAGCAAAATATTGATACCAACACGTATAATTTTATATACGTCGGTAACTTTCAACTCCCATATCTTGCGTCCCTTATCGTTTCAACCCCCTACCACCATAGTGCAAATGGGATCGTGATACCTACTACCACATACAACCACTAATCGTTTGCGATGTATAGTTTTGGCTGCAGATTGAAATATAGGCCCAAACACCTCAATTTATATATATATATATTAAGATTACGCATTCCCATTTAACAACAATAGTTAGGTTACAAACGTGAGAAAATATTCTCCGAGTAACACGTTGCAGGTACGACGACACAAATATTTTTTTAAACGGACGCATTGCAATTACGGTGAACGCGGTTGAAAATAATGGCGACTACATTTTTTCTTCCTCCACGTGAGAGAGGTGGAGTTGGGTCGGCCGCTCGCCTGGTCCGTCCGCCACATAAGTCACACAATCAGGCCTTCACACACCTTCTCCACTGTGAAAGACACCTGTGCATGCAATCCTCTCGCAGAGATGTCAATTGTATAGACAGACTTGTGAAAACTCCCAGAACTCAATTAACAATAAGAAAAAGCCATTCGACGCAACTTTCAAAAATTCGCGAGAAAGTCGACATTGAAGTTTTGCAAATACATGTAAGTACCTATAATTGAAACGCTTGTCGCATCTATCGTTGTATCTCAGGTGGTAGTGTTCTCGCCTTGCACCCTTAGAGTCGGTGGTTCGAATCCTGCCGTGATAGACATTTTTTCGTCGTGTTCGAAGACTAACAATTTTAATATCTAATGGTAATTTTTACCAAAAATACAAGTATTCTTCTTTATTCGTAATTTTCTATGTTTTATAAAAGATTGTTAATAATGATGGTTTCAATAAAAAACATAACATGTTACACATTCACAGTACTGGCTTCACAATTAGTTGACAACGTTTCTCTTTGATTTTTCACGATCATTTGGCCAAGAGTTGAAAAAATACACCAATGTCTCATGATCTAAATCTGGCAAGTCGACTTCAAAGGTATATAAAGACTTTTTAATCAATGTTGTAAAGCCATATGTTTCTTTTACTGAGGTCAAAGGTGTACTATTTAATTCTAAATATTGTCAGTTTGAATGTTAAAGTGTAGACTCAAATCAAATGTTGAAATGTTTGTAAAGCTTATGGGACTTAACTGCGGGGTCATCAGTCCCTAAACTTACAAACTACTTATGAAGTACCGTATACTAAAGACAGCACAAACATCCATGCCCAAGGAGACATTCGAACCCCCGACGGGGGACGGCCTCCCTCATCGCAGCATAGCGCCTCAATGCGCTCGGCTACTCCGCCGAGGCAAAGTGTAGACTATTGACTGATAATTTCAAAGTGTCTGGACTTGACTGATTAGGATTGATGAATAGAATGCTATAGCAGATGGTTGATATAGCTATTGTGTGATCGATAGAGGACAGTGATTTCCAAACTGAGTTTGGATTTGAACATAGTTCGTCGTTAAGTTGTTGGTTTAAACGTAATGCTATTCAGAGAGGTGTTAGGTTGATAGTGCAGACGATCACTAATGTTTCGGACTCTAGAGGGTCTACTAAATTTCAGTGTGAGTGGAGTCGAGTAAATAGTATTGTGATCGCGGTTTGGTCGTAAGTTTAACAATTCGGTTGGTGTCCTACAGACCGGGCGTTTATTTAATTTACAACATTTGTGGAATGAGATACAGCCAGGAATACGTGTTACATTCCGTTGACTTAGGCAGGAAGTGTATTGCCATTATGCGGTGTCGCTTGGGTGACAGATTTTTGAGCTTGCAGTTAACAGCTGTAGAATATTTCGAGTAGGAAACAGTTGTTGCTCGAGTTTTACAGTATAAACTGCGAGGAGGTGTGTTAGTTGCAAATAGAAGTGTTTGTAATGTCTAATATTGTGGCAGTGTAGGGTCGCTAGAGAGAGAGTATTAAATATCAGAGTGTTTGGAATTGAATAATAATTAGGTTCGACGAGTAATATGAGAGCGTTTTGATCGATAGTTCAATTATTTGGTTGATGCTGTGTGGAAAAGGTGGTCATTTAGTTTTGAAATAGGAGTGCGATGTTCAAAAAATTTTGCTCGAACAGAGACATACTTTGTCACTGCTACGGTTTTTTGTGAACTTGATAATTATGATGGTGTTTAAGAGCACCCACAGTGCAGGTGATTTGACCTCTCAAAGAGAGTTGTCAGAAGTTCGGCGAGAGAATTGCGTGCGCAGGTGTCTTTCACAATGGAGCAGGAATGAGGAGGGTTGTTTGCGTTGCTCACCTGGTGGACGATCTGCTACAGAAACCAGGAGAGCGGCCCAACTCAACTCCGTCTGCCTGACCTGGAGTAGAAAAATGCATTCGCGATTATTTTCAATCGCGTTCACCGTAACCTGCGTCCGTTTGAAAAATAATAATAATGACGTTCTATCCGTAGTCTGCTACACAGAGAAGGCTTTTTGCGTATGTAACCAAAATGTTGTTGTTGAATGGGAATGCGTAATAATATAGAAATTTTTACAACATTTTCCGAGAAAACCTAACAGATTATCAGCTACCTAACTTGTGTTTTCGCAGCCCGGATGGATCACTTAGAAACCAACACCAGAAATAACTGTCAAATTTTAGCCAAGTATTTTGAGTCACTCCTCAACTGCGAGAGCCCTATAGAACAACTAGTTTATGAAAAGCCTCCACCCAAACCCGATTCAAAACCACCACCTTTTAAGGAAGCACAGAAAATAATAAACTCTGAAAAACAACAAATCTCCTGGGGAAAAGGGAATCATAGCAGAAATATGGAAATTAAATGACAGCAAACTCACGCAAGCAACTCACAGAATTAAATCAAACATTTGGGAAAGTGAACAGCTACGTACAGCGTGGAAATGTGCATTAATTCATCCTCTGCATTAAAAAAGACGACAAAACTGACCCCAAAAATTACATAGGAATTTCTCTGCTTCCAGTTGTGTACAAAATTCTTTTCAAAAGCACTGATACGTCGCATAGAAGAACAGGCAGACCCATTAATAGGAGAGCATCAGGCATGATTTCGCAAAGGTCGATCTTGTATAGAACAGAGATGGAACCTAAAGACAGTTTTACAAATAAGAAAGTGCAGAAATATTGTGGTTACTTTTGTGGAATTTAAAAAGGCTTATGATTCCATTAATAGGCAAACTCTGTTCCATATTTTAGAGGAATTCAAGATTGATAGGAAAACAAGATCGATTATCCAAGAGACATTAACAGATACAACAGCCAAAGTTAAATTCATGGGAGAAGCGTCAGAAGCATTTCACATCCATACCGGTGTCCGCCAAGGAGATGGACTCTCTCCCGTTTTATTTAACATGTTGTGGACAAAATTGTGAAGACATGGGAGAAGGAAATGAAGGGAATTCAACTAGAGATTAAAACAGAGCAGAGAATCAATGTGAAGTGTCTGTCTTTTGCAGACGATCTTGCCATCCTAACCAGTAATAGAGGAGACGCCAAACTTGCACTGGAGAAGCTGCACGAAATATCGCAGGAAGCTGCTCTACAAATTTCCTGTGCCAAAACTAAGTACATGGAAAGCAAGGCTGCTAACAACCTACCCATCACAACCCCGTACGCGAAAGTGGCACAAGTTACGAACTTCAAATATCTAGGAGAGATCATCCAACCATCAGGACTGAACACAATAGCCAATCAAGAAAGAATTTCCAAATTACAAAAAGCAGATATGCTCACTTGGAATCATTACAATAAAAGATCTGTTTCTGTCAGCGCAAAACTATGGCGTTACAAAACAGTAGTTCTACCCGAAGCACTCAACGCCGTAGAAACTACGGTGATTCGTGGCCACACGAAAATAAGAGAAATTGAAAAGCAGGAAGGAAAATTCTAAGGAAAATACTCGGAGCAGATTTTCGTGAAGGAATTTGGATAAAGAGACAGACAAGAGAGGAGCTGGGTTGGGTTGTTTGGTTTGGATAGGGGGACTAAACTACTGAGGTTATCAGTCCCCCGGTGGGGAGGGGAAGGAGTGAGGATAGGAAAGGAAGGGAGGGGGACGGAAATGCAGTCTGGGAAGTAAAGAAGGAAGGAAGACTGCATTAGCTCGGGTCCCCGTGCTCGCCACGCACGTACTCACGAAAGAATCGTGAGCCCTCTGGGGGAGACAAGAGAGGTTCACAGACACACAGACACAAAACATCTTTAGAAAGAGAATGTTGAAATTTTATGGACATATCAGCAGGATGGGCAAGAACAGGCTTGCAAGACGAATCTTTGAGATAGTTAAAACTAGCAAAACCAAGACCAAATGGATAACTGAAACAGAAGAAAATATTAAAGAACTGGGAATCGCACAGAACAACATAAATAAACGAGAGTAGTTCAGAAACATCATAAATAAACATACACTTAAACAAGAACACAGCGAAAAACGAACAGGAAATAAATGGCCAGAAGAGCGCAAGAAGGAACACAGCGATCGTATGAAGCAACGAGCTTGAATTTCATAGAGTGGCGATAGGTCCGCCATGTTATTTGGGGTATTGGCTGACAACCGGTATGCCACAACCATTAGACAATTTTACCTATTTACAGTTCAACGTTTTAAATGAAGACTGACTATTGAGTACAGAAGTGTATGGAGTTCCGTTGGTGTGTCCAGACTTTATCAAAGATGCGAATTGATGATCCAATAGTGTACTTTCTTTAAATGCGGTAGTGAAATATGACGAATCTGTCAGTAAAACAATTCCAGTTCGAAGTATAACAATTAGCTGAGGTTTGATCCAACAACGAAAGTGCCGCTTTGAAAATATTTGTGTTAATTATAATGCAAGTTCATAGTCTATAAGTGATGCGAAACTTATACAGTGAACCGCAAATGTTATGACGAACAATCATGATCACGGATATGCATCTGTTGTTAATATGTTGTAACAACTGCTTTCATAGAGCCTAAGACACATTTATCTCGCACTTATCAAACGTATTAAGTCCACATACTCGTAAAATTGCTGTTGAAGGGTTCGGTTGTGAAGTTTCGTTGACGAAACTTAAGTACAAAGAGGAAAGTAATAACAGAAAACTGCAATCAAAAATGCGCCTAGGTCAGCTGTCACAAAAGCATTCTACACCGAAATTTAACAGGTGAAAAATTCCTGCTGTTATTATTGCTTCCCCGCTTTGCAATGATTACATGTTAACCATGCTTGATCAAGTATTGTCAACAACAAATCATAATATTTTTAAAGAAGGTGTAGACACTCAAAAGTGTTTATTTTATTTTATTATTCAACAGATGAGACACTCTTTCATCAACCGCAGCAGCAACAGAAGAAGAAACACACTGACGCTAGGCAGAAAACAGCCTTTTTTATGGTGTGTACTTCAAAGGAATTGCAAGATAGGACATCTGAAGCTTCACTCTTGGGGAAGCTATGTGTTATTAGCCGGGAGATTTGTCTGTGTATAGGCAGACAGCAAAAGAGGCAAAACAACTGGTGTTCTTGCTCGAAATATTTGTCGTTTTAACATCTCGATTTGTCTATTTAAATGCTGCACACACTTTAGACATATTGCAGAAGCAAAGATTGTACAGAAAATGTACACTAAATACAGCACATGACATTAACAACAACATACGCTGGACAGACTGCTGTCAAGTGTACTGACCACCGGCAATATGGCGGCCGAGTTTACGCAGGTTGCCGCAAAGAGCGCTGTAGCTCGTGTGTCAGCCACTCTATGACATTAGAGCTCGGTGGTATGAAGATAATTTGGAAAGAAGGGAGGAAGAAGAAAAAATCATGACTACTCAAGTTCAGTCGCTCTCTTAATAGGGAATAGTCGATAATAATAATAAATAAAGGATGGAAAAGCTGGTAGAAGCCGATCTCGGGGAAGATCAGTTTGGGTTCAGGAGAAATGTAGGAACACGGGAGGCAATACTCACTTTACGGCTTATCCTTGAAGATAGATTAAGAAAAGGAAAACCTACATTTCTAGCTTTTGTAGATTTGGAGAAGGCTTTTGACAATGTTGATTGGAATAAACTCTTTTCAGTTCTGAAGCAATCAGGAGTAAAATATAGGGAGCGTAAGGTTATTTACAACTTGTACAAAAACCAGACAGCGGTTGTCAGTGTTGAAGGGCATGAGAGGGATTCAGTGGTTGGAAAGGGAGTAAGACAGGGTTGTAGCCTTTCTCCATTGTTATTCAATTTGTACATTGAGCAAGCTATAAACGAAAGCAAAGAGAAATTTGGAGAAGGAATTAAAGTTGGGGGCGAAGAATTAAAAACACTGCGTTTTGCCGACGACATAGTAATTATGTCAGATACAGCAAAGGACCTGGAAGAGCAATTGAACGGAATGGAAAGTGTGCTGAAAGGTGCATATAAGATGAAGATTAACAAGAGCAAAACTAGGGTAATGGAGTGCAGTGTAAGAAAATCGGGTGATGCTGAAGGAATTAGATTATGAAACGAAGCAATAAAGGAGGTAGATGAGTTTTGTTACTTGGGCAGTAAAATAACTAATAATGGTCGCAGTACAGAGGATATAAAATGCAGAATGGCAATGGGTAGAAAAGCGTTCTTGAAAAAGAAAAATTTGTTAACATCGAATATTGATTTAAGCCTAAGGAAGTCCTTTCTGAAGGCATTTGTATGGAGTGTTGCCTTGTATGGGAGTGAGACATGGACGATAAACAGTGCGGACAGGAAGAGGATTGAGGCTTTTGAAATATGGTGCTACAGAAGAATGCTGAAGATTAGGTGGGTGGATCGCGTAACTAATGAGGAGGTACTGAACATAATTGGGGAGAAAAGGAATTTCTGGCATACCTTGACTAAAAGAAGGGATAGATTGATAGGACACATTCTTAGACATCAAGGAATTGTGAATTTAGCGTTGGAGGGAAGTGTGTGGGGAAAAAATCGCAGAGGAAGACCAAGAGATGGATACAGTAAGCAGATTCAGACAGATGTAGGTTGCCGTTCTTATGTGGAGATGAAGAGGCTTGCTCAGGATAGGGTATTGTGGAGAGCTGCATCAAACCAGTCTCCGGACTGAAGACTACAACAACAACAAAGCCAGACACGTGTGTGTCTTTGGGAGGCAGTGGAAAAGTGTGGATCTGTTGGCGATGTTTGCTCTCCGTGCTTGGCCCCCCCGGCGCCATGTCTGCGGATGTGTGTCGTCTTTTGCCTGCGTGCAGCTGCCACGACAGCGCTGCTCTGGAGCTCTGGACCGCTGCCCGTGTTATCTGTGGATAATTGGCGCTACACGTGTGGCTTCCCTGCGCTGTGACGGGGCAAATCTGCCGGCAGCGGCCACTTCCGGTAGCCATTCCACTGCCTGGGGTTCTCTTCCCTCTGGGCGGTCGATTTTGCCGGCTGCTGCGTATCCTCCGCTTCCGGAGGCGGCGGTGTTTGCTCGGCGCGGCGTCCGTGTTACGCAGTGCGTGTTGCGTGGCGCTGTGTGTGTGTGTGTGTGTGTGTGTGTGTGTGTGTGTCTGTGTTCGGGGCAGGAGTGCGCTATTGATGTTATTAACTCTCGCGAGTATACTCACAACTTCAAATGAATATGGAAGCGGTCTTAGACCAATAGTGGCTGGTGCTTAAAACGACTGGGGTTCACTTCTTTCAGACAATTTGGCGCACCTCTGCGAGTGGCGCAGGGGAAACCGCCCCTGTTTTTCTCCCCCCCCCCCCCAACCCCTTGGATATGTTGTTGTTGTGGTCTTGAGTCCGCAGACTGGTTTGATGCAGCTCCCCACGCTACCCTGTCCTGTGCAAGTCTCTTCATCTGAGAATACGTTCGGCAACCTACATCCTTTTGAATCTGCTTACTATATTCGTCCCTCGGTCTCCCTCTACCATTTTTACCCCACACGCTTCCTTCTAATGCTAAGTTGACAATTCCTTGATGTCTCAGAATGTGTCCAACCAATCTATCCCCTCTCTTAGTCAGGATATGCCAGAAACTCATTTTCTCCCCGATTCGGTTAAGCACCTCATTAGTTACGTGATCTACCCATCTATATTTCATCATTCGTCTGCAGCACCACATTTCAAAAGCTTCTATCATCTTTTTATCTGAACTCATTATCGTCCACGTTTCACTCCCATACAATGCTACACTCCAGATAAATACTTTCAGGCAGGACTTCCTAACATTTAAATTAATATTGGATGTTAACAAGTTTCGCTTCTATAGAAACGCTTTTCTCCCCATAGCCATTCTGCATTTTATATCTTCCTTACTTCGGCCATCAGAAGTTAGCTTGCTTCCCAAATAACAAAATTCATCTACTACTTTTATTGTCTCATTATCTAATCTAATTCCTTCAGCATCACCTGATTTTCTGACACTGCATTCCATTACATTCGTTTTACTCTTGTTAATGTTCATCTTATATCTTCCTTTCAAGACACTGTCCATCCCATTCAGTTGCTCTTTCAGATGTTTTGCGGTCTCTGACAGTATTAATATGTCATCGGCAAACCGCAATGTTTTTACTTCTTCTCCCTGCACTTTAATGCCCTCTCCAAATGTCTCCTTCCATTCCTTCACCGATTTTCGTTAAAAGATGTGCAGAATGTCTTACCTCGGCTTGTTTGCGTATCCTTCAACTCGGCCTGAGGCGTCGGCCTACCAATCTTCTTTATTTCACACTTTTCTTCTAAGCTTCAAGCTGAGAAATTCGTTTCTTAAAGATACTGAACATTGTTAACTTTTTTTATAATAAACGCCAAGAACATATGAATATGCACATGTACACTAAAACACAGTAAGTAACTGATTACACTGTTAAGTGACTGTAACAAAATACATAGAGAAGCTATACTTTCGGGTCACGAGACCCTGTAAGCAGCACTCACTCATAACCTTACGCACGCGCAAAGCCTGCTCTCTCCCACATCTTTTCAAAGAGTTAAATATTTGTTACAACGAAGAGTATAAATGTTTACGCTCAAATTTGGTACACATTTGCGATAACGACCAAACATATGTGGCAAGAAATAATAAAAAGGCATTTTTTGTTCCCTTATCCATTAGAAAGAAGATTACGTTAAAAAATTTCTGGCAGTTAGTTTCGAACCCACTACCTTCCACACCGCTGCGGGATGCCACTAACCACACGGCTATTCGTGCTAAACTGGAGTGTAGGGACTTCATTATTATTCATAATCGGATCTTCTAAAGGCTTTTACAGTTGATGTGTCTTTAATTTATAGTTATAAGTGATTTTACCAAATATGATGTGTTTCTGATGAATCTTCAATGCGCCAAAAACAATTACGAATGGCGGATGTTGCCTTCATTGAGGATTTGCGCATTGTCTTATATCCATGTATATACTTCGCAAACCGCGAAATTTTCCGACGTCTGCTACTCCTGTAAGGTGGACAAATGATCTGCAACACATGAAAATTCGTGCTAACCGTGACTCGAACCCGGTCTCCCGCTTTTCGTGAGCGGTCGCCTTAACCATGCGGCCACACGTTCACGCTTCCCGACCAGACCCAATCTTGCATGTGTTGCACTTGTCTCTTTCCACTGTCTTGCTTTGGGATCATTCATGCATATCCGCCAGAGCTCGAGTGACCAGGAGCTGGTGTCTCTGCCACCTCCAACGATGCCAATGTTAAAAGCAGCGTTTCCCCTCGCCCAACCCTGCCACGGGAACGGCCATATGCTGCCTCCAGGGGTTCAGAAGAGAAGTTGAACCTCAGCCGCTCATGCGCAATTGCAACGCTGCGGCCACTGCCGCCTATATCAGGTGGCCGTGATACGTCTCGTGTAGATGCTGCCTCCGCGACGTAAAACGTTTCTCATGTGATAAAAATAGTTTGAATGTGCATATAAAATGGTCTGATAGAAGAATGACACGAGGAATAAAAGTATAAAAATACATTTTATTAATTTATTTACTTGTTTTTCACGACGAGCGTTTTTTTACGGGGGTTCAGTGAACCAATGAAATAGGACGCGCAGCCACTGTCTTAGACATAGCGTGAAGAGCATTCACTTCAGATCTGGGGGTACAAGAGAAGGGCTGGATGATTATACTGCAGACAAAATTTAAGAAGGTTAAATAAAATTACCCTGAAACCCATTCCTACAATGTTGTTCCAGCTCTGGATGAGGGGGAGGCTCTACCTTGCCAGCGGCCAAGCGCAGACTGTGCAGGATGGGAGAGAACATGTATTTCACTGATTTCAATGTATGCGTAGAACAGTGTTTCTGGCAGTGATACAAACTGTATTTCGATAAGTACAAGGAGCTATAACTTTCGGTACTTGTTAATGTAAACATAGGTTGCCACAGTAAATTTGCTATGCAAATGAGGATAAAAGAAATTAATCTTTGGCGGGTGGTTAGTCGGCTGGATGGGGCGGGGGCAGTACATGGAGCTCGAACTTTCGTAAAAGAAAATAATTAGATGAGTTTCGAAAAAAAAATAATTCTAGGGAGGAGTTTCTGTAGTAATACTAACTGTATGTCGATAAATACAAGGAGCTATAGCTTTCATAGAAAATACGTTGTTAGAAAAAAGTTGATACTGCAAAGAAGTTGATAAACACAACAGTTTTGCCTGCATCAACAAAGCAGGTTATGAAACTTGTATTACTTATTATAGCTGGTGTTTGGGTTGTAGCGTTCCTGTTCTAACTACTAGGTAGGATCAGCACAGATGGAGTGGCCGAGTGGTCTAAGGCGCCTCGCTACGGAGCGCGTGGCTGCTCGCCGTCGGAGGTTCGAGTCATCCCTCCGGCATGGGTGTGTGAGTGTGTTTGTGTGCGTGTTGTCCTTAGGTTAGTGTAACTTAGTGTAAGTAGTTTGTAGGCTGAGGGACTAGTAACCACGAAGTTAAGTCTCATAGATTTACAAACATTTGATCCGCGGCGCAGTGGCCGAGCGCATTGAGGCGCTATGCTACGATGCGCGAGGCCGTTTCCCCTGGGGGCTTCGAATCCCCCCTCGGGCATGGATGTTTGTGCTGTCTTTCGTATAAGTTAGTTGATAAGTAGTTTGTAAGTTTAGGGACTGATGACCCTGCACTTAAGTCCCATAAGCTTAACAAACATTTCAACATTTGAATTTGAACAAACTTTTTTGTCACAAATGGAATGACGAATGGCATGGTTCTGGTCGCGCGATCTGGCCCTGCAGTCTCAACGGATTACGCGGCCACCTACCGTCGGAGAGTCGAGTCGTCCCTCGGGCGTGTCTTTCTCCCCCCCCCCCCCCTGTCTCTCTATGTGTGTGTGTGTGTTGACGGTGTCCTGACAAAAGCACCCAGTGACAAAAGCACCCAGTGACATTAGCACCCAGTTCTGGTCGAGGGGCGGCCCGCTAATCTCCCCGTCCGATCTCTGCTCGGCAGGTAGAAGAGCCGAGGGCTGTGAGGTCGCATTGACACAAGGCCGTACTTGACGGCAATAGCATTGCTGCAATTTATAATGGAAGCGAGCCTAAAGAACAACCAAGACATATTAATAAGATTTGTGACCTGGATAAAGTCTTCGATAATGTAAGGTGCTGGATGATGTTCGCAATTCTGAGAAAAATAAGAGTAAGCTTGTAGGGAAATCGGAAAATACGTAGTTTGTATAAGGACGAAGTCGATACAATAAGCGTCGAAAGTCAGATTAAAAAGGGGGTAAGAAAAGGTTGTGGACTGTCGCCATCACTGTTCAACTTGCACAATGAAGAGACTTAATGTAGAAAATAAAGATGTTCAAGGCTCTGATAAAAGTTCTGGGTACAAGGATGTCAGTGATAACATTTGCT
The DNA here is from genome assembly GCA_026315105.1 of Locusta migratoria. Lineage (NCBI taxonomy): Eukaryota > Metazoa > Arthropoda > Insecta > Orthoptera > Acrididae > Locusta > Locusta migratoria. Next base: position 40,968,038 of record CM048755.1, on the reverse strand, counting down.
AATGACATTGCTATCATCTGTGAAAGTGAAGGAAAATTACAGGGTCTGTCGAATAGAATGAAAAGACTAATGAGCACAGACCATGGACTGAAGGTAAACCAAGGAAAGATGAAAGTCATAAGAAGTAACAGAAATAAATGTAGCGAGAAACTAACATCCGAATTGGCGATCACAATGCAGTGCTGTAGCCGGCCGCAGTGGCCGAGTGGTCTGCGGCGTGCAAGTCACGGTCGTCACTGCCGCTGCGGTCGGGGGTTCGAATGCCCCCTCGGGCATGGATGTTTGTGTCGTCTTTAGTATGAGCTAGTTCATAAGTAGTTTGTAAGTTTAGGGACTGATGACCCCTTAGTTAAGTCCCATAAGCTCTACAAACATTTGAATTTGATCACAATGTGAACCAAGACAAGGAATTCCGCTACCTTTGCAGTAAACTAACTCACGACGGAAGAAGCAAGAGGGACGTAAAAAGTAGATTAGCACAAGCAATGAGGTCATTCACGGGAAAGAGAAATCTACTGCTGTCAAACATCGCCCTGGACTTTAGGCAGAAATTTCGCAGAACATAAGTTTGCAGTATAACATTGTATGTAACTTGGACTGCTGGGAAATGAGAACAGAAGAAAATTGAAGCATTTGATATATAGTTTATGGAGTTGTACAAAATATCACGTAATTTTTTTGTAGGTACTGCTTTTAAGTTTATGTTTGAAAGCCATAAATGCCTGGGTATTTATGAATTTTGGGCATTTGCCCAAGCATTCATTCTAGGCATTTGCCCCAACTTGCAAATGTCGAGGCATTTTACATCACTAAGGGAAAAACAGAATGGAAACATCAAGCAAATAATTGAGGATGTAGGATGCAATGGTACTCTGAAATGAAACAGTTGGCTAAGGATTTGGTGGCAGGTCGCATCAAAGCAGTCAGAAGAATGATGACTAGGGATGCAAACGATAAATCTACGTTTTGTAAACATCGACGTTTTGCCCCAAAACATCGATGTTAACAGCGATGGTTTGAACATCGATATATCGCCTACGTATCGGTGATAGAAGTCGAAAACTATCAACACCGTTAAATTCTGGTTCTAAGCCTCTTTACTGTATATGAAATGGATATTCTTCAGTATTGTATGTTACGTTTAGAAAACAAAGGAAGAAACAAATATTTGGGTTTTATTTCCGAAAAAGTGATAATTTGTGAATGTGTGGCTACGTTACAAAAAAATAAAAAAATAAATAAAAAAAATAAAAAATATAAAAAAAAAAACATATTCACAGAATATATGACAACTGCGAATGGGCAAAGCTGAAAACATGTACCCAGCTGGCACAAGTACACAAATTGCACGAACCGAACACTACGATCTTCATAATCGTACTGACAGTTAGCAGTCATCCGCTGAGGTGGACAAGGACCTCGGGACTGCAGGCAGACTGTGTCGAGAGAGCGTTTCCGGTGAGCGAGGACTGGGCGGCGTGGCATTACCGCGAAAACAGGGACGGCTTAGGGAGGGTACGGGCTGCAGGTAGGTCGTGACGTAGTAAACAGGTCAGACTGGGTGCAAATGTCGCAGATTTGGGGTTGGGTGCAAGTGTCACTGGGTGCTCTTGTCACATATCCTGTGTTGACATTGGCGTAAGTTAGTTTAAGTAGATTGTAAGTCCAGAGACCGATGACCAGAGGAGTTTGGTCCGATAGGTTTACAAACATTTAAACATTTTATCTTGTTCTGATTCTAGAATGGAACACAGCACCTACATCATAACTAAGTGTAGCTTTCGTGTCTTATCGAACCTCGATCACAATGAAGACTGTCATAGCTGACTAGACCTAAAGACTGAAGTTTCGAAATTTTCGCAGTATCAGTTCGCAGATCTGAATTTGAAAATTAATGAAATTTTTTAATTTCTTTCCCGTAAACTAATCTCGAAAATTGTTATAACAATACGTTATAATATAATGCTATGTGGCGTAGATGCTAAGCTTTAGCTAATGGGTTTGTTAATTAAGAAAAATTGGATTGTATCTATAGAACTTTTCTCTTCCAGTGAGATGTTCAAATCTTTAATACGGATAAAATTTGTTTTTTTCATGACTTGGAATCTAAAGCCGACTCTGTGTCTATCCATCATATCCACGAATACACGTTAAGTCTCAACTGTTAATAGTAATGAACTATATGCTTGTTTGACTACAACTAACGGCACCAACAGTGATTGCTGCCTGTACTGGAAGAGACATTAGAAAAGAATATTATTTTCCACTAGCAGTCCGATGGATACCTACTACGTCTTCAAATAAAACTACGAATATTTCTATGCTGGGTCAGGATTTGAATCCACATACGTACTTCCGAAAAGACAGAGGACATTGCAGTTTGAAAAAGAGTAATAAAATTTATCAAATTGTGTGGTTTCATAAGACTCTAATACAGTGATAGAGGAGATCCGATTAAAAAACCAGTTCAGTATCAAAATTTTCAATGTCTCAAGTTCAGATAGCATAAGAACCACTTAGCCCTAAATGACCAACTGACCACCTCTCGGAATGACCGCGTGGTATAAGGCGTCTTGCTACGGACTGGATGGCGGTTCTCGCCAGAGGTTAGGGTCCTCCCTGGGACATGGGTTTTAGTTTTAGTTATCTTAAGTAGTTTGTAATTTTAGTGACTGATGGCAATAGTCATTTGGTCCAATCAGTTTACAAACATTTTTTGACCTTTTGATGATTAAATACAGCAAAACTGTGGAATATAAGAGAGAGAGATTTATGATTAGAGAGTTATTGATTTCCCTGTACTCTGCCTGTTACAGCCAACTATAAATGGGCTCTGAATAAAAAGTGCTCGAGTTTCCGTCCACGTCAGGAGGAGTTTTAGCCACCTGACGCGGACGAAAACCCGAGAACTTTTTATTCAAAGTTATCGCCGCGAGACAATTCATTCCTACATAAATGGGCTCTGTCTCAGTTGATGGCGAACTGATGTGTGTTTAATGCGGAATTTGAACTACAGTGCAACCTGACATTCTTCTCTTGACGTTATCTCAGGCGAAGTATATATGATTGTGCCAGTTAGAAATATACACCTGAAGTGAAAAAACTAACCCAAAATTTGCGGGTATCCAACTAGAATCGATCCACCAAATCAATGCGGCTAGGTGAATCACTCCGCATGTTGTAAAGTTGAGCTTACCCACCGTGGTTTAACAATAATATTCGAAAAATGCTGAGAAAGCATAGTTTATTGCATTCTCGGTCCCGAACAGGTCAAGTAAATCAAATGAAGCTAAAGTTAGTAGAGTTCCGCACCTCTATAAAAAGACCGCATGCGCGAAGCATACAATAACTACCACCGTCATACTTTAGAAGATCTTGCCGAGAACCCGAAACAGTTCTGGTCCTATACAAAATTAGTAAGCGGATCAAAATCCTGTATCCAGTCACTCGTTGCTCATTCTGGGGTGCTGATAGAAGACAGCAACATGAAGGCCCAAGTTTAAAATTTAACATTTAATAAACCATTCACGCACGAGAACCGTGCAAACGTACCTTCATTTGATGGTCACTGCAAACCATAAGGACAAACAAAATTCAAATGTTTGTAAAGCTTAAGAGACTTAACTGCGGGGTCATCAGTCCCTAAACTTACAAACTACTTATGAACTAACTTATACTAAAGACAACACAAACATCCATGCCCGAGGGAGGATTCGAACCTCCAACGCGGGAAGCCGCGCGACCCGCAACGTGGCGCTGCAGACCGCTCGGCTACTCCCGCGGGGCGAGGACAAACACACGTGGACACTACATGCCTCAGTCCTTATATCACTCTAGAATTGTAAAATTGTAAAATTAATTATAAAACAGCCGCGCAGGAAGCGTCGTGCGGTTCTAGGCGCCATGTCAGGGACTGCACGGCCACTCCCGCTGGATGTTCGAGTCCTCCCTCGGGTTTGGGTATGTATGCTGTCCTTAGGATAGGTTGAAGTTAATTTAAGTTGTTTGTAGCTCTGGGGGCGATGACCACAGTAGTTTGGTCCGGTAGGTCTACAATCATTTGATTTGCATTTTACAACGAGACTAGGAAACTTGTATACTGTAACTGAAATAAAAAAAAAAAAAATCACGTATTTACGTTGCCGTTAAGATTTCTAAAAGGAAGTAGATGGTTTTATATCTATAATGCTTATTTTTCTTTCTCTATCACGCATTGAAATCACTAAAATTAATAAGTGAGCATCGAAATTTCAAGTAATTTCAACTTCTCACTTGTGTACCAATACGGCGTTATTGGAGAAATGACACACAAATGTAATAACGTTTCGTGAAATTACATTCCAGGTACGTTAATGTTAGATGGTTCATTGACAGTAACAAGCGCATAAGCATAAACTACAGTAGGGTCAAAAATGTTCAAATGTTTGTACAGCTTATAGGACTTAACTACGGGTTCATCAGTCCCTAAACTTACAAACTACTTACGAACTACCTTATACTAAGGACGGCACAAATATCCATGCCCGAGGGGGGATTCGAACCCCCGATCGTAGTGGCCGTGCAGATCGTGACTGGAGCGCCTCCGTCCCCTCGGCCACCGCGGCCGGTACAGTAGGGTCTACTGCAACTGTTGGGTCGATGATCACAGCAGTGTTAATCAAAACATCGCGGCAATAGAGTCTGAATTCACGTTGCTTGTTTGTTTCGTTAATTCGCTTACTTTTCTGTAAGAGTAGCTTTCTTGTCACATGACATCCGCACCCCAATATGCGATGTAATTTCTTAATGTTAACTCCTTAATTCTTAGGAGTTACGACGAGGGAGAGACAGGGAAATGTAGGAGAACGATGAGGAATTGGAAGGCGGAATGAAGGGAAGAAGAGGATGGACAGAGATGCGGGATGAGAGAGAGAGAGAGAGACAGAGACAGTGAAAAGAAAGAGAGAGAAGTTGTGGTGGGAAAAGGGTGGATAGATCCACTGCTTTCCTTAAGGACAATTATATGTTGCTTGCCTCAGAGATGGTAGGCTGTTTCATTTTTATGTATATGCAGACAAAAGTGCAAACAAAATATTATGGCAATACACTAGCCTTACAGTGAATTATATTAACTTTTATTTCATCCACATAGCCAAGGCAATGCATAGCAGGGTATAGATTTCATGTATTTTCTCGAAACGTTTATGTCTGTAAGAATTCTTTCATTTACTATCTCATTCATTTCATAATGGAATGAGGCACAGTGAACCGTAGTCGAAAGCCGGATATAGACAGTAATTTGAAAATTTTGAGTTTTACAAAGGCAGCAAATTTAGATGAAGTAAAGATAAAGAATAAAATAAAATATTTCGAGATAACACCAAAATCATTTCTTCCATAAGGACTCTGGTCATGAAATCTGTCCTACACAGCTAGCAGATGCCAAACTTTTTTTAAACTACGGGCCCTGCAGACTGTGGACTGGCAAAGAAGTGCTCTCTGGTGAACTGCTGCAGGCCACTGCACGGGGCGTCTCTCTCCCAGAAGTCCATCTCTGCATAAAAGTCTGACAGTCTCCAAGATAAAAATAAAGTAAGCACTCTCCACTGAGTTGGATTCGACTGGCAGTGCCGTAATACTTAACATATCACTCTTTTTAACAATTACGCTTCGATAATTAACATTTTGAATGTTGTGATAGCCACTGTTACTATTCTGAAATAATCGGGAAAGAAACAACGAGCAAACTAAACCAAGAGCGAGATGAGACATAGAAATTCCATCCCACCCATTCATACCGTATACTCCTTTTGTTTCTCTCTCTTTTTAAGTGTCTAGAGATTTTCATCAGTTTCATTGTAATCATTACAAGTAGACGATACGTTTGAATTCTTCGGTGATTATAGAATGACAGATTTGCTTAGGAATTAAGTGTTCAATACATTACAGTGACGACATTTTATTCCGTATTTCACATTGTCATCACAAATGTTTGTCCTTTCATTTAATAGGAAATTATATGATCGCATTTTACGGAATTTGTTTAGCATTTTGGAATTAGTGTAATGCTGTCTTTACACATGTGCATTTATGTGTTAGACGGGATGCCTATGAATGCAATACTGAAATGCATCATGCTCAAAATTTTAATAGTGTCTGGTGATGCTAGGACAGGAAATCGCTTCAGCTAAATGAAGATTTCAATATGCAGTTTGCTTACCTCAGAACCGCAGTGGAGTAGCTGAGCGTTGTAAGGTGCCTTGCTGCAGAGCACGCGGCCGAGCGCATTGAGGCGCTATGCTACGATGGGCGAGGTCGTTCCCCGTCGGGGGTTCGAATCCCCCCTCGGGCATGGATGTTTGAGCCGTCTTTAGTATACGTTAGTTCATATATCGTTTGTAAGTTTAGGGACTGATGACTCTACAGTCCCATAAGCTTTACAAACATTTGAACAGTTGCAGAACACGCAGTTGCTCGCCGTCGGAGGTTCGAGGGCTCCTTGGGGCATGGGTGTGGGTGCTGTCCTTAGGTAAGTGTAAATAGTTTGTAAGTGTAGGGACTGATGTCAATAGCAGTTTGATCCAATAAGTCCACAAACATTTGAACTTTTTGGTTACCTCAGAAAAACAAAATTTCCTATGATAGCTTGTGACTTTACGAAAGTAATGTCCGTAGAGTTGCGCAGTTCCTATTAGTAATAGTATTGTTTGGGAAGATAAAGGAGTGACCGCAGTGGACGCAGCCAGTGGTTGGAGCAGCTACCAGACAGCCCAGGGAATGGCGCATTAGACCGAGCAGCCGGGCGGGGCTTTTCCAAATCTGGGAAAAGCCCACGCTTCTTACTCAAAACTAATCAGAGCTGCTAGTCGAGCATTTCTTAAGGGTGTGCTTGCAGGACATCTGTTAGTGTCGCACTCCAGTAATTCAGAATAAAATAAAATTATCTATATTATTATTTACCATAAACATTTAAGACATCTACTATGCCAGAATAATTACGCTCATCTCATGATTCTAAAAATAATTTCAATATCTCAAAAATTACAAATCTTTATGACTACTAAATCAAAATATAGAAAAATCAAGTTTAAAATAACCAGCTTTTGAATGTGTTGACTAATTTCCACAAACTCTGGTTTAAATGATAGCTAATTGTCTTAAGTTGTCATCTTGAAATCGTCACTCTTGTATATACGAGGCGCGTCCAGAAAGTAAGGTCCGTTTCAATTTATCTCCGCTGCAGCGCTGCGACTGCAGTTCCTCACATGCGCTCTAGACGATGTGTATCAAGGAGAAGAACGTGCGCCATTTGGAGATCGCTGTCAGTTACGTACCCTGTGTTGTACTTGTTTAAGATGTCGGCGTTGATTGAAAATCCCGCCGCCTGTGAAATCAGGTCAGTGATTCGGTTTCTGAATGCGAGGAAAGTGAAACTAAATGAAATTTATCGGCAAATTTGCGATGTTTACGGGCCAAATGCGATGAGTGATTCGATGGTGATAAGATGGGCCCGACAGTTCAATGGCGGGCGTAGTGATGTGCACGATGAAGAACGAACTGGGCGTCCACATTTGGTTACAGAAGAACTGGTTCACGCGATTGATGACAAGATCCAGGGCATCTCAAGTCTTTCTTTGGCGGTCATCACTTCACCAATGACGACGAGCTGATAGAAACTATTTCCAACTGGTTGAAGACACAGGCAGCAAATTTCTATGAAGAAGGTATACAAAACCTGGTGCCACGCTATGACAAATGCCTGCAAAATTTCGGCAGTTATGTGGAAAAGTAGTTTAAGAGTTGTAGAATTTTGTGCAATAAAAATTTCTTCTGTATCTGTGTACAATTTCATTTTATTACCAAACTTTCTGGACGCGCCTCGTACTAGGGTTATGCCAATTCCGATTCACTGTAAATATTTGAAAGCGGCGCGAAGGACAAAACACGCATGCTTACCGACTCCTGTCATACCTTGCGCTTTAAACGCCGCCAGTATCGTTGCTGTGTGCTGTTGATAGTATCAGTTCACAATGTTTAAGACACTCAATCAGCCCGCCGATTGTGAAGTAAGTTAGTGACACGGCTTTTGCCTGCAAGGAACATTTCAGCGGATGACATCCATCGGCAAATTACTGAAGTGTACGGTCCTAACACAATGAGCCACAGTAAGGCGCGCAAGTGGGTGCGAGCCTTTAATGAAGGACGGGGAAATGTGCACGATGCACCACGCTCCGGCCGACCATCAGACGAGTTGGTTCATGCGGCTGACGACTTGGCGCCAAGTGATTTCCACCTGTTCCGCTACCTAAAGGAGTTTCTTGGCGGCAAGCGCTTCGACACAGATGATGAAGTGAAAGAAGCTGTTCAAGACTGCTTATCTTCGCAGGCGGTAATTTACAAAAAATTTGTGTGGCTGAGCGGTCAAACTCATGAAAACTGCTTTGTTTAATTGTTCATTTATTTCAGACTTTATGTAATCCTAATTAATAGTTCTCTAGGGACTGAACATTAATATTTGTGTATTTAAATAATGTTGCATTAGTAAGAAGGAAGTGGTTTCAGTTTTTACTTAAAGAAATATCTCACGTTAAGATGTATATGATTTTGGAGGGGATGGCGATCGGCCAGGGAGGAAGCAGCCAAGGAACAGAACTGGTGGGAAGTGTGTGTTTGAGAGGGAGGAGGTGGGCGAAGTAGTTTGCAGAAGGAGAGGACTCCATGTCTAGTCTCGGCAGAAGAAGGACTCTCCTGGATGACAGCAGGGGAGAGTGTTAAGATTTGCGCAGCTAACAGTCGCTTCTCGGCACTCTAAATTTGGCGAGAACAAGTGAACGGCAGTGAAGCTGATGTGTGTTTATTTTTTTACATAAAAATTTATGAGTGTAGAAATGGTGTTCAGGGAACTTAAAGGCCGCGGTGGAGTAGCCGAGCGGTCTAAAGCGCCTCGCCACGGAGCGCGCGGTTGCTCGCCGTGGAGGTTCGACTCCTCCCTGCGGCTTGGGTGTGTGTGTTGTCCTTAGGTTAGTTTACCTACGTTTAAGTAGTTTGTAAGCTACGGACTGATGACCACGCAGTTTGGTCCGATAGATTTACAAACATTTGAACATTTTCGAATTTGGAACTTAAACTTTTTTGAACTGTTGATATTTTCATTTTGAGTGCTTGCGAAATACACTGAGTTTCTGTGTTTCTTAAAGTTATGATTACTTAGTTGGGGAAAGGTGCTACCAATTTCTTACTGCAGACAATGCAACTGGTTTATTTTACTTATGATTAGTAATTCATCTGCCCACTTCCAGTAAGGAACTAATTTGACTGAATGAACCTTATTCAATGAAATCTCTGACTTTGCGTACATCACTTGAAAATGTTAGAGTAAAACCGTTTTTAATAATGAACCAGTCATTTATGTAATATCAATTATTTATCTCGCAAACCACAGCCTATGCATAGAGTATTTTTAACTACTGGATCACAGGTAAAAGATTATATCTGCAACTTAGGTAGTTCTTTCTTTCTGTCTTTATCTTAGGCCCTTTTCCCGCCAATGCGGGTCGGCACCGTGTTAAACGCGGATTTGGCATGTGTTAATATTTATAGGGTGGCCGTATGCCCTTCTTGCCACCACCCCTTGCCCCCAGGAAGAAATGAGTACCCCCAATGTCTGCGTATAGTGTTATATGTGTGAAAGTGTAAGGTATTATGAAATGTTTGCGAATCGTGTAACTGAGGCGGGACTTGGGGACCAGCCGGGTATTCACTTAAGGGGATGTAGAAAACCGCCTAAAAACCAAATCCAGGCTGGCCGGCACTCCAACCAATTTTCGTTAATCCGCCGGGCGGATTCGGACGGGCCGGTACGCCTCCCCGTCTCGGAAAGCGGTGCGTTAGATCACACGGCTAACCGAGCGGGTATCTGCAACTAAGGTAGTTGCTGGGGCATAAAAGGAGACATGTATGGTTCGACCCTACGATAACATGGAGCAAAACTTCTAAATCAAAACCGTACATAGCCCAACACATAGGTTCTTACAGCGTAACCTCACACTTGCGTTAATCTTAGCTGTGATAATTGCGGTGAAGAATACCACGCAAAGTCACAAGCTACTCAAGACGAGAGCCGCTCAAATAGTTTTCCCTGCACTTTATTTACTGTCTTCGGGTTGGCAAGCTGCACACCGCACCTTCGAAGTCTCAATCAGTCACACGGAATGGCCGCGCGGTCTAAGGCATCATGCTACGGACTGGGCGGCCGTTTTCGCCGGAGGTTCGAATCCTCCTTCGTGCATGCGTGTGTGTATGTTGCCCTTAGTTTAAGTTAGTTTAAGTAGTTTGTAGGTCTAGGGACTGATGGCCATAGCAGTTCGTCCAATAGGTTTACAAACATTTGAACATATTTTCTCTCCAGCGCAGAACACAGGCACTGAGTGAACGTATTCAGCCTGCCACTAGTATAATGGAGAATTGGCAGCGCTGCAGGTTAACTTGATTTTGAGTGGGATTTCTATTCAATAATCTGGATGATTTTCACTTAAAGTGTAACATAAAGTTTCAAATTCGTATTTTTGAGTCCAAGAATGTGCTTCAACACAGAAATTGCAACCAGTCTTTTTTCACGATACGGTCTACCTCTTCTAGCAAGGTTTGTGGCATTAATGAAGAACGAGAATCTGCACGTCTTCGGGAGGTTTTTGGTAGCGTGATCCCCTTCGAAGTGAAGGTTCCTTAGCCATGTAAAGTTAGTGTCGTTGTAGGTCAAACTTTTACCTCTTTTGTGACAGAGTTACAAGTATCCAGATTTAAAATCAGTGTGGAAATCTTATGAAAACGTCTCCTTCAAAAGTTGTGTACATATTTCCTTTATGGAATTATACCATAAAATCTGAAAGAGTTAGACTATGCTCACGTGGTTTACCGATTGCATGCCTGTGGAAACCAACGGATTTCGACTTAAGGCTATCGTGAAACAATGTTCAAGTGCATTTTATGTCCATAAATAAATGTTCTGGGCGGTTGGACAACTGCGTCTAAAACTGAGTATAATGCCTTAAATTGTCTTCAACCTCACTTGCATTGGTAGCGGCATGAATGTAATTATAGCAGTACTGATGATAATAATCGAATTATATGGTAACTTCAAACCCTGTAGTGATATTTACCAAATAAGTCATTTGTTAAAATAATGGCTTTTTCGTAATTGCTTCATATGGAGTTATGATTGCTAGGAGGGTTTTTAATCTCACTGACATTTGTATAATTTCTGAGCCGGAAGATTGCTTATAATTGGTCATGTAATTGAAAGCCACATTGTATTATCTCTCGTATGTACGCTAAACGCATCTTACTTTACAATATGCGGGTTTGTTCATCTAGCCGCATGGGCCGATTCTATTTTGTTACCTGTGCTTTGTGGATTAGTTTTTCTCTCGAGGCGTGTAATTTAATTTTAATAGGTATGATTATATCTAATTCAGCTCTGTTGACGTCTGGTGAAGAACGTCACTTTGCTTTGTAGTTGAAAATCCGCTTTAAACACACTTCAATTCGCTATCGTCAGAGACAGAATCAGTTTATGATTGGCAATAACAGGCAGAATACGCGGGAAACAATAACTCTCTCGCCAGAAATCTCCTATATTACAAACATTTATTTTATTTAATAATAAGAAGACCATTTAAGGTCACATGGTTCCTGATTAATATCTGAACTTGAGGCACTGAAAAATTTGGTGCTGAACGTGGATTGTAATTCGGATCTTGTCTTATGTGGTATTCTACCCTATATGAACTATAAAGTTTGATCCTTTCATTGCTTTCCCCAAGACTGCTAACTCTTCTAGGTCTGCCGCCCAGAAATGGCTGCGCGGTCTGAGGCACCATGAAAAGGTTTGCGCAGCCGATCTCGTCGGAGGTTCCTCTCTCTGGCATGTGTGTGTGTGTGAGTGTGTGTGTGTGTGTGTGTGGCTGTGTTTGTGCTGTCCTTAGCATTAGTTAAAGTACTTATTAGGAACCGGTGACCTCGGCAATTTGGTCCATAAGGTTTACAAACATTTGAGCATTTTTTCCTCTAAGTCTCGACGAAAGTCAGGTATGTGGTTTCTAATCCAGGTCCGGCCCAAAAGTATTCATAACCAGTTGGAAACCCGAGGTTTCCCGGGTATTTATTTATTCAACCCATCTGTTTCTTCTGACCATTTCCTTCTCTATCCTCTTTCTGTTAATCTCCCCTACCATCTCGTTTCCTCTCCCATTCAGTCTGTCCATCTTCTGCTCCGCCAGTCTAGAAAAAAATTGCATATATCTACCGACTATCATGGTGAGCTGTGAAACGGTGAAAATGTACCTACTTTCGTGCTCATTGTCCACATCGCTTTCAAGTATGTTGTAACGTACGCCCCGCCTTACATTGTAGCCTTCGCCATGCAGCATATTGTTGCATCTTGTTTTGATCTAAATAAAGCTATTGATTTTATCGAGGTGCGTAGGTTCAAATGTTCAAATGTTTGTAAATCTATCGGACCAAACTGCGTGGTCATCAGTCCGTAGCTTACAAACTACTTAAACCTAGGTAAACTAACCTAAGGACAACAAACACACACACACACACACACACACACACACACACACCCATGCCCCAGGGAGGACTCGAACCTCCACGGCGAGCAACCGCGCGCTCCGCAGCGAGACGCTTTAGACCGCTCGGCTACTCCACCGCGGCGGTGCGTAGGTAACGTTCCCTCCGCCACGCACTATACGCGTCATATATCCTGACCTGTGTTTCGTTGGTGGTTTTTATCTCTACACCAATTTTTACCTCATGGCAAGGAATATGTGTACCAAATTTGGTTGAAGTCGTTCTAGTTGTTTAGGAGGAGGTGCAGCGGTTTTTCGCGTATTTCATTGTTTATTACGTCATATGTCCTGAACTAGGAGTTGTACGTGATCCTTAGACCCACAGTGACCCTCCCATTTGTTTTAACGCCAAGTGTGCAAAATTTCATCAAGGTTGGAAGAAAACTGTAGATTTGTATGCAACACGTACAAACATACGGACACTCTGCTTTATATATTAGATTTATTTACGGTTAAAGCAGAAGAAATGCTCAGTTGTACGCTTAAATGTTGGCTATTACGGCAGACGATATCCAACAAGAATGACAATACAGATGATGTAGCAGGAAAGGTTACTGGAAGAGCACAGGACTACCGTGCAGAGAGTAAGCAGCAAACATGCAGTGAGCAGAGAGAGACAAACATACGTGCTGCCACCTGTTGCTCACCACTGAAATTACCAGCGCGTCTGCAATATTTAAGCGCACCATTGTTTGCATGTTGCGTGCAAAAACGACAGTAGCACGATGGGCTCTTTTTTCAAAGACTTTTCCTCACTGATGAAATAACTTTAATAAGTCATTGAAAGCAGAGTGTAAGAAATATGCTGTATTGTTCCACTGTGTAAACGCACTTGCAGAATTGTACTGGAGAACACCGCTAGTTGAATGTGAACGCTTGGAGCGAGACTGTCTGAGACTAGGTGTTTGATTCTTATTTCATTAAATAAACCTTAACGGGTAAAAGCATACGCAAAATTTATAACATTGGTGTCATTGGCTATCTAAGAGAAAGTTTTGTTTGAAATACTTAAATGCATGTTGTACCAGCACCACGTTTACCCTGCTCAGTATTCACCTGTGGCTAGGAAACGCTTACCCAACTCTTTTCTGGCTGACTGATAGGAATCGAAGACGTTATCAGATGGTTTTTTAGCCCGTCACCTCAATGAGAAACTATATGCACGTATTTATAAAAGAATCTTTTTTAAACTCTTCCCTACGCGTAAGCAAATTCTTTATTGGCACATTTGTTGAAATATAAAGGAATTTCTATGAAACAGTTAAAAATTCACTGTCAATTATTATTGCTCAGAGTAGTATGAAAGCTGATGGCAAATAATTGTGCAGTTATGTTTTCTGTGTTACGTTAAAAATGAAAAGTCTAGAAGATTTTAGCATGTAATATACTATTTAATAGAAATACGTACTAAATTAGCCGTCTTTCTCATGTAAGTCATTAATATGTATTAGATATGATTTAGTCAGTCAAGTTCCGGATGAAAGCATTCCGCAGCTACGATGCTTTGTACCGCCGTAATGTTCTCCAAATAACTTCAAGAAGGAATGTAAAGACACCAAAGAGAAGTAGACTTGAGGCATTTTACATTCCACACCCTAACATATTTAGAATTTTCAGTGTTTCTTCTTGAGTCACTTTTTTCATTGCAAGATTTCATACGGCTACAATTGTAGTGTGTTAAGGGGCAGGTAAATTGCACTTGTTCAGAGTCATTTGCATTTTTCCTTTATCCTTTTTACAACACAAACGCGAAAGATACACAACTGGCGATCGTATTAGACTGTGAAACATACTTACTATTATGAATTACAAATATATAAATGTCTTGCATCTTGCACCATCAAAAACTGTGGCTGGCAGGATGAATAGCTTAAAATAGCTTAATTTGGCGTAATTAAACACTTGGTGCCCATTTTGTACCGATTTGATGCGTCCTTCTCGGATCATTCTAAATAAATCGGAATTCTTCCCCAATTTAACTTTTTTCTCGATTTTAGCGCTGTCAATGGTTTAAAAAATGCTTCAGACAAAACGTAACTACTTTTTTATGGGGAATCTGAATCTGCAATAAAAATGTGAGTTTCCATTTAAGATTTAAAAGTTGCCCCACCCAAGGGAAGAAGTAGACTTGAGGCATTTTACATTCCACACCCTAACAAATGTTCAAATGTTTGTTAAGCTTATGGGACTTAACTACGGGATCATCAGTCCCTAAACTTACAAACTAATTATCAACTACCTTATACTAAAGACAGCACAAATATCCATGCCCGAGGGGGGATTCGAACTCCCGACCGTAGTGGCCGTGCAGACCGTGACTGGAGCGCCTCAGTCTCCTCGGCCACCGCGGCCGGCACACCCTAACATATTTAGAATTTTCAGTGTTTCTTCTCGAGTCACTTTTTTCATTGAAAGATTTCATACGGCTACAATTGTAGTGTGTTGTGTGTTACGTGGGTGGTAAATTGCACTTGTTCAGAGTGATTTTTTTTTTTTTTTTTTTTTTTTTTTTTTTTTACAACACAAACGTGACAGATACACAACAACTGGCGATCGTATTAGACTGTGAAACATACTTACTATTAAAGGTAAAGCAGTCAACAATCCAGAGATTGGTTTGAACACCACAGTGATTTACTAGGCATGGTCCTGTTTGGAGGTGGTATGCCGTTACCTTCCTCCGACCTTACAACTGACTTACCCAGCCAGTTATAGGTTATATGGGTTCCGAACCACGGTGCTACTCGGTATTTTTCACATGAGCAATACTGCCAGAGGTGAAAGAAGTGGAAAGTGACAGATAAAAATCCTAGGACCTGGTGGGGATCGATCACGCGACCTTTGGATTTGTAGTCTGGCACTCTGCCACTGTGCAACCGAGGCGCCCACTTACTATTATGAATTAGAAATATATAAATGTCTTGCATGTTCCAGGGCGTTGAATTAGATCCAACGGCGATGATGAAAATTTGTGCCGCACCGGGAACAGAAACCGAATTCCTCGCTTTGTGCCAGCGGCTGCCTTAAGTAATTAAACTGTCCGAACACGCTTCTCGTCCTGTCAGCTTACGACACACTACTGTTGTAGTGCCGAGTGTCCATTGTTACTGTTGCTGGCAGGTTTATCTGTATTCCTGCAAAGTATCGGACTTAATGACTTAATTGCGAATCACCACTGACATTGTGAATTGCCTATTGAGACAATACAATTATATGCTGTCCATTCTTTCGGACATGTCCGGAAGAACAGACACCATATGTATAATTAAACGTACGATTCTCCATTGTTGGCCGCGACAGAGCGGCCGAGCGCATTGAAGCGCTATGCTACGATGCGCGTGGCCGTTTCCCGTCGGGGGTTCGAATCCCCCCTCTGGCTTGGATGTTTGAGCCATCTTTGGTATAAACTTGTTCATAAGTAGTTTGACCCCACAGTTAAGTCCCATAATCTTTACAAACATTTGTAGATTTGATCCATTGTTGTCGTGGTAATGAATACATTGTTCTGCCTTGTTACTCAGTATGTGAAACAAGATTAAACATTTTAAGGAAGAAAAGAATGATAATTAAAAGGGAAAGCACAAATTTTTCAATATGTTCTTGCGTTCTTTCGTCCGAAGATTGGTTTGATGCAGCTTTCCACTCTACCCTGAGCAAGCCTCTTCGTAAGAATGGCAACCCACATCAATTTCAAGCTGCTTACTGTATTAGTCTCATGGTCCCACTCTGTGATGTTCAACCACACACTTCTCCCCAATGCTAAACTTAGGAGACCTTGATGTCTTATGGGTATGTCCTTGCTGTTAAATGAAGTCAGTCGGTCTGGCCGTTCTATCAGACCTATTTCCTTCATTTTTGCTGTAAACAAGAGGTGTTCATTCGCATATTTGTCATCAATTATCACAAATAACCTAAGTCTCTCCATCCTTTATTTTTATTCAAACGTGGTATCCTTCTGTCCTTGTATTAAATATTTTAATCTGTTTGTTTTACGATATTTTCGGTTCTAATTAAGATACGCAGTTCTTTTTGACCTAACAACACTCAGCGGATCAAGATCTTTCATTTGCGCTTTTAAACACCTGCATTGATCGTTTCTGAAAAAAGCTATACGTGAACATTCAACTTTACTTCCATTTTTTCCCAACTTTTTGTCATTCCACTAATAGAGCGAAGTATTCGAAAGGGTTGAATGTTTGTAAATCTATCGGACCAAACTGCGTGGTCATCAGTCCGTAGCTTAAACTATGGTAAACTAACCTAAGAACAGACCGCTCGGCTACTCCACCGCGGCTCGCTCGGGTTCTCTAGTTGTAACTCAAATGATTCACAAATGGTCATGCAGGGAATTACTTTTAAGACAACAGATAAATAATTGCTACATTAACACCGGTTGCTACCTTTTCATCAACAATGCAAACAGGAGCGTGGCGCAGGAATCAAATTGTTTTGTTAATGCATTGTTGTCAAAACAAAGAATGGTTCAAGGAAATGACACACCAAGCCGCGGAACATCATGTGGCTTGCATGTACTAATGGAAATGCTACGGTCTGAGTTCCAAAGCGTGACAGCCTTTTTGTTTGTTGTGATCAGAACGTAGCGTAGAAAACGACCTCAAGAGCGTGAAAAGCGACATCCAGGGCACGAAACCAGCTTTAGCTAAAAGTTTATCCAGTTGTTCGAAGACCACAAGTAAAACACGAGTACGTTAGAGGAACACGTTGCAAGACACACAAGCTACACATTGGTAGACAGCAAATACAGTATGCAGAGTGAAAACAGACGTTTCTCAGGTCGGCAGTTAACGTCCTGCAAAGTTTTACAAACATATCGAATATTCCCAGTGAAAATGTTTTGTTTGACGAGTTCATGACAAAATAACACAAACGATGTCGGAGGTCAAACAGAAACTAGCAAAAATTTTGCAAAAATTGTCACATAACCTAGTAGTTACTTTCGACAATTGCAATGAAACTAATTTTGTAACTAGAAATGGTGATATTTGAGCAAATCAAATGATCAGTTCGTTCTTTCAATTAATCTTATGAAACAAATATTGATATTTTAGATTCGTGTTTAACCCTTTCATTCCCAGTGTTGTTCCTGAACAACAACGTATGAAAAGCTGATTTATACTGTACTCTGTGTATCAATCTTTAAAGTCGCATTGTTGTTGATGAACCTTATTTTCCCGTTTGGTAAGGCGTGTAGCCACATCAGGGACATTAATTTATCCGACTTTGAGAATGTGTTACGTTGCTGCCTGTACGTGGCTGAGAGTCCGAGCGTGAGTGTGATTCATGTTATTTTATTTCAGCAGTGAATTGTCTTGTCTTTGGTGCTGTGGGGAAAATATGCTGGCATTATTAATGAGACAATGTTAAGTAGCAAGAAAATAACGTCCCAAGTAACAAATATTTCGATATAAACGTGTGTGTTGTACATGAAAAACATGACATAAAATAACAATTGTTCGATGAAAAATTTTAAAACACATATTTTCAGGGTTAGTGCACTGTATTAATAAAAAAAAATTGAATTTTAATTTAATAATGTTGGCAATTGCAGCCCCACAAGTTGCTTTAAAATAATTACAAAATTTATCTAGATTTCGACAACACCACGGAAGTCATCAGAATGTAAAATTACCACATGAGACTTTTACAGAAGTAAGGGAATGCTCATGTTCTATAAAAGATTAAAAAGCAATATGCTAGTTACTGGCTAGCAGTCTCTAAATAGTGGCAAGCCGCTAAGGTCTGCCGACGTAAAAGCAGATCAAGGTGGCATCAGTCTGATTCCCTAAAGGTTTAATACTATTCCGCCTCTCTCGATCAGAAACTGTGGCTGGTCGGATGCATAGCTTAATTTGGCGTAATTAAACACTTGGTGCACATTTTGTACCGATTTGATGCGTCCTTCTCGGACCTTCTAAATAATCTGAATTCTTCCCCAATTTTACTTTTTTCTCGATTTCAGCGCTATCTGTCAATAGTTTAAAAATGTTTGAGACAAAACATCATTAATTTTTTATGGAGAATTCGAATCTGCAATAAAAATGGGGGTTTCCATTTAAGATTTAAAAGTTGCCACCACTCCACCCGAGGGTGCGGGGCTGGGGGTGACGTGTAGTATCATTTGATGTCCCTCTCTGAGCTTAGG